>OY720637.1:53094963-54294963 GCA_963169105.1 Ceriagrion tenellum
CCCTTGTGGCATTTTTCTCCTCTGAACTCCGCAGCGTTAGTCATTTCGAAACTTTGCAAGGTGATGACTCGGTGCATCGCCATTTAGGCGAACTCCCACTTGATCAAAAGAGAAAAGAAAGTACGGCCCCACGTGTCCATCAACGCCCACGGATGTCGAAACAGTAAATCAAAGGTCATGACGCCCCTCTTCCCAACGGCTTTGACAGTGGGATTTGTGATGAAGTTTGGGCTCGTCGGCGTCAATTTTACACTTTTCGTTCTGTGGCATGACAGAACGACACCCAAGTCCAGCAAAAACTTTGAGTCGATGCTGAAGAACTTCCTTGCGGGTATTTAAAATTAAATTTCTCATTGCGCTGCAAATATTACATCATTATATAGGTAAAAATCCTTTACCCCTCTTCTAAAATAAATAATTATGAAAGAAATTGTTCATGTTTGACAAAGAAGTGAATTCTGAAAGAAAGCAGCTTGTTTTAACCATCAAGGTTGAAATAAATTGTATATATTTTTGTCTCAAATGCTGATAAGTTCAGTCTTTAAACATTCTTCTGAAGATAAATGTCAAGTTCTGAGAAAAAATCAAAAGTAAAATGCATAATGCAGCTTGCTGCTATGGTCTTATTGATTCGAGCATTGGTGAAACTTCATGTATTCTTGAATTGAATGCGGGTTTGATTCTGAATTTTGTCAATCTAGAAAATTGTTGTTAGAAAATACGTTGGAAATGGTGATATTGAATCCTTTTTTAAAATGGTTTGTACATTTTTAAAATAAAATGAAAATGTTTATTGGAAATTACTGAACGCTAAACTCAAATGAAAAGGATAAAAAGTTCTCCGTTATCTTTTTATGGTGCATATTTTATATTGAAACCCGCGTCAGCGGGTGAGATATGGAGGGAAAATCTGGCTCATCTTCCACCATTTCTCCAATGTAATGTAGTTGGTAGTCCCCTGCTCTTTGAATAAAATGGTAGTAGGTTTATCATTTAGAAGTAAAGAATCTGTTAGTTAAGACATCGCCTATGAAGAATATCCGAAATCCATTTTTGCTATTACAAGTAAGAATTTTTGTAGCATAATTGTAATCAATGGTCAAGAATTTGTCTTTAGAAACTCATGACTATATCTCAGATGGCAATTTTTTTTAAAATCCTATGCCGGATTTTCCAGTAACCCTTGCATATCTTTAGGGATTCTTCAGTTCCGTCATTTTCGTCGTGAATTGGCTTTTAGTAAAGCACTTAATGATGAACGCTCTGTTTTTACAGTCGTCAATCATATTGACTTGAATTGATAGAAAATTATTCATCAGTCACTCAATGCGTAGTGACTTAGAAGCGTGGAAGGTAATCGTCTGTTCGGCCTTTATTTTAGTCATGTGCCAAGTGTATCGACCATGAGCGAATTTTTCCTTATCCATCGCCAATATTTCAGAACATTTCGTATACTCGCGCGTTACTCACTGTAATATAACCCGGCCGTTGAATATGATTTTAAAAATTTTAGTTGAAATGAAATTGTATGCTTATGTATGCATCAGCTATTATTAGGGAATTCGAAGATAAAATGAGCAATTTATAAAGGATTTTATGAAAATATCAAATATTGATTTCAATAAATTTGGATAATGACTTTCACCTAATTTTCGCTGAGCTATTTCAAATTTGTCCTTTTTCATTGCACGTTTCTTCGTCTTTGTAAAAAGGGAGATTTTTTTAATGTTTGCAAATTTTGCTTGCAAACTGTTTTTTCTTAGAGATTAAAAAGTCTACCGGAAGGTTGCGAGTTAGACATCAGAGAAACACGTGGGGATCACTCTCATGAGGAGCTATTTCCATCCTCGAAACCTTGTCACGTAAATCATCCCTTGCCGAGATTCTCTCGGGTATGAAGCGCGGTGGTTCCAATTGGGACTCGGTCTTCAACCGACGCAAACTACCCCCAAGGATTCCTTTTCTATTTTTTTAACGCTCCGTCCCCTTCCATTGACCGTCACCACGTGGGGTGAACGGAAGGGCACACTGACGCCGGACACGAATCGATCCGTGCAATGAAATCACTCGCGTGACTCCGCGGCTGAGGAACCTCCTTAACACCTTGATCTTTCCTGATTCCCCGAGACACACAAGACCCGAGACTTTGAGTGTACGATCTCTTGCGGTAGCGGAATCGTGACCAATGATGATGTATCGGCCATAAATGTCACAGACTTTAATCTCTCCCGAAGGATTCGAACCGAGGGCCATTGAGTGTGGAGGAAGAAGAACGACCTACACAATCAATCTCAAAGTCAATTGGCTTAGTCAAAGGCATACCAGGCGAGCGCGTGTTCTCGACATTGGCGGGCGGTGTCTTTCCCTCGAGGCGTGACCAGCGCCGCCCGTGGAGATTCATCAGAGGGCCGGCGAAATACGAAACCTGGATAGGCTTTGTGCACTGTTTTGCTCTGATGTTTATGGGCACCATTGCGTGATAATATCAGGAGTAATGGACACTGCCGCAACGTAAATAGTCGAGCTATTCTCCGCTAAGGCCCACATGTGGTTAGCTATGAGAAGACAAATCTACGGGGATAGTAGATTGAAACGCTTTGTTCCAGCTTCTGTCTTGCACGTCATTTTTTTATTTTCTCACAACTTTTTCCTTCTTCATTCATTCATTGGTTGTCCAATCCTAAGATTGGTCTACATCAGCCTTCCACTCTTTCCTATCTAATGCTCTTACCTCCTGGTGTCTCTTCCTGTGTACTTGCTTCTTTATTTGGCCCCTGAACTTATTCCTGGGTCTTCCTTTTGGGACTCTTCCCTCTATTCTACCTTCAGTTATGCTCTTCACGAGCCTATTGTGTCTCAGGGTGTGTCCAATCCACCTTGTACTTCTTTTCTGTATGCCTTTCCATATGGTTCTTTCCTCTTCCTCTCTTCTGTACTCTTCTTCATTTCTTATTTTTTCCGTCCATTTTATCTTCAGCATTCTCCTCCAGCACCAGGTTTCGAAGGCTTTTCTAGTCATCTCTGGTCAGCTATTCCAATGCCCTTGCTTCCGATCCATAGAGTTGCACGCTTCATACGAATGTTTTCACATACTGTTTCCTTTCCCGTCTTAGGACCACGAAAAATAACCCAGAAAATTCTTTTTATTTATTTTTTCCTCTTCTCTTCTTACTCTCCAATAATATCCAGAATTATACTTGTATTAGCGAGGTAGTGATATTATATTTCATATTGTACCCCGTATCTATTACAAGTTTCAATCAAGCAAAGCAATCGCTACTGAAAGCAAAATCAACTGACAACTTTTTCTCATATTTATAATTCTTTGCCGGTAAATTACTAAGTATCAGGCGCAAGGAGGAAGAGAAGAAGCTGAAGTCAAAAAGTCAGCATCGTACAGAGGCTGTGAAAGCTAACGCGATTGGTTGACCGTTACTCGATGCTATTGGGAGCTAAGAGCAGAAAACAGCTGCTTATCAATAATGAGATAAAGTATTTTGCGCCTGTGAGAGAGATCATGCTTTTGGGCCAGCTTGCGGGTTCTGTATCACACAATGATGGAATGATTTTATGCGAGCAGGCATCCCAGAACTTTTACTAGATCAATTAGCAGAAAGTCGTCAATTTGAACGGAAAAGAATATAAATAAGTTTTTTATTAAAGCTGTTAACAAGAAGCGAAAAATCCTAGGAAAGTGAATAAAAACAAAGTATTGTTATCTCACCTCCTATTTCTCAAAGTTATTAGCTTATTGCTTCCATAATTGAAGTCAAAATACTTAAGTTCCACACAAATGGCGCAGTCGGCTCCAATTGCCAATTAAATCTCTATATAAATACAGTCGTGGAATAATCTGCTTATTTTGTAACTTAAATTTGGTTTTCAACAGTTTAACCATTTCATCATCGAAATCGGGATTTTTTAAACGAAATAAATAGCAATGTGTAATTTGGTATGTGGTTTGACCAACATAGTGAGACCAGAGCAGCCTTATGAATGGTATTTATTGACCTATGTGCCATGAGTTTTAGAACACCTCTCGTAAAAGCTACCATCTGGATCATTCACCATCGTAGCCAGCATCATCGATTTAAGCTGTCGTCCATTTTTTTGCCTGGATTGGAACCCGATATCCTCAGGTCCTCTGTACGTCTAACCCTCTGCAAGTAGCAGTGGTGTACAAAATGACTGATGGCCGATATTATTGAACACCGATACCGCCTTCACTCATCCCATCGACGTATCCAGTGTGTACTGCCCGCAGTTGAGCCGATCCTTATCCTTCCCCGTGGACTCGACCGGCCTCCCGTTTTCTCGCGGTCGGTCGCCGTGGTGCGAGTGCCATTAATTTGAGTGATGGAACCGGCGACTCGGTGTGAATAAAGCATCCACTATCCCTGCTCCTTTATCTTCTCGCGCCAAGCATACGCTCTCCACCGCATAAGGGTTCGGTTATGCAACAGCTGGCTATTTGCTTTATGACTCAGGGCGGGCGGGCGCTCTCAGATGTCAATCTGATTTACTTCGTCTCTCCTTATTTTAATTGCCGTATATTTCTCGCGTCTCTAATTGCGTATGCGTTTTGAAATGGAGGCACGTGCTCGTTTTCAAATTGCGTATTGCTTCAACTCCCTGTGTGTAGTTTTCTCCGCACACCTCTCTTCCTCAGCGCCTTGGCTCAGATGCCGTGCGAAGCGGGTGTCTGCCACGGTGGAAAATGTCGCTCAAACACATAAATATTTAATTTGCAATTCCACCGAGATAAATTTGACTCATACTATTCGCGGAACCCCGTAAAAAAATTGGGAAAATTATGCACACTTAAGGGCAGCTAATGGTTGATAAGCCCCATTGGAATCGGCTTAACAAATTCGGGCGTTATACATATACTGGAATTTCGTCAAAATAAGAAACAACAATAGCATTTTTCCATGGAATGTACTTGATGATGAATTTGTGCGTGTAAATGCATGGTAAATTTTAATTTTTATCAGTGGAAAAGTGCGAGTGTTCTTTCTTGATATCCTAGCTTTTCTTTTTACTCCACATATTTGAAAAAATCTTCAAATGCCGATCTTAGATGGACTTCGGATGCCGATTGAAAATTTTAAAAAAATATGTAGGCCATTATTTTTCATTTGAGACACTCACGAAATCGAGCTTGCCCAATGAAAATTTAACTTTCCTTCTTATGATGCTATTATTTCCTTCTTTACTTTCCTCTCTCATTGCTGCTTACAAATTATTTACTCGAGGGTCCATGAGCGTATGCGAATATCTCCAATTTCTATAAAATATTTCCATAGACTCGGCTTCTCTTTAATTTCACGTTTTATCCCGTCACACCGTGGGGTCTATATCAGTGATCCCAATTTATGAGCGTGGAACTTTGGATGAAATCAAGGGATGTTCTCTTTTGAAGCGTCTTGCTGGTCAATTGATAATACGTATGCTTGTTGACGTAAGAAAAGAGTTCTCCAAGGTGCCCAACGTGCACAAATTCTCCGTAACTTATGAATATGACGACCAGGAGAACGCATATTTCTGTTCGATAGATTGTAAAGCATACAAACGCGTCATCTGATTCCAAGCGTCACGGATGTGCGCGTATGGAATACAAATTTATGAGAGTGAGGAATAGAATTTCCGGTTTCTGGGGTGTGGGAAAAGATGGGCATTTATGTCTACTGCTTCTGAAGCTACTTCTGCTGCTAAATGCTTTGACTTCTCAAATATATGAGCGTGGCTTATGGCGTGGATAAGGCAGCAAATGGTCCTATTCCATATTGTGTGATTCTTTATATCCTGTCATATTTGTTTTATTAAAATTCGCTCACAAACTACTCTCTGAAATACATCAATATGATTACCAAGGAGTGTGCTTAACCCATTGAGAGATAGATGGAGAGGACAATATGTCATCAAAATATAGCGTGACAACGGAAATAAAAACTATATTGGTTAAACCTGTTCTTTCTGTACTTTCATTTGGATAGCACAACGAAATGGACGAATAACCGGATCTATGGCGAGAATACTCATAAGCTGTTTGTAATTTAAGACAAGTATTGACTAATTATTTTTATAAATTCCACTCGTTTATATCATTATTTTCGCCGGAAATGTGGATTATAATTAGATAGCGGGTGTATAACGAGAATAGCCACCATCTGTTTGAAATTTCAGGCTCTAAATTAAAATGTAACGCTCATAAAACCTTTATAGGCTACTAAGTTCATGGTATTTGATTTTTGATATTCTCTCGAGGAAAGGTCGTACAAGCGATAAGACAGCAATTCTTGACCAACGTTTCGGAACGTAATTCATTCCATCATCAGGGCTACAAACAAACATGTACACTGAAGGTCAACCACAACACATCTCAGAACAACCCAATATATAAAAATATAAAAATGGTATATCAAAGAAAACAACACCGAAAATTAACTAAGAATCACATTAAGAACCCGAATTCACATCACACTGCCACTGCAATTCAGTCATCATCTTCCCGATCATCCATGACTACCTGGCATAACAAACACCATCAAGCACCACTCCCCTGCCTCTGTTCATCGCACCGATGTCTATATGACCTGCCATGCAAGATATATGCCCCCACAAACATCCACATGCCCCTGCTTGAAGACGACTTTGCCCTAGATTCCACCGAGTATATGGATTATTATTAATTTAAATAAATATACAATATATTTAAGGAGAGTTCATTTGAAAGTAACATGTGCTTGCTGATATATTTCAAAATGATCGATGAGGAACGTTGTAGAATTGCAAAATTAGTGCGTCAGGCTGTAAGCGCAAAAGGAAAATCGGAGTTAACGAAGATAGCGGACCGACTACGTCCATGTTACAGCTTCTAGCATTGGTCGCAATAGAAAGCGCCCTGTCCATCTACCTCAATGGCTTAACCCTTTGAGTGCCAGAGTCGACATCTCAACTTGGATTGGATTGAATTAGATTTTGGGAAGGCGACCGACAGCTAGGGTCATTTGCGCCATAGGGGACAGGTAAGGAAGGAATCAAAATAACGTTTATCCGATGTATGATAATTATGTTAGCTATGAAACTTTGATAAAAATGTTTGATTTTCAATGGCTACAAAATAGAAGAGCCATATGTGATCTATCTTACTTATATAATTTACATAATACTGTAGAAAATGGTAAATTAATTAGCAAAATTAATTTCGTAGTGCCTAGTGATAGTGTAAGGTTAAACAGAAAATTCAAGTTGAGCATGGTAAAATCAAACTTCTGTGAAAACTCACCACTGAACTGAATGTGCCGAACTTTTAACGACTACTGTGATAAAATTGATTTATGTCAACAAAGAAGTCTCATTTGTAAATAGATAAATATTATAGTTCCTTGATGCGTTTCGAGATTTCTATACAATTTTAATTAATTTCACTGTGTTTTGTATTTTTTTGTTTTCCCTGTAGTTATTTTGTTGGGCGAACATAAAACTCAATAAATAAATAAATAAAAGGTGGATAGAAACCCGGCGTTGGCATTACCCTGCTCTTTACGAAAGGCGCCTAGGGACCCTCGGTTTAACGTCTCATCCGACAGACGGAGTAGTGTACTTGAAGTGCCCTCCTCAAGACACTCAAGTAGGGATCGGATTTTCTCTAAAAAAAAACACCCTCCTCTTACGGGGATTTGAGCCTTGGCCGTTACTCCCCCGAGTGAAGTCATTTAGTTGGCAAGAGACTGTTCCCCTGAAAAAGTCCTCCTGCCAACATGTTTCTCCAAAGCTATACTCCAAAAACGCTTAAGGTGGATGGAGCGATTTTTCGTTTATGTACAGATTTGCGTAAAACTTTGCGTACGCGCACTCATCAGTAATATGCAGAGAAAAAGGCGAAAAAAATTGCTTATTACCGATTTCGTATCTTAGCAACTTAATGCTGTTTTAACGCGTAGCCTGACGTATACACTACACAGTGACGTATATTTCAAAATAATTGAACGTCATATGCACAGGTTTTCTCTTAAACGTGGAAAAATAAGTTTCGTGTTATTGTATTGGCTCCTAATAAAAATCAAGGTATCATGTCGAATATAAAGCACGTATATATGTATACACGGTTTTTGGTTAAATTTCAAATTCCGTGCCGTAAATCCAATACATAACAACGCTTTAATTGGAGCAAAAAATGTAAAATATAACTCTTTCATGATTTATATCACAACATGTATGGTTATTTCCGACGTATAAATTGATGTAATTAACTGCAGTGTGGCCCAAGAATTTTTTTTGGACTTGCATCAAAAGTTATTAAAATGTAAACTCAGTGACTCGCGATTCGCGCTCCAACCACCTTAAGCGTTTTCTTGCTCACTACTACCTCCGAGTTCCCTCTATATTTTTCCCCCCTCACTTCGTCCCCGACCGCTGTCCCACCCTTCCGCCTCCAGCCGGTAGATCCAATCGAGACTTCTTCCTCCCTTCTTCAAAGAGTTTGATTGGCTAGGTTAAGGAAACTGCCAAGTCATGCTGATTTCCGAGGTTTCCCGAAGGTTAACGCGGGACAAGCGAATTGAAATCCTCCCGTCACCCTCCTCTCTCCCCCACGCCCGCGGGTGACAGCGTTGCAGAGGCGAGGCGCGGTTCCGGTGTGTTCTGCTCCGCTTTCTCCGCTCCCGTCGTCGAATTGCTCGCGATTTCTGCGCGTTGGTTGCGCCTCGTGACGTCACCGGCTTGTCGCGCAAAACTCGTTTTTATAATGTCCGTCGATAGCCGACTTCCAATAAATCGAATGAATGCGTCGTATTAATTTTACTTGAAGACGGCTAGCTAGGCGTTGTAAATAAATTCCAGAGTATTTTGGAAAAAAATGGATGTACGAAGGTTTTTAAAAGTATTATTGTGACTTTTCGGCATGTGCTGGACATTTTTCGTGAGAAAAACTGATGGACATTCACCTCCCTGTGACTATTTTACTTCTGCGTCTTCGTTATAGGTTTCTGTAATATTGGTATCATACATATTGTGTAGTGCATGTTGTTGAAAGTTACTTTTACTTACAGTGGATGTTGGTGATAAATCACAACCTTGAAACACCCAAACACCCTTCAAGTGGGTTGAAGGGTACTATGTAGGTGAAGATACCTTTCAAGCTACTTCAAGTTTTGCGACAGTGGTTAAGTTTACACTAGCATGCATTGCACTGTATTTTACTAACATTATGAAAACGACAAAGTGTAATACAGAAATAATAACTGAAATATAAAACCAAATTGACTTTATGTATTAGCAGAATCTGTCAATACCGGTGAGAGTTGGAAATTTCGTTGACATGCTCCAAAAAAGTATGCAGCCAATTATATTTTAACTATGACTATTGGGGTATATGATAACATTTCATGCCTGATTTAAAAAATGCCAACATGTTGATGGGGAAATTTAATTATTGGTCAATAAGCATGGATTAATACCGAGAGATGATTTTTTTTCAGTTGGTTCATAAGTGTGGCGTGAGTTTATTTCTTTCCCGATGAATCAATTATTTAATATTTATAGGCTGTGTAACTGATGTGGAAGCAAATAGGAAGACTACCTAACTGGTTTCACAAGCGAAAGAAATTTTTCCTTGTCATCTAATATTTCAAGAGCTTAAACACCTTATGCTGAGAAACGCTAATAAATGCGTCAAAGCTCTTACCGAGTTGCTAACTGTGAGTCGTTCAGTCTATTTTTTCGTTAGAGAACTTAACTACCTCAGCCTCCTAGTTTTTATTTCAAATATTCTTGTGTAAATATATAATATAACCTACCAAAAATTACTCAAATTAAATCGATGGAAAATTATTAAGTATGAACCCTATGCCTTCAATTTTGCGGAAAAAACATGGTCGTTTAATTTTCAGCTTTTCCAAATGTAAAATTCGTACTGCATAATTGCTTGCGTAATTTAGCCCGTTGTTTATCTTATGAGCAGCTTTTATTATATTCTGCTGAGAATTTTTAAGGAAATGTGACGACATACTATCCTCTTAACCGATTCACCGATGTTTTTGTCCACCATGAGCAGTCATTTCACATGTTACTCCACTCGTCGGAGAATCAGGAACTAAAAGTTACGTATGAGAGATATTTTGGTCGCCAAGCTGTACAATTGATGTCACAAAAGCATTGAGACGCAAAGAAACCTAATCAGTGACAAGAAATAAAATCTGATAGGTATATGTTACCTCTTGGTCAATCAGCGTGATTGAGGGTTAATAGTACGTAACTTTCAGCCACTAATAGCTGTTAGTTAAAATATTTACGCCAGGGAAATCACGGCTTATACTATACTTTATATTTTTGTCTTTTAAAGAATTTTCGTGTCGCCTAATGAAAGACCTGACTGGACGTAAAGGTTTAATCGGTGTCCTAACACTTGGGGTGAGGACATATCGATGTGCTTAAATGCACCATTTTCCTCAAGTGATAATTAAATAGGCTCGTGTCCTGGCATAAAGTAGATTTCTACCCATGAATTGATTCAGGACTTTTGTGAAAAATATATTTGTTGCTAGTCCCGATCTCTTACTTACCTTTATGCAGTCTTTTTAATCAATTCTAACGACGCATAACCAATGCGATACAGTGCGCAAAAATCCTGTGGAATTTTACGCAGAGCATGGACTTCGCAACAAATACAAAGGTTACTTTCATTTAAAATTTCTTGTAAATACAACCATAATGTCTTCTAACTTCTGCCATGAGTACTTACCATTTCTCCTCCTATCCTCTGGGAGGGATTATATCAGCGGACTTGTTAGTAATTAAGGTCACAGTCTTAACTGGGGCAAAAAAGGTATTCAACATAAGATTTCTCTCTTGGGATAAGGAGTTAATAAACTCTCTGCAACTGCAGATGTTTATGAGACATACTGCCTGTATTTCTTACATGTCTTTTTTCTTTTTAAATTGGATGCTTTTGTTTTTATCTCACTCTACGGCTTAGTTCTCTTCCGGGTGAGAGATAACAAGTCTGCCCCCAATGTGTCGGACGTGTGTTTTTTAATAGTACGATTAAAAGTTATGAAAAATGCTCACTGCAGCTGCTGTATTCTTCAAGAGTAAAAAAGATGTGATATTTTCTACGCAACGCTTAAAACCTATGGGAATACTTCTTTTATGTTTTTATCTTTCTTAACCTACCTGTATCAGGAGAATATCGACCTAATGAATAAATAACAACCTAACATATTTCCCATATTGCTGAGTTTTGGCGCACGTGATGGGGAAAGGGTGCTTTGGAAATAAGGAAACATGGTGTTATATATCTAGTGCGAAAGTAAATAAATAAAGTTTTCCCAGAATAACTTGCGCATGAATCTTTTTTGTAGCATGTGTATAATTTAGAAAGCATAAATAACAATTTTTTTTAATAATATTTTTTATGCCCTCACACCGAGCCAAATTTCTTAATTTCATTTGCAGCAGCAATCCAGTGTAACCAGGTAACCCTTGGTATCCATAAGGCTAAAATCTTTTGTAATGCACATGATACTGATTTCATGGCTGAGAGTGGGAAGTATCTGCATCTTATTCTTTTCTCTGCCTTAAGTACCACTGCTTCCAAATTTAATGTGATTATTTTTAGATCCTTAACCGAATTCCTGATCAAAAACCTCGGCTTACCTTTGACATTACTCAAATTGAAATGAAATTCTTTTTGGCTACCCGGAAAACAAAACCTATACTTACAGAAACCTAGCAAATGAATTTCCAAAAGAGAATAAGTCTGTCTTAGACTTAAGACGCTGAAAGCTAATCTAGAAAAATAAAATACTTATGCACGGAATACAAAATTGCGCTCTTATAAAACATATGTCTGACCCATCATGATATATGGTGCAAAAATGAAACTGAAACAAAGCGCCTCAAAAGCCTATCGAAAACAACAAAAATTCGAATGGTAAGAATGATCACGGGCAACAAGATCTTGGGCAGATAGATCAACGTCGAGTGTTATTAATTCTAATTTAAATTGTTATTCGTTGTTATCAAATTATCTGTTGATGCCATGTATAACTTGAAACATTATCATAGTCAAAGTCATAAGTCGTTTAATCATTGTAATCCTTTTGAGAGTTCCTTAACTCTAATTTGTGTATTTGTTCTTACGGAGGATTTTGCATCAGAACAGTAAAATTTGCTCAATTCAATTCCCGCCCTCATTTCTATAAAGTAAACTAGTGTAAAATAATCTTCAGGTACCACCGCGAAATTGGCAATGATCTGCCGAAATCACGGAAGATTGGTGAGGGAACACTGAGCGCCGAACCCTTCCATTTTGTAGACCTTGCGATGAAGCATAATCACTCACCGTGATGTTGTCTGGACGCATGCAGTCAGCCTCCCGCATCCCGAAGGCGGGTGCTCGTTTTCTTTTCCCTCTCAACTCCCCTTGCCTCACGAGAATTTCTTCATTCCTACTCCTCGCTCTCATCTCTTTTTTTGTGCCTCTCTTCTTTCCCATTTCATCCTCTCCCCTTTCCCGATCGGGGCTTCCCCGCGAGCTGCCCGGGTCGTTTTACAGCGACCGGATTACTCCGGTTTTTCCCGCCTCGACTCCCGCCGATACACTGCTTAGCCTTTTCGCCCCTTCACTTCATCTTAAAGGCTCTGCAGCATCATCCTTGCATCCTCGTCCCGGCCCGCGAATCGCTGAAATTAATGCAGGAATGACTCGAAAGAGGAAAATCGGAAATGCAGGGCTGTTTATATTCATTTAAAAAATGTATAAATCTGTCGTCGTCGTAGGCAATTGGCGTATCCAGCGTTGAACTCCTTCGGGTATTATGAATCACCTGAGTCGGTCACCTGAGTATATAAGTCCGTCGCGCCTTTCCGGGAGGCTCATTCGTCGCCTTACGCAACTGTGGCAATGATCCTGGATTCCTCCTGGATCCTCCGTCTTGAGATTCCTTTCTCTCTCCAGGATAGCGGAGTGATTTGGATTTAATGCTGTTCTACCATCCTGGTGACTCTTGTAATGAGTTGTGCGTTTTTCGCGTCCCCGACGAGGGTTCTCGTTTTGCCAAGGAGGGACCTGGGCTCTTAGTCTTTCTCCACGAGGGAATCGCTCTCCTGAATGTATGTACGCATGAAAACGGTGCACTAGCGCCATTTGATTAATCCATTTCTGCGCGTTTTCCCCAATTCCACCTCCATAGCAGTGCAATTGCCACCTACCGTAATCAGATAATTATTGGAGAGCTTGCGATTTTTTTCCAGTTTGCTTCACTGTGCAAAAACCTCCTCCTGTGGGAATTGGTCATTGCAAGTACAAGTTGCGCATATGAATATTTTTTTCGGAATAAATTTCATATTTTTTTTGTTTCCCCTATGCAAATAATCATTGTTATCAGAGAAAACTTCTCTAATAAGGGGATTATTCTCGCGGTATTCAAGTAATCACAGCGTGGTCTGAGTCGCAGGCAGCCATAGAATAGTAATTTACAAGTCAACCCCTTTTTGGGATTGTTTAATTCCGACTTATAAAAAAAATGCTATTTAATCTGCTTCTACATACTACCTTACGAGCTGCTGGGTGGGCGTGTGGCAGGGTGCTTTAGGATACCGGTCGTGTAAATGAGTTAAGAGTGAGGATTTTTGGAGTTGAAAAGGTGATGTGTGTTATGGGAGTGTTTTAAGTGGAGCTCCAGGTATATTGTGGACGCTTATTTTGCGTGGAAAGAACGAATTTTCGTACCCTTCTATTTGGCAATGTATCTCACTCATTTTATCGCTTATGTCGGAGCTAAAAAAGTAGAGTAGCGTCAAAATAATATTCTCTGTGTCGCTCTAAAAGACACTTGTTCTGAATTTCTCAAACAAACTAAGTCTAGCGCGCAGCTCCAAGTCTCTAGCGGCTCCCCAAAGATTTTCACTGTTAATATAAACCATATAAATAGGATTATGAGTATTGCGGCAATGGTCGGCTACTTTTCTCCTAGACCATTTCCTCGTGACTCCAAATGCTCAAATATATGGTTTAAAATGACAGGAAAAATAATTATCCTTGTTTTGTTGAAACTTTCGGGTTTATTACTCTCAAGGGTGGGTGATCTGCAAATCAGTATTTTTGGAATGCCTGCCTGTCAAGTGTCGTCAAAATACTACACATCGATGCTCGATATTCTCGTGGTGTGATATGGATTGCTAGAGCCAAATATGTAATAAGTACCACGATATTATCATGTATTGGCGTCCACTCAGGGTGTAGAGTCAGGAATTACATTCCCTGAAGTGCCTGGTTTCACTATTTGTTCGCCATTGGTAATTGAAAGGCCTAGTAATTTACGATACATTATTTTATTCTTAAAAATACTCTTGATATTCATGATTTTGCAGTTTTTTCACGTTAATTTAATGTATCATATCGCTATTGGATTGGGAGAAATTCTAAATGGTAGTCCTTCCGTTTGCGGCAATAGAAATGCGGTAATTGAACGTGATTATCTGAGTGTAAGACCATTTGTGGCTGAATAATGTGCTCAGTGGGGAGATCATAAGGCTTGATTTAATATGCATATAAGTTAATGGGGTATCTTTCCGATGAATTCATCAGTTTTTAAGAAACAAAACCCTACTACAAAGATAATTGACTTGCACCGTAATTTAACAGAATTTATTGCGGAAAAATACATGAGAATGGGGTTTTGTAATGTTTATTTACTAATTTAGGCTACTCATGGACTGCGCGGGGGTATGGCAACTGTAGGATTGGATCTTGGTAACGATAGCAAATTGACCACGCCTAGCTACGCGCATAATTATCCGCGATATGATCCGTAATCGAAGACGTGATGTAATATAATCACTGCAAAAATTATCGCGTTCTTATGCAACCGAAACCCAGTCGTTTGCCAATATTCATTTATGAGGTGATCCTAAAGAACGATTATTGTTTACCCAGCGACGGCGAGGAAAATCGTTGCGCGACCTAGGGGGAGTGTGTGAAGGTGAGAATGACTGCGAAATCGGATGACGATATGAAATGTGTTTTTTTCCCCGGGATTGCTTCGGTAACAACACTTAATTGAACTGATCCATTTATGAAGAATTTTCTAGTCCACGATGTTCAGACACTTCCTCTCTGTCCTTACTTTGCTCTTCGTTATATCGTCTATACAGGGAAAAAAAACTGCCTCTATCTAATCGATCGGATGAACGCTTATGTTTCTCTTTAAAAGCCACCTAATCATCCTCATACTAAATTAAAGCCTGTCAAATTTTTGAGCTGAACTTTCCCGTCCTTTAACATTTGACTTTCCAATACATAGCATTTGTTTATTTTTTGTGCAGGTGGGTTTATTAATATTTTCCCCGGTAGTCTTTACTTTCGGTAGAAGTAACGAGTTATAAGATTTTTGTATTAATGCGTGAAAGTTAAAAAAAAAAATTTCGGGAAGGTTTTTTAAGGAGTGGGTTGTTGAAAGTAAGATCAAGAAAGCAAGATGAAGGAGTGATTTCAATCTAAGGAAAATTATAGCTTGAGAAAAGTGTGTATGGATAGAGCATAAATTCGAATCCATATCGAAAGTAAGCCTTGTACGTTTTCACTGTTATTCATTGCAATTGTACTACGCGTTTCGCAGCTTGCTCTTCAGGTACAGTTGTTACGAAAAATATATTTATTGATTGTTTCGAATGTAATCTCATGCTAAGAAGGGGTTGGGTGGCTTTGGAGAACAAACTAACTTTAGTGAGGGAAGGCAGGGAAACTGATTGTGGACTTCTCTCTCAAAAATTAGTTCGTTCTCCAAACCCCCTCTTCTTAGCGTGACATTACAATCGAAACAATCAATAAATACATTGTATGAAAACAACTGAACTTGAATATGGAGCAGGCTGCAAAACGCGTTGTACTATTACAGCAAGTAAATGTAGAAAAGTAAAAAGCTTATTTCAATATGGACTCGAATGTTATAAACTTCCTCGAAGTGACGCCTGAAGGTGTTAAGTTTATAGAATATATAGTTGTTATTTGCGACTGTCTTTGTTGAACCGTGCTGTTTAGAGGACATTTTCTTCTCAAAATGCGCCAGTCACTGAACTTCCAATCATGTTAACGCTTTATATTTGAAAACACATGGATTTTCACCTATTAAACTATGTATTCTTTACAGTGGGGCAGAATTAATATTTCGGCTCATTAATCCAGTAAATAAGGCCACTTCAAGCTAATCAAAACCTTTATCGACCCGAGAAACAATCCGAGATAGCCGAATTAAGACAAGCGGTTTAAAATTAATTTCTCTTTCCTTGTTCTTTCAAAGCTATTTAAAAGACGTTGTAGACTTAAAGAGTATACTGCATGCGAGAAAAAATGATTTATTTGAGATGTTGCTATAAATATCAAGGTCTCCTAAGCTTTCGTTGGCTCAATATGTTTGGTGTTAGTGAGATTGGACGACTTTCCAGTCGCCATATCTCTAGCGTATCTTATCATCAATGGATCCGAGAAAAACATGTTGATGATTGCCACCAGAACGACAATAGATTTTTGCCCTGTTAAAGATAATATCCCCAACGAGTTATAGATAGCTGTGTTGATTGTCAGGTTACAAATGGTGAAAAGCACTGAGATTGATACTGATAGAGAGATTTCAGTGTATATGTTATCATTCATAGTGAGAGTGCGCTATTCATTACTGCTTGATGAAATGCTGATCCCCCTATTCTACCACCGATTGCTTCAAGACTGATTTATTTTTATGTATTTAGTGTGAATACGAGAGAAATATCTAATTATACAGAAAATATATTATCTTTCTCATGAACTTTGACGTTTATATTTAAAGGGATTCCAGGTTTATAAATATTTATATAATTTCATATAGCTATGGAACTCGCATGGTCTCAATTTTTCAAATAGCTTAGCCTGGCTTGTAGCCTCCACGATTGAAGAGACTCAAAGAAGGGTTTGTTATCTATTCACTCTTTCTGTTTGAATTAAAAGAAAAAGATGTTTGATTTAAAAGAAGCTTGCGGCTGCCCATCGCATTTCTGTTATTTCGTGCATTAAACTTTTTTTACAGGGGTCAAAATACTCGCAGCGCACTTGGGATGTGGCGGATGCATGCAGATAGATGTACCAAGGCAAAAAAGCACCTATTTATACCTTAATATGCGAGGAATTTAGCTCCAGGGGATTCGGTCCAGACAATGGTTGGAGTTAAGCATTTTTTAGAGAGACCTTGCTAAATTTATTTTATCATTCAATTTCACTGTCGGGAATTTTGCATGCTCTCCGCAGACGTCACTTAAAGATACTGAAACTCTTGCTTTCATGAAACCAGTTAATGGCAGTATCTTTCTATTCTTAGTTGTTTTCAAGACCTCTTAAAACCCTCTTTGAGGAAACATTATTTTTATATTCTTGCACTTCAGTCGTGTAAAATATTTCCAAGGATCTGCTCTGAATTGTAAATAGTTATAACTTAAAAGTACCTACTATTGGTCAGAATTGAAACGCCAAGCGCCCGCTTCTTTGGGAACGATGGGATGGCTATAAGCAGGAAATCTCTTCACGCATTATCGGCGCCTATGGATAATCAATCAGCTACGCCCATGATCGGACCTCCCTTCCTTTCACCCCTTGACTGGGAGGTGGAAGGAGGAGAGAGTCGACGACAGTGGAACGAGGTGAATATTTGGAGGTCGCGAGCGAGCTCGAAAAAAAATCGGACCTTTCATGCCTTTGTTCTCAAGGAGCATTGTTTTTTAAAGAGATTAATCGATCTTCGCGCGTGCATAAATCCCCGGCTCGCGAAATAAAAGGTGAATCGTTCGCTACTTTTCCCTAATCCGGCCGTAGAACGTAGCTGACGAGCCTCCCTTCCGGGCGACCGAATGAAGAAACTAAATGCCCCATTGATGCCTTATTTATTCGTGGTGGTGAAACGGAAACTGCCTTTGCTTGCTCTCTGAAGGCCGTTGCACAAAAGGCGCTAAACTGCACAGTGTAATGTATTGATGAGTGCGCAGTGGAAATTGCGTCTGTAAAGCGAGGACTTGTTAGAATGAATGCGCCAATGAATGAGCAAAAGAGAGGGAAATAGTCCCTTTTCCTATTCCATTCCCACTTTCTTGCATTTGCAATACATCAAACCACGCAGTTGAATGCACTATGGAAAGTGGCCTGAAAAAATGGTGTTCTGTGCTGTTAAGGGGTAAGAATTTGAAAATAGCTTCTCCGCAAAAATTCCCAATCCTCTGAGAGTGATTTCTTTAGGAAATTATCTGAGGTAAAGGTCAATGAAGAAGTAGCGAACCATACCGTGTATGATGCCAAACATTGATTCGATCGATAAGCAACACAATGTACGGTTAGTACGCGCGCCACCTGCTCTGTAAGTTTATGCTCAAATATGCAATTATTTGCTCTTTCCCTTTGGGAAGAAAATAATTCTATCCGTCTCAACTCAACGATGGGCGATTGGGATGTAGAACTTACGGCCGTTTGAGCGAGACATCGCTGCGTAAATATTCAATAAATTTTATGTCAACGCAAATTAAAATTATCATTTTTCGAATATTATCTAAACACCAGACATTTACTGCTCTAATTTTCGAAATATTTGCAAAATATCGAAGTTAAATCCATTGGCGTGGTATATGGCCGGGAATTCCGGAGGCATTTTCTAAAAAAAAGGAAGTTGTAATGCAAATATCGTGTCAGAAATGTAAAGGTGTGCTGTTCAAATAGCCCCAAAAAGTATTTTAGAAATCAATAAGTCGACAACAGTTCCACGGCGTTACATTAGTAATCATCGTTTATGAAAGTTTTTTCATCGTACGGCGTGAAAGAAAGAAGTCAAGTATATAAAGTAAGAAGTTAACTAATTTACCCCTAGTCAGTGAAATAGAGTCAACTTAAGTCATGTCACGTTTTAAAGTTACGGTCTCATGGTCAATGTGAACAGGCCGATCAAGTAGGAAACTGTGTAGGTATTAGCAGATGTCGAATTCGTACTTCGTAAGTCATTTGTTTTCCTCTCCGTTCCCTTCCTTTCGCCGTTGGCGGGAAAGAGGTGGGCGGAAAAAGATTTAGTGAAAAAAAGGCGCGACCTTGCGACAGTCTCCCGTGAAAAATAAAAAAAGCAAGCGACCTTGCGCCGGCGGGAGGGTTTCAAGTCATTCACGGGTAGATTACGATGCGGGAGACAAAAACAAACGAAGGAACTTTCGCGGCTGTGGGAAACAAAAAAGAAACGTCGCCCTTAGATAAAAAAAGGAAAGAAAAACGTGACGTCAAGGCGCCCTTTAGCGGTCAAAGAGGGAGTGTCGGTACTGATATCTATCATTCTCTTTGTTGGAAGGAATCTCTTCTTGCATTGTGTAGGAATTTCCGCGTTCTGGGAATGTGGAACGTATCCGAGAGGAATATGCTCTATGTCGGAAGGTTAAAATAAAATATTAGCGATAGTTATCAAATTGTATCTTCGGATTGGGGAACTCCGCATTGAGAAGAGAATGTCCTTTGGAGGACCAGGCTATCTATTGGGGAAAACGTCATTCGATATTAAATGAGAGCAAAGATAGCGTGATTCCAAAGCCACGTAGTTCTTTGGAAAACCGAACAATGCGTATTACGCGCATGTTTGCTATTTATCAATCACATTTATTTCCGGAATCGATATCTCACAATGAGAAAACTATTTCTCTGCTGTTGAATTTGGCACTAAAATCAAGTAACCGCTGTATAAAATGGTCACAATATACGTACATAGAGATGGTATTGTTTAAATGGTATAGTGATTGTAAATGGAAGTAAAAATCTATTTTAAATTTCTTTTGACTCTAGTTGACCGTGTACGATTAGGTTGTATTGTTTTATTTCCTCTCGAAGCTCATTTATGTTTTACCCTAATAGCTTCAGTGAGAATGTTTCATAATTTGTTGTAATTTATAGAGTTAAAGTGGTACCCATTGTAAATGTGAGTTATGTTATGGATTAGAAAATGACTTGTTGTATTCCACTGTTATGATTTGCGTGAGCATGCGCTCGAAACTTTTGCAGTCTTTTTCCAATTGAAATGAAAACGTTTATAGATAAATATATGCATCTCGCAAGGGGAGACTGTTCTTGGAGGTTTTTAATTTAGTAATGAGGCCACACTTGCTTCTTAATATTGCCTTTGTGCTGTTCCAATTCTTCAAATTGGAACAAATCAAAAAAAATACTTGAATCTGAGGAATGCCAATTTATGATATCTAAATAACTGTAAAATGATTTCGATTATATTTTTTTAAATACCCATGTCTCTAATTAGCCCGAAATAAATTTATGTTGTCTATAAATGAATTGTTACTAAGCTATTCCTAATGGCAAATGAAAGATTTATTCAGTACAAAAAGAATGGAGAATAAATTATCGGCATGTTTACTCCAAGCC
Organism: Ceriagrion tenellum; assembly: GCA_963169105.1. NCBI lineage: Eukaryota > Metazoa > Arthropoda > Insecta > Odonata > Coenagrionidae > Ceriagrion > Ceriagrion tenellum. The sequence goes on from OY720637.1 coordinate 53,115,389, forward strand.
TAATCTGCTTTTGCGGAGTTTCCTCGTTTGTATTGACTGTTTGACAACGATAACAGTCCGACCAGGCCTGTTTTGCCAAGAATTCTCAGACAGAATGATTGTGAAAGCGGAAGGAACTGGGTGGATTTTCGGAAACGACCATCGGGAAGTAGTAATTCTGAGAATGAAGATTCCTTTCTGCTTTCACACGCATCGTATGTTTTCCCGAGGAAAGAAGACTGGGAAAACGAAAGTGATAAATCCCTGTGAGCACTTTTACTTTATAGGATGTAAAAACAACAAAGGATTTTTCGATTCGTTAAGGAAATTCTGGTCGTATATGAAGTTTGAATATTGTCTTAATCGGCAAATCAGTAAGGATCCAAATGGATATTCATTGAGTAAAATAAAGGAAATATTTTTCTCTAAATATTAGGTATTCTTACATAAAGAGTAGCTTTAAAAACTTATTAGGTTGACCTCCATCCAAATTTTGCCATTAATATCAGAGAAACCAAAGCGATCTTTTCAGTTATGACGGGAAATATAGAGTTTGAGCTATAATTGAAGGTGAAGATTATTCGAACTCCTTCCTAATATCTACGAGAAGGGAGTATGGCCATTGAGTTGTGTGAAGACAGTTTTGATCCCTATCCCGAAGGAGAAGGAATCGCCGGAATACGAGGACTATATGACAATGAGCTTTATTTCACACTCATCGAAAATTGTGCTTAGAATAGTTGATAGAAGGTTGAAGATGAGAACAAATGAGTACGAACAGTGATGGCCAATTCCGGCGTGGAGAGATTTAGGCTACCCAGATTGCAATACTATGGAGATATTATCTTTCGCAAGCTTGCGTTAGAGACTTTGTGTATATGAGTGGAAGAAATGATACATTGAATTATTTTGATCACATGTAAAGGATAATTTCTACTTTACTTAAGCCTAGCGCGAGACGCACGAATTTCTAAATACTCGGAAAATTTGAAGCGCTGTATTACTTTTACTCAGAGATCTTAGTCGTTTTTTATTTTCCCTTTGTTTCCAGGTAAGTATCATGATCCTTGACAAATAGCACACTTCAAGCAATGAAAAGAGGGAAAGCAAAGAAAAAATAATGCCGATTGATAGCGGCAATGTCAGTTGGAACGCTCTCTCACGTTGAACTACGCTGAAAAAGGGTGGTGCCGTGGAAAAATTACCAGGAATCGCCAAATGTTTATGGAGTCTTATTCGCACTTTTCTTCCACTTTTTGCTAGTGGTTTTCGCGAAATCCGAGTGCAAACCTCTTTGTTGAGAGAAGACGTCTGGAGGGCACATAAAAAGATGAAGAATTACGACACAAAGAGGATTTTGAGTGGCTATAATTGTGCGGAAAAGTGAGAATTCCGCCCTTTTTTCCTGCCGTCTGTCAGAGACCGTAAATTTCGATACGTGAACACGTGGAGAAAATATGATTTTTTTATTCTAAGAATTCGCGAAATGTCAGGGGAAGAAGGTGTAGCGTAAATAACATGTTGCGCAGAATCTTCAAGTAACCAGATTCTCACGGTAAAATCTGTGCTCTGCGAAATCCAGTCCTTATTTTGCTTCCGTTGATTTTAATTTTATGACGCCTTATATAATGTTTTGCGTAACATGCATGTCATTCGATAATGAGCGTTATCTTGGCGGAATTTTACTCTTTCCCCAATGCTTTGCCTGAAATGTGGAATTTAGTGTTTTCAGGACAATGATGCCTCATGTACTCTTCTCAGGCTTTGCGATGGGTCAAGAAAACGGTTGGTCCCGACGTATCTACGTCTGACTAGGTCATCTTCGTCAGGGCCACCAGGCGATGGCTGAGTTACCCGTCGATATGTCGGCAGCAGCCATCTGCTGAAGCCGAAGTACATTTTGTTCAGTTTCCTCCTAATTTGATTTTATAACTCTCCATAAGAGTAAATATTATATTTCATATGCTACAGCCTCGCCCTAATGGTCAAAAAGACTATTTACCTTTAAAAGACTGTTGAAATGTGATACTCTGCACCGATTTAATACTTGGTTTTGTAAAATAAAAATACAATGTAATCATGAATCATGACAATTTCCTCCAAATCTTTGAGATGAGGCATAATTTCTATCGCCCCCATCTCTCTTATCGCTGCTAATTCATCTCTTACACGGAAATCAGCGGCATTTCTGCGACGTATTTTAGCTGTGGAATCATCCTAAGATAGTGGTTTTGGTGCGACATTGCATTCCGCAAGGATTCAGGTAAGCAATTGCCAAATTAGCCCTACCTTGAACAAATAAAGTAGAAAATAACTTCGTTTGGTGACTTCATTTCTCTTTTTTTGAGATTCCCAATGTCGTTCCTTATCGATGGGAAATTTTTGCGATTGACTCAATCCAAATCTTTGAAAACCGAATGTCATTCAGGAACCACGGAGGCGTTATATTCTCGAATTCTCTTATCGTCATCGGTAGTGTTTCGTAGGTAGTTACTTCATGGGCAGTTCCGCTCACAAACTCCGATTGCAGTATTTCTTACGCATCCATAATGAAAACATTTTTTCATATTGATGAATACCTCTTAGGTGTGGCACGGAGTTAGGCTTTCCACGACCGACAGTTCAGCGAGCGGGATGCACGTTGTAACGACGGCCATGGAAAGCCAAACCCATTGCCTTACCCGAGAAGTTTTTATCGATCTTATCCGCCAGGAAAGCCTGTGGTTTTTCATATTTTCCTATATTCAATCCATTTAACCCTCTATGGACGGAATCATGAAACATCAGCATGAAAAAAATACTAATATTATATTAGTTTTTTTTTAAGTGCTATGAAAGCATTTTTTTTAAATTGCAATTTATTTGATAATAACATTTATTTTGAAATGTTGCGTATCTGTATTGTATATATTTAATTTAAAGTAATACTTTATAATATTTACACTAGGTATATTTCAACATTACCTTCATAACGTACCAATTTTAAACTTTCCCAATTTTTTCTTCATATGACAGCTGAACCTATTTATTTCAGAGCTCCACCAGGCACGACATCATCAGTGAATAGCGCCACACATTTATCTTTTCAAATTGTTTGACAAACCGCCGAAAGAGATGCAACTTTCCACGCACTTAATCCGAAGCGTTACAATTCTGTCTATTGCAGCAACTAAATGGAAAAGCCTCTCAGAAAGCAGATCTTTCAATGATTTTGAAGCGTAACAAATTTGACTCGCTCGCCAATAGAGGGCTCGGTTATTTAGATCTTTTGCCTTCTTTAATAACGTCTAGGCAAGCTGGAGCTTGTGAAATAAATTGATTATGTAGGTTGTGCGTAGTAGAAAAATGGGGAAGATAAGATTGACATGTAAGATTAAGAATGAGGAGGTACTGAGAAGGATTGGGTAAGTGCTGTCTACATTGAAATGAGAAATTAAGAGAAAGATATGTTGGTTTGACCACGTATTATGAAGAGATGGCTTTCAGAAAGTCGTTATAGAAGAAAACATTAATGGAAAACGAGGAAGTTTTATAAAAGAGATTTAGTGTGATGACTGATATGATAAGTTCAAAGTGGAAAAATCATTCGCCTGAAAAAGGAATCGAACCTAAAGCTCTCGATTTTGCGCCGAATGCTCTAACCAATTGGAGCACTAACCTAAATCAAGCAATCTGGGTCCGATTTCCAGTCCAGGCGAATGATTTTTCCACTTCGAATTTCACACAATTGTGTCAATACTAGAGGGTGACTCCGTTAAAGTTACTGCGCGGCTAGTTCCGAAGTTCTTTGAAAAAGATTGATATGATGACAGGAGCGACATATATATATATATATATATATATATATATATATATATATATATATATATATATATATATATATATATATATATATATATATATATATATATATATATATATATATATATATATATGAAGAACCTGGCTATGAAGAACCTCGCTCAAAAGAGAAATGCCTGGACACTATATTCACTTTGTGACCTGTCAATAGATAGATACAGTATTGTTATACCGACCTCTTAATTCGGAGCCACTTTTAAAATATCGAGGGTAGGTCAGGAACAATGGAACCTTGCCGACGTTTCGGACTGTGATGCACTCCACCATCAGGGCTATTGTAAAGAATACATGAAGGTCCAACTACCGTCAATTAAGAAAAGGATCACTTTTATATCAATTATAATATAATATTCCAATATGATCATTAATTCCAAGTTAATTTTTATATTGAAAATTTATATTATAATTGATGTATGAAGGATCCTTTTATTAAGTTACGGTTGTTGTACCTTCATGTATTCTTTTCTATAGCCCTGATGATGGGGTGCATTGCACTCCGGAACGTCGGCAAGGTAATATAGTCTCACTCAAGGTCGTTCGATATCTCGATTCTTCGCCTCTCGAGTGGCGCAATGGTATCGATGGTGCAACATATCGAATAAATCGACCCTGAGTCTCACTTTTCCTGACCTACCCTCTATATTTTAAAAGTGGTTCTAATGGACAGATAAATAGAAAGAGGAAGAATGTGAACTAGCATTGGATTCCGTGGCGAAAATGGGTTATTCTGTGACCGATGGCGTCCGTGCGATGCAAATCCTCCTCATTTCGTCGTGAAACGATAATGTCAACTTTTTTGCACAACGGTGAACGGATCGAAATGCCAGCGGGACAGGCCTCTGTGGGGGCACTGGGGAAAAGAGCAAAAGCTGGGTGCAGCAAATCGTACGTGAAGAGTGTTCCGACGTGATTGACACAAGCGGCTCCCTAACGTGCTCTCGTCGCCCTGAATAGCAAACAATTTTGAAATTTTCTCCTTCGTCCGCGCGGCCGCCTACGGCGTTGACGAAGTGGATGTGGGAAATCTGTCCTTGTGAACCATTCAAATCTCTTGGTGGAACGGTTTTGATGCATGCGCTCTCGCGAAATTTTATCGAGCTCTCCTGTTGTTTTTTTTCATAATACCTTTTTGGTGGAATTCTTTATTGATCTTCCATCTAGGACTCACACCCCTTTCACTAACTTGCTCTGGGGAATTACTTATTTAAAGCGTCCGCGTAGCTGATTATATTTATTAAATTCGTCATTTTTTAATCATCAGGGCCTGTGTTAGGGAAAAATTTCGATGATTTTACCTTCTTGCTTTATATATTTACTGTTAATAATGTATTTATTAATAATATTGGAAATGATAAAAGATCGTAGGCTTTCCCGGCGAATACTATAGATAAATATTTCTCGGGTTTGGCACCGGGTAAGGCTGTTTAAGGCCAACGTTTCGATGAGAAACTCACTCATCGATAACGATGAGTGAGTTTCTCATCGAAACGTTGGCCTTAAACAGCCTTACCCGGTGCCAAACCCAAGAAATATTTATCAATATTGGAAATATGTATTAGTTATATGCAATAGTATATGGAGCATAAAAACTTCAGATACAGTAAAATATCTTGGAATTACCTTAACTTTTGATAAATCATGGGGAACACACATAGAAAACATATGTGTTACACCATTGAAGAAACTAGGTTTAGTTAAGCGTATAATAGGAAGGTCCTCGGAAGAAAAAGTAAAAGAGATTTACTACTTCGCTTTGTTTAGGCCACACCTCGAATACGCTGCGAGCATTTGGGACCCTGGTAATTGAGATTTAACCAAAATAATTAATAAAATACAAAGGAAAGCAGCACGCTTCGTTAAAAAATGTAACGAGCGAACATATGGTGTCACTCGGGTTATAGATAGATTAAGATGGGAGTCCCTAAGACTCGGGGACTACACTCTTGGTTCAGGATGCTTGAGAAATTCAAAACAGGTGTGCTTAAGAGTAATACAGAGACATAATAGCATGTTGATGCCACGCTACATTTCTAGGTGCTATTGATGGGATAAAATAAGTGAGATACATTACCAAAAATATAGGTACAAACATTCGTTCTTTTCACGCCCAAAAAAGTGAATATAATAAAAACTGAGCTCCATTTAAACACTCCCATAATACGGCTCACCTCCCAAAACCTTATTCTTTAGACCTTTATACTGTTGGTGTCCTCATACCACCTGCCAGACGCCCATGCGGCAGCTCGCATGGTAGTATTTAGATGTACTTCCCATCACTGCTACGAGCGAACATATAGTTTTTCACAGCTTGTAAAAGGATGAAAGTGGGAGCCTCTAGAGACTTGGTGGCTACAGGCTAGGCTTAGTTTGCCTGAGAAATTCAGAACTGGTGTGTTTCAGAGCGACACAGAGAATATTATCATAACGCCTCACTACATATCTAGGTCTGACAGAAGCGATAAAATAAGAGAGATACATTGCCGAACAGATCGGTACAAAAACTCGCACAAGCGCACAGTAAGCGACCACAATAAAAACTGAGCTCCACTAAATACACTCCCATAATACACGTCACTATTTCACCTCCCAAAGCCTTATCCCTTACATCTTTACACGGCTGGTGTCCTAACACGCCGCCTCACGCTCATGCGGTGGCTCGGAGGGTAGTATGTAGATGTATAGAAGCTACCTCGCGCACTGGAAGAAAGACGCTCGCTCAAATAAATGAGCCATTCGGGAGGAAACGAGTGTCTCGTGAGGCGAGGTCGGAGGAAGAGGAGCCGTCAAAATGAAGAGCGGGGGCAAGAAAAAAGTCGGTTGCGCAAGGAGAACAATGCAATCGGGATTAGTGCCGATGGGAGACCCAAATAATTCCGCCACTATGTCAAGGGTACGGTAGGCATGCGTGGCGGGTGCGCAGGTCGTAGGATAAGTCTCTGCGCCCGTGTTCCGGAAGGAAATTGAATTGTTCCGTGAGGGAAAACAAGTAGATTCGCGTTATCTCTCTCTCTCTCTCTTCCTTACTCATTCTTGCCCCTCCCATCCCAGGTGGCTAGCTGGAGTGACAAGCTTGGAAGATAAGGGGATAGGAGAGCAGGCGGGGATATAACTGTAATTCCCTCACTCGCTGAGAACCCGGGATGGACTCAGTGGGAGGGTGAAAGTAGGCAATGAGTGCTTTCATCGTCATTGTTCTATACAGATTTTAAGTGGTCGAAGCGATTTTCGTCAATGTTCAGATTTGCGTATAACTTTGCGTACGCGCACTCACTCCTAAACGCGGAAAAATACGTTTCGTGTTATTGAATTGGTTTCCAAATAAATATCAAGGTATCATGCCGAATATAAAAACACGTACTCACTCATTGATTGTTCAATCCTAAGATTGGTTGGCTGCAGCCCTCCACATTTCTCTATCTAATACTAGTTCCCTTACCTCCTGGTATCTCTTCCCATGTATATACTGTCCTCTTTATTTGGCCCATGTACTTATTCCTCGGTCTTCCTCGGGGGACTTTTCCCTCTATTTTGCCTCAATTATGTTCTTCATAAACCTAGGTTTACCAAAAACCAAACAACACGTATAGATGTACTATTTTTGCTTTAATTTCGAATCCCACGCTACCAGCCCAAGTTATGACACCGCTTTCATGGAGACGAACATTTTTAAATGCAATTCTCCTATAATTTATATTACAACATGCATGTTGCTATTTCCAACGCACAAATAGGCGTACTTTAGTGGTTGGGTCTAGGAATGTTTTTCCTCTGGAAAAGTTATTAAAATATGCAGTCAACGACTCACGATTCGCGCTCGAATGTATGGTCCATGGGCAGTGGACATAGAAGAGTATTGCAGTGGTTTACCGTGCACCGGGATTTCCCGTAACGTTTCGTTCTCTTAAGCTTCAATAAGTTAAAACTCGTAGGCTCAGGCCTAACTTACTTTTTTATAATAGTCCTCAAAGAAACGCGATGGATTTGTCTAATGACTTTGGCTCACCAATATGTCGATGTATTTGATACCGATTCCCGGATGGATGTATTTGTTTCTTGAACCTTTTTTTATTGGTATTGCGAAAAATGGAAAACCCATTACATCATAAATAGTTTAAAATGTGGGTAATATAATGCATCTTCTGAGTTATTAAACATCCATTTATAGAATTGAGTTACCGTTAACTCTCGAAAATCTTACGGGACAATTCTCTTCTATAATATTTTATCAACGTCTGTGCAACATTTAGGACTGAGCTAAGTGCATTGTTGCGTTCAGTTGAGGAGTAACGTTTTTGACCTGTTTACAGGGACATGCGACTTGAAAGAGTTTCCAGTTGCAGACATGGAATACCTCTCTGTCTCAACGTATCACCCTGGTTCCGTTCCGCACCCGTTTGCTTGCCAGAGTGTTGTGATGCAAACGGGCTCAGTTGTCTCCCTTTTGTAACTGTAAAGCCTTTATCTATCAAATTACTGTTGCGTCGGTCTTTGTTCATAGACTTCTAATAAAAAATATATGTATATATTAGAAGTTTTAAGAACTAAATTTTTGTTGAATTTCTGATAGATTATCACTCTGTAATCGCCAAATATGTATAATGTGTTCTGTGACATATGAAGGGAAACGAAGAAGCATGGTCTCTAGGAAGCGCTAATGGCCCGAGTTCTCCCCAGGATCTCTAGCATCTACTAATTTGTTTTCTATTATATATAAGTTCAATGGCGGTGTTAGAGTTTTACTGTTACTTCTATTGATTTTTACTCTTTTCAATTTAAACCTACATTGGCCAGTAGATTACGGTTTTTATATAAATAGTAATTCATTTAAGGTCCCCTTCCATCCCGTGCGTAAATATGTAAGGAAAATATTATTTCAAAGCTTAGGCGTGCGTATGAAATGTATCCATGGAAATTGATGCTGCATTAAAGTGGTAGAATAGTGAGTTCTTTTGCGCTGTCGAGTCACTCATCACTACGAATAGTTATTTTCTTCTATCTCCATTTACTCTGCGATATTTTAAGTCAAACGCACTTTATTTCAGAATCGTTAGTGATGCAGGTTTTCTCCGGGAATCCGGCAAACAAATATTGGTTTTCCTAGCCGATAATTGATATAATTGATCTCAGTTTAATTAACGTCGCCATACTATCCTGTTAATGAACGTGGGAGGAAAAATCGCCTTTCTAAGCTTACTGTCGGCGTCAAATTCTGTGCCGCTGTATTTAGAAAATGTATATCTGGGTCCCTGTAAATGCTAGTACAATGTTTTATACACCATTTTAAAGGTAATGTTATTGCAATTTCAGCCATATTTTGTACTGTAGGATAAATCCATAAATGTAAACACACCAATGCAATTATCGGCACCACGCATCTTAAATTTAGCAGTTTTGTTAACTTCTTGAACTTCGTAACTCAGCCTAGGGAAAACGACGTGAACTACAGCATTAATTTTCCACCAAAATGTTATTAGGCGTATTTGTTGGGTAGCCATATGTCCTAAAAGTGTAGGATTGTCCAGAATTTGGCCTGGTAAAAAAGGCTATACTATACTACATTCAATATGCTGTATTATGAGGAGTAACAAGTTTGCTTCCCTTATTTCATTTTGTAAGTGCAAATTCAAAGTAATAATGTGCCCAAAAACATATCATTATCTCTTTAAGGAAATTACAACATGGTGTCCCACGTTCTTACCTCGCCCTGGAGGTGACCATTGTGATATGAAGTTTTCTCGAATAAATGTGATTTGTGTGGAATATTTGCGCAAGTTGATTTGCGAGTTGCGGTGGTAGAGAAGTCAGTAATTACGCGCTGAAGAGTCTTTCTGCTCCAAAAATAGTTATTTTGTTTCTTTCTCATGAATTTTGAATCGCGGCATCCTTGTCTCCTTGGGCCTCTCCTCGTGAAGTCGCGCTTCCCAGCCGAGGCGCTCACGGAGCGAAGTAATCTCCTCGCGAGCCAGGAAAGAGGATAATTCCAACTCGCCGTCACGTTCAAGCTCAGTGCGAATTGCTTCACGAGCGCTGAAAAAAAAACATGGTTCAACCATTTCCCTCCCCCTTACTTTCCCTACTCGTTCGTGGAGGGAGGTTAATAATTTTGTTGGGAGGTAAAAAGAAGGAGATACAGCCTACGCTGTCTCTCCCGAGTGGTAAACACGAGTGTACCTCTAATTATTTCTCTCGTGCCCTCTTTATTTTTTGTCGTCACACCGTTTGTTCGGTCTCATCTCTTTGATGAGATCAAGGAGGGAAGGCGCAGATTGGCGGAGAATCTTGTGAGCATACGGACGTCGCGAACCACGGGACGGCGGAAGGAAATATGACGAGGTTGACGACCTCTCGAAGTCTCAGCCTGTCGCGGAGGTGATAAAGTCCGCAGTCTCATACCTGGATCCCACTCTATGACGACCGCGTGCGTTGCTGCCCGGCAAGCTCTTTGAACGCCGTTTAAATGCATTTTATCTCGCAATTTAGTGCACAGAAGATGTGCAATGCAATTTCCGTCCTCTAACGCAGAGAATTTCTCGTAGAATTGCAGAATTTCGGGCCCTGGTCTAACTCGGTAGTCTGGATAGGCTTCCAGTCCGAGGAAGTTGCATATTTCCTCGATATTGCCACTAACGAGGTGATTCTACCGGAGAGGAGACCTAAATAGATCAGAATAGACTATTTATTGATTGTTGTGGGGTCATACCCCTTAAGAATAAAAAAATTAATAATATACATAGTAATGCGAGTTAGTGAACAAAAATAAAAAGTATAAATGGCGAAGACGAATGGCGCTAGGTTGTATGTAACATTGCATTTTTACACAGAAATTGTACTATACAAATTATTAACAGTGTACAAGTATACAAGGTAAAGTGCGAAGTATTTCATTTATGAAGTTAGAAATTCAGCAAACAAGTTCATGATGTAAAGATACAACTACAGCATTAAGAACCAGAAAAAAATCCATCATAATATTTCATTTTGAATGCTGAGAGAGAGGTACTATTTTTTATATGGGTTGGTAGATTATTCCACAGATGACACGCTGTTACGGTAAATGAATTTTGGAACTTAGTTGACTAGTGACTAGGGAAATATAAAATTTTTAGAAATTAATAGCCCTTGATTTATATCCAGGCTTCTTTTAGAGAGACGTCTCTGATATTCCCTAGTTATTTTTTAAATATATTTAAAATGGAATCTCATGATGCTAAATTCGTGAATGGGAGATTCAAGGTGAAAAATGTTATTTATCTATTAAATTTTATGTATGTTTTTGCGTAATTTAATATGCATTTTACGAGAATAGCTTTGTGAATGAAGTGTGTTCTCCGAGGGAATCGAGTGGTTAGGAAAATTAAGCATATTTCCAAACTAATTCTTGGATCATTAACATAATGCAGTCAATTATTTTCATACTGTGTTAGTTCAATGGAAATGGTGCTAGAGTCGGCTCCTGAAGCAGAAAAAGTTTTTAATTGAAAAAAAAATGTATTGGTCAATTAAACTGTGGGTATGGTTGTCGTAATTTGGTATTTAAGTAGCTAATTCATAATATTATTGAAATCATTAATTTTCAAACAGTAAAAATGGAGTTGGATTTCAGTATTCGTTTTTACTCCCACGGTCGCGGTAGAACCTCATTTACGGGAAATCGGTTTGATTTCATGCCTTAAGTATTATGTTTTTTTTGCCACTGGCCTGAGTTTGTTTCTTTACGGAGGCAAGGATCTTTAGTGAGAATGCGGTAGTGGCATGTGGATAACACTTAAATGAAATAACCTGTCCGGGAGATGGAAAAAATGTGATGACTCTTTCGGCGCCTTTCATGATGGGTACGTGTGAGTAGTGAGGCTGATTTCGAAATTGAATTCTCTCCTAACCACCTTTATATTCCGAGTAATCCTACCTGCTCTCTCCTCTGCTCCTAACGTAATGATATATTGGAGAATATTTTGAGACTTGATATTGTTATTCAAATTCTGTTGAGCAGGAAGTCTCGCTAATTAGCAGTTGCATAAACCACTTGTACCTTGCTCGAGTGAAATTAGTTATTCGCTTCCACGATGAACTTGTGGTACCACGCAGTCAGTAATCTGGTTTTGAAAAATGGGAAAGGATTTAACTTTTCTTTTTGCGGAAGTAATATTTGGATCTGTCATTTATGGAGAGAATAACGCGTTCCGAATCATCTTCCGATTCCTCAATAGTCATTTTTCGTCATATCTTTGGTTCTCAAGTTTATTCCAATAATTACTGCATCTACAAGTAAGAAGTTCCGTGCAATCCTCTACTAGGATGCGTGGCACGGGATAATACTATACCAGGCGTACATCACTAGTCGTCGAAGAGGACCCTCTCACATTTCCCCGGCCGCTTGGCGCTGACCAATAGAATAGCGGAGAAGAATCCGCGGTCAATCAAGAAACCAGGAGTGTACTACGTGGACGAACATGCTAATACGCAGTAAACTCGTTAATAAACATCTACTGGTTTATTTTAAATGGTATAATTATTATTGTATTATCATTGCTATTAATTTCTGCATGTAGTCTGTCGCTTACGTAATCCCGTGCTGGCAATGAATTAACTCTGGTATGTTGAAATCTATGAGTGACGGGCAATAGAACATCAAATCATCGTGTCAGACTCAGTTATTCTTAGTTCTAAGAACTGGACCCCATTCCAATCTCGCCAGTAAATATTTGGGATGGAGAGATTGAACCTTTCCAGAGAACTGAAAGGAAACGCTGAGATAGGAGATTGAGAACTGGTAAACGTTGACGGAAATGATACTGGAAAAAGCTTTAAGTTATGATTGTCAAAAACCCAGGAAACTTACTGGTTTTGGTTGGTTTATTTTCAAGATTAATCTCGGAAAATGGTAGTCAAATCGCGAGAATGTTGGCCCAGACTTGTCGGAAAAATGGAATTTGGAAGATATTGGAAATATCGTGCATAATTTGAAACGAAGCGAAAGTGAATTGCGCGCCACATTTCGAATTAGCTTAGTCTAAAAAACAATATACAATCTATGTGTTAAGTGAAATTATTTTGTGCTAATAGAATGTGTCATCCACATTAATAAAATAGCGAAATAATGTTAATATTTTGGTATTTACTGGTTGATATGCATTAGCGAACTTTTTCAAAGATTAATTTGTCAAAAAGCGCGTATTATTCGTTTCAAATGTTGTTTTATCATTTTTCGCTGATCAATGAGAAGTTTTTGATGTCTTAGCTTTTTTTCACATTATGGGGGATTTTATGTTAATGGTGTCAGTAAAATGATTTTTATACATATTTCATTCTCATTGTTGGCACCTAAACAGCTTATTATCGTTATGAAGTTTACAAGGAGTTAGAAAATTTGTATTTTAGTCGAGAGGTGGAATATTGAACCATGCATTGTAAGTTTTTACATGTATCACTCTCCATAGAATTTATCTTTGAATGCAGGAAATCAAGTTCTCATGGAGAATTTGTATATGCTCAGCTTTTCCTTTCCGTTATTTTGATAGCGCCCTAATAGTCCCTCCCCAAAAACGCATGCTGTTCTCAATTCAGTGAATTTTGGACTCGTTGGTGCAAATATGTTCGAGATTTTAGTGGTCCTACTTTTTCCTTCGACAAACGTCCCTCTGGCACACAACAGCATTCCTCGAAACGACTTTGTCGTCATTGTGACCGGACAAATATTCTGACGTTCAACCCTCAAGCAGCTGTTATTTTTCCACGAGTTTATTTCTCTTATGTAAAGAATGCAAGAATTTTATGGACAAATTTCCAACAGGGGCGTCTTCATGGCGATGACTGACATCAAATTTTAGTGATTTATAGTTAAGGCATGTAATTTTTACGCCATCAACTCGCTCAAACTACCTTTAATATGCTGACTATAAGTTACCATTGATTGGGATATGGACGCTGATTAGGTATTTTTCGAACCTAATTAAAATAAGCTGAAGAGTTATTGAGTCTGTGGCCTTTTACTCTGACAGTAGATATAGTCAATAAAAATATGTGGCTGGTTGTAATATACCTCCGAACATCACTTCTGTTGTAAGTAATCGTTGATAGTTATGACACTTCGTAAGGGTCATATATATAATAGCTTAAAATGTGATTCTTTCTCTAAAGATACGTAAGCAATTTTCAAATTGAATGGAGATATAGTTTTCATTAACTCATCAACACGCGTAATGACTTACCGATATGAAGTTTTGAACGCCAACACCTATCTACTCCACAGAGTTAGGGAAGCCAACATTAGTGCCGCTCGTAAATAGCGCGACGAATCGTTTCGCCTTAATATTCGTCAGGAATTGACATTTCACTAGAACCGATCATTTGGTTATATTTTTAAATTAGTTCACATCGGATTCCGGCTGCTATAATACTGAATGCGATATTTAACGCAAAGGACGGGCATAAACTCACGTAGAACGAGCAAGAATCGTAGAATATTAATTTTATTGCCCTGAAAGCTTTGTGTTTTGTATTTACCATAGCTATTGTCGGTCAGATGTCTACGGGTCTGAAAGAAAGTTGTTCATGTAGCAATACGCTTGACATATTTCTGCTATTTACGCTATCACCCTTAGATTGAAATTCAGAAGTTTAGCTTTCATAGTTTGCCGCTTAGTATTCTAAGAACTAGACCAAAATTGTTACTTTTGTTAAAATATATAGATAGGTGAGAGTAAATCATTGATGGTTGAAGTGTGGCTGCTACTTTTTCCAATGCGTAGAAAATAGAGTACGTACTACTTTTTTGGGGAAGTAATTAGTAAGTAACAAGCTAAATTATTTTTAGTACATCATCCAACCCTAAAAATGTAAATCATACCTGAATATCCGTAAATCAAACGTTTTTCTGTTTGAACTAACCAGATTGATGCGGATTCGGAATATTCCTCCAGTGGTGAGTTCAGTTCCCGCAATCTTATAAGTATCGACGCAGTCCAGCATCTCGCCTCATGGGCAATTATCTCTCTTTTGAGGCGATGCCTTCTGCATGCACCATTGTGTCTTGCATTCCATTTCCATCCCTTAGTGGCGCTATCTGGCGGCTGGCGTATCATTCTGCTTCGTCGGCCGGCTTGCCTAATCATTTCGCTTCGATGCACACGTTGAATATAAATGCACCGAGTTACACATGTCGCGTGGGTCGAAGATAAGAAAGAAATGAGTGCCGGCGTGCACTTTACAAACGGAACCAAGAAAGAGTATTCTTGCGTTTTTTCGGCCGTTGGATTTAACGCAAGGCTCCACATTACTTCGGACAGTTGCGCTTTCCACTCGTTTCAAAGCAGGCAAAAATTTTACCCCTCCGATAATTGTTCGCCTCTTCAAAGCTCCTCATAATACATGACATATAGATGCAATTGACCTTTTCGTGAAATTTTTATTTAATTAAAAAATACCTTCCTTTAGTAAAAACAATTATGTCCCCACAGCAAAGGCGAAGGAACTTTTTGTGCTCCATAAGCCCGTATGGCCTCTTTGGTAATGAACTTCGTGGCATTCTTTTAAAAAACCACCGAAGATCTTATTGAAGTTATGATCCTGAAAAAAATAATTAGAGCGTTTTTCTTTCTGGCTCAGCCGTACGATTTTGTTGCCATTTTAATGTTTCATAAATCGTCACAAGTGCTCATGTTCGAGCTAAAAGAGTTTTCCCCTTGTGCGCTAGTCGAGGGTGGATGACGTAAAATTTATGGGCAATCATCGCACATTGAAGGGATATTTATCGAGTTCATTACCTTTTATGGGGATTCCAGGGGAGATCTGCTTCCATTGATCTCACCCACGGCAAATACGCTCTCACATTCATTAGGTGGCGATCCCTTATCGGCGGGTACGACTTCATTCCTCTTCGGAGAGCGTCTCAGGACTTACACCTTCCCACCCTTGAGCAAACTCTCCCATACTTCCAATCAACAGTCCTTCAGGAATAGATGTATGCTGAAGGGAAATGACTTATAAAAGTGAAATATGCTCGCTAAGTATAAATTTCGATTTCAAAAATTCCATAAAATATAAAAGGGGGAACAGTATTTTTAAGACCTCGTGAATAAAAATAGATGGAGATCTGATTCGATAGTGGTCGGACGGGCTCGCTGGAATTTTTTAAGTTTTCGTTTAAGGAGCCGTCGTCGCCTGACTGAATTTGTTGCTGAAGAAATAATTACAAGAGACCCACGGTTATCCTAGCCCCGTCTGAGTTCCGGATTAATCGAGGTACAGGCGTCTGAAAAGAAAAAATATCGATGCGGCGAACATTTTGCAAGGCATTAGTTATAGATCGCGCATTTTACGAGCACAAGGTTAAGCGACGCAGCTAGAGCAGTAGCAAGCACTGTGCTACAGTAAATTTTATTATGAAAACCATTGTTATAAACCAGTGTACCAGTAAAACTCAGTATAAACCAGTAAAGCTCAGTATAAACCAGTAAAACTCAGTGCACCTCAGATGGCGGAGGATGCACTGAGGAGGGAATCTGTTGATTCGCATGTACCGAGAACATACAAGCCGTTGCTTATGTTCAGGGCTGCTGCCCGCGGGACGTTTACGTGTTGTGACAGTTATGAAAGTAAGCGATATACAAGGGTTGACCAAACTAATACCCCACATTTCTTTTCTCAAAACCTATTAATTCTACAAAAATGAAATATACAATTGTAAAAGAATGTTTTCTACTCACTCTATTTTTCCACATTACCTCCTTCAAGTTCTATTGCCTTCCTCCAGCTATTCACTTGGTTGTGTATGCCCTTTCGGTGTCAGTCCTTGCTCAGGTTAGGAAACCAGGTTTTCACTACGCTAATCACCTCTTCGTCGTCCATATTAGTTGTGTGTAAAAGTACTTAGTGTCATTGTTCAAAATGTATTGGAAAAGTAGAGAAATTATGAAGCAATTCACATTTTTTCTCGTCTTTAGTTTGTGCCAGACTGGTAATTGGGAGCCTATGCTTGCAGTCTGTCATCTGCTGAGTCCACAAAATTGGTCAGTGCATTCATATGTAGGAGAAGGTAGTGTCTTGCTAACCTTATAAGGCTATGAGACTAATGGAGATATATCTCTCGATGACCGTTTCAACGCACTGATCTCAGTTATCACGGATTTTAAAAAAATGTGGAGCGTAGCTTTATGGGCAAACCTCTTTTAATATGGGTAACCGGTGGCAAAACATTGTGGCAGTTGCCCTGAAAACTCTTCAGTTTCTTACTACCAGGGTATCTACATCTACTGATGGAGTATATGTGGCCGCTAACCTTCGTAACCAACCTAATCAAGTTTTATCTGTTATTTTTTTTATATTATATATTAGTAATCATGTTTTATCGTCATTAACTTAAATGCTCTCTATTGCTCCAAATCAACTTATTTCAATTGGCTTCTCGGATGTGTTGCGAACAATAAATGCATAATTGAATACAGCTTTATTTAAAAGCGTAAGCATTGTCGCGAAACGTGCTGCCGAAAATACCGCCCTCTAGATAAATGCATTGATGGCAGCGTTGCCTGTCATGTTCTGTCCTCTCTCTTCTGCTCCTTATCAAATCTAGCCTGAGTATTTTCCTCCTTGACGTGATAGTTTTAGGGAGTAACTTCCACCAAGTTTCACTTACACTATATGTAGGATTGGGTTTCAGAGCGTAACGGAGGTCATTAGCGCCGCTCTTTTCGTAATTAAGATCAGGTGTTCTCTGCTTGACACGAAAAATATGTACACGAAATCTAATTACTACATTGAGCCCTTTTTATTTGGGTTAGTCTGTTAATACTAGTTTAGTGACTTACGTTGTATTGAATCTGCACCTTTTCAAATATGTTAAAACATTTTTGTTGTGATGTAGTTGTCATCGGTGATTATTTGAGATTTTGAGCAGTACATTAATGGCTTTCGACCTCAACAGCATCGTTTCATAGAAGATGCACCTTACTTAGCACAAAAGCTTTAGAAGTTAGATCCTGTGGTAAGAGAATCTTCAACGAAAAGTTAACAATGCTACAAGTTTTCTCAATAGTAGCAAATTTGATATTGCATCGCAAGACATTAAAATTTTTCCATCGTGCACGTCGTACTTGGCATTTAGCAACAGTTACTTCAACATAATGTCAGTTATATTTTTTTTAATGGGGTTTAAAATTTTTATGCGTATTTCTCAACGGTCTTCAATGAATTTCCAAACATTGCATGTAACAAATGATATGGTACGAAGTCACTCGCACGGGTGCATATACACCAGGGTTGAAATTCGCCATGAAAAAATCATTTGACTTGACCGGGATTCGAACCCGGATATCCCAATTGCCGGTCAGGTGTAACTGGCTAACACACCTGACCGGCAATTGGGAGATCCGGGTTCGAATCCTCGTCAAGTCAAATGATTTTTTCATAGCGAATTTCAACCCTGGTGCGGTCTTCAATGAATTCATTCATTGACTTCGTGGGTTGGAAGTCATAATTAAAAGACATGGACGAGGCAAAATGCTTTTCAAAAAATGCAAATGGAGAACACACGCAGCAGAGACATGGTGGAGTATTGTAAGGGAGTTGGGTGAGGTGAGTACGGTCTCCTAGGCTACCCGGCCAGTTTGACCTCCAGTTGTCTGAGGCTTAATTTCAGTGGACTCGAGGATAATAGGGCGGACGCCGTCGCTGCGTGTAAATGACTTGAAGATCCCGATTACATGCCGGGAAGGACTAACGATGGGTTTGAAAGGTTCCTCCGACCGATGCTTTAACTAATAGGTACACGCCCATAATAGGCCCGTGTCGGACTGTGGGGTTCGTCTCAACGCCTAAGACTTGCGTGAAAATCCATTACGTGTCTTTGGTCGCGTGTCCTCGGAATTGGTGGAGGAAGATGGAGAAGTGGCCTGGAAGTTGTCTAGTCATGGTATAGTCGAAATAGTAGGGTAAGTTTAGGAAGTACGACCTATTATTTATTGGAGTGAACGTCTGACTAAATAGGACCCTTAATGGCCGGCTCATCTGCACGAGAAATGATTCATCTACAGAATTCCCAAGCCACCTCAATGTTATGTGGCTGGGGTTTAAATATCACCAACATTCTCTACTAATACCAACCTTATTCCCGATGAATGTTCATGTAACTAAGATTACTGACCCATTAACAACATATACGCATGCATATACGTAGTCGATAGAGTTATGACATCTGTAAGTCAAGGTAATCGTTCAATATGCGTTGCAGAGACATCCGATAACTTTTTTGTTTTCATAAATGGTCTCTACCTAATGGTAACTATTTGCCATGAATCAATGGACTTTGACATTCACGAGGTCCCTAAGAAATCAAGATGGCGAATGCTCGATGTACCGCTTGTAAAATAAAACGCTTATTAAAAGAGTATTTGTACGATTATTGACGAGTTTATTTACTGAGATTGACTTTTAATAATGTGCTTCAGTAATTAATATACGTTCTCGATAAACACGCATAAATTACGTTCAGCAAAATTATAGTTAACCAAACATCTGGGGAAATATACATACGGGAGATAACTTACGTGAGCGATTGTGCCGGCTGCTCGAATTAAGTCAAGAGTACCATCACTTAATGGATTTCGTGTCAGTCGATTCCGCTAAATATTCGTGCAACCGGCCGTACAAGTCCACTATACCTAAAGATTTATGAATAGAACAGATGGCGTCTTGACACAAGTAAGAGCAGCGTGTATTTTTGCGAAAAAATGTGCCATATAAGATGACTACTTTGCAATTTGTCCATATTATTATTTATTTATCATTCGATAACCGACTAAGGTTTAATGAGCGTGAAAAATCTCTTGATTATAGCAGACGCAGGATTTTTTTACCTATAGTATTTCCTCCTTCATCTCCCCCTACGCCCCACGCTTCCTCATCCCATCGATAAAACCAATTCTCTTTCATTCCTCTTCCCCACTTGCCCAACGTCCTCCCCTCTATCACCACCTCGAAAATCCTTCCTCTCTTATAAGTATTACGAATGATGTAGTGCTTTTTCCAAATTATTTCATTTTTCATTTTTAAAGATCAGACATTACGTTACCGTGATAATTCCGCTACCATTATATCTGTTTTCCACCCATACATTTCAATCCATTCAAATCAAAATGCCTGATTGCGCGTTTAAAGGGTTCAAATTTCATCTGTGTTATCGTTTCATATGAATTTCTATATTTTCTTCTGTGATTTGTCATTGATTTTATAGGCGGTGGGATTCTTGGTTGGAGCCTTCCACCAATTATGGCTCCCTCTCTTTTCTCTTCATCTCTCTAGTTTTTAAGTTTTCTACTCTCATCGCCTGAATGGGCGCTAAGCTGCGCGTGATTTAAGTTTTTATATTTTATTTTTTAAATATATTAAAATTTGCTAACATGTTAATTTTATGCAATCAAGCGATAGCCAAGCATACGTATTGGCGTGTCTTTTTAATTTTTCTCAAACGCCTACAATCTGCACACTCCTAAATCTTTCCGCTTGGCCATATAACGATTGGATTCGTATTCAATCGTCTCTGTCCAGGGAATCCTGGTGATAATTATTAATAGCTCTGTGTACATTGCGCTACCCAGCCGGAGCCAATTACAGATCATTAAAACGTCGACGACTAAAAATGGCTTTCATAGATTTAGATGTAATCGCGATAATTAGTCCTCTTTGTTACAGGGATCATTTTTTTTAATGGAGATTTTTTTCCCTCAAACCGAAGGAGTAAAGCAAGAGATAACATTGTCAGCGACATGTTCACTTCTCAATGCGTGCTTCATTAATTTCATATGCCATGAAAAAATTCTGATTCAATACAGTGTAGGATGTCAAGTTTTTCCTCGGCCTGGAAAAACGATTGTCCTGCCACGTTCCTGTGAAAGATATTATAAATTGCAGTCGCAGTTGAAGATCGTCGATCCTACTGTCTGATGTGTATTAATGAATGGTTAAGCGTGTTTTCATTAGTGATCATTTTAGGCCAGTGCCTTGAGAATGGCTCAAGCTCTTTGAACCGATTCACTCCCTAACAAGTCCCGCATGGGGAAGATCAATCTTTAATGGAAACGGAGCGGCCGATATCTCATGTATATCAACATTGTCCGGGAGTTACAAATTACAGTTTCTTTATCTCTATCAAAGTCAAGCGCACCGTGTAATCAGTACATTTCTCACGGGCTGCGCATTCATTTGTTTTACTCGAGGGAAATTTTCAATTAAAATTCATCGGCAGCGCCGGTTGGAATGAACATCTTTAAAATGCCTCGGGATCATTTGTCAGAAAGCTCTCTGAGCGGGAAAACAACAGGTAATAATTATAGCACCTTCGGATTGATTCTTGAGTGTAAATTTTTTAACGATACTCAATCAATTCTCGCAAGTGTTGCCGTTGAAGAAAGCTTTGAAAGCCTTTGACCAGGAATTGTAGACAGATTGCAGACCTCAAATCACTGACTCCATTATGTCATTTGTAAACTTGACAGAATTGTTGAAAGATATTTCATCGAATGGGATTCGACGCCAGAACATTTTTTTCTATTGATTATATAGTCGTATTTGCTCTTCCGTGTTAATGTTTACCACTTAAAAATGATATATTTGAATCGTAGTGAAAAAGTCCGTTTTCTGTGTTAGGTTCTTGAGTATATGAACTCTTGTATTGTATATGTATTTCTTAGTTTGTCATATGCTTTGCACTCCTTTATAAATTTTTGATTAAACAGGTACAGCGAAGAAATATTTGAAATTTCGCTCTTCTATAAAATGGCTCATGGGTAACAAACAATGTATCGCTAGAATTAGCTCGAACGCCTAAGGCGACGCATCACACCCGCACGACCTGTAATGATTTCCAACCCCAGATTTTTCGTTAAAGACATATGTCATCAACTTGAAATTTTCAGAACATACATATTGGATCTTTGACAAGGGAAACCTGTACCTCAAGTATGAAAATTTTCTCTAGGTGCATAAAACTATCTCCGAGAAAATGGCGAGATATATTGTATAGTTTTACAAAATCATTACCTGTATTGAAAAATGAAAAGCTAAGAGAGATGTATCTATCCTTCTTCCATCAGAATGCTAAGTAACAGCCGTCATGTTAGTATGATAAAATCAGTAATTGATATCTTTCGAGTAGGTACCAGAGTGATTTTCTGTCATGGTATGCTTGGATGTGACGCATATAGTTCAGCCGTCCCTCTCAGATCCTCGGTCAGCGTTGCCAGTGGTTACGTGCTGGTGACTTGGCAACAATTTGCGTGCGACTGTTGCCTTGAGCGAGGGTTATCCTGGAGTTAAAGGCTCCTGACGTCAAAACGCCTCGATCGGGTGCGAGTGACGCCATCTGGAAGATTTTAATCAGAATTATTCATTAGCGAAGGTTAAGATGCGTCCTCTTAAGTTGCTTACAGAGACAGGCCACAACGGTGATTTCATGCCTGCTATTTCACAGGTATCACAATAATTATTTTTTTAAATTTATTCGGCTCTAACTCCCTCCCCCCCCCCTCAGTTAACTACCCATCAACCCTCCACCCTCACCCCTGGCCGCTGCAACACATCTGAACGAATTAGCCCACGTGCGACCTTCATCGTTTATGTCCTTTCTCCTGAAACTCAAACCCCAACCTCTTCAAATAACTCCAAAATTCCGCCTCACCTCAAATCACCCTTCCCGTCCTACCCTTTCCTCCTGGTCTACAGCTCTGTGTAAAATACGATGAAACAATGAGAGCAATTTGGCCTTGACTATGAGGCTCATGCGTTGATACAGTGCTCGAATATCAACGAGGAAACAAAGG
The DNA here is from genome assembly GCA_963169105.1 of Ceriagrion tenellum. Taxonomy (NCBI): domain Eukaryota; kingdom Metazoa; phylum Arthropoda; class Insecta; order Odonata; family Coenagrionidae; genus Ceriagrion; species Ceriagrion tenellum. The sequence goes on from OY720637.1 coordinate 53,138,041, forward strand.
TAATGAGATCATGAGGATCCCAAGTGTTTCATTATTTTCAAAACATAAATATATTAATTTTTATCCCCGTCCTCTTAATTTCTAATGGCTAATAAACCATCACGTCTTGCCTCTCGTTCTTAAATTGGCTTTAAAGGCACAATTGTGACGAATGCGGTTGGCGTTTAATTCCGTTTTCGTGTTCCATCTTTCGCTCCAGCGGCAAAAGACGCTCGTTACATTTGTCTTTCTAACTCCCTTGTGCTAACTGCTCTCTCTTCGATTCATTCCAATGGTATAGGTTGCCAGTCCGTATAAAAAGCCGAGCAGATGTGATGTCAGAACTTCAAATGTCTGAAAAACTATCATTTTGGAGATCACAAGTGGAGGCGAATATCACTGCCTTGGTATTACAGCCCGTTGTCTAAGTAATTCTACTTATCAGTGCGATAATTTTTACGGATAACGTCTTTTAAGATCTCTGTGACCTGATAACTCATTTCTTTTTTCATGATTGTCTCGTGTACTTGGACTCCATTGTGGAGGCCGCTAACTTATCCTTTAATGGGAATTTTATATATTTATCTATACGACACTAATGAAACATTCAGATAATCATAATTTTAAGTTCTACTTTATTATTTGGTTTTCCAACTGCCGCTTTCTTAAAATTTTGAATTTTAGAGTCATTCCTAAACTTTCTGAAGTACCTAACTATTAATTTGCCTAACATTCAATCTCTCTTTATCTACTCCATCCTCTCCAACCATTTTTCTGCTTGCCGTTATTTCAGCTAATGACCAACTTTATAAGTGTATTTCATATTTAAGTTGCAACTTATCCATGAGAAAAGCCCGAATCCTTTACTCAGAAGTGTTTGCCTTTGTTAAACTTTCATGGGACCGCAGCATTAAAAAATGACGATCATTTTTTAAGCTGTGGATTCCTTTGTGATGATATTAATTATTTTAAAGCAGTGTATCCCAAACTTTTTCGAGCCACCACCCCTTTTTATAAACAAACCAATACCCTACACCTCCTAACCCTAAGCTGTAAAATCGTAGACTACATGACCAAATCAGGAAAGTCATTGAAATACAGTTAAAACAATTATGATTGACTTGTTTATTCGAGATGCAATATAAAAGTACTATATTCATCCCAGGACATGTATATGCAAGGTACCTTTCGGTCTGGGCCCTGCTTCTAGCGCCCCCCTGCCACTCCATTGCCTCTTTTAACCCCCTTAGTAGTCAATGGATACTGGAAGTTATTGATTTTGTATCAGTGATATCAAACTCTAACAACTCCCACGTATCGTATACCTGTGTATCACCTCTCATGGGTTGTTTTCTGCTATGAGCTGAGCATTAGACGCCTAAAATATTTTAGTTTCCAAGAAGAGTTACCGCAGAATAAATGGAGTTTCCGTGACCTTTTGTGGAAAGCATGCTATGTTATTTTTGTGAAATTTCTTGGGTTTACCGATACATTCCATTCACTCTACCTATTTGTTGAGGTGTACATGTCGTCCTTCTCGTAATCGCCTTTGGGTGGGAGCGATACCCCAACAATCTATTTTCAGTCACCGCCTACAAGCTAACAAGGGAGGTGGGACAGTAGGAACAGTCAAAGTTCATCGTAGCTCGTGGGTTGCACACAAAGAGCCACGGGTGGTAGATATAAAAATAGAAGTTTGGCAGCGACAAACGCAGCCGATAATCTTAATTATCAGACTGTATAATTATCTCACTTTTTATAACTCTCTTTTAATAATATTTTTAATTCCCGCCCATGGCCCTATTGCACGATACTTATTTCAATGCTGAGAATCGGCCTGAATTCAGCACGATTAAAACCTAATATGTGATTAGGGTATTATTGTATCCATTTATGTGCGCAGGTAACGGAAAAAAGTTAGATTCTCATTTACCACCCGATTAATGGATCCAACGACCAATTTCAGGCAAGCAGATGGGTCTGGTGTTTCGAGAAAATGATTAAGATCGGCGACCTACATGCACAAACGTAATTGGGCAGGTTTGTGAATCACCTTAACGTGGAACTTGACATTAAGGAAGTTTCGTTGCAGGCAAGTGACTGCTTGTGCCTAACCAGGCATAACCCAGCAATTTTGATGCAAGAATTAGGAAAGCATCGTGAAGAAAGTGCGAGTGGGGCGCTATGGATCCATAGATATACGTAATTGTCTCATTAATTGATCTACCTGCATTTGATGCATATCTTAGAAATTTTTTAATTAGAAAATGGACAAAAAAGTTTCATTTACAATAACGGCGTACACCGAACATTGAAACTGTAGACAGCAGTGCTGTCGTTCTCATTATGTTTTGTGCGAAAGGTCGTTTACTAGGCAAATATATTATTGAATTTTCAGCTGCTGCGTAGTAACTTGAATGATAAAGAGGTAAAACGAGTGCTGAAAAGATAAGACTTACATCATGAATCACGGGTCGTAATGACGCCAAAGTCCTGACTAAATGGAGAGTAATTCTAGATTCTCCTTTGGCATGTGGATTTCGAGAAGAATAAAGAATATAAAGGGTGAAAATATTCAAACATGGCGGGTGAATTTATTTGAATAAGTTGCCATGAGAAAAATTCGGCCTGGACCGGGAATCGAATCACGGACCTTTGGTTTGCCGGACCAATGCGCAGACCACTACGCTATCCAGGCTTCCTAATTCCCATGGCAATTTTGGTGGATACAAAGCAACAAGAACTTAGGCCCTTGCGGTCCATCAAAGATGGCAACGCAAAGGAGAAGAGGACTTCAAAGAAGCCACAACCAAGAGGCATTATCCTTCACCAGCACATTTGCCGTGCTTAGCCATTTGAAAATATTCTAACATGGCGGGTGAATTTTTTTGAATAAATTGCCATGAGAAAAATTCGGCCTGGACCGGGAATCGAATCACGGACCTTTGGTTTGCCGGACCAATGCGCAGACCTCTACGCTATCCAGGCTTCGTAATTCCCATGGTAATTTTTGGTGGATACCTATAACATCTAGTTGCCTTGTAGGATGCCTGGATAGCGTAGTGGTCTGCGCATTGGTCCGGCAACCCAAAGGTCCGTGGTTCAATTCCCGGTTCAGGCCGGTTTTTCTCATGGCAATTTATTCAATATAGAGGGTGGGTAATAAAATAAAGTCAAGAAAACACTAGAAAAGAAGGCATGGAAAGCAAGGTGATGGTTAAAGAAAATTGGTGAAGGCGGAATAGGTAGGGTAATTTGGCAATTAGAGGCTACGGTCTATGGAAGGTAGCGGAGGAAAGAAGAGTGTTATCTGAAAAGAACGAAGGTATTATATAATAAAATGGGATATGAAGTTCGCTTAGCCAAGATAGGAAATATTTCGGATTAATCTTAACGTTTAGACATAAGCAGAAGTAGACCTGGCTTCAAGGTCCTGTAACTATATGGTTAATACTGCACCGAGTGACGTCAGATCTTTATTTAGAGGCAAATACAAAATAATTATCGAGACCGGGTTTGAATCCGCGACCTTAAGGCTGCCAGACTGTCGAGTCACCAACCTGTGGGTTGAGTATGGAAACTTAAAGATAAGTATCGAATTCAAAAGAAATAGATTACCTCTCGTCTTCGTCTTGGTATTGCATGCCACACCAGTACTTGATATTTTTCATGCTCGCGGGAAAAATTTTGTTATTCAACAAAATTGAATCGTTACAAAACATGCGATAACGCTCCACTTACGATAACTATCGCGGCGTTAGAGAATAAACTACGAGAATTCTGTAACTTAACTCGTAGTTGGTAACGCTGCCAACTTATATTGGTAAGCGCCGGGGTTGCTTGGGGGGAACAACCTGCAAGTTGAAGCACAGTTATTAAATGAGACAAACAATATGGTGAAGAATAAACTGTTATTTCGTTTTATAAGAAGAAGATTAATAAGTTTTACAACCATAACCAAATTTGAAAACCATCATAGGGGTGCGGGAATGGTAATTTCTCATGAAGATATTTCTAAATTTTCAAGATACTTTAAATTCTTCTAAGCCCTGCTTAATAACTGCTTTTGACTCCAGTCCACTCCTACCCAAAAATTATGGATAAATATTATCAGGGTCCATCAAAGAAAATTTCCGATCTATAACGGTTACGAATGAACACTTATCCGCGGGAAAAATCCTCTTTTTCTACTCCCGTTAGTCCAACTCCTTATCTCCCCGCTTTCCCAACATCTATTTCTCCCTCCTTTCTCCCATTCCTCCACCCAACTCATCCCATTTCATTCCCCTCAATACTTTACCAGCATTCCGTTCTAAGGTCGGCCATTGGGATTCCAAAGAAGAGAATTCACGTCTGGGGAAAATATTTTCAGGCGGGAGTAAAGGTCACATGAAATGCCCCACACTGACTGCACGACACCCTTCACCGCCTCGAGTCTTCTCAACCAGTATTCCTTAAGGGAGTCTCATTTTCGATGGAACTCAAACCTCGTCACTTTAGTTCCCTCATGATGTTCGTTCACAGATTGGCTATTTTTATCATAATTTCGTCTTCGATTTCGGATGGGTTTTGTGGATCGCTTCTATCCCCTGCCACTCACCCTCGTGGTGGCTCGCAGGGTATTACGCAGATGTTTTTCTTTTAGTAATAGTTTATGCTGTGATGATTTTCATGTTTAATTTAAATGTATGTTCGTCGAAATTATGTAACATTTAGTTTTCATGTGACTTGGATTCATCCCTTACTTTCGCGGATGATTCCAAGTTGTATCTTCACCCCCTGCCACACACCCTCGTGGTGGCTCGCAGGGTATTACGTAGACGTAGACGTAGGCGTATCTAATTCGCCACAAAGATTGTCGGTGAATTGTGCTGATGTTATTTCTACCTTGCCCGTCAAAAATTGGATTGAGAATCATAAGAGTGTGTTTGGACCGATGCCATCGATAGAGAGAGGATTTTGAGGTCAGCAGGTAAGATTTGCGTCCTAAGAAACTCTGATAGGTAATCAAGGCTACTGTCATTTCCCCCGTGCAAAGCCAGTTGATAGGTTGTAGACCCATCCGCTCAAATGGGTATTTTAGTTAACTGCAGCCATGTGCCGCTTCCGCTATAGCAAATATGTGGGAGTTTTCCATTCAAGCTGTAGAAGTTAGCGCAGATAGGACCACATCAGCGCACTTGAGCGCACGCGAGCGACTTTGAATGGAGCGTTGTTCGCTGAAGAAACGTAAGGTGCCGTATCGGTACCTAGGGCCCGGTAAGTTCTCAACAATCACGGCCGCATTTACTGTTTGAATAGCCTATGTTCTATATAAGCATTAAAAAATGTTAGCTTTGTTCCACGGAGAGGTTATAGACTTTACAGAGTCCATATTTCACGATTTTGCCGAAAAGCGACGCAGAAACAACTGTCGCAGATGCAAGTATCGACGTTCTTTTGTTTTTGAATGCGTATCAACTCTGCGTCCGCTCTGTTTTGAAGTGCGCTGGGACTGAAATAAATGGGAGACAAGTGTGTTAGACTGAGGGGAAATAAGAGTGTAGAGTAAAATGAAGATAGAACTCAGCCAATTAAGGAAACTTCGGCATCATCGTCATTGGTCGTTGACTTCTAAGATTGATTGACTGCAGCCCTTCACTCGTCCCTATTTAATACTAGTCCCCTTGCCTCCTGGTATCTCTTCCTATGTACTTTCCTCTTTATTTGGTCCACGACCTTATTCCTGGGTCTTCCTCTGTGGACTTTTCTCTATATGCTCAATTATGTTCTTTACAAACCCAGTGTGTCTCAGGGTATGCCCAATCCATCTTGTTCTTATTTTCTGTATGGTGTTCCATGTGGTCCTTTCTGGAAACTTGTATCACAGAGCTTGTATGTATAACAGAATATAGCAAAAGCGCCTGATGACACGTTCATTGTGTCAATGCGGGCCAACGTCTGCTTTGGCGATATCGTAAGTAGAGAAAGGTATACATGAACAGGCATAAATTAGTCCTTCAAAATTAGACGTCCTAGGCGAGCGAACCCTGCAGTATACGATCCGATAGGTATCCCTCCGCTCGTTATCACACATGGAACTCCATTTAACTTTAAGAACTCCATCTAACAAGTGTGCTGTCGAGCTGCTGAGTGATTAGCGCTCTAGAGAGAGAATCGAAAGCTTCCGATAGCGGCTGATGATGCGCGAACACCCATCTCAAATATGCATCGGGCGCAAACGCCCTGTCCGCCCACGTCCTCTTTAAACCCTGTCCTCACCTCACACTCCCTCGCGACCTCCTCCTCCTCTTCCTCCCTCGCTCCTTCCTTTCGCCGTCAACCCTTTAGGGGGGCGAGATCCAGTTGAAGGGGAAAGTCCTCCGGCCCTTTTCGCACTCCATTCGCCGCCCGGCAACTCGAGACACACCGAGACCTTGGCCGTCGTCGTCGCCAAGGGAATATTCGCCCTGGACCCACCCCGTGATTCCCGCCTCTCTCTCTCTCTCTCCCTAACAGTAATAAATCCTTTGCAACCTCACTCAAAGTTCTGCAGTAGCAGCTGGTGAGATAATGTTCGTGTCTCGGAATTCACTCTACCTGCAGCACATCTCCACGAAGGGATTTATTCAAAGGTTTCTGGCGTTTCTCCGTGGAATTTCGACGTATTGTAAAGTTTACCAAAAGTATTCCCTTATTTTCCAGTAAGGTAGGGAGGGGGGGTACTTTCAAGAGATCCAAATGAAATTGCAGAAGTTCATCCACATCTACGCAGCAACCTTGGATTCACTTACCCTTGATTTAACGATTGGAATTACGTGACAAAAAAGAAGCTCTGAGTAGTTAAGAATTTAACGCGACCGAGTTTTGCTGTTTGTATCTTAGCCAAGTCAGCTATTTAAGTTACGCCTGTACGTGTATACGATTACCCCCTTTTACGATATATTTTCGTATATGGTTCCAATTTCAACAGTTAACATGATAATGATATCAGGGTCGAAGCCAGTCCCATGAAATATTTATCTATGGAAAAGCTGCCAAGATTTCTTCTTTCGTTATAAATAAGTTCCACTACATCAGTCCTGAAACGACACAGCACCGTGGTTAATCGTTCTTTTCAATGGGAAAGTTAAAGATATATTTTACCGAAGATAATTAAAATAACTTTGTAATTTTCACAAAATAATTAAATAACTAAGCAAACATTGCTATAGCCACAAATAAAATCTTTTAATAACGTTAGCCATCATCAGCTTATAGCTAATCAGGTTATACCCGTTAGTATCGAATATACCCGTAAGGCATCATCGGGTTGTATCTGATGATGACTAACGGGTGAAACTGGTTGTACAGAGTTGTTAAAATATTGTGTGATTTAAAAATTAATGTTAATTCAAATCAATAGGAGTCGATTCCACCGAGTCACGCCGGACAAATTTCATTTCACAAGAGAAATAGTTGCAGGCTTAACTTTGTGGAAGTTATCCATTATGGACAAAAGAAGATGACAAGAAGTGTCGAAACCCGGGTCGTGATAATAAACCTCAAGTGGAGTTAACGAAGTCATTTTATTTTAACCATAAATTTCATTTCATTGGTATATTTTGTCTTTTACTATCCTGAGTTCAGAGGGGGTAACTATAATTTTGACTCGAAATTTTGGTATTCCGTTACCGCGTGATCACTTCCTTCCAAATAAAGATAGAGGAGAAGGTTTTAGGTCAGTAGGGGTATTTATTCATCCGCGAGTACTAGGTACAATTATGAGGTGTGTGGACCGGGGTGATTCCACGCATGTCACATTCATATCAGTTCAAGGCTGAACCCCGACTTCTCGGCGAGGATCACAAACGGGTCGGAATAGATATGAATGGCTAGGACTAGGTTTGGGATTATGAAACGTACTTACCTGCTATAAAAAGGTCCTGATGCTGATTAATTTGGCATGCAAGATCATGCGGGAAATCGGATATCGGATATTAGGAGCATACTTTATCTTCGCGGCTGAACGTGAGTAACGTAAAAACTGATCCGATTCGTCCACATGGTGTCCATACTTCTCTGAAAAAAATTATCATTTGTTTCTTCATCGCTCCTCGAACATCTTGCGACATACTTTATGATATTCAAATACGTTCAATGGCTTGGTAATCGCATCCTGCGCAAGTCTTAGTTCAATGGATTTAAGCTAAAATTCAATTGATCTTCTCACGGGCTCAAGAGCCGAATGCGCCATTGTGGCGAGGAAGCCTGATAATCTCCTTGGTGTCAAAAGTAAATGCCACGCGAGGGTAACTGGTCATTTCGGGAGATAATTGGAACATCGTAGGCTGTAATCCTTTAGTCTTCGGACTGTTAATTAAATTAAGATGGTGTAACTGCCGAAACTAGTAGTGCTTCTTATAGTAAAACTGTGGAAGATACAAAGTTGGATTTATTACAATTACACTGATAATTAAATTTTTAATGGATTCTGCTGCCAAAGTACCGAAATTATAATATCGTTACTTCTTAAAAATGCGACATTTTGTGCCTACATAGAGCTTACCCATAACCCTGTTTCACTTTACTTTTCCTTTGACCAGTTTTTTTTACGAATCTGAGGAATTTGTGTAGAAATTCGATTTATTTCTTATTTAGTTCTCTCTTCGATGGACGCCGAGCAGTTATTGTTCTTCTAAGTATAACCTTATTTGCAAAATTGCGTCTTTTTCTCGCTTCCTATTGAATAGGGATAACTTATTATTAAGTTTTATAGTGGCGGGATTATTGGTTCAGCATTGAGAATATCGTCATAACCCGGCAATAATTCTATAAAACCAATAGGAATGGATCCATACGAGATATACGCATCCTAACTCATAGTTATATGGTTAATTCTTCCCAAGAACCATTAGTGACTACTGCAAGAGCGAGACAGCCATTCCATTTAAAACATAATCACATGTCGTCCATCTCTTCCGAGTACTTTTTTCTATTCTCTCCCTTTTATGGCATCCTAACACCCCATGCCACATGCGATTGCGGCAGCTCACAGGATGAGCTATGAAAATATATTTGAGTTGAGTCGGTTGAGATTCCCGCCTTCGATCTCCCAGTCAAAGTGAAAATTTGACGAGGAAGGACCGGACGTTACTATGGCGTTGCCTGCCTTCAGTTCTCTAGTCTCTGCAGACATGATCTCTACATCTACATATACGGAATACTGAGCAAGCCACCACTAGGGTTTGTGGCACGGGGTGATTCCACACCTGGCAAGCAGCACTCATTTCAGTTTAAATCAGAACCGCGCACGTTCCTCCGAATGCCAGGCGCAGGCCAAAAGCAGTCAGGACATAGGTACGCAGTCAGACCAGAAACTAGGAGAGTGATGCGTAGAAGAACATGCTACCATGCAGTACACTATTCAAGATATAACTACTTGTTAGTATTATTAATGTGACAAATAAATAACACTACAAGATACTAAGGCATGCAGGAGTATGTCATACCGGAGATTGCATGCGAGGTTAGTAGCTAATAATCCTGTTAAGATATTTAGCACTACTGAAAAAACCTATTAAACCTAGTCAGTATCCTAAAACTGATCTATCAAAACTATTATGGTCTCTTATTGTACGCCGAAAAACTTACATCTTAAATCTATCGGTTCTGCAGTTTATTTCCTTAATCTTATTCCTGTGATCGTTCCTACCATAATAGTTTGGCTCTAGCAAATTATTTTGAATGTCCGGCAAAAAATAGTCTACATCTTCATGATCTTCCGAAGTATTCGCGTGCGATTAGTCGTCTTGGCGTTTGCTCGAGATTATATGCTTTATTTGTTTTCCTCACTTTTTCCTCACTCACTGTGACACAACTTTGACGTTTGTTCAATGAAATAAGAAAACAATGAGCCCGAAAAGGGCGTAAACAGCCTTCATTAAGTGGGCGTTCCTTGGTTTTTTCTCTCCGAACTTCCTTATTCTTTTTGCGAGTTTGTGATGTGACTTTTATGGGTCGTAATTTTGCTGACATGTTTAACAATACATTTCTACCGACCTTGAGTCAGTTTGGTCCTTTCATGCCTCACTTGTTTTAGGACGGACAGATTGCGTGATTTTGTATCCTGGACATATGAGTAAAATTCTGAAAACTCCTCCATCACACTCATGATTATGACGAAAAATAGTCATCGTTGGAGGAGCATTTAGTCTTCCAGTCATTATGAAATTGGGCTTTTTTAGCCGGATCTTGCCTGAAGCAGCTTATATATATTCGTATCCTTAAAACCGAAGAATGAAAGCGAATATATTTAATTGTAAAAAAATATGCTAAACTGATTTTCATTTAATCGCTTCACTTTTGTGATACGATTGCTTCTTGTGGAAGTGCGTACAACCATCGGAAAAGAGCAGACTTCGAGCGAATCATCGATGGTGATGCGAGAAAATGCAGTATTTTTAAATCGATTCGTGATATATGGTGAGGTGCTAAATCGCGTTCAAAACCCACATTCCAACTATCTACTTTTCGTAGTAAGATTATGACAGCATCCAGTTTATCTCTACTCTCAGCAGCACTTAATCTACATCTATCTACATCTACGAAATACCGTGCAAGCCACCACTGGGGTGTGTGGCACGGGGTGATTCCACACCAGGCATGCAGCACTCATCCCAGTCCAACCAGAACCGCGCGCGTTCTCCGGAATGCCAGGCACAGGCCAAAGCAGCCAGGACAACGGTACTTAGTCAGACTACAAACTAGGAGAGTGATACAAAGAAGAACACGCTACCATACAGCATTCTACTCAATATATAACTGCTGGTTAGTATTATTAATGTGACAAATAAATAGCACTACAAGGTACTAAGACATGCAGGAGTATATCATGCCGGAGATTGCATGAGAGGTTAGTATCAACAATTCATGTTAAGATATTTAGCACTACTGAAAAAACCTATTTAACCTAGTCAGTATCCTAGAACTCACACTATTATGAATTAACACTATTAAGAACAGAACTATCACAACTATTATGGTCCCTTATTGTACGTGGAAAAAATGACATCTTAAATCTATCGGTTCTGCAGTCTATTTACTTAATCTTTTCCCTGTGATCGTTCCAACCATAATAGTTTGGCTCTAGCAAAATATTTTCAACGTTGGGCAAAAAATATTCTACATAAAACTTTCGTAAAAGATATAACCTATATTTCTCCCGTCGATTGGATAGAGGTTCCCACCCTAATTCCCTCAATAATTTTGTAACACTACTATTGTTATCATAACAATTTTTAACAAATCTAGCTGCCCTCCGCTGTATGCGATCTATATCTGAAACTAGTCCGACTTCATAAGGGTCCCATATACTAGCGGCGTACTCCAAGTGGGGTCTCACGAGAGAAAAATAACATCGTTCCTTTACCTTCTCGTCACACTTTCCTAGTATTCTTTTAATAAATCCTTATTGACGACTTGCCTGTCCACAAATTTCTCGTATATGCTTCCCCCACGACAAGTCCTGAGTAAGTGTCACTCCTAAGTACTTTACTGACTCTACATTTATTAGTTCGGCTTGATTAATTGCAGACGTCTCGTTGGTTAAGCTACTCTTCCTCCAAAAATTTCATAACAACGCACTTATTAAAATTTAACTCTAACAACCAAGAGTCGCACCATCCGCTTATCGTCTTTCTTCAACGCAATTCTATCAGACTGTGTTAATATCCCTGTACAATGCTGCTTCGTCGGCGAAAAGACGAATTTTACTCGTAACGACGGTTTTGATATCATTAATATGCAAAAGGAATAATAAGGGACCAATGACACTTCCCTGGGGTACACCGGATGTTACTTGAACTGTATCTGAATTATCGCCACCTAGAACTACCCTCTATTCGCGGTTACTTAAGAAATCATCAATCCAGCATATTATATCGTGATGCATTCCATAGGCTCTTAGCTTAACAATTAATTTTGAATGCGGAACTTTATCAAAAGCTTTTTTTTGAAATCTAAAAATATCGCGTCTACCTGGGTGAGCCTTTCTCCTGAGGAAAGAACGTCGTGCAGAAAAAGAGCTACCTTGGTTTCACAGGACCTGCCTTTTCGGAATCCATGTTGGTTTTGAATTAACAAGTTCTGACTATATAAATACCTCATAATTGTGCTGACGATTATATGGTCATGAGATTTGCATGAGATGGACGTGAGGGAGATAGGTCTAAAGTTACTGGGATCTTCCTTATCGCCGCTCTTAAAGATTGGAGTAACGTTCGCGATTTTCCAATCGTAAGGCATATTGGTAATAACTCACCCCGAGATGTCTTGAAGGGACACACGCTTAGTATAGACACGCATTTTATAGTACGTGGATGGGCATTTAAATAAACCGCGCTAGCTTTCGCATAGCGTACCGCAGCAGAGCTACCGGTACGCTATACGAAACATGCCGAAAAATAACAGACAAAATTGACTATAATAACGATATTAAATCTACATTATCTAAGTACTCGTATTACTTACATTATAGAGCACACAACAGTCTCAATCAAGCAGACTATCAGCGGACAAGATTTTCGGCAAATTTTTGATTCAAGAGAGGAACCAGAACACCCATCTAGGCTCTCAATTCAAGGACGTCGGTTCGAATCCATCCCCCGGAGTCTTCAGTTGATGCCAGTTTCCTTTTGCATTTGCTGGCAGGACTGAATGGCCTCCATCACCTCAACAACTGGTATCCCATCAACTGCATTGCCACCTAATTCCCCCCCCTCTCTCTCTCTCTCTCTCCCTCTCTACTCCCCATGAGCCTTTCACTCCCCGGACCTCTTTACCAGAGGCACCGTCAAAAGATAAACAAAACTCGTGGCGGGCGGGACCCTCCCATCTGCGTGGCCTTGCCCTTGAAGGCAAATTGAGCGACTACTTCTGAGTGGTCAATCTGAAGGACAGAACCGTCGTGTGTCAAGCCGTTGCGTTCAATTTTTTCGTGCGTATGAACGTTTAATTTGAACACGTAGATTTCAAAATATTACGTTGAAAATCTATTTGAAGTAGGCCCGGGGTTTTTAGTGTTTCAACTGCCTATGTTACACAGTGCATCGTCTAAAGTCATATCGCAATTCTACCTTGGCCTTCCAATACCTGGCGTGATTCATAAACATTGTTTCGAATCACAAATATTTCAGGGCTTTTTTTATTTTCAAGCACAAAAGATACGTGCTAGGAGTTAAAGAAAACGTTTATGGATGGTCATATATCACAATGAGTTTTTTAAATGTGATATTGTTCAAACCTACTTATTTGTATTCGTCGCTAACGCCGCTTATGTTAAACTCCTAGTCTTGGTTGGTCATTTAGTTGTTCGTGATTTATTTTAGGTTATGATGGTCATCTATTTCATTCCTCTATTATATGTTACGTAAATGAATCGTCCAAAATGAAGTGTAAATTCGCCGGACATAGTGTCTGTTTTAAGGTAAAAGGCTCAATCAGCATATCTGTCCTAAATTATGAGCTAAAATCACGAAAGTTACCATTACTGTTCTTCAAAAGCCTCATAAATTTGGTTCATTTATTTTATCTTTCAATTCTATGGCTCACAATAAAATCTTTGTTCAAAGAAAATCAATAGCGTAGCCCGTTACGGAGAAGATGATTCATTTCCCATAACTGTGACGAAAAAAATAGCTCTGGATTTTTTTTAATTCTTCAGATTACGTCCATATATTTTGTCTCATCTTTTTATTTTCCATGCTATTCTCAGGGCTATTTTAATACGCAATGTCTGGTGTCGTTCTTCTGAACCACGAGGTTTTTTCAGCTAGTTTTTCATTTGTTTTTTATCTTTGTGACAACTGCCTAGCTCGTATCTGGCATTCCTGGGCCCGGCCGTGACTTTTTCTCGCTCCGACCACAGCAGTTCTCCTCCGCATAACGAACGTCCCGCCGGGAAGTAGGCACGCGAGGAGAGTTGGTGGAGAATGAGAACGACCTCACGCCGATCGGGACCTCTTGGATGCTAGAAGATATTCTCACAGTTCTACCTTGGGCAAAAATTCATCAGTTCGTTTCCAGCCACTCGGCAAAATCGAGACAGAAGAGAGTCGTGGATTTCATAGGAACGGACTTGAGCGTTGCGCAAGCCATCGTCTCCTGCAAATCCTCTCAGAGCTTTAGTGGGAAGTCATTCTGATTATATTTACCGTCGGATTTATTTTGTTACTATTTAAATTTATACATTATCTACATTTACCAGTAGGGAAAGAATTCTATTTTTTCCAAATATCCTAATGATGTTTTTTTAGCTTTTGTTAAATGCTAAAAGGACTTAATTGTGTCAAATTAATGCAGACCGTTCTCAAATTCAACGGAAATCTTTATTGGGCACAAATTATATGCACTTATCATCCCTGGAATTCACAGAGCTTAGCTAATCATGCCAAATATTTCCCTAAAAACTTCCATGAATTCGCTTGGTAGACCGCAATGAATTTTTTAAAAAGCAGTTCCCAAATGAACGAGTAGTTCATTGCAGCAAAATGCACCTCTCCAATGAACGTTGATAAATTCCATACTTGTTGATTTCACCTTGATTGTTTTTTTGATCTATTTTTTCAATATTCAGGTGTAATTGGTAGCTTTTATCCTAACTACAGCTAGTAGACCAACGCCTACAAAAATGTACGCACCGTAGATAGCAGTATAGTCACGATTTAGAGCCACACATTATCCCTCTGTTCTACCTGATATGTTATTTCTGCATTCTTTGGTATTTTACCTAGGTCTTTTATTAATATTTTGATGAATAAGTGATGCATAAAGTACTAACGTCGCTTTCACTTGCACACTTCAGCATATTAGTTACTCTGTAAAATTTCCAGTCTACTGTTTATTCACCACCATGCGCGATTGAGATTATGGGAATTTTTGTTTTGAAATTCCCTTCAGATTCAATAAGGAAGTAGAAGGAAATCAAAAGGTACATTTTGCGATGCGAAGTCTCATCGCATGCCTCCGCGAAGATTGGACGGGCAATGTAGTCCGCCCATAAAGGACGCTAAAAGCTATTGGCACCTTTCATCGGCAAAGCCTAAGCCGAACACGTTTCGCTCCATCTTTCACGACTTTTTCACCCTTCCATTTATACCAGAGGTGCAAACTCCTTCAGATTACGATCAATATACACTGCTCTAGGTCATTCGAATGTTATCGGTATCAAGTTTGGGAAGATGTCATCGGATACCGAAAGAAGGGAACGTGATCTTTCGTCTACCACCGACGTGCGTTTGAAAAGTAACAAAAGTCGAAAACATTTTTTTATGCTCTAGAGATTAGACGAGGAATGATCGCAGTTATTAGCATAGCAAAAACAAGTGGGGAACAATTATTGGAGTAAAGGAATGGTGATATTTTATTTTAGAGATATTCAGCGAACCACTCCTATCAAGCGACCACCCCTCGAGTTTAAATCAGAACCGCGCTCGTTCCCCCGGATGCCAGGCACAGGCCAAAAGCAGTCAGGACAACAGTGTGCAGTCAGACATGAAACTGGGAGAGTGGTACGTGGAAGAACATGCTACCATTCAGTGCACTACTCATCATTCAAGTACTGGTTAGTATTATTAAAGCGACAAATAAATAGCACTACAAGGTACTACAACATGCAAGAGTATATCATTTCGGAGATTGCTTGCGAGGTTAGAATCATGTTAAGGTATTTAGCACTACTGAAAAAACCTATTTTACCTAGTCAGGGTCAAAGTATCCTAAAACTGATTTATCGCAACTATTATGGTCCCTAATTGTACAGTGGCGGAAAAAATTAACGCAAAACTCATTGGCGTCTGAATGCGGCGTACACGTAAACTACTTGAAATCGCTTTTCCTTCGACAACTTGACAACAATGAGATAGCATATGGAAACCGGGAATATTCAAACTCTCTATGAATGGATATCGATTTTACGAGTCATGTAAATAGTCATACTAATAAGGTTTACGTTCGCGAGATCGTCTAGGAGTTATAACCGTGATGAGCTTGCTTCAACCCGCACTCAGTCGAGGTTTCTAAGTGGTAGTTGATTATGTAGAGATGCTTACAATATTTTTTTTAGAGCTTTGGACCGTTAAAAAAATTTTCTTGATTGAAACTTAAGAAATATTACGATGAAAGCATTATTCGTTGGGACATAAATTTTTTTTATTCTCCAGATCAAATTCATTTACAATAAAACGTATTTCCGCGTGCAGGGAATGGCTGTGGATGAACATCGTTTTAATAGGCCTTAAACTACTTCCGAGAAATATGATGCATTACAATTAACATTTTGGCGTAATATCCTGAGAATTTCAAGTTAAAGTATAGGAAATCTGGTTGAATAGAATGGTTTCCATGGGGAGAAAATTTTTCTCTAAAAGTATTTCCAATACCTTAAAACCCTACGTAAGTTTCCGCCCTCGTTCATACAGGTCGTCTCAAACACTTAAATTTCTAAATTCCTCCTAACGTAATATTATTTACTTTCTGAAAACTACTTTCAAAAATCCAGAACATTTTATTTGGTCCAGTTTTTACAGGAAACATTAGAATTCCCTTTTTTCGTTTTGTAGTAAGAACCACTGGTCGCGGATTTCGCTTGATCGATGAAGTAGCCTAGAGGGAGAGCGTTCGTCTGCGGCCAAGAATGCCTGGGGTTTAAATCCTGGCGTCGCCTCTTTTAGTGCCTTTATAATTAACCTACGCGATGTGACTTTATTGCAGCCAAAACTTCGCAGGAATCCGCGGAAGGCCCAGGGAATGGACATTGACCTCATCCATGAGTGTGTGAGTTTTACACATATTCGGGCTTTGCAAAAGAATCAGAGCGGTCTCCTTGGTCGTCGAATGAGATGTTTACTTCCCATTCTCGGGTACTCGGCCCCACTTGATTTCTACGTCCTGTCTGTCGTATGATGCTCATATCCACTAATTCGCCGATTCACCGCTCAATGAAAAGCTATTCATGAAGGAGGGAATAGACCGGATCTCTGACTGTGTCAGTTACTCGATTTAGTGAACTTACCTGATGCTACATTCACCTTTAAATTACTTTGAAATGATTTAGTAAAGAGGGCAATTATTTTTATTAGGAATTAGAGTTTGGTTCTATCTGCCAAACTTGTAAATACCGATTACTTATCTGAGTGAGAGACCAAACAAGGGTGGAATTTTCTTCAAAATATCTTTAAAACGGTATTTGAAGCTTTCCCAACATTGTTTTCTAGGTTTGCTATGAGCAATACATTAACCGTGTAGTTCGACAGTTAAACAGTTAAACTTATAGGAAGGAGGATAATACTTAAAGGATAAGGTAAATTAATGAATCACTTAAATACCTTTTGATATATTCACAGTGAAAAATGTTTGGCTAAAATTATGCATATGCATAAAATTAAATTTTATGAGGAACATTTTTATACCCATGCGTAAGTAATACTCCGACAAAAATGCATCGCGTATCTTCCCCTGTGAAAGTGATAAAAACTAAAAATCATCTTTTTCATGTAGCGACTAAGCAGTGATTAGATATTTTCCCTATGGTTATTTGTATTCTACTCATAAATCCGCAGAGTAGTAATGGAGTGCAAATTAGGAATGTGCACCATCAAAGATTATACGATTGCTACGCTCCTAAATAATCTATTCCTCTTCAAATGTGTCGTAATATTATTGCTTCAATGGAAGTTAAAGTTGTGAGTGCTCCCACATAAAGATATTAACAGACTTTTTACAGGATCATAAATGTCATCTTTTAGTGAAAATGTATTTTAACGGATGTTGAAAAGGGACACTATAATGCTTTATTTAGAACGAGTGGAAAAGGTTAAAATGTATGCGTAATTCTCTCAATTTGAGTTCTGAGTGCACATGATCACAGCAATTGATCATCGAGAAATATGCTGGTATTTACATAAAGAATGTGGATGTTAATTAGCCTTATAATCAATCCATCCCCCTCCATTCTCGATTTTCTGACTAAGTCTCTGTGACATGGAGTTGTCCACATTTTGGTATCATCTTGCTGGGTTCATTTTCCATTCTTCCTCCACGATTTTCCTCATTGCATCCTAATTTGGGGTTGTTTCGTTTGAGGGGGTTTCTCGCATTTTTCTCATAATGAACTCTGCGCTCCGAACAGCCCGCTCCATCTAGGTTAGATGATTTGTTTTGAACCATCTCCTAGATTTTTGACATTTGTGAACTCGTAAGTATTCCTAGTTGCGGGCGAAAAATGAATATTGATATACATTTGATTAAACATAGTTCTTATTATAGCGGACATGAATTTAGTTTGAAAGTAGTAAGAAATAGTTTTTTTTTAATTTTAAACACCAAATAATAGATCAGTGGGTGAAAGTTGAAGGCGCAACACCTCTTCGGGTAATTTTCGACAGATATTTTTGCCTTTTACAAACCTACTATCCGATTCCTCCGCCTGGGAGAAAAATTAGGCATACTTAAAGGCTAATAAGATCTTTTTTTCCTCCAAGAATTTTGGGAGAGGCCGCTAAAACTTTGAACAATATCTCGGCTTGCGATGTCCGCTCTGCCTTTCCGTCTATCGACGCTCGTCTCAATGAAGTAGTCATCAGTAAACCTTGGCCAAGTTCCGGGTGGTGATGGTCGGGGTGGTTTGTTGTTTTGAATAACGCACAGGTTTAAAATACTTGCTGCACCAGAAAGAAAAGGCTCGTCGCGCTTCGAAAAAATTGGAAGCCCCCGTCGAATACTTTTAAGGGCGTAAGAGAAGTCAAATACCACTTCTTTCCTGTGAGTTAAACGCCTGGCGTCCGAAACATTATCTATGGCAGAAAAGGTATCGCCCGCAACACAAGGGGAAAGTAAGCTCTTATTAAAGGCATACTATTTCCCAAATCAGTGTAATGCGCCCTTCATACATTCCGATTTTGAATGGATTAGTATTGGTGGAGCTTTGTATCGACACGGGGAAACCTCTAGGGATCCTCAAGAGTCCTCCAAGATTGCTCGTTGCTCTAACTCAGATTTAAGGTAGCTGGCCTCCAAACCCATGCATGATGGGAACTAATGGCGTTTGATTGGAATGGTCTGGGCTGATGAGGTGAAATCCGAGAACTACTTCTTTCTGTTAGTATTCCCGAGAGAGTAGTATGCTTTTTCCTATCCTTTAGTTATTTTAAACGTTTGTAGACAATACCACCACTCATTTTAAAAGTAACTTAGTTCACAGTAACGCATACGGACGTAAAAAAATTCACCGAAAGAATTCGAAACATCATCTTAAAGTCGCCTTGACATAAGAAAGCTCAGTAGTTGTTACTGGGTTGCAAACCTGAATCGCAATCATGTTTCTTCATAATAACTTTGTTCGAGTACGCTCATGATCTCGAAAACGTGATCGTCATCAAGAAAGATCGGGTGCTACATGGCAGTGGAGTGCGCTCCCAGGACCTCGCGCATTGTCCTACCAAGGCGGCTTGCCTTTTGGATGACAACAATTACCATAAGAAGAAAAGAACCGTGATCCCACCCCTGATCGAGATATTTTTGAGTTTTTCATTCAATTTCTGGTCAAGTAAAATTATTTTTATTCGGCAAATTTTATCTGTTTTGCATTTAAAAAATTTCATATTATCAGCCAGTCATTGCAGCTACAAATTATATTAATTCATATCGCCAATATGAGGAAGTTTACATAAAAACTCATTTGCATTCATTAAAAATCGAACACGGACCACTCTTTAGCTATCCAAATACATCTGAAAGCTACAACATTAACGTTAACTATTAATTTATTTCATTAATGATATTCTACTCCAAACTGAAGTCTTTCAAAAGGTTTTTTGTTAACTTAATATGTGCGACGAATTTATAGCTAAGCATATAAGATATTATGCAAACATCCATATGTTATCCATAACTACACCTAATTTGGGTAAACTTTTCTGAATGTTTATTCGTATATCCTGCATTTACTAGATAAAGCTTAACAGTGGACAGCTCGTCATCAAGCTTCCTGTGTTAAGATGAAAGAAATATCGGGAAAATATGCCTAGATTATTCGGTATCGATGCGAGCACATTTATTTTTATTTAGTGAAATTATATACATTTACGTATGTTTTCATAGTTTAATCCCATTCTGACGAACTAAGGACGGATTTATATTGGGACAAGAACGATTCATTAATAAATATCCGTTTTGAATTTAATACATACCCGTTAAAGGAACTTCGTCAGTCTACAAATGGAAAATCGTGAAAAATTACATCACGTAGGCTATACTTATTTCAATTAAATCTTTTTTGTATCGACATTTGGTGCGGATAAATCTCAATTTATATCATTTCGGTGAAACAGATGCAGTACGCGTCATTCAAAAAGATCCACGGAAATTCGACCACAATAAATATCCCTTGGTGGTAGAATATGAAGATTTTAGCATATAGTATACTGATGTGGGTGGGATAGTGAATATTTTTTATAATCAGTCTTTCTGTATAAATGATATCATTCGACGTAAGAACCATGCTGAAACAAACACAGCGATGCACCGCGACTGAATGTGCGAATAATATGAGACGAAAGCTCAAAAATAAGGCGACTGATGACTAAGATCTAGGCTCCGACAAATGTGAGCTGCAAGGCGGATTTCAAATATTTGCGGTAGACGATATTTTCCTCAGTGTTGCCAGTCTTTGGAGTGTGTACTGCACCTAGAAGTTCCCAAAAATGCCGCCTTCTGGCGCGCGAAAAATTTTGCGTTAATTTCTTCCGCCACTGTACATGGAAAATATGACATTTTAAATTATCGGTTCTGCAGTCTATTTCCTTAATCTTAATCCTGTGATCGTTTCTACCATAATAGTTTGGCTCTTGCAAAATGTATTAAACGTCCGGAAAAAAATAATCCACACTAAACTTTCGTAAAAGATTTATCCTATATTTTTCCCTTCGATCAGATAGATGTTCCTACCCTGAGCCCTCAACATTTGGACAAACGAGGAGCTTATTGGTATGGTCGGTGAGGATAGGAAAAGTATAGAGGGAATTAGGATGAGGTAAAATAGGTAATTGGAAGAGATAATGCTAAGCTCATCGCGTCCCACCTGTTTCCCTTCGCGCCTGCTAACATTCCATTCCCTTCTCAAATGTCCAATACTCTCCCTTATGTGACCATATCCAGCGTACCGTTAACTCGTTTTGTAGCTTCTATTGACTTTCTCTGTATTCGAAATTCGATTTCATGAAATTCTCTTTTCTCCCGAAACCATTTCTAGCTCATATATTTGTCGACCTCTTCAATCGGTGTAGTTTTTCCGTTATCCTTTAAACGCACCCAAAAAGACTCCGTATGCTCTTGCACCAGGTAAGCAGGAAGAAATAGGTGTACAATAGAATTTTTGTTGATTTTTCTAGGGTCATGTCCCTTAAGAACCGAAAATAAATTATATATATAGTTATGAGAGTTGGTTAACAAAAATAACAAAAAAATAAATGGCTAAGACGAATGGTATAAGGTGATATGAAACAATACATTTTCACATAGAAATTGTACTATGCAAAAATAAACTATTTTACAAGTATGCTTGGTAAAGTGCAAATTATTACGCACAATGAAGTCAGAAATGCAGCAAGCAAGTTCATGATATAATGCTACAACTACAGCGTTAAAAATCAGAAGGTAGTACATAATAATATTTCACTTTGAATGTTGAGAGGAACTTTTTTTCATGTGTTTCGGTAGATTATTCCACAGATGACACGCTATTACGATAAATACATTTTAGAATTAAGTCAACTTGTCACTGGGAAAATATAAAAATTCTTAATCAAATCTGGTCCACATTTTACTGGTGGATGGCTTGGTTACAAATGAGTCAAACAGATGGGACGGGGTTATTGACGGGATGAAGAGAGGTAGGACGTATGCTTGGATGAAGAAAGATATATTGTTGTTTGATTGGGGTTTACTCCTGAAAGTTCTCAAATGTTTTTTTTCTGCTCGGCTTAAACTCACATCAACCTCTAGATTACTTTAATGATAATAAATAGCAGTTATAATTATTTAAAGTGTTAGTGGCTTTGGTTTTTGTGCCTATAACCCCCAGGGTTTTATGTAGTTTATGAGTTCAACCAGTTAGGAGCTCAATAATAATGAAAAAGCATTGGAACAGACAACGTTAGTGTTGCCAGGCTAGCGAATAACCCATCTGGCTATCAGTGGGAGCGAAATCGTGATTTTTTATGCAGAAATTTCAATTTGAGGTATCTTAAAATATCTACATCTTCTCTCGGAAAAACCTCCGATATTGGTCGCTAGGTCCATATTAAGGTTCGTCCTCACTCGTTACTTATCCATTATCCTTAATGGCACAAATTACCTCAATTAGCCAGTCGCCTCCCCAAGTGACTCGTTAGCTGACCATTTACAAAAAGAGAAGTATTAGGCTTGATGTGGTGGAAATGATTCATCATAATGAATAAGAGCAAAGGCAGTTTTTCCACATACATAAATTTTTAGTCGACTTAGGTTTCTGTGTACTACTTCATCGGACATCTTTGGATGATGATGTAGTACATTGAAACCTAAGTCGAATAAAAATTTGTCTCGGCAGAAAATTGCCTATACTCTTATTCGTTAAGCTGACCATTTAATTCGCCATTCGCTCTGAGCAAACTTGAGAGGACGCCAGTTTTATCTTCAGGCATTTTCCATTCCTCGAAATATACGCCTTAGGTATACCCACTTATTACATACTATTTCGCCAGACATACTTCTACTACTACCTTATTCACTCCTTAATCTCGTATTGAAATTTTTCCCCAGTCCATGGTGAGTGACTTGAAGTTTCTATTATGCAATACTTGTGATTTAGTTATATTAACGGTTGATCCTAGTCTAAAGAGTCCTATAATATTTAAGAGTTGCACCAACATCCGTCACACCACGAAAACTGATTTTTAGTCTTACATGTAGAAACTCCATGTCCAACATGGGATTCGTACCCTCAAACTGTTTTTTCAGGCGGTTGCCTTACCGCTCTGGCTACAGACACAGTAACGTAGCTATAGTTTGAGCCGCGTATATCCGTTGCCATTCTTACTTTGGAAAATACACAATACTCCTGATACCTATCTAGATATGAGAAAAATTCGGCCTGGACCGGGAGTCGAACCACGGACCTTTGGTTTGCCGGACAAATGCGCAGACCACTACGCTATCCAGACTTCCTAATTCTCATGGCAATTTTGGTGGATACAAGGCAACTAGATCTTGCGGTCCATCAAAGATGGCAACGCAAGGGAGAGTATTACGCAACGCAAATGGCTAAGCACGGCATATGTGCTGGTGAAGGAAACTGACTCTTGATTGTGGCTTCTTTGAGGTCCTCTTCTCCCTTGCGTTGCCATCTTTGATGGACCGCAAGGGTTTAAGATCTAGTTGCCTTGTATCCACCAAAATTGCCATGGGAAATAGGAAGCCTGGATAGCGTAGTGGACTGCGCATTGGTCCGTCAAACTATAGGTCAGTGGTTCGATTCCCAGTCCAGGCCGAGTTTTTCTCATGGCAATTTTATTCAGCACATTCACCCGCCATGTTTGTATTTCTATTTAGACATGGTTGAAAATTAAGTTGAAAAAATAATTTTCTTTCTTTTATTTTGTAAATTAGAATATAAATTACAAAAGAAACACTGTTATAGTCACTCCCGCACTCCGTGGCAACGATAAAAAAGTAGCTATTAATATTTGTGTGATTGGGTTAATGACCTCAGAAAATATTTCTCAATGGTAGTCATGTCATTTATGCAATTGTAAACTTTCGGTGTAGTTACCAATTTTACTCATATTGGCATTTAATTTTCTCGATAAAAAAAGAGTTTAATATTTTTAATGTCAAAATGCCGCCTACTGCGGACCGCCCCTTACGTCTCCCCCTCTTCCCCCCCCCCCCCCCCAGCTACGGGAACTGCTCTTTGGCCAGTAAATTTGTAATCAGTGAAGAAGAAAGCCACATCGGAAAACGAATTAAAATTCCCTTCCGATTTCTATCACTTGTCGCTGAAAAATCATCTCCGGCACGACCGGACGATTTGTCGCTTGTGCCGAAGAAGAAGACTTCTCTCTCCCAGCGGGAGCTTCCCCGATAAGAATGCCGTGCTGTGATACACATCTCTCTCTCTTCGGTGGGGACCCAGCAGTAGTCTCCCACCTCCTCCACTCGCTCCTTCCCCTTCAAGAGTTCCTCCGCCCCCGCCTTTAACACGTTAATAGGTGCTCTTGCAGCCTCCCGCGGGCGTCACATGCGTCGCTGCACGGACCATCACAACACGTTCTCCCCCACTTCATTCCCTCGCTCCAAACACGCTCTCGCGTCGGAGCGCTATTCGCCCGTGCCTGGTGTGTCCTCTCGCTTGCTCTTGAAGCTCCTCCGACAACGCCGTCGACTTTGGCCACTGACCCACCCCCTCCCTCGTCCACCCTCTCCCCCACTATCCCTTTCCCTCGCCCCCTCGGGTGACGGAGGATGTCTCGCGAGCCCACTGTCCCGCTGAGACACCGGTCAAGAGGACGCCTTTCTCGAAGAGCCGTGGAAAGCATCGAATTAGAAGGAAAAAGCCGAGGCTGAAGCTGGAGACCCACAAACTAGTGCCTTTCATTATTGTGTGTGCCAGTCCGCGTGGTACCGGTTCGAAAGACCACTGCGGAATAACTAGGATTTCTTCTTTTGCTCAACAGAGCGGTTTTGGAGGACTTGGAGCATAAAAACCCCACGTGTATATCATCGTAGGTGTGTCCGCGTGTTTTCCCGGATGGACGAATCTACTCGTATTGACACTCGCCGTTAATTCTGTCTCCGGTCTTTCATCGGCATTTTTTTCGTCGTCTCTTCAGGACAGGGGTGTTTCTCATTGCGACCACTTGTCTTGGAGCCCAACGCTCCGAGTAAACTTTCCAAGTTTTCTCTAGGCGGACGAATTTACTCGTGTGCGGTGCGGTCTATAACCCATATCGATCCCGTTGGTGACTCCTTCAGGAAGTGTTGAGGTCCGGGGGACGGAGTAGTGCTAAGCCGCAGGTTGTGGTGTCCCGTGGCGCCCGGAGCCTTGTCGATTCGTGGTCGCTGTGCTGAGAAGATCCTTCGGATATGTATCCGCCAAAAGGTGAGTACCCGTGTCCACGGTCGCCGTCGAGAGGGGATTGCACCCGCAGATAAACAGGGCTGCCCGTGTGGAGACGCGCCACTTAGCGCGATCGCGGCGTGGCAATTAAGTCTCAAGTTACAAGTCAAGTTTCCCCAAGGCACTTTAGTTGCGAGTACCCTTGCTAATATGCGTCGCCCGGCCATGTTCCTCCTGCGGCTGGGATGTCTTAGAGTATGGGGTGACTCAGATAGAGACATAGTATAATTTATCTAAATCTTCTTGAGCTAATTATCTATGACCAAGAGTTTGTTGTATTTAGAGAGGACGTAAGTGGAGAGCTAAATAAAGCGGTCGAGGGGATCTGTATTCTTCTCAGAATTTCTCGGTTGCTCTTGTCTTTCGATCATCAGTAGTCATCAATCTGAAGACTGTTATGCAGCAGGCTTCCATCCCACTCCCAGCCAGCCGCTTCATTCTCACATATTCTCCACTTCGACGTCCGTCATGATTTGCTTGATGCATATACATCTAGTTTCAAACCTTATACCTTCATGTATTCCATTCGTGATCTCCCATTTTAAATCTTCTCATTTGTTCGTTCTTCCAATATTGTCTTCAATAGTCTGTGTCGCAAAATGTGCACATTAAGTTTGTATCATCTTCGCAGAGTCTTCATTATACTTCTAGTCTTTTTAGCTCATCGCAAGACATCGTCGTTTCTGATTCTTTCCGTCGATTTGGTCTTCAATATACTTCGGCATGGTCTTTCCATAACATATGAATAAGTGCGCCATACTTTGAAATAGTTTACTAAGAAGCTTTTATTTTGTCGTAAAATTTACGGATTCATTTTCGCAATGTTTGATGGACTGAAGACAGAGCAAAGGACATAGCATTTTTCTGCTAACAGTATGGGCTTAAGGGTCGTAGGGTGGTGAAATGAACGTCCTAACGGACTGATCTCAAATGGCATTTTTCCAACGGTAAGACACATTTTTAGCTGCCATTAAGACTTTATAATGAGGTTTGCCGATTGGTTGTGTAGGTAATTAGTGGATTTGCTCCCCAATGATCGTTTATTAACCTGGTATGTTGAATAACAGCACATCTCGCTTGCTTCCCGTACAGATTTTTCATCGCTTAGCCTTCATGTTGCTGCCAACTACTGTAATAATCGTAGCTTGTATAACATTGATAGCGTACCTATAGCGAGGTGCAGTCTAGTGACTTTCACATCCTGGCAAGTTTTTGCTTTTGCATTACTGTCATATGATGTTCATTTTGCCGTTGTATTAAATATAATATAGTGTAAAGCATGTTGGTGAAGCCTACCCCCCGCCCGGCATCCTTGAAGAGGCTTTGAGGGTATTATGTTGATGTTTATGAAATGGCTATTGCTATCAGTCATTGACTCTAAATGTTTCTCCCCTCTTCCTCATTAATGATTTCACTGAGTTGACTCGTATCCAGCTCGCGACCTGACAAACTCATTAGCCGCGGAAGTGGAAAAGTGTGTCACCTGTAGAGGAGTAATGTAAGATTTTCAGTAGAGCCTGTGGTTCAGCCATCTTGTTTTGCTACCGGAAATGAGAACATAACTTGATGTTTTCCACCGATTTATGGGATTACACACACATTATCGGTTTCGACTATTATGCCATCATCAGGTGCCTTAGTACTCAATTCACTGTACTATTTTATTTTTTTCTTTGATTCTTTTTTTCTCCATTTCTCCATTTCTCCATTGCGTCGTAGAACTTATGACCATTTCTGCTATCCTGAAGTGCCAGAGTTCGGCATTATTAGCCCATTAATTATTTATTATTACTATCGATTGATGTTAAGCTTGATTTAATTTCGAACATGAGATAATGGAACGCGCATGTCAAAAAAATGCAGTCGATCCATCGAAAGTTGATCTTCGCCAACAAAATCGAACTTTCGATTCTAACACAACCGTAATTCTAAGTACATTGGTCTTGTCTCGTTTCTCGGATATCATCGTAATCTTCTCAGTAAAGGAGAACTTGTTCTGGAGATTGTAATTTCCCTACTTTCGAAATTGTTTTCGCTAGGTACATCATGAATCTTATCTTCATGCCACTGATTCTCGAAAATATGTTTTCGATGCATAAGTCGACGCCAACTTTCCTCTTAAGAGGTCAAACAAAGTTCTAACTCTTCAAACCGGTGACGGCGAGGCGAAGTCATTATTTCTAACAAAAGCGGTAGAGTAAGCAGATAATGATTACAGGTTTATTGAAACATTATTTGCCACCTTATAAATGCCATTTGAAAATATTTTAGAACCAGAATATCTCCAACATAGCGAGAAACTCAAAATCAAGCTGGAATGGACGTTACTCTCGCACGTGCCACGCTAAAGATAGTGTATAGGAATTTGTTTAAACGTGCGGAGCTAAGTTACGTAGCCGAAATAGTAACCAACTGCAGTACATTCAATGTTAGTCAATAAGCATCCTGCCCTGACCTTCTGTGTTTCATTATTTGTTTTAATGTTTAAACGTTTCCCAAAAGCTGCCTTTTCATGTGTAAATGTCTCGAGGTATATTTAATATTTAATACGTGAAGTGATTTGTATATCTGGTTAGTGAAATGATTAAACGAATGTTTTCTTTTTTTATTTCTGGACATTGTAAAATTAACTAAGAAGGAAATTGCATGTGAAATCAGTTTGAACTTTTTAATGTGGTATTAAAGTTGAACTCATATTCACGCCTCACTATATTCTCTTCGGTTATCCTTGCATTCCCATAACTGATCAAAACTACGTCTGTATAGTACATAAGTAGCTATATGTGCTATGTACAAGGGGGTGGCCTGAATCAAATTTCGCAACAAGGATAACTTGGGGAAGAAAAACTGGGTTTAGGGAAATTATGTTGGATAAGATAAAAAATATATATTTCAGGAGGTTGAGTCATTAAGCTTGGGGGCGTGTCCACTCTGGTGCAGGAAAAGCTGGAAAATGTTTGCGGATGAGATAAAATAAAATTAGACTTTCCGTAATAGTTTATATCGGGATTCTCCATTCTACGAGTAGCTACCCTTCTAAAAATTCCTTAAAAGCTGTTCTGTAGAACGAAAGGAATTCTACAGAAAGTGACTCTTTTTCTTCAGAACTAGTTCTTTTTCTAAGGATCTGTACGAAACATGAGAGAAAATTACTCTACAGAAAATCCCGCAGAAAAACTCTCCGCAGAAAATAACTCAACAGAACATATGTTCTGTAGAATTATTTTCTGCGGAACAAAATTACTCCTTACAACCTGTTCTGTAGAACTTCAACAACTCTACGGAAATAAGTATGTGAGGTTCCAATGACCCAGTTCCTTTTCTTAGGACCTATATGGAGAGTCGTAGGGTATTCCACAAAACGTCCAAAGGAATTCTGCAGAACGTGGTAAGGTATTCTGCAGAACATCCTAATATATTCTGCAGAACATCCTAAGGTATTCTGCAGAACGTAGTAGGGAATTCCGTAAAATAGCGTTTCAATTCTTTAAGGAATATCTACAGAGCTTTTTAAGAAATTCTGTGGAAGTATTTTGAGGAAACTATACAGAATTTTCAAGCAGGGTATCTACATGAAATCTAACAAAACTAACCAGCTGGCGAAGAGAATCTAGCATTTAACCGTTGATAATTTGTATCCCAATATGTTTTTTCATGACTTATAGTTCGCGACTGTAGTTATTGACTAAGGAAAGTTGAAATTATTTAGCCCCGAGGGTTTCATAATTCTGCCATTAACGGTTCGCCTGCGTAAAAAAAATCGAGAGGTGTGGATGCAGTTTGCCCATCATTGTCGATTGGTATCATTTGGCATCCCAAGAAACAATGCCACGCTGATAGAGGAAAGATAATTTTTTGATTTTCTTACGATGACTTTGATGAATCTATATTTGAAGGCTGTTATCAGTTGATTTCGAGGTTATTGTCCACGGATCCGATAGCTTTGTGGTTCAATTCTCATTCCGTTTGATTTCCGTAAAGTTAAAAGTGATTGTGCAACTTCTAATTCGATTGTCTAACTATTGTCAAAAAAAACTGTTCTTTGTGACGCAGCCTCCAAAAATGTCGCACAATGGAGATTTCATCTCATTTTACTTTATCTTTTCAGTAATAGCACGCTACTCACCAGATAATGCTCAGTTAAATCCCATCAACTTCTTGTCTGTAGTTGCGTGTCTCGAAGTGAATGTACCCGGCTGCTAGGCTCAGATCATGGTACCATACGCACTATTACTATCTAAAACTATTGTGGTAAAAACGATCACAGGAATAAGATTTAGGAAATATACTGCAGAACCGACAGATTGAAAAAGTCATTTTTTCCACGTACAAAATAGTTACGATAGATCAGTTCTAGGATACTGACAGGGTTAAATAATATTTTTCAGTAGTGCTAAATATCTTAACATGATTATTAGATACTAACCTCGCATGCAATCTCCGGCATGGTATATTCTTGCATGTTTAAGTACCTTGGATGCTATTTATCTGTCGCATTAATAATACTAACCAGTACTTGTATCTTGAGTGGTGTACTGCATGGTAGAATGTTCCTCTACGTAACATCTACGTAATACCCTGCGAGCCACCACGAGGGTGTGTGGCAGTGAGTGAAGATCACCAAACATGCACTATTGACATGCAAATAGGATATTTAATGAAGGCATGCTAGATAATAGGGTCACATGGTACGTATAACTCTCCTGGTTTCTGATCTGAATGCGCACTGATGTCCTGACTGCTTTTGGCCTGCACTTGGCATCCGGGGGAACGTGCGCGGTTCTGATTTAAACTGGGATGAGTGCTGCATACCTGGTGTGGAATCACCCCGTGCCACACACCCTAGTGCTGGCTTGTATGGTATTTGGTTGATGTAGATATAGTTCAAGATAGAATCGGGTGGGGGAAGGTTTAGTGCGATGTTTACAGGGAGGATTGTGTGTTGAGGGAGGAGGGGTGGGGAAGGTAAACTGGTCGGGGGTTCTTCCCACGACGGGTGGTAAATGTCTCGAAAGGACAGTACAATGTCCTTGAGGGGTGTATTTCAAGCTGAATGCCATTCTGAATTAGTCACGTATGCATTCTTTTTCTTATCGGTAGCTCTTCTAAAAACATCCATCTACTCCCGCTTTCTTGTTTGATGAAAGATCCCCGGGACAAAGTCATCGTGCTGTCTATTCTCTGCCTAATGCCGGATATGGAATCATCATAGTGCCACACACTCTACATCTTTATTTACACCCTAGTGATGACTTGCATAGTATTTTGTAGGTGTTGGAATTTGGGACGGTATGAAGAGATGCAAATGTCAAAAATAGTTTTAAAGGAATTTAATATCGGAGAAATGCATAGTTTTTTTCGTGAAATGTTTAGAAAAACTCCCGCGGCCCGGGAAATTTTGAACATAGCTATTCATGGTCGTACCATTTATTTGGTAAATCACATCTAATTATTACCCTACATGTCCCCACAAGGGTGTTTTGCAGGGGGTAACTTATCACCAACATGAACTAGAGTGAAGAAATCAACTTTCACCGACATGCACCACCTTATGTGTTAGCTGCAAATGCTACAGAGACTAATGTAATAATCTGTAATGTAATTGTGTAAACGTAGCATAAGATGCATGCAGAGAACATGCAAAATATGGCTTTAACACTACTCGGCAGATTTATAAAATTGTATAAGGGTGCATATGAATTAATCAACTACACTACCTGTCAACTAACCTACTTCAAAGTCTTAACGCAGCCATAATAGTCCCTTATCAATCGCGGGAAAAACGACATATTTTACCCTTCTGTTCAACAATCTACTTCCCTTATTTTATCCTCATGATCTGATCGACTGTAGTAAGTTGGAGTTCGTAAGATACTGATAACTTCGTCGGAAGATTAATTTATTTTGAATTTACAAAAAAGATACAAAAAATTAATTTTCAATCTATTTCAATAATCGCAATTATGGAGAAATTCACGGAATGATTAAGCCTCGCTCATTAATCTTCCTACTTCGCTCTTTTTATTTTGCATCTCAGATTAGGTATTCGTGTTGCACGATTGCCTCCTTGGGCGTGTACGTATTCTCCTTCATGTATAGGATTGAGTACTCTAAATTTCCACCGTCGGAGCTTATGTGATTCATCTTTGAAAGATCTCATTTTGATAATAACGCAAGAAATAGGCCGGAAACCTACTGATTAAGTGCGTAATCGGATAAAGCGGAATGACGAAACGTACATTGCGATGTAAGCTTATTGATTTATGTTACCTGGAGAGGATGGCGATAGTAAGGTCTTTGCGTGAAAATTTACACGGGAATATAAATGATGAATTTGAGCTTCTAAGAAGTTGTATCGGCGTGTCAACGTCAGTTTTTGCTTCTTATGAAGGATTTACCTCTATCCAGCGACAGCAAGACTGTTTAACTTCAGTCAATAACGGTTTATTTGGCAACTTAGAAGTTACTAGCTAATTTCTTTATTCCTGAATGCATCGGTAAAGCCATTTTGCAATTCTATATATTGACGTCTACATATTACCCTGCAAGCCACTTAGAGGATTTGCGGCAGGTGGTGCTATCGCCAATATACACTGTAATGTGCAGTAATAAATTTAAAGAAGCTATGACTCATAATGTAGTAGCAAGGACGTACATTGCACGTAGAACTTACATACAAGAACATACCCCCTGCCACACACCCTCGTGGTGGCTCGCAGGGTATTACGTAGATGTAGACGTACATTAACTTGTCACAAGGGGAACTTTCACCAGCATGCACTACACTATAGTAAAGCTGCCTTTGCTACTCAAACTTATTGCACTGATGAATTTTGCGAATACAATTGTTTACAAAATGCACGAATTATGTTTAATTTACCAGTTTATACGGACAATGTACTATTGGTCACAACATCAGGGAAATAACTAGTGTAGCAAACCGTAGATTAGGATTCGTAAAGAGGGTTCTAGGTAAATGCGATGGGAGAGTACGAGAAAGAAGCTATATTACACTTGGCAGGCCTCATTTAGAATATGCCGCTTGTATTTGGGATCCGTACCAGGAAGGTATGATTAAAGAATTAGAGCGCGTGCAAAGGAGATCCGCTAGGTTTGTTAAAGGCCGTTATGATAATTGTATAAGTGTTACGAGCTTAATAGAAGAACTAGGATGGGAATTACTATCAGAACGCAGGTTAAAATTTAGGATAAACCTTTTAAGTAAATTCGAAACAGAGTTGTTCACAGATGACGTTAGATATATATTGAGAACCCCTGCGTATTATGCTAGGTTTGATCATATTAACAAGATTACAGAGATAGATTGTCGTACCGATAGATTTAAAATGTCATTTTTCCCGCGTACTATAAGAGAGAACAATAGGCAGCGTAGCAAAGGGATAGGTAGGTGAAATATAGTTAGAGTAGTCTGTGGTGCATGATGCATGTAACAACAACCAATAATCCCTTCCTTATTATGTAGATACTAACCATCTAGCTCCATGAGACCCTATTATCTAGCATATCTCCCTTAAATATCCTACTTGCATGTCAATAGTGCATGTTTGGTGATCTTCACCCCCTGCCACACACCCTCGTGGTGGCTCGCAGGGTATCACGTAGGTGTAGATGTAGATTGGTATTTTTCGGATTCTCTCAGGATTAGGACCTGATGAAGCCGACTGGAACGCTGGCGGAACGGTCGTCCTCAAAAATGTTGAAAAGCGGGGAGAGCCCGAAAAATACCAATAAACAATAAAATCGCAGAATCCTTCGTAACCATCGCATAACGCATTAACTTGTTATTACAATTGCTATACAGGTCGAATAATAAGAGCGGAATAAGGGTTAATGTATATTTAAAATCACTGTGATGTCAGTTCTGAAATAAATCGTAATGCGCTGTGTAGGGCGAAAAATAAAAGTTAAATCCCACCTATTTGCCTGCATTCGATTTGATATTAAAACAGGGTATTGTGTGAGAAATGTTTAAATAGCTAATATGGATTTATTGACCCTCTTAGTGCCACCGAAATTTGGTGGTACCAGCAAAAAGGTGCCAGCATGAATTTGTGAGTTTTGTAGCACCTTATGAAAAAAAAACAATACGAAGTTACTGTTTTAGATATGGATGAAATTTTTTTTATTCTTTGCTAAAAATGAATTAATTGTTGTTTATAATATTCTGATACATCTCATAAAGGATAAATGTAATGATTACAACAAAAATAATTTGTGCTCGAGCCGATATATCGGCTCATGGCAATTTTCGCCTGTGGAGCAAAAGCTCCGATATATCGACCTGTGGCACTAAGAGGGTTAATCTCATAAAATACACGTATTCTCAATAATGGGAGAGAGTCATTGGTACTAAATATCTATGAAATAAACATATTATATGATTTATTTATATTTTTTAGCATTGCTGAGATCTCTTTCAAAATCGCTTTCTACATATTATTTTCCAAAATGAGCTCTTTGATCTGTCGTAAAGTGTCTGTAGTTTCCTTGTTATTTTCCCCAAAAATTTCCTGGATATACGTATGTCTCTGTCACTGCTCACGATTTTCACTGTAACGCACCGTTGCCGTGGCTATCCATATACGCAACAATAAAAATGTGGGCATCCCCCGAAATAAATTTCCTGGTAGGCGGCGGCAAACAAGGGCACGGACGTGGGAGTCGACTTGTGCCTGGGGATAATTTCTGCGAGAAAGGAAAGCGTTGGTCATTTGAAAATAGGACTTGGGCGGCGATTTCTTCCTCGTAATATTAAAATAGGCGTGTGTTCTAGCTGAACCAATCGAAATATATCGGAAAATATTCTACATTTTCTATGAATGACTAACGTTTCGTTTTCAAATGTCGCATCCGTTTCCTGTTATTCGTATTCCGTGCATCAGTTCTCTCATTTGCTGTATTTTTCGGTATTTGTATGCTTTCCGTATTCGTCTAATGTATTATCATGTGCTAATGGAACTGAGCTTTTGCAATTATTTTCTTAACTGACGTTGCGAATAGTTTTAGCTCTTTACATCTTTGCTCGAGTGTCAAATTTTGGAAACGCTCTCAGTATTTCTCTATTTAAGGACCCGGATCACAAATTATATCATCTCTCTATCCATTGCAACGCTAGTTTTCTTTATTTCGTTCATCATATCTCTTTCATGAATATTCCTCCAAACTCTGCATCTTCTCATTCGCCACTGACCAATTACTTGAATGCACTTTATTCTCGAGATTTCCGTTAATATTTATCAATAGTACATACTGACCCATCTAATTTTCACTTGTAGAAGAAGCGGATGCGCTACAAACAGAACTCGGTAACAATTGAAATTCCTTCCCAATCCTATTCTTTCATCTTTGATCTCGTTGATTACACCCCCAGGTAACTGTACTAAAATACCTTATTCAATTATTCCCGAAGTTTCTATTTCTCAGTTAAGCTGCATCTTCCAGAGATTGGGTAGGTACAGATTATTGCATTGCCTAATGTCGACCTTTTTTGTGGCCATTTTTTTAGCAGTGAATAAAATCCTTGGGATTTTTTGTCTCTAAAATAATGAAGACAGTTCATTTCCACCAAAATTAATGTTTCTCATTACTATTAGAGTGCCCAATGAATGAATTCACTCACATATGTCACTGGAAACTTCCGTGTCCTAGCTCTGAAATAAGTGAGTTTTGCAGCACCATATCGACAATTTACAATTTTATAATCCCTAACCTATCCTCCCTATTGTCCTATTATCGACCCTATTATCTAGCATGCCTTCATTAAATATCCTAGTTGCATGTCAATAGTGCATGTTTGGTGATCTTCACCCCCTGCCACACGCCCTCGTGGTGGCTCGCAGGGTAGTACGTAGATGTAATGTTCTTAAGTTTGATCATGATTGAATCAGCCGAGCATTATGAAAACTTGCATGTTGAATACAATTCTTTTTTCGTTTGAGGTAGTGAAAATTTATTTCGTGCCGTACTCACTCAACTCCCTATTTTCATGAAGTATAATTTATGGAATCATCATGTCTCCAGTCTTAGTTCTCGCTTGGAGATGCGCTATCTAAAAACTGGGAACATGTATCTTTTTTGGTGGAAATTTAAGGTCCCGAATATCCGAAATTATAGGTCCCCTGCTGTGTATCTTTCAACGACATAGTGGCAATTTCAATTTTTGGGCTAAGGTAACGTATAAACGTGCATTTGAAGAAAGAAAAACAGAGAACAGTCATCGGCATTGGCCGTGAAGACGGTTCAAATATCTGTACGAGGAAACCCAAAGTTCTCGATTCCACGATCTGTGCTCCTTCAACGCCGATCTCTTTTTTTTCGGTGCTTATCGTGCA
The DNA here is from genome assembly GCA_963169105.1 of Ceriagrion tenellum. Lineage (NCBI taxonomy): Eukaryota > Metazoa > Arthropoda > Insecta > Odonata > Coenagrionidae > Ceriagrion > Ceriagrion tenellum. The sequence goes on from OY720637.1 coordinate 53,173,543, forward strand.
TTGTTAGTCGTTGGCATTGGAAAAAGGTTTTTACGCATTATTTTCTTTACGCTGGGACTTCCAGATAGGGGAACCTTCCTCGCGAGCTCTAATCCCTCTCTTCCTCACGAGATAAAAAAAGAGAGCTGGAATTTCGGTCTGGCGTGGCTAAATCTGAGTTTATTTACTTTTTCAAACCTTGAGCGATCGCTGTTTGCTTGAGCGTATATTTTTCTTTCCTCGTCTGAGGTTTCTGTTTCTATTTCTGTAAACGGTTTCAGTGAATGATGAAATGAAAAGGATGGCCGGCTTGCAATCGACACAGTTTTGAAATTAGTACCATTAAATATGTTATAGTAGTCATCATCATTAGTCATTCAATTCTTTGATAAGTTGACTGCAGACCTTCTATTTCATCCTTTTCCTTGCTGAAACTCCTTATTCTCTTGTAAGTGGTAAAATCCCTTTGCGATAGTGTATAATTCCTCGACTATGTTATGGCTTCTCTGCAAAAACTGGAGACGGTAGATATTTGAAGTAAATCATTTGAACGAGATAATACATGTGGGAGGTTAGAAATTCTTTTACTATTCCATTTTTTCTTATTTTTGGCCATGGTTATTTAAGAAAACTACGTACCCAATAAAAAAGAAAATCCATTCGTGAGAATGATTTAAGATCATGCATCGGCTTTTCTCTCATTTGCGTTTGATTATGAGTATCGCAAGATAAAATGGCGGCAGTCGTTTCTTTGCTAAATATATTAAGGAGTGTACATTCGACTCATTTCTTTCTGGCTGCTTGATTTGACTTGTACTTTTTTCCATTCATAACCCTTAACGACCAGACGCTGGATCGGTTAAGTCCAGTTATTTCGTGTTAAATAAGTGGCCGCGACCGGTAAACGCAGTACGTAGTAACCTCTATGTCCAAGAGCGAGGACTTAACAGGGGTCTCATCAGCCTCTTCATCTACATCTACATCTACGTGATACCCTGCGAGCCACCACGAGGGTGTGTGGCAGGGGGTGAAGATCACCAAACATGCACTATTGACATGCAAGTAGGATATTTAAGGGAGATATGCTAGATAATAGGGTCTCATGGAGCTAGATGGTTAGTATCTACATAATAAGGAAGGGATTATTGGTTGTTGTTACATGCATCATGCACCACAGACTACTCTAACTATATTTCACCTACCTATCCCTTTGCTACGCTGCCTATTGTTCTCTCTTATAGTACGAGGGAAAAATGACATTTTAAATCTATTGGTACGACAATCTATCTCTGTAATCTTGTTAATATGATCAAACCTAGCATAATACGCAGGGGTTCTTAAAATATATCTAACGTCATCTGTGAACAACTCTGTTTCGAATTTACTTAAAAGGTTTAACCTAAATTTTAACCTGCGTTCTGATAGTAATTCCCATCCTAGTTCTTCTATTAAGCTCGTATCACTTATACAATTATCATAACGGCCTTTAACAAACCTAGCAGATCTCCTTTGCACGCGCTCTAATTCTTTAATCATACCTTCCTCGTACGGATCCCATATACTAGCGGCATATTCTAAATGAGGCCTGACAAGTGTAAAATAGCTTCTTTCTCGTACTCTCTCATCGCATTTACCTAGAACCCTTTTTACGAATCCTAATCTACGCTTTGCTACACTAGTTATTTCCCTGATGTGTTTCCCCCATGACATGTCTTCAGTGATGGTGACGCCTAAGTATTTAATAGATTCTACGTTGCATATTTTTTCTTTGATGCAATAATTATTCCAGAGGGCTCTTATTGCTGTACGTGTTAGTGATGGTATGAGGCCGAGAATTTTTTATTGTGACGGCTCCTACCCAGTCACGACATGAAAAACACATGATTTTGAATGCAAGCTACGAATATTCGAGGCCGCCCGCTTCGGAACAGCTATGAGATCTGCTCAGCTCCGCAACGAGAAAAATCACGATAGCGGCTACACACCGGAAGCAGCATCGCTTATTCTACATCTACTTATTATCCCGCAAGCCACCTCAAGGGTGTTTGGCATGGGGTGACTTATCACCAACATGAACTACAGTGAAGAAATTTACTTTCACCAACATGCACCGCACTAAGGGGTGTGCTACAAATGCTACAGAAATTACTAAAATAATATATAATGTAACTATCTAAACGTGACACATTATTCTTGCAGAGGACATACAAAACATGGTGCTAGAACTACTAGACAGATTTAGAAATATGCATTAGAGTGCATTTGAATGTATCAACTACACTAGCTGTCAACTAAACCACTTCAAAGTTTAAGCACAGTCATTAAGGTATCTTATTGATCGCGGGAAAAACGACATTTTAATCCTTCCTGTTCTACAATCTGTTTGCCTTATTTTATTCTTATGATCTGATCTACCGTAGTATAGATAAAAATAAAATTCTCCAATAGCCGTAAAATTGGCACCACTCGTCAAACATGTACCACAAAAATACAATTACTGTGTTGGTTTGCGGGAAAGGGGATTCACAGCAGGGACCAACCACAGCCTCTCCACCAGAATACCCTCCTGTGATGGTTTGCGGGAACCGTACCGTAGTATGTTGGAATTAGTATGATATCGAGAACTTCGTCTGAAAATAAGTCTGTTTTAAATTTACATAAAAGATTGAGTCTACTTTTCAATCAACAGTCTGAAAGAGATTCACATCAAAGTTGTTGCAAGAGGTCAGTAACACTAGCGAGACTATCATGACGTCTACATCAACGTCATACCCTGCAAGCCACTCAAAGGGTGTGTGTCAGGGGGTACTTCCACACCAGGCATTCATGTATTATACGGCAGAACATGACGGCCTCTTACGCATCTTTCTAATCTTCTCTGCTTGCGTTCAAACACTGTTCTGAAGCCTACCTCATGAGGATCCCAAACACTGGCAGCGTATTCCAAGTGGAGTCTAACAAGGGAGAAGTAGCTGATTTCGCTAATTTTATCGCTGCACTTTCCAAGTACTTTAAATAAATCCCGATTTACGATTAGCCCGTCCAGTTTTTTCCGAATATGTTTGTTCCTCGAGATATCATTGGTTAGTTAAACTCCGAGATATTTCGCAGATTCCAAAGTTTCTAATCGGATTTTCCTAAAGGATCATGAGAACCACATCGTAAACGGATCGTCGGTAGCGATAGAACTCCATCTGCAAGAAGGGGAGAAGCGCGGCTGGATAATTTTCCCGAAGCTGTGCGGATCCTATTACCACACCCAATGTTGAGAAAAAGGTCATCGTGATAGAATCACACATCGTGAAACTACGCCCCACCTTTAGTAATTATGGGCTTCCCAATTTAGTGAAAAATATTTCGTCGCCATGGGCACCGACCACGGGTGATCGCCGTTTTAGAAAATTGCGATATTGTCCATTTGATGCGTCAACTTTTGACCTATTTTCCTCTTGCAGACCACGAATCCGTAAGCCGACGAAACATTCCGGAAGGGTGCATGATTTTAAAGTCGTAGCAAACTTTCCACAGCAATTCATATCAATGAAATACGTGGAATTTTCCGTGACAAATTATACACCTGGTATGGGAATCGAATTGATTGTTCTTACCATTCTTTTACAGATTACATCATCGTAATTTTCATCAGTGTAAGAATGCAGATGAGTGAGTCATTAAAAATTATATTTTACATGAAGGGAAAACAGAATGAACATAGTTAAATAATTTTTGTCTGCGCATATACCGATAGAGAATGAAGAATCATTATGAATGTTTGTATCATAGTCGGCAGAAATTCACAATGTTTTATCGTTTCAATCTCGTCATACTGATGGAATATGATATATAGGTCTGAGTAGTGGTTTGATTGTATCCCCCAATTGCCTGATATTATGGATCGCTTGGGTGTAGCGACTAGTTCCCGAGTATCCTGCTAAAATTTGCCAGGAGAATCAGGAATCGTGGGTAGCGTGTTGAATTGCCTTGACAACTCTGCGATTTGATTTCCTGACCAGGGGCGGGAGAACGGTTCCTTTTTTGTCATTTTCATTGTCTTTATGTAACTGCCCTTCAGTGTGTCAACATCATAGCGCATTGATAGCTGGCCCTTGTTGGCGGGGGGATTAAGTCCTCGACTGCTATTCCTGGGGTCGCGAGTTCAAGTCTTGCCTGAGTGGGTTTTTCCGCACCCAGGGCATGGATCTGTTTGCCCGGTCCCTGGAAAATCTGATGACAGGCTTAGCAGCTTATTGGTATTCCAGGGACATACGGGCCAACATAATCGTCCGAAATGCAAAAAATCGAGCGTGAGAAATGCAGCCAATTTATGAACTCGTCAAGGTGGGCACAAATTATGACCACCACTTTCTCGAGCTTTCATCTATATGGTATATAGGGTTCAACGGTACGGATCGTGTTTTTTTCGGTCACTGCCAACTCTGATGGACTGCGAGGGCTTAACGCCTAGTCACCTCAAAGAATCCTCTAAAACTTCCATAAGAATTTGGGAGGTATGTTATTAGGTGGTCTGCGCTGTACCCTGATCAGCCCAAGCTCTGATGTTTTTACTCCCGGTCTTGGCCTATCTTTATCGAATTGCTCGTGGACATTTTCGCGTCTGACTCAATTGTTTAGCAGTATGCTTATAAAATAAGGGCATAGTGACAGTATACAGCACAAGCTTTGAGCATATCACCCCGCAGGCAACCACAAGGGTGTTTGGCAGGGGATGACTTACCATCCACATGAACTACAGTAAAGAAATTTACTTTCACCAAAAAGCACCACACTATCGGTATGCTACAAATGCTACAGAAACTACCGAATGCATCTGTATTATAACTATAGAGCAAAAATGGAAAATAACTACAACGCGGGTGCACCCTTTATGGAGAATTTTTTTCGTTCCCCGCGTGGATTTATCATGCGACAGATTCCAGTCCATATAGAAAATTCCCCGTGCGTTGGTCGACCGTCATTTGATCCTCTTTTCGTGGACCCCGCCGCGGAGAGCGAGGAAACGCGGGGCGATAGCACATATATTATTATGTGTGTTATGTGTAGTCATGGTTTCGCCGCTGTCGATCTCTTCCTATGAGGGGGGAGGGCCGGTCGCCAAAGGTCGCGCGACCGCTCGTCCCCTCCTCCAAGCGGACATTATAAAACGTCAGACGCCATCAATGGGACGGAGGTCAATTGGGCGGAGAGGGGAGGGGAGGACAGAGGAGGGAGAACGGTTGGAAGAGGTCGGGCGTCGAGTCGGAGGGATGCTTGGAAGGGAGAAGGGGAGAGGGGTAGGAAAACCAATGGGAGAGGAGGTTGCGTGACGTGTGCCGATCGTGAACAAGGAGTCTTACATATCTTCCTTTACGAATCTTTCATCTCTCTCCTCTCCTCATTATCATCTCCGCTTCTCCTTAAGGTGGTTATAGCGAATCTCGTTTGCGTACGAATTTGCGTGAAACTTTGCATACGAGAACTTATTTGTAATATGTACAGATAAAATGTAAAAATTTGCATGTTACTGATGTTGTTTCTGGGCAATTACATGGTACTTTAACACCTATTTTTATTACATTATGACTTAGATTTGGAAATAATTCGATGCCATGCGTACATACTTTCCCATGATCACGAAATAATACGTTCTATACTATTATAATAGCTGCTAACTGGTATTAAGGTATCATGCCGAGTCTTAACAACATATTAACGTTAGATTTTTGCTTTAATTTTGAATTCCACCCCGTAAACCCCAGTGAAAACAATGCTTTATTCAAGACAAAATTTCAAAATTAATTCTAGCATAGTTTACATCAGTGTTTTCCAAACTTTTTCGAGGCACCCCTTTTTTCCACAAACCTTTACCCAGCGCCCCCAACCATAAGCTTTAAAGTCATGGACTACGTGAACAAAGCTAGATGTTTATAAAAATAAAGCTTAAACAATTGTGATTTAACTATTGTTTGTTTCAAACCCAACAGTGAGATGGTTTACTCATCCCCGGACATGTATTTTCGGAAAGGGCCTAGCATCCATCGCCCCCCCCCCCCCCTGCAGTCCCCTTACATGATAGCACCACCCTGGGCGCTACCACCCTCCAGGGGGTGGTAGCGCCCACTTAGGGAACCATTGGTCTACACTAATATATGTATGGTTATTTCAAGCGTGTGTATAAACGGACATACTTGCGTTAAGTGAGGTCGACGAATGTTTTTTTGGCTTATAAGGAAGTTGATTAAAATGTGCACTCAATGGCTCACAGTCACCGCCCCAGCCACCTTTATCCTTCGTAATAGTGTGCATTTTACTTACTTTATGATTTTTTTTCATCATCTACTCTGCTGAGCACGGCTTAAGATTGATGTGTGAATGGTATAGGATTCACCCTCACGGACCGTGACTTGTTCGTAGTCTTCTTTTCTCGTGCGCCGCTAACTCTAATGGACTGCGAGGGCTAAACACCTAGTCACTTCAACGTATTCTCTAAAACTTCAATGAGGATTCGGGAGGTTTGGTTGCGTGGCGGTTTGCGCTTTGCCCTGGTTAGTCAAAGGTGTCTGGTTTCTGTCTTCTCCCGGTCTTGGCCGATCTTTATCGAATCGCTCGTGAAAATTTTCGCCTCTGACTCGATTTTTTAGCATTAACGTCATAGCTGAAGGGTATACTGACAGAATATAGCACAAGCTTTGAAGTAAGGAAGTTCTTCGTTCAAACAAGCATTTGAGCTCGCTCTCAGGTATCAGTGAAGTCTGGATAAAAATTGCCTTGGAGCATAAAAGATTGCATTGGTGATGACGTACTATCGAAGAATGATGAAGATCAAGTGGATGGTGAGAACCGCCAATCAAGAAGTACCTACGGTGAAGCGTCGGAAGTAAAGATGTAAAGTTAAAATGAGGAGGACACAAATCCCCATTTTGTGTCAAATTGCCTTTTTGATGCAGCTATGAATCCTGAAATGCATCGGAAGAGTGACACAGAAAGGCAAATAATTAAGGACATCAAAGCTAAGGATGTATGTATCGGATGGCTGATAGTGGACCAGATATGCTGTGAACCTTAAGATTGACGACTACTGATGATGTTTCATCTGTAATGCTTATCTCGGGTTACGTGCGAGTAACAATCGCTCTACTCTGTTTACTAGCCGGGTGTAAATATTTCGCCAGGGGAGGGATAACCCACTGGGATTGGTTCAATGATTTGAGAACTCGTAAGCAAAATATTTATACTCTTATATTTTTAATTTGTTTTATCTTGGACCCTAATAGCAAGGTATCGCCAGTTCGACAGGGTTAAGATGGAAGGAGGTAACTCTTAAAGCAATAAGAAAGTGGACTCCTTGCCCAGTTAAATGAAGGCAGTTATTATTGTTTTCTTTCTCTTCATCCACCTTTCACTCTTCTTCCTTCTCTCCCGCGAATTCTTGTTTCCTTTCATTTCCTTTTCCTCTTGCTTCTCTTTCTTTATCCCCTCCCTTTGCTCCTTAATATTCACTATTAGTTCTCTCGCTCTCCTCTGTCCTTCCTCTCAGGTATCTCTAATAATTTATCTCCTTCCTTTCCGCCTGTTGCTTTCTCTATTTTTACTGTGGTTTTTCTACCATCAATTTGGCGCTTTTAATCTTCGTCCTTCTCTTTCTTTCATTTCAAACTCGTCTTCTCTATTTTATTCGTTTGAATATTTTTCTCTTTCACGTCGTTAATGTTATCTTTTTAGTTATCCTAGATTATTATGAACACCCGCCGTATTTACGCAAGTCACAGGCTCGGATCCCGGTTGTAGCACATAGCATTCCAAGGAAGTTGGGCCCCTAATTAAGTTCCTTTTCCGTGAAATTGAACATTTTTCATATCGGACACTGACTCTCATCGACCCTACATCCACCATCTCCATCCACGCGACGGGTGAATTATAAGCATATTGCCTTTATTATTTCAGTTCAGCCTTACAGGGCAATAATTCTGAATGGTGCCAATACTAGTAACTTTTAGATTCGTCCGAACACTTTTCCCATATCTTCCTTTCTACATATTTTTTCTTCCTTCTGAAGCTGGTGGTAGAGGTTTGGAGAAGGTAGAAAAGGTGGATGGAGGATATTTTAACAGGGGAGGGAATTATGAAGTGGGTATTAGAGAGGAGAGCACTGAGGAAGAGAGAAATAGGAAGGAAGAGCTGGAAAGGAAAGGAAGAAGAAGAAAGATAGGAATCTGGACGATCTACGATGAGGAAGACGACATGAGGAATTTAAGAGGGAGCCATTGGCGAGTCATCCACCAGAAATTGGGACGTGAGGATGAAAAGTGAAAACCTACCATTTAGCTGGTAGAAAACTCGAATGAAATAAATCAATTTCTTCTCTGTATTCTTTCACATTTTCCTGCTCTTGTGTTATCAGCCATCGAGGGAATGAAACCGTTGTGTGGATTTGGTGTGAGACATTTTTTCGAAGCGTTGCCGAGGAGTGAAACGATGGGATGCTGTGGTCTCCTTGGCGGTGGTCGGCGGGGGCTGTGGGTAGATGCAAATCCTTCAATTGTTGGGTCGCCTTCATTCGGGCTCGCGGTCGGCGTGGAATATACGGACAGACGGAAGCGACCTACTCGAATCCCCTCCGTCCCTCTTCCCCCTCCTCCCCCCCCCTTCCCCCTCCCGCGGTCCCCAGAACACTCTTGCCCCCCTCTAACCTCCTCCCCACTACTCCTTGTCCCTCGGGCGAAAATTGGCGTCAATCGCGGGTCGCTCCGCTGAATGGGACCGCTGGAATGACATGCTCCAGAAGGTTCGGCGCTGGTTTATTTATTTCCCCAGTCCCGAATGTTTTCTTTTCTTTCCTTTTGTTCATTTTTCCCATTCCGAGTTTCGTTTTTGATGTTTTGTCTCCGCCTCTAATAAGGAGACAAACATGATGACATTGCGAGCAGGAACAATTGGAAGGTGGAACAGCAGACTCTCCTTAAGTCTTTATTGGTATTTTTTATATTTTTTTAGACCTACTGTCATAGACAATTAGGCTTCTTCTTGCCATTTAAATACTTGATTTGCTGATTCATTATTTGGAAGAAATGGTGGACTATTTAGGTTATTTTTTCCATTAAAAACCGGTAGTTAGGTAAGTATGAGAAGAATATTTTGCGGATTGCGGGAAAAGTGGAGAGAACCCCGGGGTCAGAAATAATTAACTTATGTTAAGGCATTATGGGTGCATCAGTTTTACGTCACATGGGCGAGCCACTGCACTTGAAGTCATGCCAACTCATCATTCAGTTTTTCAATCAAAAAATGAGGGCTGAAAAATTCAGTTGCTGCGATTCGAACGCGGGCTCGTTGAAAGGGAAGCTATTACGTACGCTACCTAACCAACCCTTTCCCCAGCCTTTTTACAATGTGCTGCCACATTGCATGCCATCATTATAGCAAGGAATTTATTTTTGAGCTAAGTAGGAATCGTAATTCCAGTCTAATATATCCGTCACTTCCTTGATTCGAACCCGGGATTCAGGGGTCGAAAGCCAGTACTCCGAACAACACACCAACGTGACTCCCCCTCTAATAACTCTTTTAGGTATACCTTATGTTGAATTCACCTCAGAATATTTCCCTCTGTTTGATTATGCCATTCTTAAATTGAAAGAAATGTTTGTTCACCTCTTCAATGAAATCAAACCTGATGGAAATTTGGACCAGAACTATTTGCAAGTGGCAGTGCAAAGCACTCTTGAGTTCCTTATGTTTTTTTCCATGTGATTCTCGTCCTCATTGTCACAGTTGATCATATTTTTTTATCTTCACGTGATGATTTTTCGAGGGAAAACTATTCCTTTGTTGCACAATGTGCATGGCACTAGAATCACTTTCGGGTCATTGGATCAAATAATCTACGTCAGTCACGTTTTTTTCTCTACGCTTACGCGTCATTTAAGTCACGTGTTTTCGGTGCCATTTTATTTCCCAACAGTCTGATATCATATGGGACTTTTTCTTTTAAGTTTTGTTGTTTCAGGTCATTCAGTTTCCAATTAACCATTTAGTAGTTTAATCACGTAATTAAATACTAGTTAGTACCTCCTCCATGTTCTTACCAGGAGATGCGTACGCGTAACATGAAGTTCATTTTTCTTTCACCTATCCCTCCTTGTTAATATGCAAAATATACAAATCGGGCCCTAACATTGCGTACTAAATGAATCGTAACACTAATAAAAAATTAACCTTAAGGTACCTTATTCAGTTTCAGACACTATGTTTGTCTCCGCCTCTTATAAGGAGACAAATATGACGACATTGCGAACAGGAACAATTGGTAGGTGGAACAGCTAACTCTCCTAAAGTTTATTGGTATTTTGGCGAGTTTTGGGAATACAGGTTCTGTAAATTATTAAACCCCGAATTGAAGTATTGTGGACTTATATATAGGACAAATATTGCAAAACAGGCAGGTTTAATATGCCATAATTACCGCGATCTATAAGTGACCATAATAGCTGCCAATGAGGTAATTTTAACTAGCTCCACGATGCTTGCACTAATGATTCAGTAATAAGATTCTTAAAACAATGTAATATTTTTCATGTGGTGTAAACTATTATTCTCTACCTTTCTACATGAGTATTTCCCTAAAATTGACGCCCGAGTATTCATGCTCATGTAATTTGTTTTAAATCCCCATCAAGCAAGCTAGTCAGTTCCGTTCTGTATGGTGCATCATAAAAGAAGAGAGCTGCTGTATTCCCTTTGCCGTCGAAGCGAGCAGTGAAACTCCTAATGCTACCGTAAATATACGAGTAACAGATAGACAGCTACTTGCTTCAAGTGAATCGCCAAAATAGGACCGTGTGAACTATGAAGTCGCTGCTACCTGCATGTATGATGGTGATCATGTATGATTGCCACACTGTTTCTGTATAACTCATGCGTGTGGCAGGGGGTGCTTCTTTTTGGGAGGAGGGAAGTATTGAATTGATTGTTAACTGTGTGTGGAAGAGTCATGCTCTTTTTTTCTTGATAGCTAAGGATTCTACCTTCAAATTTAGTTGTGTTCACTCTTAAGGATTGGACTCTCATTTTTAATTTTGTGTGTTGCTTAAGACTGAACTCTCATGATTGTTCAGTAATGAGAACCGTATTTTACTAGCTATTTAGGATAAATTCCCTATTGCAATTTAACAAACGCAAAGCGTGAATCTTTTCTTTCCTTTATCCCTCGTGATCGCTATTCCGAGGGATCGCTATTCCTATTTTTTCATGGGATTCCATGCTTTTTTATTTTTTCGTCGGCCTACTCAACGCTGTTTCACACTGAGATATCGCTGCACATGCCAATGCAGATGGATCGATTGCAGTAATACGAGGTCACGGGCTCACAGCTGAGTGCAAGTAGCAGTGATAAGAAAAACTCGATATCTTTCATTCTTAAACCATTTAAGATTATGCCAGTTTCCTCAACCATATCGCCCAACGCGTGCCACGTTATGGATTCGCTTTAAAGTATAAACGTTTCCTACCATCTCATCTCCGTTTTGTTTTAAGCTCACCTCCATTAAGGTGTTTGGTGCGATTTTCATTAATCTACAGATTTTCGCAACCCCATGTATACGTTTTCTGATTAGTTATGTGTATATTAATAATATTAGTAATATGTGTCAGTAACATATGTATGATAGCCATGCTGATTCTGTACAATTCTTTATTCTGAATTTATATATATGTACCACCTATTCTACGAGCAGCCGCAAAAGCGTGTGGAAGAGGGTGCTTTTTATGGGAGGAGGAGAGGATAGTATTGAGTGCTTGTTGACTGTGTGAGAATTACATTACAATTTTACCGATATGGTTACTTGGCAATTTAATGCTATATTAACGCGTAGCCTTATGGAAATTGACGTTTATTTCTAATTAATCAGATTATATTAGTACAGATTTTCCCATAAACGCGAAATGACAATGTTCATATTGTTCGAATGTTTGCTAGCAAATATCACGGTATGATTCTGAGTAACAACGACGTATTTACGTATGACGTTTGCTTAATCCATATCTACGCCGTAAACCCGAGTCAAAACAAATGTTGAAATGAGACGAAATGTATAAAATGTAATTCGCATCATTTATCTTACAACCTGCATGGATATTTCCCCCGTGCTAATAGTTGTGCTTAAGCTAAGTGTTGTCCAAGAATTATCTTTCGACTTACTCCAAAAGCTATAAAAATTTGCAGTCAATGACTCACAATTCGCGCTCCAACCTACTTAACTTGCCTTCAACTGTAATAGCGTAGATTCAAATGTCATTTATTATTCGTGGCATTTCGGTCGTTCGTACGGATGGCGGGAAACCCCGAATTTAAGTATATGTTTAAATATTAGAGATAATTTAAGTTGTTAATAATTGCATTTGAAGTAATACAGGAAACAGTTATGAATCTCCTCAAAACCATTCTCCAAAAATTCTCCATAATAACGAAGGAAAAGCTTACAGAAAGAGATTCGAGGATGAAAGAGCATTTCGGAATCTGGATCTATTCTAATTATTGGATCTACGTTTCATTTAATTTATTCTCTTAAATTCATGCTCATCCCCGACCTCACCAGAAGATGTTCCACGCATTTCATCTCTCCAATAGATCACAGAAAATATTTTTGAAGTTTTACGCACGACGACTTCTCCATCTCTCTACCTTGTCGCTCCTAGCTTTCACTAACCGACCTAAACTCTCTTTGCTACAGGCCTTTGGGGTTGCTTTCGGGGTAAGATATAGATTTGCACGAGGAAAAACATCGATTCCCCCGACGTGTGGAGACGAGAAGACCGCTACGCAGTGGGCTCTGATTGGCCACGGCGTTGGGAAACGGGTCTGGAGGTACTCCACCTCCCGCGAGTGACCAGGTCAACCTCTTGAGCATTTCACAATCTACGTGCATTCTCTCCCATTGGAGCCGTCTTGACCCCTCGGGGCTCTGCCATGAAGGGGCTGCGTTCTCTCCGAGATTACTTAACTTCACCCGCGTACGGAAGTTAGACAGGGAAGGAATCCCTCGAAATAAGCGCGCGGGCAAAGATTTTTAAGGACTAATTTAAGCATGCCCTCTCTGGGTGGTATCCTTCGGCTATTTTCTCTCCCGAATCAATGAGGTAACATATTACCTATTCGTGGCCGCCCGGAAGGACTACTTCCGTAAACAAACGCCATTGATTGAAAGTTACTTTGGATAACCGCACCGGAGGAGATTCTCTGACATTCAATAAAACCTACCTTAACCGGTAGAATACTTTTTTTGAAATGCATTCCAAAATCGGCCTGCGTCTTAAATGTGGAGGATTAAGATTGAAGATTAAGAATCTTTCTATTGTCGTTTTGATGTCATGTTAATGTTTCCATGTCGATTTCATGGTATTATTTTGAGACCGGTACTAGGGTCAATTAATATGGTTTTGTTTCTTTTGCGGTATGGAGACGGGTAAGAGCAACATATCGAACTACCTTAACCAGTACGATTTCGTGATCATAACAAAACTGAGCCGGTGACTCATATTTTGTGGTGATGTATGTTTACAAAATTTTCACCTGCCTTGCGAACCTTGAGGCTAGAGGATAATGCTCAAATCATATGAAACATACGCGAACATGCCTTCAATTGTCATTATCTACGCTACAAAGGCGAAGGAAAAAGAAGGAAGGAGAAAAAAAAACAAAGAAGGAAATTTATTTTTGTGCAATGGATTTTACTTGGCCACTCCACGTTACTCTGCTATTCTTATCTGTGACCTAAAAATTCTCCTGGTCTTCTTAAGATGGCTCCCAGTGAATGAAATTTCTTACTGTTGCTCTCAAGAAGGTATGCCAGTAAAACGCATAGGGAAAGAAGTGCAACGACGAGGGAACAATACTCCTTTATAATGCTGTGTTGGTATTGATTAAAATTCAGCAACTTCTGATAAACTGCATCAAGTACTCCTCCCATTCTTAAGCCGAATGAGGGCCTATGATACGGTGAGAAGAATCTCGGCAAATTAAAAACGATCGATTGCGCCGCTTTTAATCTCAATCGGAGATGAAATTCTATCCTTTTTCCGTTGCTGATTAGACCATGACAGTTTGAGATCAAAGGAGATTGGAAGCAAAGGATGGTGTCATATCGGAAAATGATGACTAGAAAATTTATAGAATCTCCGATGAAGGAGTTCCGGGAAAAGCTGAAGAAAAAGAAAATGTGAATATTGAACAAGCTTCTTGGGCACACGTGGAGACACCACAAACTCCATAAGAGCTATGGTAGAACGTATAAAGAAGTAGGAGCTTGAAAGATAGTGAATCGAGTGCATGAAATAGTCAAGAAGAATGCCTAAATAAGAAAAAAATAAACGATTAAAGTGGTTAGCTAATGGGAGATTCGAGGATCGCCGTTAACCAGCCTTTGGATTGATAGCTAAAGCTAATTATTGTGCTATTTTTGAACTTCTATATGTGACCACCTCATCAATGTATGCCTTTTCCAGGATCCCTGGATGCGAATTGCATGGAAATGGTTGGAGTCGACGGTTAATTGCTCAGAGATATCAGAGCAATGTAATAAAAGTGTCAATAGCAATATTTTAAGTAAATGTAACGTTATAGTTTGGGCTAAGTCTATTTAAAATCTTTTTTATGCTAAGTGGTTTGATATCTCTATTTTTCTTATATATAGTACTCTGATTTCATTCCTGTAGCCGTGTGCATTAATGGAAGTTTAGAAAACGTAGAGAGCGATATTGGAGACACCTTTTCCTCGCAGTTTCTTGAGCTTTGGGATTTTGCGGTGGAGCCCAAAGTCAACAAACAAGATATTCATGACCTGTTGTGAATACAATACTCTCAAAGGTGTAACATTTAATTGTTTGGGCCCGCTATGTTTCACCGACCGTTGTCAGCGGCCTTTATCGGGAATCTCAAGTTTGTTGTTTTCCTAGCTAAATAAACTCTTACCTGTTAGTTTACTTTCCTAGCGTGAAGATGTTTTAGGACGCGTTCGTCACATGACTGTCATATTGACAAGCACAGCCTTGAAAGTTTGAGCTCGGGACGACGAATGCTTCTCTTCAAGTTTACCGTCTCCAATGATGCATTTTCCGCGGAAATCCATCCGCCGCGCAGCGGAACTATTATGTTGCACGAGTTAACGTTAGAATATATCGATTTTCAATCGTTGATAATCACTAATGGAGTGGATTTATTTGCATAAAATCAAGAATATGAAACTTGGCTGCCATCAGCGCCAAGTGGGTTTCATAACATGTTTCCTCTTTGATTCAAATGAAAACGATATGAAGTTTCGTATCCCGCACAGACCTTCTCATTCCCTGCGCCTTTCTATGGATGTATGCATTAGTATTATCCATGCGTGTCTCTTCTTCATCATCATCATTTTTTAATCCTAAGATTGGTTTACAGCAGTCCTCCACTCTTCCCTATCTAATGCTAGGTCTCTTACCTCCTGGTATCTCTTCCTGTGTACTTTCTTCTTTATTTGGTCCAAGAACTAATTCCTGGGTCTTCTTCTGGGGACTTTTCCCTTTATTTTATCTTTAATTATATTCTTCACAAACCCATTGTGTCTCAGGGTGTGTCCAATCCACCTGGTTCTTATTTTCTGTATGGTATTCCATATGGTCCTTTCCTCTTATACTCTTCTGTACACTTCATCATTTCTTATTTTGTCCACCCATTGTACCTTTAGCATCCTCCTCAGCATCAGGCTACAAAGGCTTCGTCTGTTCTGGTCAGCTTTTCCAATGGTCCATGCTTCCGATCCATAGAGTGGCACACTCCACACGAAGTTTCTCTTCTTATTAATTAAAAAAGTTACTCCCATGATTAAGGGTTAATAAATCTTGAAGGCGAAGAACTAATCCGAATGATACATTAATCACTGTGTAACCGAAATTATTTAAGGATTAGCTCCAGGATTTTTATTCTACCCGGCGTTTCGTTGTCATCGGTGTGAGGTAAGGATTGATGTGAGACACTTAATCGCTGCACTATCGTGCTACTCAGTAGTATTTGGAGAATACTTTTTGAAATAATGACTTGCTATTTCGTGCATTCGTTTTGGGAAATTAACCAATTTAAACGGTGTACTTAATGTGTTAATTAGCTTCATCATCTAAACACGTAAAAGTGGAACAATTTCCACGTATTATTTCGTTTGTGCGCTACTTAACGACATTTCTAGTAACAACATCTGGCATATTCCCGAAAAAATGAGCACGTGGAAAATTCCTTAACCATTTACAATTATTCATCGAAGTTCCCCCCGCTGAAGTACGCTACCATAACCTTATTCGGAGCTTCATAACGTTTTCTATTTTTTGGAAGTTGTAAGTATATCCGTTCCTCTATCACTTTATAAATTCTTTATCTTTTTTTAACGGACTAGCGATCGGGTACACCCTCCCGTGTAAGATAATTTCAGTAATTAATGAGTAAATCTCGGTGATTTCTTGACATTTTCCTGCGTCATTAGCCGTGTGAGTTGTCAGATACCCAATGAGTTGGCATAGAATGCACGAGTGCCTCACTCAACAAAACACTTAACACTTCATTTATGAGTAATAAATTAATGAAATGAAATAAATTAACGAAATAAATGAAAAATAATTGCTAAATATTAAAATAAAATACTAAATAATGCATTTTAAAAAGTAAGTTGCCTCTAGCAATAACGGGAAGAGTTGGGAGAATGAGTGTATCCATTTGTCGTATTTCTCTCTTCTGCAGTTCGGGCAGTATTTTAATGTGTGCTGTAAATCTTATCATTTCCACTGGTACTTATTCTTTATTGACGCATCGAGAAACGTTGTGTAATCCTCTAGAAACCCTCATTGCTTCCTGGGAAGACGTCCCGACATCCCTACGTACGCAGCCGGATAAACAAGAAGCAATAAGCTTTTACTCTTCGAACGGCACTCTTTGTGACTTTGAGTGTCGTCCTTTTAGGATCCGGGTATTCCTCGCCACAAATCACAAACGGCAATTGAATCATATTCCTTGCCAACATGCATCATCCCTCCCTCTCTATGCTTCGATATGCCGGCCATGCTCCCCCTCCCCCTCTCCTCTCCTCCCGAGGTTTTCCTCGTCGCAGTCAAGATGAAAGGCTCGAAATGTCATTTCCATCCCTTCCGTGCCTCCATTAGTGGCGCTAACCTTTAAGCTTCGGAGGCCAAGTGAGCCAATTCTTATCGAAACGCTGCCAGTAGATTAACTCTGCGGAGTGCATGAAATGATTTCCATTTGCTGACCCAGCTGAGAGATAGAGAGCGATTCAATCCACATGTCATATCGCGAGCGCCACACGACTTTCCCACGACACAATTCCACTTATCATCCCGGGTGGAGTTGGCATAATTTTTCTTTATTGGTTGGTTCATCTAATCATTATGGCTAATAATTGATCATTAAGATATTTCATATCCCTGATTTGAGACCCTTTATGTATTTCAACCACGGAAACGGTTGTAGCTTATCTTGGCGGAAATTATCCATGATAATAATAATAAATTTTATACCACCATTGGATACAAAATCAACAAATATATAACCATCGTATATACCATCAACCTTCCAAGGTAGATTTAGGTACCTAAAATTGATAAAATCTGTTTTTGGGGTTACCATCTCAACATCAAAAGAGGCAGACATTGGATACCAATCACTAATATCACAATTCCCTGCAAATCACTTTTTCACAAATATTTGTGTCCATGCAATCAAGAAATAAGTTCAGCGACTCAATAAGAATATATATTAACAAGTAAATAAAACAATATTTTGCAACACAAACCTATGCAGCAATACTTGACAACATCTGCATATGCAAAAATCATATATTACATACAATAACCTATGCTATATAATAGATTTGTTTGGTTTTCAAAATTACCATGATTTTATGTATCGTAATAAAGCATTCATTCATTATTCATTACGAAAGAACAGAAGTAACTCTGTTAACTCCGCTTGTTAGATTGCCCCTGCCATTAATTTGTAAGCATACTGCAACCAATGTTGCATTTTCACCAGAATATGACACAAAATGTCAAAACATGGGTCGTGTCAAAGATACCTATAAACTGGAGTTATCAAAGTAATTTTGATTCCTCATCGCGCATTTAGTTGCACAGGGGTTTCCTTTGAGTATCGTTAGCACCCGTATCCCGTGATTACCCTGTTCAATGACGGAGCCGACAATATATGTTTCTTCGACCCAAGTACGCGGAAAGACGCGTAGTCCGCAGAGTTCGGAAATGAGCGCATAGCTCATAAGTTTGGCCCATGAAACTGAGAGCACGTGCTTAATGGTAATCGTAAAATTGAGTTAAAAATTGCTCACTACAAAACTCGTGTGTTTTATCATGATCAGCCCTTATTCTCTGTCAAATATAAATAAAAATGAATACCGCAATTAACCGTTTCTGATTTTCTCCTGGAAATGTGTCAAAAATCTTATGCAGCTTGGAAAGAAAGATTCGCTCAGGCGGAGTCATCCGTAGATGGCTGGTTTAAAATACATCTGAGGAATTTCTCGAAAATATGACTTTCAATCTGCTTATTTTATTCGTGGTATTTAAAATTTTTATGCATGAAATCAATGCTGGGAAAATAATCTCTACCCTTCAATATTCATGTCCGAAATACACTTATGTTGCATATTCACGTTATTCACCAGGGAACAACGATGGCCGTCGTAATAAATTCTACCGAATTTGGAAGATGAATATTTGCAAGCAAAGCCTATTTGTGCCAAATATGACTTGTACAACGTATTCCTATCTCAACGGACGTTATGTTGCCTCTCTTCAATTGCAGCCGAAGGCTCTAACATCTTCTCTCTAGCCCAGTTTCATAATACGCTTCTTTTACTCAATACCCGTTCATATTGAAGAAAATCATGTGAGCATGGGTTTCAGACTTTTAACTATTCCGCTGCATTTCATTCTCTCCTTCGAGTGTTCAATATTCATCATCCTTCTGCGAAGATCAAGCACCTGAAGACCAGCGAAAGGCACCAGTAATTGATTGGGGCGTGAGGGAATCATCCCCAGGAATATCAGATCAGGGAGTCTCACCCTTCCGCGATGAATCCTGTTAAAACGTCACCTGGACGGGGAAATGTTTAGGTGATCTTGCTTGTAGTGGAACAACCCGGATGTGCAGCCTGTGTTCATTGTGAGAGGCACTTTCGCTTATTAATGACAATGGTGCTATGTTTTCAACTTGTTACGATGGAGATCTTTTTTCAGTCCATTCTTGCTAGTATTTGTTGAACTCGCACATTTAGGAATCTCAAAGAAAAATGCTGTATTGATCAAACCTCAGTTTTTGAAACTTTGTTCAATTCTCTACTAAAGTAATACATGTGTTATTTGTACCATTATCTTTGTGCTATCTGGTATAAGAGGACTACTAATCTAACAGTCTCTGTGACGCTCAGGTGGAATATTCTCAGTTTAACGTTTTAATGTTTGAGCATACCTTCGTATCCCTCTGTTAATATTTACAGCGGCTAACATTTAGAGCGTAAAATTTGGTGAAATATACCAAACATCCATTTAAGGAGTCTAGATAGACACAATAATGATGTGTTAATCAACAAAGCAGCGGTTACTCTTTCTCGTGCATATATCCACACAAATATTTCCATGGTTAATCTGTGTATTGCATTACATCGTTCACCAGTACAGACGTGCTGACGAAGGTATGGATTTTATTTTTTCATTCATAAATCTACGGCCCAGAAAAGATCAAACCCGCAAGATATTTGTAAAAGTTGTATATATTTGGTATATTTTCCGAGATTTTTAATATTCTCGAGTTATTTTGAATGGGCGTAGTTTCACTTCTTTAGCCGCAATGTACTACTGGTGTGGTATTTTACTTTGTGCCTGGATTGTATCAGTATTTTCCTATGGATTGATCGGGGGCTATGTATGGAATAATTAATAATGAATTGTGTCGAGCGTTAACATTATTGCTTTCATTTCAGTAGATACGCGTGATGTTATTACTCTCTTTCACCCATATTTTTAACCAATAACAAATGTCACAAATATTTGAATTATAATCTAACTATTCAATATTTCTTGTTCTCAAAGTTAATTTTTCACATCATTTGCTTTACGCCTAATTATTCATGCTTGTCCAGTTTTCTGCTACTAAATCATCTGTTGACACGTTAAGCATCACGCAGATGAGAGGTATCTCCTCAATAACTGAAGAGTAATTTCTGTCGCCCACGCGTGTGTCATCCCTCAGATTGATTTGTCTTTTATATTCCTACCTCAATCATTGCTCTTAAGGGAAATACAGCGGATAATTTATGTTCCTCGAAAACTTGATATGTGTTTTATAGGCAGGCGTCGAAATATATCTTCTCTGGGCTTTACCATCTGTTGATGGAAAGCCTTTTTCTGAAAGCCTTTGACGTCAGTATCCATAAAGTGCCTTGTCTCCCCAACCTCCTAGTCCCCTTAGGTTTCTCGTCATAGCGTTTAATAGAACGTTCGATTGCTTCTGTCTCACGGATGGACTACCTCTAATGGTTTCAATTATTGCAACCTTGGTGGTGACATTCAACGTAATGTGTGGTTTCAGATGTGACACAATAAGCCATTGCGGTCAAACGGGGCTACGCTTATGTCATCCAAGTTATGCTCCCCATAATCATTGGGGCGAAATAATGAAAATCCATCGTGCAGCTCTCTGGATTGCCTCATTTCTTCTCTTACAGCGGTCGATGGATTCCTCGCGTTTGCTCTTAGGTGGAAATAACATTGTTTAAAGAGAAATCGCAGTCTGCAGAATAGACTCTTGATTCCTCATGTTTAGCGGAGGATTAACTCACAAAATAATATTAATTTTACGTGCCATCACGAAATAACTTTAATCAATAGGCGTTTATCGTTATTGGGGAATGTATGGATGATCAAACATTGATTTCCAAATAAAATGAGTTAATTTAGTGTAGTTAGAGGACTTAAGAAGTTTTATATTTTCTTTCTACGTACTCTCCTTTCAACGGAGAAGACCTCGTCTCTTGCTTTCCTTATTTGTGCGAACGGTGAAATGCTTACACTGCCCTCTCAATTTTTTCTTATGAAAAGATGTAATTTTTCGATGAAAAGTTCCCTTTGATGTCGTGTCCCGGAGACATTGTTGTCTTCTTGGCCCTCAATTAGCACGATTCGTTATTTCACGGTCTACTTCAGTTTTTCTTAGCAATTTAAAATTTATGTTTTCTCATCAATATAATCATTTGCATTTCTCTGTTCACTATGCTCACCTTTCAATTGATTCCACCTCATTATTTCACCCAAGTTTTTTCCATTTTCCCATCATGCAAGATTCTGTATCCGTCGCCGTACGTATTAAGAGCCTGCGCCCTGAGTATTTCTCTGCCCACGTTTCCGATCCAGGGGATGCGAAAATGTGTGATAATGTTGTCGGTACTAACGAAAATTCTTCATTGAATAATGCGTTATCTTTAGACTTATATTCTATGTGAAGAAGAAACTACTTTCTCACTATAAATGAAATAATCTTGACTCGGAATAAGAGTCCAATTAAGTGTCATGAATACCCCCTTCTTTTGGTTTTTGGCTCATGCATTTATCACGAAAATCTTTCTTTTCTGGAAAATCTACGTGGTTCATTTCCCCGTATGCGTGCATGTTTTTGCAAAACACCGTATCTTCTTAAAGACAGAGATAGAAATCTTAACATTGGAATTGTGGTTTTTGAATTTTGCTTACTATCGTTACTAAATTGAACGTAAGAAAATAATGTACAAGTTTTTGAAATAGTTTTTGTTCAACGTTCAACTCCTATCTTACGCTGTTATCTGTCCTTATTGGGAATTAGTGGCCTTCTTAATCTTAAGGCGTAACCTCCACTTTTTCCTTAGGATCTTACGATTTTACAGAAATCTGCCTTCAGTGCTATAGCTGCTTATTTTTTCACGATTAATTTGCACGTGCACATTTTACACAAATGTCACCTTTTTCAGGTCAGACTTCATATACTTTTACGTAGGAAGTCTGGTCGCTGATGTAATAGTCCAATTATTTATTAGGTGCTGTATTTACCAACCAGTCTTACGGACGGTCTTGATACGGAAGTGAAGGCCATTTTGAGTAATTTTTGCGTCTCTAAGCTGCTATAAATTTTAATGGTGGCTTTTGTATCATAGGGATCTTCTTCTTGAAGGGCGATTGGACAATTTTATGGCCTCATCAATACTGATTCTCCTACTGCGGGAGCTAACGAATCCAATGATAACATATATTGCTGTGGCAAGTTAAACTCACCAACTTATACCTCACCATCCGGCTTCTTGAGAATCTCGGGAGCTTTGTTTTCCAATAGCCTATCTTCATAATGTATCTTCCTCCCGCAAACATAATAATGTGGTTATTAATTTAGAAATACGGGTTCATGCACGGTTGGACAGAGAATCCTAAAGTTTGCTTATCGACTATTTGTAATGGAGCTCTTTCATTGATGTATTGAAGAGAGTGCACGCTCATCTCTTGAATGCAATTCCTCCTCCCATATGAAGCCGAGGTCCAACACCCGATCTGTCTTGCCAGAAGGTCAACTCGCAGAAGTGCATCGAAACCGGTCTCACGATATAAAATCGAAAAATGAAACTCCTCTTGGTATTTTCTCCTTGAATATCGAGAATTCACACCTTTGCTTGATTTAGCAATGCCTTACCTCAACTGCAGCGAACTATTCTCGGCATTTACCGGCTCGGAGAGCCGTGCGATCTCCCCGCACCGATCGTTGAACTCACTTTGTTTCCCTCGGTCGAACTTTGAAAATTTGTAACCTGTACCGCTGGAATTAAAATTGAATGCTTCGAGCTGAAGAAAGGTTGAAGTTCAGGAAAGTTCATTTATTTACTTGTATTAATCCTAAGATTGATTGACTGCAGCCCTCCACCCTTCCCTATCTAATGCTAATTCCCTTACCTCCTGGTATCCTCCTGATGAAGTGAAATACCTGGGAGTTACGATAACTTCGAACCTATCGTGGGGGACACATATAAGAAATATTTGTGGCAGAGCCCTGAAGAAGCTAGGATTTGTCAAGCGAGTTGTGGGGAGATTTTCGGATGATAAAGTGAAAGAGAGGTGCTATTTCGCACTCGTCCGTCCACACCTTGAATATGCAGCGAGCATATGGGATCCGGCGGAGAAAGACCTAGTCCATGAACTTAATAAAATACAAAGGAAAGCTGCGCGATTCGTCAAAAACTGCTACGGCCGTACCGAAAGTGTTACACAGATTTTGAACGATTTAGGGTGGGAGCCGCTAGAGACTCGGAGGCTACGCGCTCGGCTTAGATTGCTTGAGCAATTGAGAATGAATATCTTTCAGAGCGACACGGAGAACATCATATTAGAACCACATTATATTTCCAGGTCCGACAGAATCGATAAACTAAGAGAGATATTTTGCCGAACAGATAGGTATGGGAATTCGTTTTTCCCCCGAACAATTAAGGACTTTAATAAATGCTAGGCGGAACTTTGATTTTTTTTGTTGACGGCTGGTGACCTAACACCCTCCGCCACACGCCTTTTGAGGCGGCTTGCGAGGTAGTATGTAGATGTATCTTTCCCTGTGCACTGTCTTCTTCATTTGGCCCATGAACTAATTTCTGGGTCTTCCTCTGGAGACTTTTCCCTCCATTTTACCTTCAATTATGCTCCTCACAAACCCATCGTTTCTTAGGGTGTGTCCAATTGATCTGGCTCTTCTCTTCTGTATTATGTTCCATAATATCCTTTCCTCTTCTACTCTTCTGTTCAGAAGAGTTATTTACTCAAAATTCAAAGAGCAGAGAAGAAATTTCTCTTGAGTTCTAGTGAAACGTGTATTAATCGGCCATCAGTTGACCCATAAGACAATGCCCCCCTAAGGAGGTGACCGCTGAAGGGAGGGAAAAGTAACAATGCTGATATGTATTGGAAATTCGTTCCGATACCAATTAAATCGGCCGCTTATAGAGGTGACCATTTAAGGGAGATGGCCGTAGAGGGAGTTTTCACTGAACATAAAATTTGACTTATAGAAGTGCGGGTTATATTGAATTCGATCGTTGATGTGAATGTTTCTTTTCCATATTTTATATGTATTCTTTCAGCTTTTAAATTGGTATAATGATTCCCTGTAACCCTGTAAAACTGTGTCATATATACCCCAGGTTTCAGCCAATGTTGATCATTTTGATTTTTCCCACTATTTCTCTTTTTTGCATTTCCCCATCAATTGTCCTCACCTTATCGTTGACATTACATATTACCAAAACTTTTCTCTCAATCCGAGTGCTAAAGTCCACTCTCCTCCTGTCCTATGTGTCGGGTGATCCATGTTGACTGAAATCTCCGATCGGCTGAGGAAGCGATCGACAGTCCCCAAGGTTCTCGAGCAATGCCCATGATTTTCGGATATTCGAATTTTAGTTTTGCTGCGATATAAAATTTTTGCCCCAAAATCCGTAGAGTATCGAATCACATCGAGTGTCATCGTATGTGAACGAAGAATCAATGTGTCTGTTGGGTTTGCCATCTCTCGAATATCAACTGGACGATACATCATGCTCGTACAAAATCTTTCTTCGCTCATGCGAGTAACTCACTGCTGCGATGTGATGTCACGAATACCGTCTGTCGCCGTCGATGTGTCGCGATATCGCACAGCCCCTGGAGTTCGAATGTTTCGGAATGTCGAGCAGCTGCTTAAGTGTAGCTCTAGCATTAGTTCCTGGCGCTGCGCAGTGGAAGAATTTGGGACGTCGGTTACCATACCTCACGAGTCTTTCGAAACGGCGTAGGAAGATAAATGCAGATGGTTGTTCAGTGTGGAGTAAGACTAACTTCTGCCACTCCAGTTCTAGACTTGGAGTGATTCACAACTATCTGAGGCCCCCTTTTGACTCTTCTGACTGAGATCTCAAGCTTTTACTATACCGGCCATGGGTGATTTTTCACCATTTTCCCAATGGCCTTGCATTCTCGAGCTTATTTCGTGTGTAAGTTTGGTTCTCCTGCCTCACTATCTCTCTCGTAGCCCCCTCTCTATCCATTCGTCCTATGCCTCCCTCCTCGACTTCAAACTCCCCCTCTTACCGCGAAAGTCTGCGCCAGGAACTTATTCGGTGGCTGCAAATACGAAACCCGATGACCGCAGACGCCGCCGCCCCGGAAAAGCCGCTCATCCAATACACCCCTCGATTGTCCCGCCGTTTTGTGTTCGCTGTTATTTGTTCGTTTGTTTTTTCCATCATAGTCATCTCGATAACCTCGTTTTTTTTCTCTCTTTTGTCCGCAGTCGCGATGCCCTCGCCCGTGGCGACGGCGACGGAGGGATCGACAAACAGGGGCTCGGCCAACTCACATCACCAGCCGGAATTCGACGAAGAGATCGAGGGCATTCTCAATCAGACTGGTGAGTACCCACCCCGTGGAGGGGAGGAATATGCAAGGGGGGAGATGGGAGCATTAGGCGCCAAAACAATCGAGGGTGATAAAGCCGCATCTCTCCCTCTGGAGCTTATTCAAAAAGGCTTATTCATGAAATCTGAGTAACAACACGAAAATGGCCTCTATCAGGGCTGTCTTCATGTATTTACATTGGAAGCAACAGCGAACACTATAGATGTTTCTATCCTTACTAAACACAGCTTAAAAGATATACTCCAGAATAATTACTAGCGGACTTAACTACGAGTAAACAGCAATAAAAACTATAGGTAAAACAAAGGCCTTTTGAAAAGTATATCTCATTCTGTCACTGCATTTTTGATTGAGACAATTATTAAGAAAAGCTGAGATTTCAATTAATATATACGTTTAATTGGTAGACTTCACAAAAGCTTTCGATAGCTTAGGAATAAATCTGGTAGAGAATTAGTTGTGCAACAAAGGTTTCCATCACGTTCAATCACATTATATAAAAGTATCTTCAACCAAACACAAATCACTATAAGCGGCAATAAAAATGAGAATGTTTTGCTTTCTCTCGTACTTAGACAAGGCTGTAGTGTTTCACGCACGCCTGTTAAACTGTCAATTGATATGGCAATGAAAAAGAAGAGTAAATTCATTCACCTTCACTTTTAACTGCCTAAAATATGAGCTAACGATGCTCTTCGCAGGCTACCAAGTGTTTATTGCCAACGACAACAACGCGCATTTTTCCTATCTGTGAGAATATCTCATCAAAATGACATTTTAGAGGCCCGGAAATTTCGAGTCCTTCCCTTTTAAATACCTATTTTCCTTCCGTTAACCATTTGGATTGTATGATTTTATCAATTATCCATTTAATTTTTCTCCATATCGATCAGTAGGTAGTAGACCACCAGTATTTGCAGGTAACTTCCGATTAATATTGTGCACTCAGCATATCGATTGCTTCATTGTGGTCTGACCAAAGGTAGTTAAATGGGCACGCCTTTGACCATTATGCGCGTAAATAATCACGTTCGTGTTACCATATATTGAATCAATTTGTCAATCATAACTGAGAAAATCAACTTCGAGGTCAAACTAGAAGTAGATAAATATAACATCAGATCTCTTAATGGAGAATTACCGATAAAACAAAATTTGAACGACACTATCAAAATTTGTCATCGGGGAAAATAGGTGGCTCGGCTTCAATTATCGAAAATACTGGTTTATCGATTTTCCCAGTCGTAATATTCATTGAAATTAAGCTGAATCTCATGATTAAATAGAGCCCATTTATTAACATCAGTCTTAACTTGACCACATTTTATAAATTTTAAAATCGATACTTTCTCTTCCGTCAATGACGCACAGTGTAAAATTCTATTTTTTTACCGTTTCACTAACCCTGCTATTTTCAGATATTATTCCGCCGATTTGAACTTTTGATTTATTTGGAAATTATGATAGGAGGTCAATTAGCATAAGGTTTAAAGAGATTTAATCGAGGAAATATCCATTGCTTCATTGAGGTTAGGTGCCATAGAAACACTCCCTGCGTTGAGAAATGTTCATATAAACATGTTTCCCCGTTCCCAACCATCATTCCGTCGCTTGCCTACTGAAAATGATTTACTGAAACTGACATTAAGCTCAAACTCAAGTCTATTTTCAGTTTCAATATTATTTCACGAAATTAATTTTTATTATATATATAATTTGATGACCTCCTCATGTTTATAATAATTTAAATGTTTTAAAATACTAAAAGGATCGCCAAAAGTAATATTACTTTAATTTATGGATGTCGAAAAAGTCGGCCATTGTCTTCAAAATGGAAATATTGACAAAAATTTCGATGGTAATTTACCTAAGGAGTAATTGTTTTAATCAGTGCTATTTTTTAAGTTTCTGACAAAGTTTAAATTTTTAACTTTATAGAACGAAATGTTCGACATTTTTCAATTTCAAATGCGAATACAGGGATAGTACGTCGTTAATTGTGCTATAAAATATTCCAACTGCGATTTTAAATAAATTTATTTGATTCGCTGAACACAGAATTTTGCGAAGTTTGCTAAACAATGACTTCTTTTACTCCTTGTGATGTGACGAGAGAATGTATTGCATTTTATCTGTGGATAAAAGCGCGGTTCTCATCTTGTATCTTGGCTTGCTCTGGGTGTAGTTCGCCACACGGATCGCTAGCGGATAAGAGCGCTTCCGTTCGGGCCGTGGTCAAAGCCGCGTTGTTATACAGCTCCACTGGTGGTAGCCTTGAGAACTCGCTCGAATCATATTTGGTTCCGCGGGAAGAATTCGCGTCATTCGTCCCGGTGAGATAACAGCGGCTTTCAACGAGCCTGGACAAAATTTCTCGCAAAGAATGTATCCATTGTACAACCAAATGTAGTTAAAGGGTGATTCAGCCACTATGGTTTGTGCTTGATGCATTTTATTCTTATTTGCGCTGAAATGTGTTCTCACGAGTGACTGCCGTGGGTAAATGCTTGGCTCTTAGCTGACGAATTCAGCAGTGATTCACGGCAAAATTGGCGCGCACACCATTATTCATCGTTTATTGAGAGTTCATGTAATGCCGTCATTTAGTGGGCTCTCTTACTGATATTTTTGTTGCCTAAATCACGGAAAGGATATAGTTTTCGTTGGTTACTTCATGAGTCGTTCTCTTGGAATGGTAAAACGGAGGAGGAAATTAATGCAGTGATTTTTATAGAGTATATGACTAAATAGATAAATGAAAACTATGATCTGAACTAACTGAAAACTAGGGTCTTTGGTGTAATGAATGAGCATTTATTAATGTTTATTTTGTTCAAAAAAATCTTTATCAATAAATCTTGGATGAATACTAGCATGGTTGTAAAGATGGTTTTACATTAGAAGGTTGATTTTCAAGGTAAGGGCAAACTCAGCATTACCCTATTACCCCTATATAATTGCGTACCGTTTTTTATGTGGAATAGTTCTGTTTTTACATTATTTCCGGTTGTTCTCAAATGATGAACGATGGAGGCAAACAATAAATGTATCGAATACCTATCGCCCTAATTTCGGTACGTTTGCGCATCAATCATTTCGAGTTCCGTCGGCATTCTTGGGCTATATAGTATATATAATGTTTATACTTTTGTCTAGTTAACATTTGTGATGCTTGTATCTGCAGCTGATATGCTGTTTAGGTATGATAGTTATCTTATTCCGTATAAGTAACCTGATATGTCTCGTTCGCGTTACAAGCTGTTTACCACGATAATCCAATATATGGGTGAGAATTAATATTCCAAACGCCCAGTTGGCACCTACCTTGGTAGCTTTTCTTGGTTTAATGATTTTTGGGACTCCTGGATGCTTGAGAAACGGGAATTTGTGTTGACATCAATGATGTGGAATTGGAGAAAGTAACCATGATAAAATATAACACAACAATAATAATATCCACACTTTAATGTACAACTTCAACACCGACCATGGTTTCGACATACTATGTCATTTTCAAGGTGAAAATGACATAGTATGTCGAAACAATGGTCGGTGTTGAAGTAATATATTAAAGTGTGGATATTACTATTGTTGTGTTATATTTTATCATGGATATATCGCATTTCCACCATGTAAAGCCTGAAACGATTTCATACGTGGAGAAAGTAAGCTAGAACAGACAGACGGTGAGAAATTATTTGAATGACCGGCGAGAAAGGCTATTGACGGAGGAAACTCTAAAAAAAGGTAGTAAAAGTGGACAATTCATGGGCTATGTTCGAATAGAAGTTGTAGTGAGTATCGCTGTGTGATAAAAGGAAAGATGTAAGTAATGCACATAAAAAGGGAGTATCGGGTGCATCAAAGTTCTTGAGAATTCCTTATGTGAAAAATAATCAATTGTTTGTTGAAGTCCTTACAAAAAAACGTACTATGATCGACAGAGTTGATGATGTTTTATGACTAGTATATTTGTAATCCATATTATTTACCGAATACTATGCGTTTTTCTCCGATCTGTTACCTCAAAATCCAGCTATTGACTCCTGCTGCTTCAGTAAAGTTTCTTCATTGAAAATCCCTCTGAATTAACGTATATCGCAATACCCGCAGCTGAAATTGCGCTTTGATCGTATGGGATTCGTTTGTAAAATTTAGGCATTTAAAATTACTGAATTTTTTATTTTGACGCCTTTTAAGGATGAGCTGGAACTATTCATTTTGAATCACCTCAGATCCGGAATCAGCTCCTGTTTTTACTACCGCTGGATAAAATAATTTATCTCCATCGTTTGGCAGTTTAAATAATTTTGAAATGCAGCACAATCATCATTTTATTACCTGTTTATGGATGATACATATGCGATATGGCGGACAATACAAGGTCTCTTAACGTTGTCAGTTTGCAAATGAAGAGGATATGACGCAAAATTTTTATATGAAACTGATTATTTTTCACCAAACAAACAAGCCATAGACGATTTTGCCTTAGCAAAAGTTTTCCTTATTGCTGAAGAAAGAGTGATATCTGAGCCAAAGCTCTCTGTTTATGTCAAAGGATTACATCAAAAACCCTGAGATCGCTTCCTTATTTTCCTCGTCGGAATAATTTCATTTACATTATTCCTCGTTGCATCGATTGGCTCGGCAGTATTTCGCCAGCGCACGTCTTCTGTTATCGATCGATAAATTACGCGCGGCAATGAGGAGTAATCGTTGGTTACGCACCGTGCACTACCAGTCGAGGTAAACAAATGCGCGTCAGAGTCGCAGGGCGCCGGCTAGCCGTGGTTGCAAGGAAACGGATTACATTCCTGCGATTACGCGTCGCTTCGCTAATCAAAACAATGCGAAATTGCTCATCACCTCTGCGTACGCCGAGGTCAGTGAATGGCTTCGGATTCGAGAGCCAAGACAATAAATAAATCTCCGGCTGCTTCCCTCCGACCTGACTCGTTTACCACATTTTTCCGTCTCTGCTGGTGTCCCGTTGCCAACTTTCTGTTCATGGTCAATAAACTCGGGTTACGCGCGCAGTGCGCAACCTTTCCGGCAGGATTACGGTCGACGATACCTGACGTGACGGAAACACGTTTGCGTTTTGTTTTTCGACGTCATCTTGTCGAGTAGGATGGTGTTTCAATCGACTAGAGTACCAGATCCGATTAAGTAAACGGAGTTCTAAACGATTGCGAAGTAACTGTGTAATTTCTTTTTTATAAAATAAAAAAGTGAACAATCCACAAGAGCATTGGAAAGTATTCCTTTAAGAAAATTCATTATACTTCATTGACAATCGGTGACTCGGGAAATGAAATTTGTAAATATTGAATAAAATATCTCCTCCGATTGGCTGCCGGTGACGTAGCTTGAAGGAAAAGTTGATTCTTGAAGGTGAGATTGCGACCGACGTGTCCTGACGTTAATAGAACGGACGATGGCGTTCAGTTTCCTATTGTCCTATTCTATAAGAGAAGAACATATGTTACATTGTCGTGAGTATGGGCGCCAATTTTATACCGTTTTTCCCTTTTTCAAATCATGGCGTGGTAGCTGTTTATTTTCATTATTTATGATAAAAATAGAGTCAGTCCGGAAAATGGCTGCCAATTTCCAGATATACTGCTTACAGAAGGTTAATTGTGTTTCATTAGATAGTTTAAAGGTATGATGAATAATTTGAATGTAAATTATTTATGTTGAAAAGTAACTTCCCTTAATTATTCGTTTTGTACCTTTGAAAGCATACGCTAGATAATCTCATTGTTCTTACCTCTGTCGTTCATGCTCGTGGGATTGTGCATTGAGACATGGGATTAGGAAGGAGGGAATCACTGACACTCATCACGCCCCATAAAGTAAAGACATGGATTTATCTCTTAATCAGTCTATAGTCAAGAAATGGGTTCATTTATAGGAGGTACACTTCCAGAGATAAGCGCCTTTGAGAACAGCCTACGCCTTACTTTTGCAGTTTGAGATAGTGTAATGATACACGTGAAAAGTTACTAGAAACTAGTTCCCTTGAGTCCTCCTGACGTTGATTTCGGTATTGTCGCGGTATTCAACTCAGCGACAGTCAGGAATTGTCTCCACTGACTTTACCTCGCATATATTAGTTTGGGGTGTTTCCCAAGAATAATTAGATATACTTTAACCTCTTTGAAACACTCTTGCTTATTTCGTGCCCGTCTCGTTTATCACCATGATTATTCCAAAAGGTTCATACTGTAATTCTGAGTGAGGATAAAGCATTCCTCATTTATATTGAACTCAATGGTTTACTTGGAAGAAACATGTTAGAATATTAATCCGTAAATGGCGTTAAACATGACCGCAAAACGTGGATGTTGAAGTGTTCAGGAAATCCATAGAGGATCAACAGACTCTATTATTCCGCTGCAATTTTATTACATATTTGTTTTCTCTCGTATTTATTTTACGGAGCGATACCAACAGACTATTTCACAATGGCTCACTTAACCAGAGATAGTCCCGTCGCTGAAGTATTTTACGTTTGTATCCATAATGAAGGCAAATGTTCAGCAATTCCCGGGAAAATGTTCAAAAACTAAAAAATATATTTTTTAGCAGAGTTCTAAGATTTGTTCTTCATTTTGTATATATATATATATATATATATATATATATATATATATATATATATATATATATATATATATATATATATATATATATATATAAATACGTTGATGATTTGGAGTCAGCCATGCGGCGATGAACACACGATGTGGATCTTATCCACATCGTGTATATATATATATATATATATATATATATATATATATATATATATATATATATATATACACATACATACACACACACACGCTCTTCTGTTCATCAACGATTCGGATGCTCTCATCCCTCTCCAAGCCAGCCGTAGTAGTACGTCAATCAAGAACTTTGCCTGCATAAGCGTGTATAAATTTCAGTCGCATTTCTTCGTCTGAATTTCATTAGAATCAACTCACGTGCAGAGACACGAGATTTAGTTCTTGTCATCTGTCCCGGATGCGTTCCTCCATCAGCGTCTAAAAGAAATCATCCCATAATCTAAGTATTAATTTGTTATCGGAGTTGGACTACTTCATTTATGCGTAAATGGTTTGCGACGTTTGTAGAAGCAAAGAACGCAGTGCGGTATTACATATAACAATGTATAATGATCATTGTTAACTTACAAATAACTGCATAAAGCGAGGTATTTCGTGACCCCTCGGCCAAGTATATTTCATTTCACTCACTATTTATAAGGTACTCTGACTCTGCGGCAACGGGATAGAAAAAAAGAAGCTGGTGTATTTTGCCTTGCAGTAGTACGGAATCCTCCAACAGGAGCATATTATTCGTGGGGCTCCGAAACACGTGCCCGACTTTCTTGACGGTAACACTAATTATGATCCATGTTTGACTCAATTTAAGCTATTTCTACGGGATGCTGGCGTCTGATCAAGGTAGTTCTATCTTTAATGAAACTTGTAAAATGATTTTTTTTCCGGTTATACCTAAAAACCAGGACCTTTTACGTGAAAAACAAAATCAAACCTTTACCCGCATTTTTTTGCCAAGCTATCTTGAAATTTCATGGTGTTAAATGCGAGAATGAGTTAAACAATGGTGAATATAATATTTCTCGGTCAAATATAAATGCCAGTCTCACGAAAAATGATTATAAGTAGGGATTTCTCCTCAATAGAGCGATTGTAATAAAATTAAGTCACCACTCTGTCTTAGTCTTTGAGATGTTTGCATATAACCTCAGGAACTGAAGTTAAAATTTCGTGACTTCAATAGAAATGCGCTCCGGTCGACTTAAATGGCCGGTAAAATGTCCCTTGTAAATATCATCGTCATTGGTCGTTCAATCCTACGATTGGTTGACTGCAGCCCTCCTCCCTTCCCTATCTAATGCTAGTTCTCTTACCTCCTGGTATCTCTTTCTATGTACTTTTCTCTTTATTTGGTCCATTAACTTATTACTGGGTTATCCTCTGGGTACTAATCCCTCTATTTTTCCTTCAATTATGTTCCTCACCAGCCCATTTTATCTCACCTTTCAAATATAATCGTTGAATAATTTACTATTTTGTATCCTATTTTCGTTTTTCTGTAGGTTAAGCATGTCATAAGTGAAATCGATATGCTTTTTATCATATAAACGAAATCTTGACACTGTTGGAAGATGATGCGTGTTCATGATGTAAGCTGGCCTTTTCCAGCCCTGCAGACTTGATAGTGGTGGAGCTAGAACTTCCAGACTTGCTGCTGCTGTATTGGGGAAAGTCCAAAAACCTGCATATCAGTAGGCATATTGCCGAATAGGTGGACACCAATGCAGCGACCGATTCCCGGTTGCGGGGAGATGCGTCCATACCGGCAAGATCACGTTGCCGAACACGGGTCTCGTCGCGCCTACATGGTGCGCAGGCCGTGAAATATAGCGACCTTCGCAGAATATATGCGCGCGCTTTAGAGCGAGGAGTCTTCCGCCGTCGTGGGAACATTTTTAATGCGACGGGGGAGTGGGTGAGCCGCGACTCAATCTTTAAGTGCACTCTTAAAAGAGTCTCCTCCTCCGTATGAGGTCGATTGGATTTCACTCTCGTGGAGCTGTGGAGGCGCCCCCTAGAGGGAGTGGCGAGAGGAAAAGAATTGAATGGCATAAACAAGTGACCCTCGCGCCGCGTTCCTTCCAAGGAGGCTCGGGAAAGAAATCGAGGCGACATTTGGCGTCATTTTTAAAGCTAATTCCGCCATGTCAACTGGATGTGAAATATAGATTGAGATGCAATTATGTTCTCTAACCAAAAGCGTACACTGATTACAGTAGGAGATTAAAATCAATACCTATCCCCAAACCTATGAATATATATTCCAAAGGCATCTATAATTTATGCCAAGATTTCACATGTAACCTTAAAACTGTTGCCAAAGAAATTTACTGAATCACATGCTTCACGATATATCACTTACTCAAACTGTAACGAAATATTACTAAATTTACTCTTAATTTATTTCAGATTACACGTCATTTTATCTTCAATAATGAAAATTGATTTTCTACGGTTTATATTGGTCTGTTATATTCTGCTGGATTCGTTGTTGATTGGTTATACAATTCCGTGTTCCTGGGCAATCATAATGAGCTTGAGCTGCATATTCATAACCTGATATAATTTTCAATGAACCACGGAATTAGCCGCCCAGTTACTTCAACTCCCTAGCGATCCCTAGCGCTCGCATACGGGTACCTCTGGCATCATATGCACGGTACCCGTATGCGAGCGCTAGGGATCACACAATCGTGTGAAATTCACAGTGGAAAAATCATTCGCCTGGACTGGGAATCGAACCCTGATCCCTCAATTTCGCGCAGAGTGCTCTAACCAATTAAGCTACCTAGGCTTCCTTATGGGGGCTTCAATGAGCATGTTTTCCTCACAGGCACCGTTCATATGATGCCAGAGGTACCCGTATGCGAGCGCTAAGCGCTACAGTCCACGGGGTAAAGCCCAACTTCAAACACAAAGGTGTTTACTTTGGACATTTTCAAAGAACCACGGAACTAGCCGCGCAGTTACTTCAACGGAGTCACCCGCTAGTGATCACACAATTGTGGGAAATTCACAGTGGAAAAATCATTCGCCTGGACTGAGAATCGAACCCAGATCCCTCGATTTCGCGCCCTGCAGACACCCTGACTACATTGGCTGCAAACCAATGTCTTGTCTATTATAACGCCTAGGTACGTGGCGTCATTACTCCACGGAACAGGTTGTATTTTTATCCGTACAAAGTTGCATGGCGTAGGTCTCTTTTTGGTGAATATAGGGTGGAATACGAATGAATATTTTTTTGTATTTTAGGTGGCAGCTTCTAAACTTGTATTCAATAGAGGGCGCGAGGGCTATGCTTGTAATGCATTCCTATTGGGGTCAGAGCAAGCTTGTGCACGTGACGTTAGACATGGTGTCCTATTGAGGTGCTTGCATGTTGAAGCCCGAGGAATACTGATTTTCAGGTACCCTTCATTGCAACTATGCTTCATATACCTACATCCACATCTTCATACTACCGTGCGAGCTGACGCGTGTATTATGGGAGTGTATTTAGTGGAGCTCAATTTTTATTGTGGTCGCTTATTGTGCGCGGAAAGAACGAGTTGTTTTACCTCTCTGTTCTGTAATGTACCTCTCTCATTTTATCACTTCCGTCAGACCTAGAGATGTAGTGAGGCGTTATGATAACAGTACCTTAAAAAAGAAAGTAGATTTATTAGATTTATTGATTTGGGAATTTTTATTAGTTTATCCTTGAATGGTAAGGTGCATCCCCGTGTTTTCCCTCTAAAAGCAATCGTAACTAATCTCTAATGACGCCTTCTCCGTCTCTAATCCTTATCACTGAGCAACCGCATTTGTTTATCATGTCAAATTCCCATCTGTGACGCCAGAGAACCCTAAGAATTATCTTTTGATTATAAAGATGATTGTATGGCCCAAGCTATCAGAGCACCACCAGCAGCCCTGACGAGCCCATCGTCACCCGACTGGGGGTTTCTCTTGATACATCTTTCCCCGCTACTAGAATCTACATTACTTATACATTCTCGTAAGGCCGCCGGGGATGCTTTTCAATGGGTCCTAATTTCTTATTTATCTGTCTAATGAGATCATGGTTCACAGCTATTCAATGCTCTTAAGGCTGCTTTATGCGGTACATTTTATTGTACGAACGAATGTGTAAAAGATTGTACAGAAATATGAATGGAATTAGAACCGGCTCATTTTTTTCGTTTAGTCACTAAGACAATCATACAATTTCTTGCTTTACACGGTACAATTTTCCCCTTGGAAGAACTCTTACATTCGTTTGTACAATAAAATGTACCGTGTAAGGCGGCCTTTATAGGAAATAACACTGTGGACCAACTCGTCAGGTGATAAGTAGCGATTGATTTTAGTTTTAGGGGCACCGAAGGCTTTGGTAGCGCAGTCAAGCCGTTAACAGTGATCAGTTTAAAAAAATGCAATATGTATGCCATAGGTGGGACTCGAACTCGCAACATCAAGGCTGACGCATTGCCAGCGAAGCCACCGATGCCAGCGCGAGAATTCTGATTCAATGTATTTATGAAACTCGAGTAATTCATTTTGCGCGCGTGTGGAGTTGTTAGTGTGACTTTTTTACTTTTAAATCTCGTGAATAAAGTTTCGCCATGAGCCGATGCAGGGTTATTATAATCTTTAAAATCATATTTTAGTAAAATGAATTAATAATTGTGAAGAATATTTGAATAATCATCATTTTACCTTGTCATATAAATAAATGATGCATCTATATGAAAATGTAGTATTGAATGTCTTTAGGATTAGCCCTTTAATGTAATATATCTTGGATATAGTTATATTCTGACCTTCCATGAATATACATGCTCATTTATAAAGATGAAATAAGGAGTGTGTCTCGTTTTATTGGTTGAAATAATAAAAAAGACTAGTGAAGTCAGAGCCCTATGTCGATCGACTCTCTAAGGCCACAAGAAATCGCCATTATCCCCGCTCGTGTTGATGCCGCAAATCACCGCACATGGCGTCAGAAATTCCGTGTCATGTGCAAAACCTGGGGGGCCCTCTTCGGAGTTGCGTAACGTTGACTGTGATTTTTTTTACGACGGTACGCTCGTGACCTCCGCGCGCATTGGCGATGGCCGTCATTTATTTCGAGTGACGAACGAGGAAGAAGGTAATGAAATAAACTCAGCCAAACAAAAATAAAGATGGATCTGATTTGAGCGTACTATTCGATGTAACTTTTTCTCTGTCGAATATTTTGTTGGGTAAGCATTTACCACGTTGAGATGACCGGCAGCTGTGGTGATTTGCTCCAGTTAGGACTGGTGAGCACATTAATATTTTGCCATTTTTTGGAGTAGGTATTCACACTTGAAGGAAAAGTAGAGAGATATCGAGTGATGGTTTTATCTATTATTGCATTAAAATTTACATAAGACAACCTCAAGGGCCTTTTAGGTCGGGCTTTTCAACAGTAAACAGCGCACAGGGAATCTGCATCCGCGGTCACCTCTCATAAGCGGTATACTCTTTAAGCGGACGATTTTTTCGGGAACGGAATGATTCTCCCTTACATATAACCAATGAAAATATTCCCTCCCTTCAGCGGTCATTGTCTCCTGGGTCCGGTGGTGACCAAAAATATTTCGCCCTGGACGGCATGGTTCACTGTGCTCAATGAACCATGCCTTCGAGGGCGAAAATCCTACCCAGATGGAATACGAACCCGCGACCCTGAGGTTTGCAGGCATGGACTTCACGCCGACAAACTCACTTCAAAAGTTGCCTATGCATCCACTGTTTTTTCTGATAAATTCCTGTTGATGATACGTATAATTTTCATCGTAAAGCTTTAATGACAGTAATTTGCAAAGAAACCAGCTCATATTACTAAGTACTTAAACGTTAAATGGTGTTATAAAACTTGTCTTAGTTTTTCT
Source organism: Ceriagrion tenellum (assembly GCA_963169105.1). Classification (NCBI taxonomy): domain Eukaryota; kingdom Metazoa; phylum Arthropoda; class Insecta; order Odonata; family Coenagrionidae; genus Ceriagrion; species Ceriagrion tenellum. The sequence continues at coordinate 53,211,557 of OY720637.1, forward strand.
TTCTCATAAGTTAGACCGAATCATAATATTACTTGTGTTGTTTTGGTGTTCGACAGAAGGAGAGAAGCACTTTAACCTTCGATGAAGGCCATCGGAAATTGCTAATTGTTGTTATTTTGAGACATCACTTCTATTAAAGAACCCTATGCATCCTCGGCCTTCAAAGTATTTTATCTCGTTAGAAGTGCAAAATTATAAGACCGTCACATTTTTCTTTCTACTCATCAGAGAGAATTTTTCAAAGCCAGGTCCATCGTAGAATATGCGTCGGATTGATGTTCTCTACCCCTTACGCATAATATATTGCTGGAGGATGGTGGTTCTTGCATTAACTATTTGTCTCGTCTAGTCATCATAAATTTTATCCGATGTACGAAAATGGAGAAAACTTGGCTACGAAACGTTAGTGGAAAGGATTATTCTAAATGTGATGGGCATATCTAAGAAAAGTAAGCTCTGGGCGATCGAGAAACTTGAATTTTATACGTAAGAGTCCGCGTAATTTATCACAGCCATTTTTTACACGCTATTTTAATAAGAACAGAAATACTTATCGGTGAATTTTGAGGGTTAAACATAGGGTAGGATTAAACGAATATTTGGATAAATATATACAATAACAAGGAGTGTTTCATAGGCTGATATGGAGTGCTGCTTTCCCGTGCGAGAAGAAATACTTTAGCAAACAAGGGAAATGTTGTAAGCAAGAATAAATTCGAAGTATGTGTTTTACGGTTAAAGGCTTGCATGTAAACAGAGATTTGAGAGGAAGACGGCATGCACTTTCCCGGATATTAATGGAGGAAGTAATAATGGGGAATAGGAGAGTGATGAAAAAGCTGCGAAGGAACAATTTATCGAGGAGGTGGATTAATTTTCGCAGAGTATATAAAGATACTATCTACTCAGCACTTTCAGATGTTTTATCATTTTGCTCTAGGAAAGCTCAATTATTTTCCTCAACAAAGGAAGTACCGGAATCCGCAGCATACTTATTAGTACCTACAGGGGTTAATTTGACCCCTCAGAAATATTTTGTTTCCATTGGGAAATTTGAGGTTTTTAAGTTAAATAGTATGCAAATTATTTCGGAAATATCTTCCATGTACCGCAGTACATTGTTTTGAACGAATTAAAGTTTATATCAATGTGGTATAATTTGCAATTGCCACACGTAGGATGTAGCGCATGTGGACTTGAACCCGGGACTTCTGTCCCGTGCGTCCAAATCCTCATGCCAAGTCTGGGTCTGTTGGGTTTTCGTGCGGAGATCCACCCATGGGTATTCACGTTCATGTGCCGAAGTATTAATTCATTAAATGGTAGTCCAATCCTAAGGTTGGTTGACTGCAGCCCTTCCCTATCTAATGCTTGTTCCCTTACCTCTTGGTATCTGTCTTCTTTATTTGGTCCTTGAACTTATTCCTGTGTCTTCCTCTGGGGACTGATCCCTCTATTTCACATTCAGTTTTGTTCCTCACGAACATGTAATGTTACTGTTTATGACACTCCAATATATACTATATTATAACTATATTCTGTGATGACGAAACTCGAATGAAGCTAGGGAAAGATAGCCTGGGATCAAAGTGTCCCCTCTGGTACCAATAGGTAGAAGGTAATGTGCTTTCAAAACTATTGTTGCAAAGAGTGTCTTATTTTTACGTTATGTTCTCCCGCTAAAAGAAAGAAAATTAAATAAATATGCAAAGGCTGGGACGATTCAGTCAGAAGTTATAGATTATAAAAAATGGAAAGGGGTCAGAATGACCCCTACGGTACTTCTTGTGTTATACCTAATGAAGTGTTCACCTCAGAAGTCGTCTTTCTTAAAGTTCTAAGCTAGAATCTGCCACATGAAGGGTTGCCACGTGCGAAACATAAATGATTTTTCGAGTCTTTTTCTGCCGCCGTTTTTTTTATTTCCGCAAAAATTTTAATGGCCTTGGCCTTCGGATCATCATTGTCCCTTAATGATCAAAGTTGTTTTGCATCGGAGCACAGAAGTGAAAGAATTACGGGTCACACTTACGCCAACTCATCCGTATTTTATCTACTTAGTGAATATCCGTTGCTGATTTCGCAAATGTTGCTTGACTAAGAAGGATTCTCTCCTTACACCCGTTTTATTTTCGATCACGGCTGCGTAATTTTTACCCCCTTAGTGGGTAGTTATCCAGTAATCCGTGACTTATTATGCGTTTCGTTTCAGGTGTGATAATTCAGCGTTCGATATCGATGAAACCTCACCCACCGTCAGTGATTTTCTTTCAGAAATACTGGATGGTACTCACGATGTTATGGGCATATCCTGTCAGCTCAGTGGAAAATTAAAGTTCATTCTCACCTCTTTAAGGCTGTTGTTGAATGCCACTTCATCTTTAATCATCTCCTTTCTTTCGCAAAACTGTACTCATTTTCTGTTTATCCCTCAGTTTTCATACTGGTTATTTTCCGATCTTCTTTCAGTTCTCCTTTTACTATGAATTATTCCCAGTTGTATCTTGAGAAAAGTGTAGGAGAAAATCTAGCTTTGAGCTAGCGTGACTGGTTTCGGAATACCAACGCGCATATTTTCTCGATAATTCGCTAATAAAATGAACGCAAGCGCCTTCATAATTTTTCCAGTAAGCTTCAGGAGAATCGCTGCTATTTCATTGGGATGGGACATGTTAAATATTCCCTCGGGAAAATCGTGAGAATCTGTATTATCTGTCTTCATACCCATCCTCACTCCTATTACCATACTCATTATATCTATTGAAACTCCCATTCCCTTCGTTAGCATACCACGTACTTAAAATTGCGGCAGAAATTATACTAGTCCTGTCTTTTTATCCTCACCATACGCGATTGTAACTATACTATCACCATAAAGGATTGCTTCATGCCGGTAATGATCCACGAATGATGGTTGACGAATTGTATCTTATCCCTGTAGACTGGGAAAAATTATTTAATTTTTTATGAAAAGAACCCGAACTTAATATAATTTATAATAGTTATTACCTTTATTGTTAATCCGCATGTCAATAGACTTTCATCACGCTTTGGTTTTGTTAATAACTCCTCAGCGTAACGAGAGGAGCTATATTATGAATGAATGATGAATATTGTTTCTATGCCATTTCTGAGACCCTTCTACCAGGATATGTATATACCTTCTTGTAAAATTCCTCAGCGAGGTTTCGTTCCAACTCTAAATACTGTGTTAACCCTCAAACCAGTTTCCATCAAATCCAGGGTAATTACTCATGAACCAGATTCCCGAATTTGCTTATTGAAGTTGCATAATCTGTGTTCGGATGATGCGTCTTTCCCTGCATCCGTTCTATTTTTTGTCTCTTCCGGCACATTTGCCTTTTTCTATAATTTTTATGCTCCCAATGAAGTTGTTTAAATATGTATAAGTGTCTATATGAGAAGTATTGTTTGTGGATATGATTTTACTTAAATTATCTGAAAACCAACTAAGATGCAAACTTGAAGCTTTACCACAGTACTTTCATTGAATAATGTATGAAGTTTAAAGTTTTAGAGGTTGTTTTTTTTGTGGGGCTATTGAAAATGAAAACTGACTATAAGCAAACGAGATAACCGGCTGCTTCGACGACGATATCGGGGAAAACGAACATATCTTTCTATAAACAAAAACGAGATTTTTATAAAGCTACTATTAGACTTATTACCGCATATTCAGCCAAAACAAGGCCTGAAAATCCTTAAACGAAGTGGCTGACAGAGACAGATGAGAGTTCTCCGCAGAGTTTCAATGAAGGCCTTACTAAACCTTGACAGGTGCGACGATGTAAAAAGAATATCGAAGCAGATCGAAAATACAGTTTACAGGGTGAGCTGGGGAAAATAGCATTGAATGACCATGTAAGTAGGATGAATAGTAATTGACCTGTAAAGATAGAAAGAACTTTTCAATTGATAGACCAAGTGTAGAAAAATCCAGTAGACCATGGATGGACAGCCAGGTCATCAATGAAAAACAGCCCAGTAGCCCACTTTGGAAGGAGGGAAAAGAAGACGATTTTTCTTAGGAATCGATGTGTAAAGAATATTGCAATCCTTCTCAGAATAATAGTACATTTAAGCTTAGCCTTGGTGTTTGAATCCCAAGTATCAATATTTTTGCAAATATTTTTCAAAATAAATGATTCTTGCTATTTTGAGTTCCTTATGGTAGTTTGAGCGAGATATTTCCTTAGTCATAATGGAGACTATATTCAAATGTACGTTTTAATTTCAGCATTTGCAGGAAGAATCAATTAAATATTACATTATTAGTGGTGCTATAATATATTTTTATGTGACTGATTTTCTGAGTTATTCAATAAAGATATCGATATAAGTCTTATACTTGGCTCATTATTTTCACGTGGTACGTTTAAAACTCCTGCAAAATGGAAGGCCTCCAGTGATTCTGAAAAAATTAACGCGGTGACAATATGATTTATTTTCAAAAATAGTCTAGAAAACATTTAAATTAGGCACTGTTTATTTTTTTATAGATCTAGTTGTTATAAATTGCTCATTTTTCAGATTAGGTATCCCTGGAGTGTATAACGTGCCATTACCCACGTAAATGAACTGGTATTTTTCGTCAAAAATCTCGGAAAGTAGTTCGGCAAGGAGCTGATATTTTTCAAGATTCTTAAGGGTGAGATATTTTCATTTAAAATGAGACCAAATTTATTGATTTACAGGTGAAGTGATATTTCTCTCAAACTACATTATGGACGAAACCTATCTCTGCTGACATGGGAATAGGTGATCATTGTTTGATTCAGACTAATGCGAGGAGCGCTTAACACAATCGTGGGAAACGAATGCGTTGTGTATTACATCGGTTTTTGCTCGTAGGGAAAAATTAAACACAAAATGTGCTATAGGAAGAGATGAGATGATTCTATGGTGAGGCATGATGTAACGAGGTACTTCTCTACGCAATCGATCGCCTGTGCGAATCTCAATAAAGTCTTCTTTTGTTCCTAAAAACCGCCATTATCTCAGCGTACCCCTTGGGAGGAGGACCCATATAAAAATAAGCGGGCGCCTTACATGTATATTCGAACTCACGTGGATCACGAGCGTGGAATGTGACCGCGTTACAACACAGTATTATACGGAGGAGGAGCAGGTGTATACGGGAGGGGGGGAGGAAGATGGGAAGGAAGGGGAAACGCCGGGTATTGGTGGTGGAGGGGCGGGAATAAAGTTTTAATCCAGTGCCTACCTCCATTTAGCCGGTTAGCATACTCTCCCAGTCCCCCATCAACGCCCCCATCAGTTAGTCAACCGCCAGGTCTACCGTCGAGATAACCGACGAATATATAGCAAGCCAGTGGACCATGCACGGAGTCACCGATCGGAAGCTTCGATTCGTGGAACCCTTTCCCGGGTGGGATTCATCGACAAGCTCAGGACATTCGCCTCCCGTCGATCTACGAAATGGGTGATGTTGCAAAACTTTTATATCGCTCCTCAAAATGTTTCGTTTGCATTGATTTCACGCTAGGATTTATTCATTGGTCATTCAATCCAAAGATTGGTCGACAGCAGCCCTCCACCCTTCCCTATCTAATGCTGGTTCCCTTACCTCCTGGTAACTCTTCCTATGTACTTTCCTCTTTATCTGGTCCATGATCTTATTCCTGGGTCTTCCTTTGGGGACTTTTCTCTCTATTTTAACTTCAATTATTTTCTTACACGTTAGGATATGAATCGCTTAATATGGGACTATAGCCTGAAAGTCTTAGGTCCTTGTTAGTCCTTGTGTATCGTACGTTTCGCATGGTAATAGTATTATTTTCTTGGCGCCTATCATGCACCAGGTTTCAATTCAGAAGGATGTTTTGGTTTCCCTGCGTGCGGCGCGTGTCATTGTATGCGCGTTTTTGAGTCAATATTTTTTGTGCAGTAAATTTATTATTTGTTCCCAAAACCATCCCTTTTAATCATTCATGAAAAACGTTCTGGAGACAGAAATAGCATGCTCTTAAAAGGGGAATACGCGCTTTATAAGTTTTTTTACGGGAAGAGGAAAAATCCTTATTCCGATTATAAATACAGGAAAATTTCCGAAATAACATTTGTACCTCCGACAGAAGGGATTTTAGATGATCGCGAACTTTTCGTAGATAGCGTTTTCGGCTTTTTATAACCACGTTTTTCTATCAGTATTATATTTCAAATGATTTGGCGTTGCTTTTGTGTTCATGAATTTGGAAGCATGCCCACTTTTTCGTCCTCCAGCTATCCACAATAGTCACCTCTTTTACTCATTTGTAACTGAATTAATTTAAATATAAAATGTCAAATTTTCTGTTAAAAATGAACCAGTAATGAACTGAATAAATTAATGTGATATCAAGATATTTTCAATTTATTTTTGATCTGTAATCGTCTTATAACGAACGAAAATAGTTCATTATCTCTCATTTGATTGAGTCGTGGTTTTTTAGGCGTATTCTGCTTTTTAGTTATATTTTCCTTGTAATAACCATAATTTTGAAAAAAAAATGGTTTCGTAGGCCTCAGCATAATTCAGTATATGTAGCATCGTACTCGAGAAAAGTAAATGTTTTCACATCATGAATTGAAATTGTTGTACATTAGAAATTATCTCGAAATGAATTATGTCCAAATTTACGAAAATGTGAAGCTCTGTTGCAGAAATATCTTTTAATTTTGGCTTACAACAGTTGCCATGTGGTTGCGCTGGTCAATATCCGTAAAAGCCGTATATCTCTGATTCATATTTTGTAATTTTTCATCAGTAATCTACGGGATTTTGATCAATTTTGCAAAAATTCAGATCTTGTATGCACTGTGATCTCGGAGTTACCACCTCACCGAAAATGTAAGATGGCATCACTTGCCATTACTTACTCTTTACGATCGAGAATATTGTAGGAAAGCAGCTTTGGGATGAATATTAGCGGAAATTCACTTCTTCGGAAAAAATCATTCTTCGTCAGAAGTTATAATCAGAATTTTGGTTTGCAGAAACTCTCAACTATCTTTTCTTGAAGCCATTATGTTCCTCATTACGTTTTTAGGTTATCGCCCTCCATAATTTGCTCCGTGAATTTCATCCTTGGTCTTCCACAATGTTTGTTCTCCTCACATCCACTTCCAGTTCTGTGTGTTACTGGCTATCTTCTCTATCAGAACATGTACACCAAGTTTGACTTTACATCCCCGGGGGATTTTTATAAAATTATTCTCTCCCTAACTCTTCGTAGGGATTTTTCATTGGATAATGCTCTCCATCCATTTAATCTTCATCATTCTTCAATAACACTACATTTCCATTTCTACATTATTCTTATCTCTGGTGCATCTCCAGGCTCCATTTATACTTAATAGAGTACTCCAAATAATGTTTCAATGATTGCTTCCCTATTTATAAGCATTTGTTGCGGGCTGCCAGTGGTCAGTCCTCATCTGATAAGAATACTTTCTTAGGTTGGGCTATTCTGCTTGAGGCACCTTTCTTGCTTTTTCCATTTCTGGTGGTCCTACTTTCCTGATACCAATATTAAAACTCCTCTTCATGGGAAATGTTGAATGAAAAGTGTGGCTAAAAATGATTGCAAAACAAATATGCATCCACTTAGTTAAGTTTACTCAAGACCGTCATTTACAACGTTTAGGTAACCATCAGTCAAAACAATTCATTTTTTTACTCTAGGCACTCATATTTTTTATCATCGCATCAGCCGTGCACACGGTTTCTGGCTACTATTTACTGGCCGTTTTATTCTGCTGTATGAGATATAAAGAGAAAAGTCATAAAGTGTAGCTTCCACGCCATAGGTAAACTACCTGTATTTATTGCTTGCAAGTGTATAGCCAATCGTATGGACTGGGCTGAAAATTGCTTTTCAGGAAAATGCTAAAACGTCTTTATTATCAACTTGTTCGTACTAAGACCTCGGTTAATTGGCAGAATAAGCAGTACTCTCAATTATCATAAAGTATTTTATTGCGACTCTTGCATAGCGTACGCAAGGCACATCCGTGTGCAAATCAGTGTTTACCCTGCCTCCTGCGAGAAAAAATGGCGGGACGGAACTTTTCATATCAATCGTTGATTTCTGATCTGCTGTTGTCGCATGCTGCGTGTCGGCGAGTGATCGCTTTAGTATTTTCATGATTTTACCGCACTTTTGTTATAATTGAGATATTTTTGAAATGTTTAGAGGGATTGAGATCAGGGTTAAGATTCGTTTGAACGAATGAGTGCTCTGATAGCCCACACAGCTTTCTCTGCTCCAAAACTTATCAATCGCCTTGGTTTTAGCAATTTATTGATGAATTGCTCTAAACTATTTACAATAATATTTAGTGTGCATAGTGCTGAGATATAGTCTCTATTAATCATCATTCAATTCCACCTAATTTAGGCCAGAAACATATCTTACATATCTCTACTCCATAGAAATATTGCTCTTTTTTTCGTTATTGCTGTTTTACGTTTAATGATGGTTTTCAATTGCTTTGATGTTTTAAAAAATCGAGGTTGTAATAGCTTTAATGCTACTGAATCTTGACTACCTATTCCAGTGATGCACGAGACATTTCGTTAGCAGAAGATATTGTTAAGGACGAATGAAACCTCAAGCTATTTGCGCTATAGAGGAGAAGTGAATAGGTTGTAATAGGTATTATTTATTGGTTAATTAGAGATGGGTTGAGAGAACCTAGCGTCGGCATTAGAAAAAGTTTTTACGAAATGCGTCTAGTAGTAAGCAACGATCTTCAGGTCTGGCAAACTAGGCTGATGACAAGGGCTCCAATCTTATGGGGGATCCGGATAGAGGACGGAATGGTGCACATATGAGTGCACAGGCAGGCTTAATTCACTCTCTGTGCTGTGCATAGATGGAGAAATAATGCTGTCTGTGAGCTACAGCGATGTCATCCGTTCCTTTTGCGTAGAAGGAAGTCGTGTGAGTATGTAACATTGTAATCATTACTGTACAAATTATGTATCGTAAAAAGTGCAGTTATACTTATTCAGTTTCCTTTCTAATTCTGCTCATCTACTTCTTCATAGCCCAAGTACGCAATTGAATGGAAAATATGATTTGTTTTATGTTTACTTACCCAAAAGAGGACCCCAAATCTATTAAATACCAGACCTGCAAGTACTCTTTAGCTTTACGATTCGATGCTCGGAAAAATACTAAAGAAGTTCTCTTCCCTCTTCGTGGCGATCAAATCATTATAGGACTTTAACAGAAAATGCACCACAGATGGGACTCGAACCGGAGTTATCAATATGGTTAGTTAGTATGCTTTCTATTATAACAAAATCTAGCCCATCGGCTCTGGAGATAACTACTCCTACTCTCTTCGCTGGTTGTCCTCATTCCTGATTTTCCGATCGCAGTGCATTTGTGTCTGATTTTTCGGTTATTGAAAGGATTTTTCATACGGTCGTCCGATCGATAAAGTGGTATTCATCTCTTTAGCTTCTACTTACTTAGAAACGGACTTATTCTGTGACAGACCACGGGGCTAATCACTTAAGCCGCTCTTTTTCTGATCCATCGCATTCAAATTTCGTGCCACAGTTCGATCTAACCGAAATGGAGAGTTCAGGAAAATCACGGTAGATGTCTCTTATTGCAAAATATATCGCGCGAATTGGCAGCGCTACGGCATCTACGCGAACTCTCCGCGCTGGTTGAATTTTTCCTGGTTTTTAGATCATTTTAAACGTTATTGAACTTTGGATATGTGGGCTCCAAGATTTCAGTTGCTTTGTAATCGGGGCTGAAATAATTATTATCTCGGTATAAAATTGTAGAATGACCGTCGATAACCTAAGTGGTGGCCACGATAGTGTTCTCAAAAACAAAACTTTTCCGATGTTGGCACTTAGAAGAATTGATATATATGGTATAGCTTCCATTAATTACCATTAAGGAATTGGTATTAGAGGCGAGGCAGCTCCTGATTTTCTCATATCGAAACAGCGACATGACGAAGCCGTTTTCCGCAATAATCTTAATGTTCTCATGTGCACCCTTGAATGAGACCTGATTACGAATTACATTGTAAGAAAATTTCCTCTATTTTTCCATTCGATGTTAAACTTAACAGTAGATTCTTACCTTTTTTCTCTCGCGGGAGGATACCAAGAGTAATTACAGTTGATCTTTGACTGTTGGACAGGCTGGAGACTTAAATATGTTGGGTATGCAAGTTTAAACCTCTTAAATAATGGAGTTTTCATTTTTATTATTCAGATATTTGTGGAAACTTTGTTGAACGAAATAGTTTCCTTAAATTTAGAGTACATTCATGCTAAAAATAGTAAAGTTACTCGCAGAAAATTTTAAGTTTGTAGCCACCTTCCGCGGGTGGGTATGCACTTTTGTTTCTTGAGACAAGCATTTCATCCCGCGGGGTTTTTTTTACGATATCTCTTATGTTAGTGACCCTTAACTGTTGAGTGCAGATCTCTTCTATTATATATACTTTAGTGTGAAAACTTTTGTGATCTTTGCCATTTGCATTGCGGGATATTCACGTCATAGATTACGGAGTGACTTAGAAAAATCCCTAATCGATAAAGGCCTCTGTTGGTGGCTGTGAATGAATATTACGTAAATTGCATCACATTTGATTTTTGCGGCTGAAATGCGAAGCACAAAGGACTGATATGTTTGTTCATGTAATTGTGAGGTGAAAACAAGGTGAAATCAAGCATATTAATCGGCCGAGCGAGTAATTTAATTCATTTCCTCGTTGAAATCAGTTTCTATGAGGGTATTTGTGCTTGTATTCTTGTATTCTTTTGCCGAGCAAACGATTTTAATTGTTCGGAGCAGCCTGTAATTGCCGGGGGGAAATAAATAATATCCTTGGGGGAGCAGTGTGATTAGTGCAGTTGGGAAATAATGAGTGTCTTGGTTTGCGGTGTTCAAAGGATGAATCCTGCTGCAAAAATTTTCGCGGCGTGACTTCCAATCTCTCCTCGATGTATTTTCTTCTCAAGCCCTTCCTGGCCGCATGATAACTGTTCATCTCTTCTTTGATTACGCAAGTGCGCATCCGTGGGCATTGGAGTGCAGTCCGTTAGGTTAATGGATATGACGGTGACCTGAGGCAGGCGCGATTACCCCGGATTAGGTCGGGCGGGAATACGTTGAGTACGTCCGAATCGGATGTGCTGAACTCATTATCCTGGAAAAGTATGAAAGTCGTAAGGCAGTCATCAGTGTCAAGTGTGAGACATCACATTCGTAAATCACGATTTCGATAAATAAATTGTCGTGGTGAGATGTTGTGGAAGGAAGACTTGGAGGCTTGGGGAATGTGGCTATTATAGAAGAATGGCGAAGATGGTCAAATGGACAGTCTCGCCATCGGAGAAGTTGAAAAGAAAGGGTTTCTCAATTGAAATGTTATCCCCCTTTCACTATGGTTCAGAATATCATACCTCACTCCCAGGATATGTCATTAAATAATATATATTAATTCTACAAATAAAAATCATAAAAATTATAGGCATATTTTATGATGATTTAAGTTTGTGGTGTTCTATAAACGTATTTGAATCCGTAGAATAAAGTTAGCCAAACTCCGTTTTACAGATTTTACATTCTCTAATGGTATCGCAATTTGCAGAATAGTGGTCCCATGGCCCCCCTTTTATCCCTTAAAATCCCTCAGGGGGTATTCCCCATCGGTTGATAACTCCTGGTTATGAGGGATTATAAGCCAGATATCTTGTCACATGAAATATAATGAATTTATCCTTGCTTTTAGGAAATAGAAGACCTAATTATGCCGATACCACCAATTTATCAACCTTCGATATCAAGCTACTTTTAAAATATTTTTGAAAAATACCTACAAACCTTTTTTTTAATGCGACACGGTACTGCTTTGTGATCCCGAGAGACTCAATTGAAAATAAGGTCATTACGTTATAAATGTAAAGTCGTGTTTCTTGTATATTTTCTCAATGAACTTGAATATGAGTTTATTATTCACCAATATAATTGTCAAAAAATTTGCTCAAACCTTCTGTTCTAATGTGGTTTTAAGGGTACAACGTGAAACGCCTCAAATATGCATATATAGTTACTGTTTGAGTAGTTAAGTCGTAAAAACCAAGTCACAGCTTGATTATAATTGTCATTTTTACTTCATGCTTAGCTTCCTACATAAAATCGTAGTATTTCCGTAAAATGACAAGAGAAAAATTTTTCTCTCTGCTCGCTTTATGAACTTCCTTAAACTGCATGAACTTGAGGAAAAATACGATCCAGTCGAAGATGGTTCTCCTTATATTTTACTGATAAGGAACGTATCTTTATCTGAGAAGATTTCTTATGCAGGACAGCTAATAACTATCATTAATTTATAGTCTTCATCGTATCGTTTTCTCTAATTGAATCGTGTAAAGGGAGGGATGAATAATGAATTTTTCTCTACCTCTTTGCATGAAGTGTTCTTCAGCAAATCGGCCTGAAAGTGTTCTTCAACAAAAGAATGGGTCACTTTTACCTATCTGCTCACCCAATCACCTACGTCAGCGATTTCCTCCTCGAAAACTCTTCACGGATTACATGCTCCGGGTTTCTCAATTACGGCTTCCACTAAACAGCCTTCTCCCCCCCCACCCTCACCTATCCCCCCAATGGCTCGCTTGCCCTTCTAATGCAACGCGCTAATCCCCGCTCGTGCCATCGCCTCTCCGCTTCCTAGTTGGCACCTACCCTGCGCTCCCTAGGTCATAGCGGTGATGAATCTCTCGAACAATGCGCTTCGGAATTTGATCGGCACATTTCTACTTTATATCCCCAGCACTTGGGTACCATCCCTTCCCTTCTGGCATTCGTTGACTTAAATGTGTACTTTCCCGTAGGCCGTCAGGAATTGTGAATGAGGAACTCATCACTGATTGCTTGCGAGGAGTGAGGCCGCGGCTGTGCGGCCGGGATCGCGAGCACACCAGCCATGAATAAGGGAGGAATGAGGGGAAAGGAATAACAAGAGGGAAAGGACGAAAGTTAACTGTAATTAGGTGGAGTGTATCTGTGTCTAGCACTGTTTTCCAGTTATTAATGGTGCGTGAAATGACGGAATTTGTGTACTTATTCGTTCGGCGGTGTATCTGTCTTATTTTGCTGCTTATGTCAGTTATAGAGATATATTTATTCCTAGAGATACAGTTTCGTCTACAGTTATATTTATTTTTAAATATGTTGTTATTTCTCGGGACATAGATAATTCGAGAGATCATACTTCTGTGTAAAAGGAAGAAATTATTACTTTAATTGTCCACTGGATGACGTAATCAGAGTAAGGAAAGGTGATTATCGTAGAGTAAGATGATTTGTTTCATCAAGATTAGGTGGTTTGGGTAGTATTGTTATGAACACTTGCTCTAGGAAGGGTAGAGAGAAACCCAACGTCGGCACTAGCCTACTCTTAACGATAGGACCCTTAGAGTTGGCACTTCTTCAATGCCTTCGACGGACGGAATACTAAACTCCAAGTTCTATCCTCGTGGGGCCTAAGTAATTACCAGGGCTCGAATCCGGGCCACCTGAATGCTAAGTCAGATGTCCTGCAGTCACAAAAATCCTCCGCTCTAAGGGTTTATACATTAACGAGTTTTGATTCACTGTAAAACCATTATCAACAGAGTGATTTCTGTTGGGAATATCTTCTACACAGTTCTCTGAGCGGTATGAGACTACACTTGGAGTAGGCAGAAGGATCTCCTATTATTAAACTGTGAATAACAGAGAAACATTGCTAATAATTGTTTTGTTCCGCGTTCATGACATATTTTATCACTGATTTGTCTTTATTTGTTTACTCTCCTTATCCACAAACTTCCGGTCTATCGTTTTTTATTGACATAAAAAAATGAATACGACTTGGAAAGTGATTTATCTGTTTTGATCAGTCTACTATATTGCAGCCAGCGCTAAATCTCAATGAATGGAAAAAAATATTTTTCTCTTGAAAACAATGTCAACGAAGAATCAATTACTTGTTTGAATCTCTCATCCTCATCATTTCTCATCCATTCATCCTTTCTTGCACAGCTTGAATTCTTGCAACTCACAGTGAAGCTCATGCATGCCCTCTGACATTTCACCATTCTCTTTCCCATTAATTATATTTTCTTTACTCTCCTTATGTTCCCCATTCAAATAAATTTCATATCCTCTCGCGTCTAGTTTTTTGTACCTCTTCAGCTTCAGGAATTACAGTAAGAAGTACAGGCCATCAGAAATGTTGGATGTTCGGTCTCCTTTCCCTATTTCCTGCGTGAAAACCTTAATATTGCGTGCTTTCGCTGCATTTGGAGGGCTTTCCATTCAGTTTCATGCAAAATTCCACACGCACTTTGATTTTTCTCGTTACACCTGGCATGGGTGGAGATCACATTCTGAAAGAATACAGTTTTTCTGCCGTGAATTTTCTGCGTTTTTAGTGAAACACTGACATAAGACGGGGGGTCGGGATTGGGCATCCCATTCCTATTACCCGCGTCCGAATCCCAGTTGGAGTGAAGATTTTTATATAGAATTTCCAATATTTGATCCTCTATCTTGTGGAGGGCACTTCACGTTTAGGAAAGATCGAAGACTTTACCGGTGGATGATACCGATGAATATCTCTCGGGTGTAGCATCAGGTTAGGTTTTTCATGTCCAACATTTTGATTGACCCGAGTACGATGAGCCGCTCGCTCATCGTACTCGAGTCAAATAAAATAGAGACTCCGTTTGTTTGCCCTGATGAAACCTCCCTCAGACGTTTAAAAAACTCGGGAATTTGTCCGTAGTCGAGGGGACAGCGCTTGAGTAATTCCTCCTCATGGTCGTTTGGTTTCATTTCATTTCGGGAAGATTTTCCGGCGCACTTTCGTGAAACTGTGCGGCTAAGAGGCGCGATTCTCAGCCGTGAGGACGTAGGGATCCGGTCGTACTTGACCCACGGAACGAGGTGGAGGAAGGAAGAGGTTATGGCATCATCTCTTACGTCTTCGCTCAGAAGAGTTTACTGGAACGCCAAAGCTGAATGAAAGGCGATCCAGAGTTTTAAAATAACCACCGTCGAAACCTATGAGGTGGTCACGTGAGATTGAGAGGAATTATTTTGGTTCGGAGCCATTCCGTATCAATCGCATAAGCGCCAGCGTGTAAGAAATGCTTTATTTTAGGATATTGCTGTAATGTGAATCGAACCCGATTTATTATGCTGGTTCACGATTCGTGATCATATGGGATATTATATCAAGAAGTACATACATCAACACATACTCAATCCATGGCCAACGATTAATCATTCTTTGCGTATTTCTGCTTTGTAAATATGAGTCTACCTCTGAGAGAGTCCCTATTAAATGGGAATACCTTTACATGCTTAATAATTATGTTTATTGCCCCTTAAGCATGAGAATATTATTTAAAAGCTAGTTGAACAAACAAAGGAGGTTTGGTACATTCGATCAGGTTTAACTATGTGTAAATCCAATGTCAGTGTAAGATCACATCGTTACTGCCACTGTGAAATAATACATTGCGTTTTTAATACAAGGTAAGGAGCTTTAAGTGTCCCTCCACGGCATTTTCCTAAAGATAGAATTAACTTCAGAAACAACAACAATAATATTTAATAAGAGTAATTTGCTAAAGTGATCAGAGCATTCATCACCAACCCGTGGCCAGGGTGTATAAAGTTTACATCGTACAATTCATGAGAGATAGGACATAATGGGCATTAATATGCTGATAAGTTGCACTTTGACCTGATAAATTGCCGTTTTTTGCCAATGACTCTTAATTTAAGGTGAGATAGCACCTTCATTTGTTTCCCTTCAAAATCCCTGGTAGAAATTACTATTATTGACAATTTTCCAAAATTAAAAAATTCACTGCTGCCTAGAATATTTGGGGTAAATGGAGTGCATTGGATTTTCATAATGTTCTCCCACACGAGAATACATTTTCTCATTATTTCCCCCAAAGATTCCCGCCGAATGAATAATTTTATCGTAGAACTATCTCAATTTTAAAAAAATTTGTTGATGAAGGGAGTCATCGCGAGGTGAAGTTATAGTATTCATGAAGGGATGATTGAAAATTTCCTTTTGATTCATAATACTGTGAAAGCAGGAATATCGATAAATGCATTATAATTATCCCCTCTGGATTTATGGGAATACCTCTTCACGCAAGATATTTCGTAACGAGGAAATAAACAGAATATTTGCTCGACCTAATTAAAATCCCTTCAAAGGTCTGCCCGGGAGCCCTGGATTACCGCAATTGAGACTTTTATCGCGTCCAATTCTGCGAATCGCCTTTTCCTCCGCCCGTGCGAAAAAAATCTTGGATTAGAAACTTGACGCAGGACAGATGCCAGAGCCAGCAGAGGCCTCTTCCCGAGAAGATTTTCCTCGTTCACGGGGCGATAACTTTCTCCCCAGCCTGTTGAATACATTAGCGTTCCAGTTTTTTCTGCCGCGGTGACGCCACATGCTCACTGGATCTGACGTCATCGTTGGGCTTTGTCGTCATCATCTCCCGCCAAAAGTAGGCCTCCAGTTTAATTTAGAAGGGATCTCTCCTGAGATACGCATTTGATGGCGTATGCCTGTCAAAGTATCAACTACCTTCGTCGCTATCAGACGCTGGCGAAGCGTTTTAGCTCCGCTTGTTCATTCACGGTCTTTAATAGCCAAGTGGGTCAGGACCTCGGCACGGGGAGAGAGAGGTCTGAGGAAATTACCGCTGTTAAATCTTTGAGATCTTTCAAGTGAGCTACAGAGCTAATGCTCTTCTGATGCTGTGACAGGCGCTTAGCCTGCAATACTAAATGTGATAACTAGATAAGAAAACACCATGAATTTCAACCACTGAGTTTCCCGGTTGTAGTGACTAAAAATGCATGATTTACGAAGGGGATGCCCCCAAAAGGGTCCTTACGCGCGCAAGAAAGAAAAGCTTACTAAGTAAATGGGTGAAATTACCGTCAAGATAGGGTAAGAGGGGAGCTTCTGGGGATGCTGGAATTGAAATGGAAGTACCTATCAGTTTTTGTCTCTATTTCGCTGTTTATATAATCCCATGTCTTGAAAAATTTACCTTATGGTGACACCCAGTGTCGGAACCTAGGCCGTGTGCTCAATAAATGTATGTTGAAATACTGAGTTATTTTTCTCTGTTCCTAATGAAAACTAACTTTCATGGAATTCCAAGAAGAAGCCAGAGACAAAAGATTTCTGGACACGTATTATTGAAAAATGAGATAAGTAAGCAATTTTTTGTAAGGAAGATCATAAAATAGTGCGTACCTAACAACTGTTTTTGAGAATTCTATCCTCTAGAGTTTCACTCTTGTAATAGCCTATTTAAAAATTAAATTTTTTCTTCGTGTGCAGCAAAGGCGAGAAAGGAAGTCAATAAGGAGATGCCCGCATATTGGCTCATTTATACGGACGTAATATTTGTATTCATAACGTAACATGCGAGCTCAAACCTTCGTTAGTCATACATTTGAGTCCGTTTATATTTTTTTCTGGAAATACGTAATTAAATAAATGAAAACGGTCACACTACAGGAAAAAATCTTTTTCTGCAACGATGAGATAATTTGTAAGGATTTCCCTTATGCTTCGGGAAATACTGAAGCTAATTAGTAGTTTCGATTTATGTTCTCTTGTCAATAGTGTTTAGAATTATGGGGTATGGTTTACGCTCACGACGGCCGACGTAAATTTTGTCATATTTTCAGTTATAATGTAACATCATGGATAGAACATTACTAGGCGACCAAATGTTCTTTTTCTTAGCATACGAAGAACGGACGGACATCGATCCTAAAATAGCCCCAACTAATAAAGTTCTCATATAAAAAGGCACTACAGTGTTCGAATACGATAGGGCCACAAAAGAGAGAGCGGTACGAGTACATTTCCTTAATTAAATTCACTGTTTCAAAGACGTCGTTTCGGGTCCATTGGTGACATAATAGAGAATTTGCCACGGGAAAGGAAGACGATATCAAGATGAGCACTCCAGGACTGTATGGTGAAGCGAAAACACCCCGGGAATAAATGTATCTCTAGGTAATGAGAGTAATTATAAGGATATAAGGACCAATGGGGAATTAGTAAATTTAAAGTAATTTATTACGTCGACTCCCGTTAATTGTTTAACAACCCCTCGTTCGTTATTTTCTTTAATTCTCGTACGTGGAAACATTCGTGTGGAGCGTGACAATGTGGATTGGTAACAGTTGGAAAGGCTGACCAGAAAAGATTAAGAGTTTTCGAAACTTGTTGTGCGTGAGTCGGATGTGAGTTGTTAGAGTCAGATGAGAGAGAAAATAGTGAGAGTCGGATGCGGAAGATCAAGTGAACCAATGATGTAAAATGAAGATGTTTACAGTGGAATAGAAGAGGAAAAAATCAGACGGATTGAAAACACTAAGGTACAGTGGGTTTTTTTAGAGTATCATTGAAAGAAAAATAGTGGAAAAACCAAAGGGGATGGTTAAATGATTAATACAACCACCAAATAAAGAGGAAACAACTACCATGGAGTAAGGGAACTATCATAAAATAGGGAAGGGTGGTGTGCTGAAGTCAACCAATCATGGGATTTAACGACCAATGTTGGATGACGATGAAGAAGCGCTGGGAGATAGCACTTGTAAATATATTGGATTCTTGAAATGAATGATAGAAATTGACCCCAGTGGATTGCATGAGGTCGTGCTGACGCCATAAGGCACCGCTAGACATTCAAGGGTGGAGTACCAGTCATAACTTGTTAATTCATTTTCTGACCAATGCAGAACGGAGGCGCGATGTTTCGTCAGCGATATTCAATATAGTTTTGATATCTCATGGTGGCATTAGGTGTGAAGAAGTGCAGCGAATGGCTTTGCGGTATCATACGATTTGCGGAATCTCGCAGTTCGCCAGCAAATCGCCAGCTCAACTTAAATATGTATTGATTCATAAAATTCCAGTATTAACGTGTGGAATTTCAACATTATGACTGAAAAACCCTTGAAATTTTCCACTTATGAAGGAGACTTTGAATACTACCTAGGTTTAGATGTTAATTCAACATCTTGAGGTGTTGTAGTAACATCGACATCTGTTGAAGATGATGAAGTTATATCTAAAACTTGGTAGCTATGAAAGATTTAGTTATATGTGGGAAACTGTGAAGCTTTATTCAGTTATAATACTTATCCATTGTCTAGTGTATTATTTTATGCTAATTTAAGTATTCTAGCAACTGGTTGCTAGATTTTTGACTGCTATACAGCAATAATCCTAATCTGTTTTCACTCCTATGGATCGCCCACCATTAAAACCTTCTTGACTATCTTATACCGTCTCCCTATTCTTATTTCGTCCAGAATTCCTATCCTCTTTCTTCTTCTTCCTCTCTTTCCCACTGTTCTACCCTCTATTGCTCTCTTCAGCATCACCTCTCTTTTCAAAGCGCCCTCCATCCATCTCCTCAGCCTCCTCCGAACCTCAGCTACAAGCTTCTTCTCCTCTCCGGCCATATCCAATCCCTCCTCGTTCGTCCTCTTCGCCACCCAACTCACATACGCCATCCTTCTGAACACCCACATCTCGAACGCCTCAAGTCTACGTCCCTCCGCACGGGCCAAATTATCCATTTTATGATGTAGTGTCCCAAAATAAATACGGTAAATAAGTAAGGAAAAATGTACGGTCGGATTCAAATGTATTGCAAAGAATCGAGCGGCGATTACGATTCTCAAGGAAATTGAGTTTCACTTACGGCGCTGTTATTCTTTGCTACGCAACGCTATCTATTCATCTGTTTATTTTCACGTATTCAAAGGGTAATAGTTGACCAATTTCCTATATTGTGATAATTTGTCATTACTTTTTCGTTTTGGTTTGGATTTACGATTTGAGCATGGATAATTATTATTTATTAATCACAACTGTTACTCTAAATGATACATTACGTAGTATTTGCCGTAGGTATATTGTATGCCAGGAACGATCTGTGTTTAATAATGTTTGGTATTTCAATTAATAAATACGTCGCAGCATGTCATTTTTATTCGAGCTGATCATATTATGTAATAACAAGTTCGCACAAAACAAGCAATTGCTCAACTGTTACAATTTAAATGCGTGCAAATAAACAGCTGAATAGATAGCGTTGCATAGCAAAGAATAACAGCGCCGTAAGTGAAACTCGATTTCCTTGAGAAGCTCAATTCTTTGCAATGTATTTGAATCCGACTGTACGTGTACCAAAAGTATCTG
Organism: Ceriagrion tenellum; assembly: GCA_963169105.1. Classification (NCBI taxonomy): domain Eukaryota; kingdom Metazoa; phylum Arthropoda; class Insecta; order Odonata; family Coenagrionidae; genus Ceriagrion; species Ceriagrion tenellum. The sequence goes on from OY720637.1 coordinate 53,231,885, forward strand.
TGGGATGCTGAATTGCCTGTATCACGCAGAGATTGTCATCATAGAAGTTCGAATTTTGCGAATTTTCTCGGAACCCTTTTCATTCAATCAATCCGTCCTTCACGATGCAGTTTTCGTCGGATCGAGAGTGGTTTTGTTCGCGAGAAGAGACGCTCTAAAAAGACGTAACGGGTGGGGTCTTCGATTTTGAAGGGATGTCCCAATCCCGCGGTGCCTCGAGAATTTTCTCGCCCGCGGAGGCCTCGTTACACATTCCGCCCTCGTCTTCGGCGTCTTCCACGGATCGCGACACCGTATAGCTGCTCCGCCCCACGCCGCATCCCCGTGTCTGTCGCCTCTCCTCTCACTCTATCGCCCCGATGCCGGTCGCCCCAATTTTACGGCTCGGGTGTGACGCAATACACGGTCGTGCACGCGAACAGATTAGCCCTTAGGAAAGGAAACTATGCGGCGTAAGCGGGTGGCGAATGCTTGAAATTCGATCAAACGCAGTCGTCGGACACCTTGCCCATTGTTTCTTAACTTTGATTTCATTGAGGTGGTGTCGCTTTAACTGTAAAAACACATCGATACACGCAAAATTATTACGTAATTTCCTTTCGGGAGAGGAAAAGTCAAAGAATTTATCTATGGCCGCTATCCCTAGAAAACTGGCTCCATTTTAATAGGTCCCTGTATAATATTTTATTCTTTCAAACCAATGTTGCCTCTCTTACTCTCCTACATTGATTCATTCACGCTAACCTATTTGCATATTTCTTAATATTCCTCCGTTTTAGAGTCTCTTCTAAAAATTTCACTACTGATTTTGCGGTATACCCTTCCCCTAAATCCGTTTCCTCTTATATCACATGTCTGTATTCGACTCTCATCCACTCTTTCAGCATAGCCAAACCTTCGGAACTTTTTCATTTATTTCCATTAAAAGAGAATCCAAATCACGTTCTTTCATCATTCACTCAGTCATAGCTTCCAATGTAGCTTCTCTCTTTTAAATTATGTATTATAAAGAGTCATCGTTGCTGGCGTACCACGCGCTGTTGTAGTGTAGAAATGCGCATAAGAAGATGCCGTTTCTTCTGGTTCCTCGTTAATTTTTTACTTTCGTTAAATCCACATGCTCCGCGCTTCCTACCAAGCTTGATTTCAAAATCTGATACCAATAATGTATGCTTATTATATATGTCCTGTATTATCGTTGTGGAACTTTTTCCTGGGTTTGTGATTCTTACAGTTAGTCATTTTCCAGGCTACGGTTGATCAATATTTTCCTCCCTAAGAGTGCTTATGTACTTCTCTTACAAAGTCTCCTTTTTCCGTTGCTTTCGTTCTCCAAGGCGATGCTTGTATATGATAACTATGGTTTATCGGCTCCTTTACCTGAAGCCTGGCAGTACAAGCCCTACTTCCTTTTCAACAACAATTTTTACAACTTTTCTCTCGTTTTTTGTGAGTGTTTCAGTGGTCAGGACAGACTTTAATGAATAACTCCTAAGTACCCGTTCTAGGGTTGTGTGAATACGACATTTCTAGGGTACTTCCTATTACTCTCTTCCAAAGCCGTATTGTAACGATGGTTATAGTTTTTTGCTTGGAAAATTGGCATAGCTTGTTTTTTCCGACTTACCCGATCTAATTAAAACTATCATACTTTTACTTTACCCTCCGCATGCCAACTCGTTCCTTCGTTCCCCAACTCACGATAATCTTACTCGTCATCTACTATGAGACAATTATAAACAGCCGTCCTTCATGTTTACTCAAACTGATACACCTATCATCTCTTTTCCAATATTCAATTTAACTCTGAATAAAAGTGTAGACCTGTTGAATAATGGGAAAGTTTTGGAAGTGAGGCCGAACTCCTGGGACTCCCAAGGAATAATGTTACACTCCTATCATTCAAACAGCCGTATTACTATAAATGAAAACCATTTTGGATAAGGTACAATGAGGAGAACGCAGATGCTAAAGTTTTCATTTTTTCTGGTATCGGGGAGGGGTGGACGATTTGGATAACAGGAGCATTATTGAAAAGAGTTTTTCGATACCCCACTTAGACATTTTCGCAAATTTCGGTTTGTGTAGAATAGTGAGAACATTTTTTTTTCAGGGGTTAATGGTCAAGGTTTCTTCATGGTTGCCCTGCTAAAAAATTCCTTAGAATCTGTTCTGTAGAGCGTAAGGAATTCTACAGAAATTGACACTTTTTCTTCAGAACTCGTTCCTTTTCTAAGAATCTGTACGGAATATGAAAGCCTGACTCTACAGAATATATGTTCTGTAGAGATATTTTCTGCAGAGCAAAATAAATCCTTAGAAACTCTTTTGTAGAACTTCAGCAACTCTACGGAAATATGTGAGGTTTCCGTTGACCCAGTACCTTTTCTAAGGACATATATGGAGAGTCGTAGGGAATTCCACAGAACGTCCTAAGGATTTCTGCATAACGTCCTAAGGTATTCTGTAGAACATCTTAAGGTATTCTGCAGAATGTCGTAGGGAATTCCATAAAATGGCGTTTCAATACTTTAAGGAATATCTACAGAACATTTAAAGAAATTCTGTAGAAGTATTTATATGGAAACTATACAGAATTTTTTAGCAGGGTGGTGATTGATTATCCTCAGAACAAGACTGGTTTCGCTTTCCACTATCTATTCTCATCTTTTTATCTACGATCTAAATATATGATAGAGGCTCTTTGACTTTCTGAAACCTTCGCAAGGAGAGCATTATTACTTCTTTGCCATCGAAGATATTTATACACTCACATATGCAACATATTGACTCGGCGTGAAGGCCAGGAAACCGGAAGAAGGGCGTGGCCAGCGCCACCCGTGCGACCGGAGCGGGGGAAAGTGACAACAGCGGCCGTGTGAGGTCGCGGGAACTGGAATGATGTGGGTGGGGGGACACTGGCGGAGGCTCGCGGAGAAACCACTAACTCATTGACGGCGATATTGCGTGTTGTCCCCCAAAGCAATGCGAGAGCTTCGAAGCCGCATGTCGCCCATGTAAGGGAAGAGACACTGGCTTTGGAGGGTGTTATATCCTTCGCGGTCGGAAGCGAACGGTTAAGAACGGATGTCGAGGGATAGAGAAAAAAGGAAATGGGGTTTCGCGTAATAATTTACGTTCGTCGCCGCCAGGGGGTATTCCGCGTAGAGGTCTTTCGGTCCCAACTGTCATTCGCCCTCCTCCACTTATGCCACGCACGTCGTTCCATTTGATCGCTTGCATACGTTAAAGTGGGTGTTTATTCTTTTTTCGCCATCGCTTTTGCTCACGCATCGGACGGTATATCGGGGAGAGATCGCGAAAAGGAATCCGTTGTCGTGTAGCCAGTGACAAGGTCCCCCCCGCGAGACAAAAGCAATCGAGGCTAACTGGTGCCCGCAGGGAAACGATCCCATTCTGCCGGCCTACGCCTTTCTGAAGATCGTGCGGGATCCACGTCCTTTGCCGTTCTAAATATAATCGTTCGGAATCGATCTAAGGCTCGTAATATTTCTTCTTTTCTGCTCGATCGGATATACCACCAGTGAACATCCGGATTAGGAAAAAAAACACAAACTTCTTAATCGTTCGGCATGAGGCATTTCCTTTGATCAGAAGTGATTTAAAACTTGTAGCAATTCATTTTATTCGACTTGATCTTGAAAGGACGGCATACTTTCAAACGCACATGGTAATTGCTTTGATTGGAGAAACATAGCTTCGATTCAGTACTCCGCATAATAATTTTATTCCTTTTTGGGCTTATGTACGCGATAAAATTTCTCGAGTCGCGGAAAAGAACTGCTCTTCGTAGAATTTTTCCCGGTCTCTCTGGGCTTGCTACATAAAATTTCCTCTTGAGACACTCTTGGTTTAGGGGAGAAAATAAGATATCTCTTTTAAAATAATTTTTCGATAGTTGTTCAAGCAATTATGAGACCTAGATGCGTATATTTTCAAATTAAGGAGGAGAGTTTCCTTATCAAATTACTTCCAATACAACAATTCTGCTACAATTGTGCTTTTAACGTGCCCCAGCCACCAATTCCTTATTCCTTCATCAACTTAACGTGAGAGAATTATCATTTAAGCACACGATTTCTCGGTGGTATCCATGTCCGCGAGTCCTTAAGTTTGTCAGTAAACCGCTTATTCCTCAGGGATAAGGTTAAATATGAGTTTTCTTTATGAATAATGGATGACTATACTTTACAAAAGGCAGTACTGATTCCTCTATGAATGGGTTGATTACGTGCGTGGCTTTCTCTGTAAATGGAAACATGATTTGGTTTATTTAGGCTGCAAAGGGAATTTCAGTTTCGTATTGTGCTCTAAAGTATAATAAAAATACTTTGAGATGCTTTGGAGGCTTCGGCATATCCTAACATTATTATGTGAGTTATTGATTTATCTGATTTACAACGCGTTACTTAAAGATACTGTTCCACATTTTGAAACATCTGACAATTTGAAATAATTGGCTGCTGACTGTTGAAGTGTTTTTGGCGCTTATCATTTAAAAGACAAAGGTGAGTGCTGAATGCGAAGCATTAGTTGAACAGCAGTATCAGCGCAAGTTGTCGGTGACGCGTAATCGTGGCCTTAACCGTCGGTGTTAATTATAAAAATGTTGTACAGGTTACAAAAATATTTTTTATTTAACACATTTTATTCCTCTTTTCAGATGACGAGCTATCGGATCTTCATCATGTCGGTGAGTAAACAAACAAGTTTCTTTTGCTTTTTTCTCATCTGATCAAAGTAACAATTTCAAGCGAAATTTTATTTCCTGAAAGCATAAAAAAAATGTACCATTCCACTATCATTGTCAGTGAGTCATTAAAATATGTCAAGTTACCTAGAAAGAATACTTTCAAATTAGTATTTTTTCAAGATGAATTTTTATGCATGCTGTAATATAGGCATTGTTAATTAACTCATTTGACTCATAGTCATGTTTTTTATGTTTCTTTACCATACCTCATGCACGGGTGTAGTTATTCCATGATGATCCTTCTATCTTGGAAAGAGAGGAAGCAATTCTTTGAAATACAATGTTGCAATGAAATATTCTGCTGTTGGACACTGTGACGTTGTTGTTTTTCTCTTTAGATATGCGATAAATTTGACGCATTGTGTTGAGCATGGAGGGAAGGTGAAGAAAGAGAATAGGTTTCATGAGCGGGATAAGAAGGGTGGTCGTATGCCGGGGCGAAAAAAGGAAATACTAGAGGGAGATAGGCCCTTGAAAGTGTAGAAAGCCGAGAGGAAATTCTCCGACTTTCATCAAAACCTACCTTTGCCGATAGAATACTTTTTTAAAATAGCGATGCATTTCGTCGAAATTTTAACTCTTAGGATATTATATTTTATTTTAACTTTATTATTCCGGGTATATTCTCCTACACAGGGAGCTCGCAATTGAAAGTTTTCACGGTAAATGATTAGGCATCAAGTAAGTTGGAAAGAGAATGAACATCAGCTAATGTAGACAGCAAAATCCGGAAACGGATTGTGTTTCGAGTCAATCAACTGAAGTAACGCGTGTGTCATGATTATTTAAATAAATATACGACAATAGCTGTAAGGTCACTTGGATCGATAAGGAAGTTGTTGCTGGCTGGCCAAAATGTTACAGGATTCGTTGTAGCCGCTGGCATGCCTATATTTTGTAGTATTTTTATTTTAATCAATTTACATAACTGAGGAATCTAATGCTAGCGGATAAGAAGACACCTGATATCAAAGAATTGATTCACGGGAGCAGCACTGTAAACGTAAAACAGACCAGCGGGTCAGGGATTCAATCAGTAATTATAGAATTAATTGCACGCTCGTATTAAATTGTAAACTCTTCTTTTGCTTTCTTTCTCCATTCTTTTAATTTTATATCCTATTGATGGATTTTCTCCTTCAAATTTGATTTACAATGAAATTTGAAACTGTTTGCGAATCAAGTAAAAGGTTAGGACTTATATAAGAATACGCGTTAAGAGACAGGGACGTTCGACCGTAAAAACTCTAGGATTTTCACGTTCTCTGCTAGTGTTCTTCTAGCGTTTTTCACGTTCTCTTCTCCACCAGCCTAAACCAATAGTTTAACCTGATATGCCATTAGCTATAGGTATCCTATCCAGGTTACATCAACAAAAGCTATGGCCAATAAAGGCGTCGGGGGAAGGATATCGAGAAATATGCGAAGGTCGTCTAATGAAGAGCATTGCGAGTTAATCGCGTGGATGTCACGAGAGATAAGGTTCCAACGGAGTTCAAGAAGTCACACCACAGGGGGTCGGTTTCTGAGGTCTTTGATTCTTAAAATAACGACGGATATAACGTCATCAGCGGAAAATTCCTATTACTGGCACGCGTCTTATCGATGGATATGATTTTGTAATTTCTTGGCGCCATTTAAATAAAATTAAGATGGTAATAAATGTCCAACCTTGCTGTAATATCACCCCGTATTTGCTATTGCGATGTTAGTCCGAGGTAGTCGCAGGCTTCTAAAAATCCTCTTGAACGATGTTTTGGGTTTAATCTGATCGCTTCAAATCACTGCTGCAAAGGTTTTTGGGTTTCTAGACTACTTGCTTTGGTTTTTCGTTATGAACAATAATGTAAATAATGTTGCTTAAGACTTTTTCTGTAATGGAAATTGAATTAAGCAAATACATTAGAATACTAAGGTTCCCTGATGATATCTCTTTATCCAGTAATGCATAGAAATATGTAACTTTGATGACTTAATTTTATTTTGAGCTTAAATATTATAAATGGACTGGTTCTGTTCCATAAAATATTTTAAAACACAAAATTCATGGAAAAGTTTATACATGAACAAACTTGTCGACGAAATTGGAGGCTAAACAACTTACTTCGGAAATTTTTAGAGGAAATATGTTATTTATAAAATGCTATGGTAAATATTTTGTAACACGTGAAGATATGGAAGAGATAAATATGAACAAAATTTTTTGGCGAAATTTGATGTTCAGCAACTAATTTTGCAATTTTTAGAGAGAATGTTACCGCTAGCTGATGTTTTATGTTATAATAGACAGCCGTAACTGGCGTGTATTAGTGGTAGGAATTGATATTAATGGGCATTGTGTACATTTTTTGTTACCAATCGGCCATTTAACAGTTCTTATTTTTCTGTTTCGAATGATCGTCGAAAATAATCCGTCGTTCACTTCAATCCTTCGCCGTTAGCTTCGAGTTCGGAAAAGAGACTGTCTTGTGGTGGAATTGAAAGGAGTTGACTAATTGAAATAATTACTTATTGGAACGCTAAGTATTTTCCTTAGCATAATTATTACGTCTGAGTTCAGAGATTTTACAGCCGGTCATGTCGCACGAGGAGCTTCAGCAATTATCGGTGTGCAATTTATGGGGGCAGCTCGTGGCTCCCTGAGAGGAATGACTAACTTACTTAGACCTAGTTGTGAGTTTACTCATCCAACTTTCAGCCCTCTCGGAGTTGTAAATGTCATTCCCACGCCGACTTAAGTGAACTAGCTGGCTATTTGCAACCCGATCGCGTATGGAAAACTTGTAAGTGCGAAAGACGCAAGTGCGGACCGACATCCCTCTGAGTACTTAATTAGAGAAAATTAACGATGGTTTCATAATTGATAAAACATTTTCAGTATTTAAAATTTTTAACACCTTCCTTGCTAAGGCGAATTGCATTCTTTAAAGTCATACTGTTAGTCATTTATTACATAGTAAAACATTAATTTGCTTAAATGGCTTGGAGAAAAGTATTTATAGAAAGATGTTTATGAAATAATACCTATGAAGATTGAGATTATTAAATGAAATTGACTTTTTTAATTTTCAATCTTAAAATAGTAGATTTGATATATTTAACAGCATTGAAGCGAATTATACTTGGTGGTATGGGCCTTAATATTTGTGTCACAGATATCATTTCAACTAGTTTTCAGGCAAGTCAGTTACTTTGACTACAGTATATTATTACCTTGCAACAGATATTATTTATTTTGGGATAACGAAACTAAGTTTTTCCTCTGTTATTGTTAAATTTTTTATTCTCGGGTGGGTACCTCGTAGGTTAATCACAATATTTTGAAGGGCTCCTATTGAGGTTCCTTTGGTCTCCTGGGAAAGAACTATTCACCACCAAAACTTACCACAGTGCTCTGATACTCGGTAATGATCAAGTATACAATTCAGCAATTTCTGAATTAGAGATGGCACCTCTGTAATTTATGGAGAAAAAAAGATATTATTCGTTGAACCTAGCAATTGCATCCACGTATTTTTTCAACCGCACTGAGGGCATCCTCACATTAGAAAATATTTCCATTGTTTAAATAAAGTTGAGTACTAGACCAATATTTTAATTAGATGGTGATATATTTCGCATTTATCGGGACGTGGAATGGAAAGTATGCTTTTAACTTAAGAATTTTGTCAAACTCAAGCGACAACTGTCGCTTTTACAGAAAATCAATGAAAAAACAACAATTGCCTCGCGATTCGAAACTAATGGCTTATTTTTGAGTTTTATTTTGTGCTTTGTAGTGTGTATGGTCTGGAACTTGATGGAAAGCGAGTGTGGTGTTTTTCAGCGAAATGAGAAGCACGATATCCAAAGAAAAAGAATATTTCTCACTTAATTTGCCGAAATTATGGATTTTTTATTTTCCCAGAGAATCAGTGTAGTATACGAAGGCCTAATCTGCAAAACAAGGACGATAAAATTACGTGCGATAAAATGACGTGAACATCAGGATCAAGTGTGGTGCCTAATTGGTGAGTCCTCGACCTCAGTTCCCTTCCGCACGTCCTTGAGTAAGTGATGACTGTCGTGATGTACGGCTCACGAAATAACTGGATTGATCCGGCGGAATTCAGTCGATTCGCGAGTCTGCTTGTGGTTTTCGAGTTATCGCTGTTGCCGTGTGACTTTTTCGCTGCTAAGTCTCTGGTGCATGCTTTGTGCGCCCGGTTGCTCAAATTCCCGTACTTCGACTGAACGTATCCAAACCCTGAGTCCGTCCTATTCTCTTGAGAGGTTATGGTTGCCCAGTTATCGACAACATCACTCGCCATTGATCAAAGTTAACACTCTCTGGACGGAATTATGAAACATCAGCATGAAAAAAACACTGCTACTTTTAAGTACTATTTAAGCATTTTTTCATTCCAATATCTTTGTTAATAATATTTATTTTGAAATGTTACGTACATATTTATTGTATATATTTAATTTAAATTAACACTTTACATTATAATATTTACTCAAGGTATACTTCAACATTACCTTCATAACGTACCTTTTTTAAACTTTCCCAATTTTTTCTTCATATGACTGCTGAAACTATTTATTTCAGAGCTACACCAGGCACGCCATTGTCATTGAATAGCATCGCACAGTCATCCAATCAAATTTTTTGACAAACCGCCGAAAGAGACGCAACTTTCCACAAACTTAATCGGTAGCGTTACAATTCTTTCTAGCGCAGCAACTAAATGGAAAAGCCTCTTAGAAAGCAGATCTTTCAATGATTTTGAAACGTAACAAATTGGACTCGCTCGTCCATAGAGGGCTAAGAGTGTAATGTGTTTACCCTTGAGTCTAGAATTTGTCAAATTTTATTTACCTGTAAGCTATGAGTAATATATTGAAGGACTAAAAAGTTTGCTATATTGCTTACTTTGCATAGAAATACATAATAAAGCCAATGGCAGATTTCATTTACAATGCCTTGCCAGTCACTCACGGAGTTTAGAAGTGCAGTTTTAAGCTTGACGGGAAATGATATGTTGAAGTAGACTCTTGTGCAATGGTTACGGTACACCTTGTGGCTGAAATTTGTTTTTAATGGAAGAAAGGTATATCTTCCTCATTCATCCTACAGGAACTAATGGGCATTGAAGTCCGCGCATTCATTTTTCATTCTACTCACTATATTCAAACTAAAATAAACTAATATCTATATGTTAAGTGAACTGCTAAAACAATTTTTGGACGTACACACGTTCTCCCTTCAGCTAAAATCACGCTAGATGTTGCTAGACGAAGCGGATGATGTAATTGGACTTCAGTCCCCTGACTGTGAGTTCATTTTGTCTAGAAGCATACTATTCAATCTATTCATGTTGCTTCATCACTGAAATGCATTTAATGATTTAAGTCCGTGATTATAAATAGTTTATTTTTTCATTATAATTCAATTATGCTGAACACATAATGAGTTTATCGATTCGGACTTTAAGTTCCTGGTGCGAAGGTCGCGCATATGTAAGGCTGCAATTAGCTCCTTCGTTCTAATTTCCCAACGTCGCGTGAGTCTCTGGAAATCCTTTGATGGCCCCATATACATCTCCTCACAGCCGCAGGTTGCCGACCCTTGGTTAAGTCTTCTCCTAAATCGAAGAGCCCAGCGTGTGCAATCTTCGCTCCTTATTTCTTTTACTTTGCAAAGGAGTTAATCTTCCAGAGCGGAAGGCTCGTCCCGACGTCACGGCAACGTGTCACTTGTGCTGAACTCTCTGGCGTTTATTTTTTGCCCTCTTCCCGGTGGACTTTTAGCTTTCGATAGGCCATCACCACCATCTCTTCTTCGCCTTCGTAACCCGTCTGTGACATCGCAACAGTCGCGCGGGGAACGGTGACGTGAATCGAGAGCCCCACTCCAGAGTATCAGTCCCCTGAGTAAATATGTTCTGTCACAGCGGAGGAGTAGGATGGAAGTGACTATAGACTATTCCATCTGGCATTGTTGGATGCATTTCTGATCTTTATCTATCGATCGCGAGTTATCACATGCGATTGGCGATAATCATCCTATATGGTTTCATAGCTTTGTTTCATAGCTTTAAATTCCTGAATGCATCAGTCAAGTGACTTTCTTTAGTTGGTCACTTTCTCACTAAGTTCGCAATTATGAGTTTACTGTTCTTTATGTTTCTATGCGTTTTTGGTAAGATTTTTTTCATCACCCTCACTTTTTGTCCTCTTACTTTTGTAAATTTCTTTGACTTCTTTGTCGTAGAAAATCTCATTACTATTGTTCTCTTACGATTAATCTTCATTGCGAATTTCTCGTACTGAGTATCTCTTGCATCGAATAAAGCTTGCTGTCCCTTCGATGGTCATCTAAACAACGCCTGGTTGTTCGCGAATACAGCCTTCTTCATTAGCTGGCCTTCTACTTCTATTTCCACAATCTCCTACTACGTCTATCTTACCATTTTGAGCAGTGCGTTAGAGATCAGTTGGCATGGTAACAGACGCAGTAGTAGAATAGTGCTAGTGAAAGGGTTGTTCAGCACTGAAGAGGAGCTGTTAATTGGGATCTGATACATGTATGCAAAGGCAGGGTTGGCGAATAAATTGATATTAAAGGTAGCATTGTATGGCGCAGAGACGTGGACAAACGAGGAAATTCTTGGTGTGGAGTGAGGGGAGGAATTTTTGGAGGAGATTAGGAGAAGGCGGAGTGGGTGATTAGAGCTGGTAGTCAGTTCTTTCTGTACTTGATCAGGACTAGATGTGACATGGATACACACTTTGGTAGGAAAAGCGAGAGAGAAAAACCAGCCGAGAGGCTAATTAGAGACCTTTCGATTCGAGATCAAAGCATCATTTGTGGAAACAAATGTGTATTCCAAAGCAGATTAATAGGCTATCACATCGGTTAATTTCTCATCAAATATGACAGTAATGTATTGGGTACACAGTGTATCCGAGAGGCAATTAGTTATCAGAAAATAAAGACAAACCAGGCCCTCGGGGAAATCCCATGTTTGATAATCACCAGTCCATGTGTTTAGATAAGATTATCTGTCGGCGAACCACGAGTTTATTTCGTGGCTTTTTTAATCTGCCGCAATTCGTATTTCGTATTGTTCTTGATAGCTTTTGTTTGAAATATCGATGGCGTCAAACTTTTTAGTTTGTTTAAAATCCCATTTCCATCCTCAATTTTTTACGACATTCAGGCACTTTGACATGCAATATCCAGCTAATGATTTAACCCTTCATAGTATGTGAACCTCCCTCAGGCTCTGATTTAAAATGCTTTCAGGGTACAATTCGGAAATAAAACATGGTTTTGTTAAAGAGATGAACCATTATCATTTGACTAGTCTTTCCTGAGTGATTGGAATAGTGCCGTTTCTTGAGGTTATTTTCATGCCTGGGGGGTTTCCATGTTCAGGAAATTTAGTTTCGGTGAAAATAATCAGTGCATTTTACGATTCTGCGGTTTTTTGCGAAATACATTTTTTTGGCATTCTTCGGAGAAATTTGTGGTGCAAACGGTCTTCTTTATTTTACGGAATCTATGATCTCGTGTTCGTAAGCGAAGGTTGTTTCACCGTTGTGTGATTTAAGATTTACAATGAATAGGAATATAACGCATGATTTACTTTTGTTGTGTTAAATATGATTCCTCGATTCAGCAATTGATTGATTGGCGAGTGGCACCGATTCTTCAAAATTTTGCCTTAACGATGGAGCCCCTTAAGGTAGTTTAAGCAAAATATCGTTTAACTTAGTAATCAATGAATTTGGTCTCTTCTAAAGAAAAATATCGACGAAAAATAACAGCCCATTTACATGGGAAATGGTATATACATCTATGCACTTCAGAGAGACTTTATTAAAAATTTCAGGAATGTCTGACTCCTAGATGTCCTCAAAAAACTGACTTTTGGTATTTTTTTATATTTTCTAAATTATTTTTTTTAAATAAATCGTATTGACACCGCAGTATTTTTTATTCAGAATTACAAAAAAAGCTATCCGTTGTGAAGGATCTTTAAACGTACCGTGTGAAAAATGAGTCAAATTAAAGACTTGTAGATAATTTTATTTAATTAATTAGAATTACAGTCATATAAAAGTACCTCATTGCTCCATTAATGATGCAGTACTTGGTTCATACTTCCTACAACTGCAGAAATTGGAACGTGAAATTTGAACCTGGTCTACATTATAACCAGGGAGCTATTTCGCTTAAACTATCTTAAACCCAAGTAATCCCGCATTGCTCTAAAACAGCCTCTGTAGCGTTTAGGAGGGGTGATCTATAGGAAATATATTCTCAAATGTAAGACCCTATTTACACGGGGCACGAAATTGCTCAATTAAAATCTGCTATTCTCAACCTGGCATGCAATAATTATTTAATTTATTATTGGGGCTATTTATCCATCCCGCGTTGATGCATTCGCGAATGTGTTCTTACAATTTGCCGCTTTCCACGACGCAGTTTGAAATGCACGTTCGTACAAGCATCCGATTGTGCAGTTATGTGCCCCGTGCAAAACGGTCTTAAAGCGTAGTTTTTCCGAGAAATCATTCTGACTCTATTTTTGTGACTTCGTAGTAATAGTATCTCCTCGGCTGTGATCATAAAAAAATCTGTCAAATGCGATTCAATAGCAAAGTGTCAACCTTAATAGCTGCGTGCAATGGACTACCAAGCGATTTATGGCGTGTCGCATATTGGTCATCTTCCATGAATGGACTTGATCACTCTCTTACACTAGAAGTGGCGATAAGAGGAGATTAGCGAACGTTGTAACTGAAATATCCCCGCTGCGATTATTTGAGATAAAATAAAACGTGAACGCGATTATATTGAGATAGAATCTTTCTTACAGTTATCCGTAAGACCAATTCGTTCCATAATACGCATCAATCTTCTTCACTTCATGGATTAGGCTCTTATACCATGTTCAGGACCTTTGGTGCTCTAATGGCCAGTTGCAGGAACGTAGCGTATGTATTCCATAAAGTTATGGGATCCATAAGCCATGGCAACCATTCAATAAGTGTTGCACAGACATTCAATAAATTTATTGGTCTCATAACTTATGGCATGGAGTTATGAGTTCCATAAGTAGCCAAGATGGCGGATGCGCATTGAACCGCTTTGAGTCTTAATTACTTGATAAAAGAGTTGTTATGAGACAAGTGACCAGTTTGTTTACTCTTACTGACTAATTATAATGTGCATTATCAATTATTCATAGGCTAAACTTTCATAACTTTTATCCGGCGGTGGAAGATTAGATCAAATATTCGAAGCTAGTAACAATTGGTAAATAAGTTAAGTAACCAATAGATGTGTTCATGCAACCCGAATATATTTATGAGTTCTATAACTTTATGGATCTCATAACTATTGATTCCATGACTAAATTTTCTTGCAACCGGCCATAAGACATCTTATATCCCATTCTCTGTATAGTCTCTAGTCCCTTGCTCTCACTGGGAGCCAGTTGTTCGGCATTTTTCCCAGTTGCTCATGCTATCTTCCTTTGTTTCTTCGTGCTGCGATGTTTCGAACCACAATTCATTTCTTGCATCTAAATTTTAATTTTTTCTTGAAGTATGAGTAATAATAATGATACAATGATATTATATTAATCCTCTGACATAAATTTATCTCAATGTCGGTCTTTAAGCAGCTTTAAAAACCTCAAACTAATAGGGAATTCGCCGTCCCAGGATTCAATACAATGCAACTAAAATTTCTACTTGATACATGACTTTTATGATACTTTATATGTTAACACATGATGGTAGAGAGCCGCACATATCTATTTTAGCTCCCCCAACATATAGACGGCAGCACAATAGAACCAATGCATTGCCTAATATATATTACGACAGAAATGGAGTTTATAATTATATGGGTGTTTTTGACACAATTTGTGTTTCCTATTATTTATTGTGAAATAGAAAGCTATTAAATATTGTTGCAAATATTTTGAATCATTTCTAGGTGTTTGATATCGTATTGTATTTTTGTAACTGAGTTGCGTTAGTGCCCGGCTATTTGCTTTTTTTGGACCTGTTGTAGCTGGTATGCCGGTGATTTTCCTATATGATAGCCCTGAAAAAGATTTTTTTACTCGAATCCCTGACTAATGATACTTTTACTGTTGTGATTTACTGACCAGCATCATCAGTTGCAAAGCTTTGACGATGGATATCAATGTGGTCGGGGACAGTTTTGATCTTTTCTACTACAGTCAGGCTGGAGAAACAACCCTTTAACGAATAGGAGAACCTTCCCAATGGATTCGTTTAGAGAGACCAACTTCATTTATTTATATTAGCGGTATTCGGTGTTCTCAAAGCGGGAGGTCGTTGCCGTTAGCCTCCAATTAACCTTTTTTCCCTTCTGACAAGCTCCTCCCAAGTTCAAAAAGGGAAGTAACAGTGAGCAGGTTCGTGAAGAAGCATCAAACGAGTGTATTTCAGCCCCCAGATCGGACCTTATTCAAATAAATTTTGCCCTCATTCAGTATCGCCGAAAGCGAATTCAAAACGTCTATCGTTTGAGCAGTCTGTCGGTAACCTCGTAAATCCCTCGGCGGAACGCAGTTGGGGTTCCTGTCGAGTCAATGATTACGAAGTCAACGAGCAATAATTGGAATGCTAGACGTCTCCCGCCAGTCAGTGAGAAAGATGCCCGCATCGCATAAAAGAACTCACTCATTCACTGTGGGGGCCGTGACCTATCGATATTAAGCGTCTGTGGGCGGAGTTGGACATCACTAAATTTTCTGAAGAGTTCTCGTGGTTTTTCCCCGGGAAGATATCACGACGGGTTGGCTTTGGACGAGTCGTCGCATCATTAAAAATGCTCAGACGGGAATAGGGAAGGGGAAAGGAGTGACTGACCTTCGATGTCCCTCTTTTGGGTTTCGGGTCGAATATCTCCGAAAATTTCCGGAAACTGTTTGAAAAAGTATAAGGCGTGGTGTGGTTCCTCGTTGGACCAAATGTGTCGCTGGCCTTGGCAGAGACAATAAGCCGGAAAAGAGGAATGAGAATTAGTCGGCGCTCATCGAATCCCTTTGCACACAATGCTTCCCACCCGTGGGGATTTGAAGTCGCTCTAAATGAAACGCTAACGTGATTAATTAGCCGCGAGAGAATAGACTCAGGTCTGCTAACGAGCTCGGGCCCATTATCTCTTTACTTTTTTTCAATCAATTTAATAGTTTACCTTGCAACATTAATATAATCATTCACGGATACCCATCCCTCCGTTCCCTTATGGGGAAGATTCCGTCAAGATGGTTAAATTCTACGTGATACGTCTGTAACTCTGCTTTAATAATTTCCTTCATACTGCTCCATCCTTGCACACCTTCTTTGCTTCAGTTGTCCCCATACATTGCTTCATACACCTCCTCTGCTTTTACGGCGATCACTTCTCAGGTACTTTATGTTCAAGGCATATAACTTACTGTTAATGGTCCATTCAAACATACCATTGGCGGTAGAATACCGAATAACGATATTTTTTCGCAATTGCTTAACGGGGGTAGACTCTCAGATGCATACCCACTGCGTTTAGCCTAATCTTGTGCTTATCATGGCATGACATGAAGTTTCACTATAATGCAATAAATCGGAAAGGATTGCACAGTTTTATTCTGGAATGTTTGCTTTTTTAGGTAACCATTCATTGCGTTACACACATTGTTTCCTTGAGTTTGATATTTTTGCCATTAAAAACTAAAATTTAAAGCTGTTACTTTTCCAAATGAATTTATCACAACCAGATAATGATTTCAAGTTAATTGGTTTGATTAGTGTCGAGAGAACTGATATTTCTTCTAGAAAGGTGCGGGTTCGAGTCCCATAAGAGACCTCTACCAATAGAATCCCGATCCCTACTTGAGTATCAATTGCAGAGCTTGTTCCTTGGATGGGCTGTTGAACTCTGGACCACTTTTCCTTTACTGTAATTTAATGTCGATGGACTTCTGCCCGCCCCTCCTCCAATCCCTCGTTATTCATTTGCAAACAGCTGAAGATTGATCTCTTATTCCTCTTCCAATAACCAGCCAACCGTGATCTAATTTAAGTATTATTTTCAAATTTCATCCTTGAAAATGACGGTTGAGCGTGTTTACCGTGATCGGGCTATAGTTTATGCAGTCTTAAAGTTTAAAGTCTATCTTTTGAAGTAATAATATCCTTCCCAAAATGTAACGTACTATGAGTTAATGAATATTTTAAAGAAGCGTTGAAGTACCGCAAGAACGGGAGGTCAATATAAACGGACTCACTGCCGATAAGAAGTACTTTATAGACATTGTTAATCTCTTTGTAGCCATAAAAATTGGGGTATCAGTGAATATCCCTCTTAAACATAGTCTTTTATTTATGCGCATAGCTTACGGCCAGTATTCTTGAAAAAAACATGACTTGGCAACGGTAGCATGTTATTTTCCTTTGCGCGGCGGTGAAAGTGCAATTGCAAAGTTTTCGGTCACATCGAATGAAGGAGCCCAAATGGATTGTAAATTAAAGATAAGAGTGGCTAAACTTTCTCTTAATTAGCAAGAAAGCTTTGCGTTCGGAAAGCGGATTTTAAGAGGTTGATTCTAAGTCCAACTCGGCTTTAGGATGGGCTCCTCTTGCAAAATATTAAATCGGATTAATCTGTCTACCTATTAGATCTTTAGTTGTGTCCGAGAAAATATTATTTTTCTGAAATGTCGTGGACTTCCGAGGTTTCAATTTATTGACGTGGTAATTCGCCTAAGGTTGCGACAAAATATTTACTCTTCTCCGTAGAGTACTTTGAACGGATACTGACAATTGACATGTCGCTGAGTTGGGTGTTTCATTCACGGTTGAGTGCAAATGGCGAATAAGACAGATACAGTGAGTGGTTCGTGTCGGAGGTAAAGATATTATATGTCTTCTTCTTTTTCTCATCCCTCATTACTGTTCATATTTGAACTGATCCTCGCGCTTCTTCATTTCAGTGCAAATGGCTGATTTTACTTTTTTCCTCATTGGCTAATTAAACTCTTCCCCTGAGCCCTTAGATTGTTTTAGTATCATCTATCTTGTGCCCATACCTGTGAAATTGGCTTTTGGCTTCTCACTTTCCCTCTTGTTGTTACAAATATTGGGAAATGAAACTTACTCCTCACATTATTTCCAATGTTAACTAACTTTCTGGAAACTTGCACGATCCTTTTGATTGCCTCAACTTTTATTTGATTTTTATGTTGTAATTCGTATACACTAGCATAATGTCGGTAGAAGATGTGGATTTAATACGCACTTACACAAAATGTGCAAGTCAGTATATATATATATATATATATATATATATTTCTTTCGATAGTTGACGTGTACTTACTCTTGCTTGCACACATTTTTACAGCTTGTCACTCCTATTTTTACTAATTCGTCTCAGATTTTAGAAAATCTGCCTCTTACGGTGTATGAAAAGTGTATGAAAGGTCATAAAACATAAAGTGACGTGGAGTATGGCGTATTGCGTGGCGTTGTTTGTGAATAAAAATCTAACTAAGGCAAATAAATGCTTACAGTGATTAATAAATCCTCATTTAAATTTAGATTAAATGAGTCTCGTGTAAAAGATGTGATCACGAAGTTTACCAAGGGTGACCGAGTACATTTTGGTGACGATGTACCTACTGAACAAGACAGTCGATAAGCTCTCTTGAAAATTTTTCGCCGTTCTATGTTGAGGAAAAAATGGTTGAGGAGGTGAGGATCACTCGAAAATACCATCAGAAATTAAAGTTATATCCTTGTGGTCCAAGCGATGTGGATGTTTGGAGGGCAGAGAAAACCGTCGTAAGAAAATTGTGCTCGAATTCGAAAGCATAAGAATTGCATTCGTATAAAATATTCCGATCACTCTCCCTTACTGCGTCTTCTCTTGAAACAACGTATCGTATTCGGAGTTGCCGACCGAGGCCTTGAGGTGACGTGTATCGGCTTCATGTTGCCATTGCTTTCTGCTTCAATGGGTTAAAGAGTATTTTGGTGACGTTTGGATGCGACCCGCACGTCATCACCGTTGTCTCCTGGCACCCTCAGCTATGCCCGCTACGCAGAAGGTCTAGTATAGAGGCCAAGGCCACTACGATTTTTTTAAAAGGCTGCGTTTAAGTGATGCGCATCGACGTATTGTGTCTCTTGTGAATGGAAAAGAGTGGAAAGTTCTGAGCCGTCACTTCTCTGACCATTTTTCCCCTCTTTATAGAACGGAATAAAAATTATCGCGCGAGTTTATTCATTGTTTTGCGCAGCGAATTATCGCACCAGTCACATTACCACCCAAAGAGAAGCTTTCTGATTACATATTTCACACCGCACACATGATATCCTGATACGTACCTGTCAAGGCCTCTTTTATATTTCTGGTTATTAAGGAGTTTATATTCGATTTTTATGTTCTTGGATACGAAATTGAATGCAAGAGGTTAGGAATTGATTGAGTTGAGTACTATACATTTCGATAGTTGTATTTTTTAGAGACTTGACTCAAATGGTTAAAAACATTTCCCCATGTCCGATTTATTTATGAATCTTCAGGTATGGAGAAAGACAATTTTGAACCTCCAGGATAATATTTAAAATACTTTAAATTTTACATACCATTTGAAGTGTTTGACATTGCAAAAAGGTCATTTTCCATTACATGGAAGCTATATTATATTCAACCTCTTCGTTAATCTGTACATTATTGTACTGTTTTTGAGTACGAAGTTGCAAATTCATTTAAAAATTAATACGTCCCGTGATCAGAGACAGCCATAAAAACTGAAATTTTTAATGCAGAAAAATACTGTATGAATATTCTTATTTTAGAATATTTATATCGAATGAAATATCAAGAGCCTATGTGTTACTCAATTACCAAACTCGTAAAATAATCGTATGTACCACAAAGCTCATATATTATCTTTTTATAATCTGAACCTGACGATAGTAAAAACTAGGCATTTCTATAGCAACTTAAAAACCGTATGTTTGCTCAAACATTTCCTTTTTATTTTTTTAGCCCAAAAGAATTTTTTTAAATTGTGTAGCGCTGGCAGTTGTACTAGTGTGTTCTTTTAATATGACCTGCCAACTATGACTGAGGGAATTAAAATTAGTGTATAATCTCCTGGGATATAATTACGGTACAGAAATTCCTATCTTCTATTTTTTAAATATCATTTGGTCTTCCATGAAAAGGTGCGAATCATCAGGGTGCTATACTTCCCGAAGAATTAAGAGAATATGTTTTAAATGTCAATCCTTTATATCCTGAAAGTATTGCCCAAACTCGTTCAGTTTGGAAACGAACCCCATCACATTTTTCCTCGCTTTTCCGTTTATTAAAGTTTGTCTCTTCTAATCGTGACTTAAATCTTTCCATGCTTTGTCAGATATGTATCATTAAGTGTAGCTATTTCCGTGCATGATTCAACAAATCCTTTGTCCATTTAGAGCTCGATTTAAAATAATTTAGTCAATACAACCAGCCGTAGTTATGTCGCTGTAGATGTTCCAAGAAACTATTTTTAGACCATCTCACTAGTTTTTACTTCATAGATTTTAAATTGTTGTACGTTCATTTGAAATATCACAGGGATCCGGTTAGAAGTACCTGAACGTCGGCTTCTACCGTTGTAAAGTGCGGGCACAGAATGAGAAGGTATCGTATTGGATTTCTTTTTTCATGTATGTGAGATTTTCTGTGCTAAAGATATATATTTGAGGCATTCGTCACCCGTCCTGAGAAGCATAAGTTCAATTATCGTTGATATTACAGAGAGAGAGAGAGATATTAATGGGAGAAACAATTTTTATGATGCTAAGATTTATAATCCATTCCTTCAATTTTCTGGGAAAGAATGTCAACTACTTTCGGCGCCTTCCAGTTTGGACCCGAATAACAAATTAACGAAAAGTCTTTCAGAAAAACTAATCACACCATAATTTTTCTTTTTTAATTCTTCGATATTCTATGGTAAATTTAAAGTTTTAGGCATTAAAATATTTTTTGCAACGGATGTATCTTAAAAAAGTACCGGTTTTGGACTTCGTTTAAGAGAAGCGTGGACTTTGATAATTCGTAACTCTTACTCAATTTCTTCTATTATGATTCGGTAAGTTTTAAATAGACATGTTTGCTATAGATGTTGTAAGTTTCAGGTGTGTACCTTAAAAAGAATATAGGTTGTTAATCACTGTGTAAAATACTTGCATTTTAAAACTGGAGCGTCGTGAAATTTCATTCTTAGTCGCGTTGTAATCCGCAGGTCCTTAACGTTTAATGTTTGTTCAACATTTCAATAAATGTAAATAATTTATATTCATTGGTAGCTATACTGATCGGAGTGAGTGATCTCGCTAGGCGCACCGCTTCGGAAAAGTGGAGCAGTTTTACCGCGTTCACCTGCTCGACCCGCCAGCGGTAGAGCTTACGTACTTTTCACGTTACATCCGCTGTAAAAAAAATATTAAAATGCGTTTCAAAAATGTAAATTTACCATTAAATTACGCATAATCAGAAGAGTAAATCTGTTTGCCTTTTCTTTATTTTTCTATCAGTGCCCACGCTCGAGTGCGCATAAGTTTTGCGCCGACTGTAAATGCACTTTGTCTCATCTATGGTGGACGTGAAATCTGATTTTTTTCGACGTAAAAGAAAAGGGAATTGAGTTTTTTTATTGCGTTGGAAATATTTTTCCTTGAATTTGCGTTCAATTTTTTCTATCTTCTTGGGGGCATTATTGACAGTCAGATATTGATTTGTGGTTCGATATCATATTGCTGCAATACGCCGTAGACACTTAGCACACCTGCTTAGTTGTTTTCCTCCGTGTTTCCCACCATATATACATCTTTTTTCGGTCTTCTGCGAAGCACAGCTGTGACTATGGGGTTCGTTCTTGTCGTCCCTCTCCTACCCCTTCCCATCCCCCCCCCAGCAATCGCTCTCCTATCATCCAGATTCACATGTCAGCGATTGACGCGTCATAATTCCCTTCCTGGATGACGCCGGGTGGTCGATTTGATGCGCACATGAGTCACTCGCGTGCGGTGCTTTGTTCGAGTGCATTACGTTTCGGACTTTGTCGACGAATCAAAACTTATGCGCGTTAGAATTAGAAATAATGACGCACGAATGCATTTACGTTGGAGTGGAATGGTCTGTTCACCTGACGAGGCTTAGAAGACAGTCATTGAAGCGTAAATGGGTGATCCGATACCAGTGAAGCTAAAAGAAATAACATACACCCCTACATTATTTTTTCATTTACGTAACTCAGTGATTCTATTCGAAGATGCCAAAAGAAATGATATGTATAGTGACTTGATGTGAATCAAGGCAGTAGTAATGAGCAGAATCATGTAGTTTTAACAACAAGGATCCTGAATTTGTGGTCAGTCAA
Source organism: Ceriagrion tenellum (assembly GCA_963169105.1). Classification (NCBI taxonomy): domain Eukaryota; kingdom Metazoa; phylum Arthropoda; class Insecta; order Odonata; family Coenagrionidae; genus Ceriagrion; species Ceriagrion tenellum. Next base: position 53,254,115 of record OY720637.1, read on the forward strand.
TTTATATTCCAATGGCGACGTTTCACCAAAGTCTTGGTATCTTCAGGGATTTAAAATTAGTAAACTTGAAACATCAGGCATAATAAATTTCAACTCTTAAGTGTTATGTGGGCAATACATCTTGGAGATCTTGGAGTTGACATTGGCTTTGTTTTATATTTCACGTGTACAATTTTCAAAGACGTGAAGGTGCCAAAAATTTTTGCGAAACGTCATTAGTGATATGTAAATGAACTGACTACAGTTCTAGACCTTTTGCTTTTGTGTATACATAAATAGTCGAGAAAGTCTACGTTTGGTATGTAGTTAATTATTCAATTTGATTTAATTTATCTGTGGTTTTTTCCTTGTAAATCTCGTTCATGGCACATGACTACAAGACATAGGAATCGTTACCAGCGTTACCATCAGTAGCAATAATCATCAGTAAACATTTGCCTCTTAGGCTTCAGGCCTCATTTATCTTTCATTACTTGGTAATTCATCGATATCATATTTATTTTATATAGGATATTACATTCAGATTTTTCTGGTTTAGGTATTATTTGTGGTGAAATAAATACTAGACATATTTTTAAGGGGAACCTGGTGTGAAATCATTTCTAAAAATTTTCGACCAATTATTAGGATTCATGAGATGGTATCCGTTATTTTAGGGACGAAATGGAAAAAATGCATGGAATCGATTGCACTTAATCTTTTCTTTCATTATATTTCACTTTTGTTCTATTAGGCTATGGTTTTTATGGTATTGAAGATAATTTTGTAATCTTGACACTATAAGCAAACAAAGCATCCTGAAATGACAGGGCATCACAAATTGTGTATAATTTGGGTTGATTTTCGTAAACCCATATGGCACGGAAGAAAATCAATAACAATATCTATAGAATTTCCTATTTAAAATTGCACTAGAGAGTCTCTGTGGAAGAAATATTTATTTTTTTATTTTTTTCATTTAGGTAACTACTTTACTGTAACTATGCAGTATGACGAAATTATTTCAGTAGACTCCTCTTCTCTCTCAGTAATTTTTTTCATTCGGTAGAAGTTCTGATTGCAATGAAATTTTTTCTTTTATGTTAATTGAAGTTCGAGAAAACCAACATTTACTAAAAGAAAAATACACCGTATTTGAGAACTATAATTTGCTGGCAAATGAATAATGATTGTTATATATATTAGAAACATTGAATTTCCACTCGATGCATTAAAACTCTTGAATTCATTGATCTTTGTTTGAAATAAAATTTCCCAATATTTAAGAACAGTGTCAACTTTTTTTGATGGCCTAATGTTTAAATTTTGTATTTCCACTGTTTCCATGTGATGTATCGTCAGTCCATGATGGGTTAATTATCATGGAAAAAATAAATGATTTCTTCAACTCTTCCTTATGGTTGGTAATTGTAATCTTTATCCCTTTTGCATGTATTAATATATAACCATAAGTCATATTTTTTTATATGCCTGTCTGAGGAAATCGTCCACTTCTTTATATTCTTAACATAGGCGAAGCGGCTATGCCGTGGGACTCGTGTGTTATCCTCAAGGATACCAATCCTAAGTCCGACTGCGGCTCTTAATATCCCTTTGTGCCATAAATATTCCGGTTTCAACTCGCACTTTCATAGGAATTCCCTGTCATTTTAGAGGAAAAGATCCACCTCGACCTTGAATGCGTCCAGTGCTGTCGGAGGAAAATTTTGGTGACTCGTGAAAAAGCATTCATCCAATAGGTTGCCCGAGTAATGCCACGTGGGATTAAGGATGAGGAAATTCGGGAAACGTCCCCGAAGTCCGTGTAAAATGAGATTTATGGAGAGGCTGTCTTTCATTACTTCAGAAACTTAGCGCGAGAACATTGGATTTATCATTCAATATTTATGAGAGCCGCCAGAGGACTATTAAAAAGCGAGGAAATGGGAACAGAGGATTGGTAGAGGGTAAATACGAATGTGAATTACGTGTACCTGAACTGTACCACAGTGTCTGCGTCGACAGTGTTTCCAACACCAGGCTCGTGGTATAGGCTATCCCATAGTTGCAGTTTGATTTCGCTACTAACCTGGTAGTTGCATTATTCTTGTCGTTGAAGTGATTCATCGGTAACTTTACATATATGTGATTAAAAATTGCACTAGTAAGTTCAGGGCTTGGTAAATGAATAACGATTTCAGGATTGGGTAAATTAGATTTAATTTATCATTTTTGCTTTATGCCTGCCTGAATTCGAATTAACCATTTTTTCTTTATGCCTGTCTGAGGCATAAAGCAAAAATGGTTAATTCGAATTCTTACTTTTTTAGCTTAACTAGCTTGATTTATTTGCTTAACTTCATATTTTTAATTTCTTCGCTATGGCAGCTTAGTTTTATCTTTTCTTTTGACATATTTCATAAATGAAATGGAAAATTTTTCGCGCGATGTGAATGATTGTTCGTGCAAAGATAGACTATGCCTATACAACCGCTTTCAGCTGTGGTATAGGTGATATTACTGAGGAATTAGTGACATTACTAGCTAGATAAATTGAAAAAGAAAAATTAGCATTTATCGTTTTGTTTATTTGTTGCCTTATGGCGATTCAGATTTATACATCGTAATTATTCGATTTTATATGTAATGATTTTCCTCTAAACGCGAAGTTATATATTTCATATCGTTATAATGGTGGCTAACGAATACCGAGATGTAACGCAGGGCTTGATATTGGTTTTTAAAAATTTCAACAAAGCTTCCCCTAAATTTCAAAAATACCGCGACGGAAAATTCAGGTCAAAAGATGCATTAATTAAGGCAAAATTGTAAAGTATAACTCTTGTCTCATTTCCATTTCTGCATGCGAGGTGAATTCCATCGCGTAAACAGACCTACCGCAGTAACACACCTACTAAAATGAAATTTGGCCCTAGAATATATTCGGCTATCGTGAAGAGGTATAAAACTTAGCAGTTAATGACCCAATATTTCTGCTCTAACCACCTTTATTTCGGCCTTATATTCATAACCTAATGTAATGTCATTATTATTTGCTTGATTTGTCAGCTTAACTAGTCTTAGTCGATAGGATTAAGAAAGTAAGGCTGCATTCCCATCTAACAATCGTGTGAGGAGACAACCGCTTTGAGCTGTGCTAGTTTAGGTTTAAGAGATCAGAGTAGGAATTGCTTATTCTATCTAAACCCACACTATTCGGTTGATCATGTCTAATACAATAAGACGGCAGCTAAAATTTGATAGGAAGACTATTCCCTCCGCACTGTCGATATCCAGACGCAATTAAAATACGAAAGAGATGCGCAAATCACATGATTTCGTGCGGCAATGAGGAAACAGAATTTTTTCTGATAATCCTGGAGATTACGTCGCCGAGAGATATCTTCCCCCGGAGTGCGAGGCGGGCTGTACAGCGTAGACCTTGAAAGCTGTGTTTACTCTTGCCGTTATTGCATGAAAGTGGCCTTGCATTTCTTTTGCTTGTTCGGAAGTCCCTAAAAATGGCTAATATCTTGCCTCCATTCATTTATGTTTGTGTGTGAGGTTTGAACGAGCTTGGAATCATTTTATCTATGGTTCTAAGCTGGCTTAGTGTAAAGATTCGGATAAGAGTACGCAAAAGACTGCATAAAGCAAAGGACACTCGAAAGAGTTTGGGAAAACACCATTCCCTAAGACGCAGTAGTTTTTAATTGGAAGGATATTTCTTTATCATTCATTTTTTTAGTACATTTAGATCCATCAGACGTTTAAGATAATGATATTTGTTCATCGAAAAATGTAATTATTGTTTTCAACGAAAAAAAAACTCCGTGAAGCAGGTTGATGGCTGGCCGGTCTTTAGTATCACCAGAGTTTTTTTTTAATATTGCCATTTCTAAAGACTTTATGAATTAACTTCTACATTATTATTATAATGGATAATTTTCTATTTTTATTTTCTCTGAAAATCACTATAAGTAAAGCGCACAGAATTGCTGACTTCATGCAATGCGTATTACTTGCAAACCCCATAAAATTGAGAATTTATTGAGAGCTGATTTGATAAACGAATAAAAATTAAGATAAGAAGTCAATTTACAGGATTTCTACGAATATGAATTTTCCATAGTTTAAATACCCTGAGGATGTAAAACTAAATATTCTTATTGAATCTTAGGATTTGACTTAATTTTTACCAATTCCATAGATCGTTCGCACGTTTTGATTCCACATTCGCGTCCAAGGCCATACATAATGAATTAGAAATGAGAGCTGTGAAGTAGAAACAGGTGTCGGGAGGCATGGGACAGTGAGTCACGCTAGTGGCTTTAAAAAAACTCATTTTGGGTACATTTAAGATGATAATTGGAGAAAATTTAATGTGGTTAACTACTGCCTAATATCGTTAATTAAGTTTTTTTAGCTTTGACGAGGCGAAAAAATAGTCGGCTGTTGAAGACTGAGAACATTCGTTCGGTTTGACGTCGGTGCGGCACAACTTAGCTGGAGAAATATTCTATTCATTGGTGCGTCTATCGGTTCGTGGCGGAGAGGAGAGGCAAAGGGCGGTTCAAACTGGAATTCATTAGACGAAATGAAACGCTGAGATGGCGGAGTCGCGCAGAGATGAGTCGCCTGAGTAAGAGACTCAAGTGAACGGAATGATTTTTCATATGAAATTTGTAAAGTGGCCTCCCTACATGATTTAAAAAATAGTTTCCATAGAGCGGCAATTGTTGCAATTGTAATTTTGGCTTGGACGAGACTGTATTTCTCCTATTTTTCTTTCCTTCACAGGAACAAACCGAGAGAAAGAAAGGTTTTAATTATATTAATTTCATGGAATTTTTAATGATGATTTAATAAAGTTAGTTAGTCTTCAAAAAGCGGTGCTAAATAAAACAATAACGATGCCGCAGATATTGTACAGTTAAATTATTTAAGGTGAGAATTGAGCCAAGAAAATTATTAGTTGTGTTAGTAATGATATCTCGTACATCAAAATAAAAATAGCAATAGGTAGTCCTAATTTTGTATGAACCATCATTCTAAAAATCACAGATTTTTCTCTATGCTAAAACTGATGATTATTTATTTTAAATTACTTCGTTATGGCAGCTTTGTTGTATTTTTTCTAACATATTTCATTAATGAAATGGAAAACTTTCACGCGATGATTATGATTGCTGTCATTTGTCATTTACTTCATTGTATATCATTACTAAAACAACTGATTATTTTCTTGGTTAAGTTTTCACTTCACTAATTTACCTGTATAATACCTTTGTTATCGGTATTGTTTTGTTGAGCACTGTGTCATAGAATTACGCACATAATTTTCATCATTACAAGTTCATAAAATTAATTTATATAATGGACACACTTCCTACCTGTTGGTTTTTTCCCTTGAATACATTTTTATTTATTCTGTGCAAACTGGCATTGAAAATTCGGTCCTCTGTATTACCTTTATTCATCATACTATGTTTTGTTTTGGCTACATCTGTTTCGCATTAAAATATTTCGAGGTATATTTTATGCATTATAAGTACAAAAGGCCGAAATTGATCTGCGACAGGTAATCATTATAATTTATTTTCATTATTAAATGCCTGAATAATTACAGCTCTCTGAAATGTTGGCAATTTTCCAACGGTCATCAATGGTCTAAAGTCTCACGTATACTCACTTGATTTGGAGTGAGTATTGACGTATTGGTGATGTCGGCCTGAATTTCTCAATGATTACCGATGATACCAGATTGGAAGATGGATACCATATCTCCCGAGATCGGAGCATTGACCAAGCCAGTTGCCATCTTAAAGGTCTAATGGAGCTGTAATAGATATGATAGGTAAAGAAAGGATTGGGGAAACCCGAAGAAGACAGGAGTGGTTGGGGAGATATGCCGTGGCTTTAGGTTCAAAACCAGATGGCGAAAAATTGTTTCCATGGAATCTTCATCCCTTCTTAACCTGGCCGGAACAATTTCAATTATGCGCAGATTTGCGAGAAACTTTACATGTGCGGACTCATAATTAATATGTGTGGGTAAAATTGAAAATATTGGAAGTTACTGATTTGGCTTCCTAGCAATTTAATGCTATTTTAACGCGTAACCTTATGGAACTCGACATATATTTCGAAGTAATTTTATGACACATGTACAGATTTTCTCCTAATGGCGAAAAAATACCTTTCAGATTATTATTATGGTTTTTAACAAATATCAAGGTATCGTGTCGAATAAATGTACACCTATTTACAAACAGTGTTCGCTTAAGTTTCGGATTCCGACCCGTAAACCCAAGTCATAACAATTCTTTCATGGGGACGAAAATTTTAAAATATAATTCTTGCATCATTTATATTACAACGTGTATGGCCATTGCTAACGTTAGAATTGATTTACTCAAGTGAAGTATGGTCCAAAAATTTTTACCGATTACCGATTAAGGTTGATTAAAATAGAAGAGAAAAAATTCCTCTCGATTTACCAGCGAAAACACATCTACCTATATTTTTATACAAAGTTAAATGATTAAAAACAAAAATTTTGTTCAATTTTCTTTCATGCCACCTTTTCTCTTGCCACCATAAGCCGCCTTTTCTTTTGAACAAGTTCGAACATTATTTTTAATTTGATTTAGTGAAAGGAACAGAACCTGATATGATAAAAATGAATTTAAGATGCATATATAATGCAAATTGATGTGAATGATCTAGAGTCGAACCCGAAACGTGAGATGTGCAGAGAGTAGTCTATTATCTGCAGAGTTGTGAAGTTTAATTCTATGCGATGTTTGAAAGATATTCAACTTTTGGTTAACGAATTAAAAACTGACCTTCAGAGAAAAAACATTGAATGAGAATGATGCAGTATCACGCTCAACGTTTAGAATAATGTTGAGTAGCTGGCAATTTACCAGAAATCCGGAGTACCTACGGATGACAGAAGTACACAATTGTTAGAAGGAATTGAACTACTTTTCCTTCGCTCTCGACTAAGATTGAGAGGAGCATGCAGGCCATCAAAATGTTAAGTAGCTCGCTCATCCCAGGTTTTTGGAGGCTGACATAGAAGTGACCTCTGTGGATAAGCTTTTCTTAGGTGATGCGGCATCTCCTTGGTGACTCACCTCCGACGAGAATGACATCCTCGGGAGCGTCAAGGCCACAAGCCCTCGTGTCCGCTAGCCATGATAAACTCTGGAAATCACGCTTTGAATGCTTATTAGATCATCAGTTTGGCTTCTATCGTTCTCTGTAATCTATTGCCTGCCTCATAATAAGGTAACTGTTTTCTTCCTTTCTTTCATTTGATTCTTCGATGATACAAATCAAAATGTTTATTAAACTTCTTAAAGGTAAAATATTCCTCACACGTCGTTGCTAATTTGAGGAGCTGGATTTTCTTTTGCTTCATCATCCATGTGCCGTCAACGCCTACCTTTAAGGTACAAATCTTTCTTACTCTACCTCGTGGATGTTAACTTTCAGTATGAACCTGGTATTCTTCTGAAGATATCTTTCGACCTCTCTCAAGATAAACATACTCATAAGACTTCTTCCATCAAAACATTTAGTAATATGGTGTGTATATCCGGTTAAGGTTGTTTTATTTGAACTAAAAATGACCTATCACCTGGCAACTTCAAGTTTAAAAGTCATGTCCATTCTTATACAACTCTCTCACTACCATTCTTCAATAGGTCCTATTTCCTTTAAATCCACATTAAATACATTCATACTAACTATCGCATTGAAAATTATCGATTCTTTTCCTCTTTTTCACACTCACCTGGAAATTTCCTTCTGCGTCCTTTGATTGTAGCTCGTTGATCTTATTATCTTAAACAGTCATGCCTTCTGCCGTCGTCGTATGAATTACTTTCTTCAACTACCATGCCATTCACTACTTAATTGGTCTCGTTTTTTGTTTCACACACCCTTTTCTTCCCCCTTCAAACTCGCATATTTACGGCTTTCAGTCTGTTGACCTTTCTCCTTGGCCAGCTTTCACGGCATTGCCGAGCGATGAGCTCAATCGATGTTTCAACTAACCTCTTCACTGCATCTCGAGAAGTGGCTGTCAGAGACTGAAGTTTTCTATTTGATTTAAAATATTAATTTTGATTTGGTTTCGATCCGTAACAGATTGAACGACCGCTTTACGTGAGCATGTGGGAAGAATCAACTAACATCAGTTCGCTTTGGTCGTAATAAACAAAGTGCCTGTTTATTTTAACTTGGATGATTATGTTTTTCTCGCTAAATATCGGATACGCAAATGGAAAATGTGCGTAGTTTTCTACTTTTTCATTCGCTCTTTTATGCCATCAATATGAAAATAAAAAACTTCAATTTCACATTAATTCTAAAACGAGTGGTTTTCCACAAAAGGGCGAGCGAATGCACGGTAATCGATCGAACCACGTTTGATGCGTCATGTTGTCCACCTGTCATTCGACGCTCGGCCTCATTGGTGCAATAATGTTGACGTAATAAATTGTGTAGTAATGCTTTCCTTGTAGCAAACCAAAACTTGAGATATAGCGGTCGTAAATAGAACTAGTTAGCGGATTCCAATAATCGAGGAAAAATTACCATGATTTGACGATTTGAATTCATTTGTCCGCACGACCGTGGGAAAATCATGCAGTCGAGTATGTCTTCATTCCGTGAGCCTTGAACTTGGGTGTTGCGTCATTTTGAGCGACGCGGCGTCTGGTTATTTTATTTTTCCGCTTATGCGAACGCCCGATGAAACATATCGTTGGCTGGGATTGTTATTTTTTCCTCTATAAATCCCAGTCATTTGACGATTACCGGTAAAATAACGCAGATGTACGCTAAGAGGGACAAAATCGCGGGTAATGTGCTTACATGCGCCGCGATTAGCATAGCACAGTGAATAACTCGTGAGCGCTGAAATAATGGGAGAGTCATCTCATTTGAGCGTTGAATTTAAAGTTAAATCATGCAATTTTACCGAACAGCAAACATTGTTATCTGATATAAGAAGTTTCGCTCCAATCATTTCGGTTAAGTAATATTGAATATCGTATGCGTAAAATTGTCTGGGGTGTAGCTTTTCAAAAATTACAATGAGAAGGCTAGTTTAGTCTCGTTATTTTGTATAAGTTGGCTTCTTAAATTTTACGCGACAAATAATGCATTTTCGCGTATTTTTTTACGATAATTCTTCTTATGAAATATTTTCTATGTTGTCCTTTTCAAATACGAACAATTTTCGTTTTTTGAGAGTTCTATACAAAACAACAAATCAGATCCAATATTCAGGTATTTAATGAGGTTTCAACCCAGTTTAATGAATAAGATTGTTTCTTGCATAAATATGTTAAAGTTCATACTTAATATATAGAATAACACTCTACCTATGAAAATTTCTCCAGGATTAGCGTAATAAATGATTTTTTCCAAATTCCTATTCCAAAGAAATTCAAATGAAGACTCCCTATTCAGAATTCGTGTATTTTGTATTTGGCGTTTCACGTTGTATTTGGCGATATTATCAAGTTTACAATAATACAAGTAGATTTTTGTGCGCGATTATGACGCCTATCTGCGACTACATACCAAAATACTTATTGTTATTTCACGCACAGCGACTACTCCATAAAGTCTACCCGTCGATTAGTCAATATTTTTGTTATTACCGCATGCTCTTGCAAACTTTCTGATGAGTGCATATAAACCTGTCCCTTAAATTCTGAATAGGGAGCCTTCATTTGAATTTCTTTGGAATAGGAAATCATGATCATTGTCGGCATATTCCCTCTTCGGTCACGAGTTTTTATTGCGAAACGGAGCCGTCATTCACAGGGAAACGTTCTAGGAGTTTTAATGTAAGTCATTCAAGGTTGATCGAGTCAATGTCATGGATGGCTGCTGTTATTTTTCACCACGATGCCTCACATATTTCCCACCAATAGTGCCACTGAGTGAAATCATATTTTATTGTGCTTCTCTTACATTACTGAGAAATAGGCAAGATTATCTTCGATTCCCATCATCGGTCTTTTGAGTGAAAACATCGATACATCTGAATCGATAATTGATCACTATCATTTCGTCAAGCCCTATAAAGAACGGGCAATGGAGCCCACAGTGGTTTTATATTCTTCAATTAGATCGTGCTTTCGCGACAAATATGGGTTGCAATGTGAGACTGTTGGTCGTGATAGATGCGTATCTGGATGGTTAAAAGGGAGGCTTCAAGAATCTTTTAAGATAGAAAAAAGAGGAGTTGGAAATGTTCTGAGCAATAATTAACTGAAATGAATGAAAATACGTTTCAGGTGGGGAAATGAGTATTTTAAAAATTTTCCTGTAAAACTAACGTTATTCTGTGACCACAAACGAGGTTATCGAGCTTAATCCAGCTGTGTTCGGTAAATATTATAAAGGTGTGGAAGGTGTCTTAACTGGGCTATTGTGGATTTATCGAGTGAAGAAGCTTTGATGTTGTTGCAGTAGTAGCCTTAAGTCTCAGACTTTCCAGTTACGTGGACGAAATCGAATCGCCTTGCCTAGAACTGAAACGTAACTTTTATGCCATTTACTGGATTCGAACTCGCGAGCTAAGAGATGCCAGGACGGCGTATTACCAACTGGGCTCCCATGGAAAAATTTGAATAGAAATAGAGAAAAGAAGAGAGAGGATAGCTTTTTTGCGCGAAAGTGTATCAATTGCTGGCAAAAAATAACTTCTCAGCATGGATATCGCGCGCAATGTGTTCATACATTTTAATGAATTTTTAGTGCATTTTATTATCATTTCCATTTTGCATTTTAATAGATTAGCCGTTTATGTACCGCGAAGCTTCTCCTGCAAATATTAATTATTTATACAAATTATCTACACCACTGATCCATTCAATATGGCCCAATGCGCATTATAATGGTTTCCATATTCCCCTGTATTACCGTACTTTACCGTATTCCTTACTATCTTGAATCTGTATTGACATTCCTCCAAGGAGAAGAGCGAAGGAGTGGAAAAGTACGCCTCCTTTCATTCACTCCTTCGAGAGCTATTTCGAGTGGGGAATAAAAGCCATCGCAAATACAGTTAGTATCAACATTGCCAGACGCGGCATGGGCGTTATGATAAGCTACTGCGTGGAAGTGGTCGCGAATGGCTTTCAACCAATAACCAGTCTCCGACGTGGTTTTATATCTCGTCTCTCCTTCCTCCTCGCCCTCAACTCCGGCCTCTTCAATGGTCTCCCTCGCCTTGATGGCAGCGAAATCTTCAAATCGACTTGGGCCAACGGTTTTGCGAGCGGCCATGAATACTTAAAATTTCTTGCGCGAAGTGACGTGAGACGCATTAAAATTATTTCAAGGTACACTTTTGCGGCAGTATATATACTGTTAAGATCGAGTCTTGGGAAGGTCTAAATAGTTGCACGGAATTTCTGTTACTTTGTTTCAGCTCTAATATGCGAGAGACATAGTTGAAGACAGGATGAATGCAGCCATTATGGCGTTTAGAATTTAGGGCGTAGGATTAAAGGTGAGATCTAGGGCGCCTGTTTGTAATTAGTGCACCTTAATTAGTCCGCTTCTAATTGAAACTAGCATTAGTATCTTATTTTAACGCGCTACTACGGATAAAGTCATTTTGCACATATTGCCTGACAGTTGTAGAGAGGAGCAACAGCCCCTCGGACGATTAGGAGGGCCCCTTCTTAAATTCGATTGGAGACCAACGATGCTTAAATTTTGTGAATGATCGGGAAACGGTGAAACATCGTAGCAGACTGTTTACCCACCTGAATATTTACTTAGAAAATGGCAAATTTAAGCCTCTGAATGTGTGTTTGAATTAAAGGTAATCGATACGGCCGTAAATGATTAAGACGTTGCGGTAGCTTGTGGAAGATATCTCCGCGAAAAATATTAAATGATTTTAGCCTTGGAAAAAATAAAAATGTATAATTTTTTCCAGAGATACCACAATATTAGCTATTTATTGTGTTACTTTTCGAGATGTTTACTATACTCTTTACCAAGTGAAGATGTGCGATCATGAAAAGCGTTATTTCAAAAATGTTTAAATCTGCAGGCCGCTTAATAAATTAAACGGATATATAAATATGTTTAAAAATAAGTATTTCTCACCGTAATGTTAACTATAAAATCACGCATGAACCTTTATTTCACAGACATTTTCAGCGTACGAAGTGAAACAAGTAAGTCATGTTGAAGCCTCAAAAAAATATTTTTTTCTAAGAGGTATTGTAAATGACAACTTTTTCCCTCAACTTATTGTTTTACATTTTATATCTTGAGCGCTTACTACAAATGCTTACATTTAAGAATTTAAACCGAATTAGTTCTCTCTTTCTTATGATTAGAGAAATATCTCGCGAAAACCTTAGACATACGCAGATCATGAATATTTTATCCCGTGTGGACGGCTTTCGAGGAATTTAAAAACAAACATCAAAGAAGGGTAGTATTTCCTGGAGCTCCTAGATTTTTTTCTTCCCGGTGGATACTATATGTATATTATTTTACATTATGTCTTAAATGTAGATATTATTGGATGAAAGAGATTAGTTTTTGCCATTTTAAGATAAGGCTACAGAAGGAGGAAAAATAGAAGCATGCATCCAGCGCTCTTTGGCGATGGAACTTTGAAATACATGTTAGAATGGAGAATGCTAAATTAGTGACGAAGTAGGTAGGATCGGAAGACGCCATGGCAAAGAAGGTCTCATGTTCCTAAAAGATAAGGTCAGTCCGATATTTAATTTTTTTAAAGGAGGTGAAGGGAGGTGTTAGGTCAGTTGAATTACTAAATGGTGTACGAAATATGGTTGCAGAGAGTTGAAAAGAGGATTTATAAAATCAAGACTATCCTACGTTTATCCGATAGAAAAGCTGTTGAAAATTGCAAATGATTGATGATGCTTAAAGGCATGCTTTAGAGTAATGCTCTTTGAGCCTGAATTATCGCTATCGGATTGATTGACTGGGTAATCAGTGTTTCACTTGAGTTTCGTACTTTACTCACCTATTTGTGTCCTCTTACTTCAGTCAATCGATACTTATTATTCTTTTATAGTCCTTAATTCTCCTTTCCTTTGAGTCCTTCAGAGGATTTTTTAAAAAAGAGGATGGCAAAGATGGTCCCATGTTGCAGAAAGATTAAGTCATACCGATGTTTTATTTTATTCGCTGAGATCTTGAGTTTATATTAAAAATTACTGCGGGAGATATCAAGTTAAACAAGTGAATATGTACTTGACGGCGCGGCGTCGGAAGGTTTGTCAGGCTTGTTTTTTGGAACATGATTATATTCGAGTCAAAAGTAAGGAGTTTGCTCTTGGCGCAGTTCCCCGAAATAAATCACTTTGTTGTGGTGTGCAGTTTGCTGAAATTTTTTAAATGGATGAAATGCGTAATTTGGCATTCCAAGGTATTCAATCTAAAAACAATTCAATGCTTCATTTTCATCCTTAACGACGTAAAGTTAGTGTAAATGAAATATTATAGTTTAATTAGCGATTATAATGTTGAAAATTTACTAGTAATTTTAACATTCTCTTAAATTATTTCATTGTTTCTCTAATTTCTCTCGGGTTTCCGTTCAGGGAAGGGGGTTCATGATAGCCGACCATTCGATACATGTCTAGAGCTTCGTCCTCAGGGCAGAGGTGAATCATTCGTCATGTATCGAAACGTTGGCCATCATGGGCCCTCTCAACCGGACGGAAACTTGAGAGAATTTAGAGGAGCTCATACGCCGGGAAAGCGCCAGATCCCACCGTCAAGTTGCTGTTTAGCAAAATTGTTGTGGTAATACGTCCTTTGATGCTGCCGTTTTACCAGTCCATATTAAACGCCAGCTTGCTCATATTTTTAACGTCTTTTCCATGAAATTGTTCGCATTTCTGAATGCGCCATTGCCCGCTCCCGCTCTACACTGTGTCGCCTCATTCCGTTTTCCTTCTTTACCCTCCCTGCTTCCCGCTAATTGCCCGCGCCTGGGTTCCCTGCCAATCATGATCCGAGGCGGTGGTGTGCCACTCGATCCCAGTCACGATCGGCGGGCGAATCTCGCGAATCCCGCCTCGTTCCGTCGTCTCTGGCCGCTTCAAAATGATTCCGCAAACAAAGCGGATGTCGATATCAATGGGGGACGCCAACGGCGTCTTGGCGCCTCCACGTCCATGTACAGGTTGAGAGATGGATACTTCGAAGAAATAAAAAAGGAAACGATCTCAAAAAAACAAGGTTCGAATAACGTTCTGAAAATATGTTTCTTCAATGGCAGTGGAAGGATGTGGAAAAGCTTTTCTTTTCCGTTAAAGTCAGAGCTAGAGTTTATCCTTTGTACAACAACTTGGTAAGTGGGGTGGTTATTTGGAGGAAAAAGCCCATTACTGAGTTCATTTGCGCCATTATGGACATGTGAGTAGATTGGCTAAGGTGGCATTATTATGGGCTTTCTTATCGGGGTATCGTTGGTTATTTGGGGAGGACTTAAAGCCATTGAGGGTAAGGTCAGTAAGTAGGAAATGTGGAAAGAAACTTGGCGCCAGAAGTTCTAGAGCACTTACGGTAAGGCGCTAAAGGATGAAAACTAGTATCCTTCTGTACGGTTAGAACCATATTGATTTGTGCCATTTGAATTTCTTATCATTACATGTATTATTTTCTCCAATATTTCTTCCTCTTGTCACTGTATCTATTTCTTCTTTTTTGTCTCTCTTTGAGCCTGTTATTTACTCTTTTTTACCTTCTCATCCTTCCCCATTTTTAACCCTTTCTCCAAACCGCTACTAATTTCTATGGTTTTGATTTTAATCCTTCTTTAATTCTTGAAGACGACTCATTTACATATTTTCCATTTCTCCACACCTTCCAAGAAATGTGAAGATCTGCTTTTTCAAATTAATTTGCGATGTTAAACGTCCGCATGGTAATCATTCTCCCACCCCCCCTTTTGGTGAGATTTAGATTCTTCCTTTCTCGGTATCGTTATTTTATCCAGAACCCAAATAGCTCAGGAAGGACAATGCTCAAGTTACTGTCCTCAGGACGCACTCCATCAATTAAGTGAAGTGGCTTAATGTACCAAAAAATAGTGACGAATGAATATCAATTAGTCGTTCCCATGTGCACCATTTTAAAATAACGACAAGGCAAGAGTACTCCTTGTGTAGAACCGTTGTCGCGACTTCTATTAAAAAATTACCCTTTGAGATAGCTCGAGACGGATCGGAAAAACGAAATTTTTTTTAAATTTTCACCAAAAATTGGTTCTAATCACGAGCTGTCAGGTTGTACATCATTGTCTGGTCTTCGTCCGTAGGAGGTATCCGGTTTCCCTCTTCGTCCAATGAATGTGACGCCATTCCATCTCACTAAGTGGAGTGGTTTCGTCGGGCTGAATTCCATCGAAAATTATCGCGCCCGAATAAAAAGATCCTGGAAATGGGATACAAGAGAGAAACACACCGCCACGCCACCGAATCGGGTGTTTACCCGCCGAGTCTCGTGCTCTGCTGTGTGTTGTTGACGCACCGCATTACGTCGTCCTCCTCTCCTTGCTCTTAACCTTCAAGACTGCCTCTGTGCGACCACCATCTTCTTTAATGTGGCGGCGAGGTTCCGGAGAGGCTTCGTTCGTTGGGATTGAGCGATGACAACGCGGATCTATCGTCTCCCGTCAGCCTGGGGCGTCGATTCTTCATTCAGTCTCTCAAATTCCGTTTTTCGAGCATGGAATCGTGCCTTGATTATTGCGAGGGAGTCGAAACAACTACAGCTGCAGCATCCAGGGGTAATGACCTTGGCTAAATATAGATGCCCCATAGTAACTGGTTAGATTGTACTAAAATCCATTTGTGTGTACTAAATGTCAGAAAACTTTACTAGTTCAGACTTTTAGAACTTTCTCCATGTAGAGGATACGTCCATCTGTAGTCTCTCTGAACTCCTGGCGAATCCCACAGGATGGAGAGGGATTCGCCAGGAGTTCAAAGTCGTCCTTGGAATAGCAGGTCTCAAGTTCATCTTCATTGGATGTCTAATACTGCCGGGGTCAACTTCAGTTGACGCTAAAAAAATTTGATACTGGTATCCTCGCTAGACGAACTCGCTTGTAGTTTTAGACTTACTTAATTAATGAATTAAGTCGCCTGTCTTTTATTTCTTTGATATGTAGCTTTACCATAGGAAAAAATGAGCTATTTCAATAAGAAATTATAGAAATCCAGTTTCTTTGTTTTGTATTTTGTGAGGTTTTATTAGGTGTTGAGAGTTATATTTTCTTTAAATGGTCGTTTTTGCGTTTTGTATGCCCCAATTCCGCGCTCTACCTCTACTTGGGGAGGTTGCTATTCGATCTAAAGGCGCAATTTGACCACTGTACCGGCTCCTTATGGCAGTCTGCAGTGAAGCACTTACACAGTCGAAAATGGCACAAATTATCTAGGCCTTCGGTCACGAATTGGTTGTCATTGATTCCAATCTCTGTTGTTGGTATTTAAGTTTTCCATAAATAGTGTTTAAGCGAATTTATTTTTTCGTAACAATTTATCTATTCCATGCTTTTTTTATAAAATTTAGTTTTCGTTTAGCCTTATTCATAATCAGACACATTTTACATACATTAATATGTATAGGTATTAGCTTATTTTGCAAATCGTTGACGTGGAGTTTCTACTGAGAGCTACTAGCATTAGCATCAAATCCAGACGTAAGCATCGTCTGTCAGAAATAATATTCCACCACTGTCGATCAATGTGGTCGACAGATGTGTTTCTATAGTTTGGCCAATACTTTAGGATTCTTCACTTCTATAATAAAACGACCTCTTGCCTCCCTACCCTGTGGTCCACCTAGCGGGAAGTCCGGCTCCTTATGAGTGTCCCCAGCCCTAGAGATCGGCTGAGGCGAGAGGGAGGTCTTGACTTAATGAGGAGGATTCCCGAAGCCATCGACACCCTCAGTCATACCAAAGCAGAGTCACTGTGACTCGTTAAACACCGTCCCGATGTGCACATATAACTTAGCACGCACCAGTCGCTTGAGTAACAGAGGCGATTAGTTCACTCAAAGGATGCGATCGACGTGCACCAAGCTCGCCGGATGGGTAGTGCACATTCTATAGACTTTGGGCATGGTCCGTGTCTCCGTTCATTGGCGATATCCCCAAATATCCTAGCATGTAAGAATTACCTCATTCTTGTTTTCTTACATTGTTGCTGATGCGTTTCTCTCTCTTATCTTACAGATGCCCCGAGCGAGAGCGTATACATGATATGTGGAGTCCTCATTGCTATGCTCCTGGTTGCCCTCATCATCGTCCTGCTTGCAGTCACAATCAGGTGAGTTGCTTCTATTGTATAGGTGAGTAAGTTTTTCTCGGGATACACACCGGGGTTACCTGATCTCTCAGCGGGGTATACAGGGTGTCCATAAAAGTATGGATAGTCGGAAATCTATGGGAACCCATTTCACCCTCTTGTACGAGGTATGATTTTTTTCGAGTGATTACTGTTTTTCGAGTTGTTTTGTCTAACTACATATTTCAAAGGATTTTTGCCAATATTGACTGAAGTATGTGATACAGTCCCCTGATTTTTTTAATGAGTGAAATATTGAATCATTATGATTAAAACACATGTAGACCTAGAGCATCCATTGGGGAACTCATTTCATCCCCATGTATGTCATGCGATCGTTTGTAGCTGTACAATTTCGAAAAAAAATATTTAAAAATTTAGTTTTTGCGCAATGATGAGGCATACGGAAATAATTTTATTTTGTATCTGAATGGTACAACATTCAACTATTTTTTTTTAAACCAGGGGAACGTCTCACTTAGGCTACTTTTGGCAAAGATCTCTTGGAATATGTAGATCGGCAAAACAACTTGAAAAGTTTTAATTACTCGTAAATAATAGAATACTAGAATAAATCGTAACCCGTATAAGGGATTTAAATGGATTCTCCAACGAGTACCTACTCTTCTTCAAGACTTACGATTTTCCATATTTTTAGGGACACCCCTGTTTAAGCCGACCCACCTGGTAAGGAATGTTGTGATATTTTTCAGCCCTGACGATGTTAAGCGAGACGCTAGCCAAGACGTTTGAAATGATGGAAACGGTAACCCTTTGTCTAACCCGAGACGAATTTACGAATACCATTCGCCGGGAAAGAATAAGTCCTTAGCTTAGATCATGGTTTGATATTATTGGAGACGAATGGCCATAATCCGTGTACCAGACGGGGATGGAATTAGTTAATAGGTGAACATATAATTATTTTCCTATCGATCGACCGCGATTCAATTTTGGAATCTCGTAATTTATCGAGTTATCTTTCGAGTCTGCTCGTTATTTGGTGGCAACAGTTTCTCTGGAACACTTGCAGGTATCTTCAGGTCTAAGAGTCTTGCCGTCGTATTCGGAGTTCTTCGACTTGAAGGCGCTGGCAGGAGAGCCAACGAGACTGTTTTACTGTTTTGCAAAACATGTCTTTTGAAGGGTTTCAGAAATTGCAGCTAAAAACACATCAGTCAGTCGATTCTTTTATCTACCGGTTCCTAAATGTTTTTCTGGATGTGCTAACTTTAAGGAAACCGTAAAATAATTCAGGTGTAATTATATGATTTTCCCCAAGTCCTCATGCATCAACACTTAAAATGAAAACTGTCAGTTTGTCGTCAATAACCAAAGTCCTCTTCTGAAGACAGCGTTAATTAATTCAGACGATCGAGTTTCAACATAAATATAGCAATATAGTTGCGATAGAGTTGCGTCGACATTCCAATACCAATGAGCTCCATAATCACCAGGGTTGAAATTCGCTATGAAAAAATCATTTGACTTGACCGGGATTCGAACCCGGATCTCCCAATTGCCAATTTCGAGGGGGGCTTATGCGAAATAGATGTTTGTGCGAGTGAATTCGTATCACTTGTTACATGCAATGTTTGGAAAAATGAGCTCCATAATGTTAAGACTGAAACTCTGTGGTAAGTTTCCTCACACATTTTGTGCCGACCATTGTTGAAAATAACACGAAGTGTTTAAATCATGGTCGGTCCAAATTAAATGTGTGTGGAGATTTTACTATAGAGTTAATCTTACCATTGTGGAGATGGAACATTTCCCCGATTAACGCCTGACTCACTTATGTTAAAAATGAATGAAATACGTTTAGTTGATGTGATGGATGATAACATAGGCCTACTACATACCACAAGTTTCTCGCATTCAAATCACATGTGGCTTGATATTTCATAATACATATCTGAAAGGTATTTGTTGTTGTTAGAGAAAAAGGTTGTCTTGGAGTTCATTTTTCGCATTGCATTCTTCCATCAGCTTTGTTTAACACTTTGGATTTGTTGCAAAATCGCTCCCCCGTCTCCTCTCTAAACCTTCCCCCATAAGATTTCAGGCTGCATACATGACTTACAAGAATGTCTGGGCTTCACAAACAGGTCTATGCAACTGATATAGGAAACTCTTCTAGTGTCGAGTCAACTGATTTTTAGTGCCATAATATCCGCATGCTTCCAGGTAATCGGTTAGTGTGTCCTTGGAGGTTGTGTTGGAATCGTTCGTAATAACTCCATTCTCGTAACTAAGGAGTCACGTGGTACAGTCTCTAGGGGTTCGAGATTTTGGTGCATCTAAATCACTCGAAATAATCTCATGCAGCCTTCTCCACCCATAACTTCTCGCGGGAACATCGTTAATGGGGATGAATATCGCGAATAATGATGCTGTGAACTACACATCATACGTACAATTTACTTATCCGTGCGGGTGAAACTCCCTAAAATATGGAACCGAAGGTAGAATTAATGGAATTGGCAGTAACTTGGTTGAATTCCTTCATGAAATGATGAATTACTTAGTTTTCCAGAAAAGATTTATTACATTCTTTCGACCTCTGAATGAGTTATCTGAATGAAATTGCTCTGTTGTGGCACACAATTTGCTGAAAATGTTTCCAATAGATGAAGCGCGTAATTAGGAATTCCAGGGGATTGAATTAAAAAAATGCAATGCTTCAATTTCATCCTTAATAATGTTAAGTTAATGTAGAAGAAATATAACGCTTTAATTAACAACTTAAATGTGTAGAAGTTATAAAATATTTATTTATTCTGGCATTTTCAAAAATTATTTCTTTGTTGTTTACCAAAACTCTTGAGGTCGTACGACTTTTGATGCTGCTGTTTTTCCGTTCACATTAAACGCAATATTGGTCATATTTTTATCGTCACTTCCAAGAAATTTTGCACTTCTGAATGCGCCATTGCCCGCTCCCGCTCTGCAGTTTGTCGCCTCGTTCCGTTTTCCTTCTTTACCCTTCCTCCTTCTCGCTAATTGTTCGCACCTGGGGTCCCTGCCAATCATGATCCAACCCCGATTCCATCGCTGTTTGACATCATCAGGTATAGAAATTATGAAAAACATGGCTTAAATATTAAAAAATGAGAGGGGGGTAGCTAGGCTTCAGGTGATGGGTGGGAGGTTATGGGAATAACCCAAAACGGTGTGGCAGCTGGGGAGGGATCCGTGCCTCTAGCCTTCGCTGCTAGACATCATACCTGATAATGATGATGATGATGATACCTGACATACCTGATGATGTCGCGTAGTGAAGGCTCGAGGCACGTATCCACGGATGATAAATAAATGATGAAAACGAGCTGCTACTTTGCAATCGTTTAGATCTCCGTTTGCAAAAGCGTGCAGTTATTGGCGCTTGCATTCCCGTAGTATAACATAATAAAATTTAATTCCCGTCGTATGACGGTACATTCCCGTCAATCGTAATGCACTCCTCCTTGACGGAAAGATGACGGAAATCTGAACTCCGTTTCCGTCGCGGCAGAAGACGCTGATCGTTATTCCGCCCAAAGGTGTGGAAGCCAGTACATACACCCGCCTCCAGGCCAACTGGATCCCCACTTTACCGTCTCTCTCTCTCTCTCTACGCCTACAGGCCTGAGTCAGTAGCCGGCGAATTAATGCGTGAATCCCTCGCCGAGCGTGCGAAAAGATAGCAAAGCAAACAGAATTTTAAAAATCATGAAGTTATCACGTGGCGAGCAAATGAATAAAAATCATCGCCTCCTCGGAAATGGCTTACTCACTCTGACTTGCGCTATCCACGGAAAAAATCTTTTAACTGGTTATTCTTCCCTTGAATTTCTTTGTGTGGAGCGAGTGGTAACACCGAGTGCTAAGACCGCCTCCGCCGCTTCCCCACTTGACGCCACCTCGAGGGACAAAGACAGCACTCTAGAGTAAATTGTATTCACGGAACTTAGTGGTTGGGATTTCCATCGTCTGAGGAATATTTTAATTCACTTCTTACAAATAGCAAGCCTAAAGAGTTGGCAATGTACGCCGCCAATATTGTGGCACGTCCGATTTCTTGGTTTCTGGTTGACGCCTCGCATGCTGACTTAATGCTCTGAACATCAATCATATTCTCGGAAACAGGAAAATCATTTTCCAAATTATTTATCTCCAGTGCAGAAAATAAGCCGTAAATTTATAGAATTATTCTTCGTGGAAAATTCGCACATTATTTGGTGATCAGTTAAGCGCATTGGTGCAAATATGCACGTAAAGGTGATAGAATTCTCCATGATAATATCAGTTTGTTTGACTGGAGTTCCTGACTAAAATCATTATCGACATTTATCTGGTTCAGTTTTGAATCCCGGTCAAGTAGTATGACTTTTTTATTGAAAATATCATCACTGGCGTGCAAAGTATTTTCTCCGATCGGAAAGGATATTCAGGTTGCAAAGAACACTGTATTTTCCACAATTTATTTTCAATGGTATATGCATCTACTTTCGACACAAAAGCGTCATCCTCAGGTACTTTCAGGTTTAAGGTCGGTTTAAGGATATTCAGGTCGTGGAAAGCATTTTAACGAAGTACTATCATTGTTTAGAGTTTGGATTGAGTTAAGTGTATCGTTTGCAGGAATTATTTTTTTCTCCTCCCAGCTGTCCTCCGCGGCAATTGAAGCCCTGGCACTCCGCCAATTAACTGTTCGCTTTCCCTCCTTGTAGTACGGACAAGGAGGATAGAACCTCCTCGCCGAAGTTCTCTGTGTAAGCCGCATATTGATCTTACTTTCGCAATTGCTCTATATGAGAGGAAAACATAATGAGAAATTCCGGGAATCCACTTCAGAGAGAAAATTAAATTTCATTACCAATGGAGGTGACTTACAATAATGCTAGAGGGTGGCAGAAGAGGCTAGCGAGGAGGTTTTGAGTTTCACTAGCACCTATTGAGGCGCAAAGCCATTAGAGGAAGGATATAACCCAGAGCCTGAAGACAAAAATGGAAAGGCGGATAATGTTCTCACTATTCATTCAAGACGCGATCTCATACATGTAGCATTAAGTATCCATCAATGGAGGTCGTCCTAATTATTGCATAATGAACTTGAACATAATGAATTGAAAATTTTTAAGTAGTTAGTTTTAATGAATGATATAATGCGTCGTTGCTTATTCTGTCAAGAGATCATTTCTTCTCTGACAGACGTAGGTATCACATGTTCAGAGATACAGGGGACATTAAAACACAAATTTACGGGAAGCTAAATTTTTCATATGCTCGCATTTTAGGAAATGGATATATACTGTGCCGAACACCGGGGCATAGTCAACAATATAATACCACGATATATGCCCTACAAATTTGGTCGGAATAGGATAGGTCAAGTGCACTTTTGGTCTTTTTCCGTCGTTTTTAACATGGAATGATCCGAAAGAGATAATTAGAAACCGCCTAAAAACACTTTCCTGCGCTGTGTCGGACTGTATCGACGCACGTTTCGCGAAGATGACGAATCGTGGTAAAATTTACTAATTCCAAGAATGCATCGTATACATGACTTAATATATTTGTGATTAATGATTATAGTTTCGAGGTTACAAGGTTTCGAGGTTAATATCCATGCACACATTTTAAGTATTGAACCTACCAAATGCTAGCTTTTGGGAGAGGAAAAAGCAACATTCTCTCACCACTACCAAAAACCAAGTTTTCCTTGCATTCGTATACAATTAGCTATTGTTATTAAGTTAATATTTAACTCGCTGATCTGAAATTTTAATGGAGTTTTAACTGCGAAAACGTGCTAATTTTAATTATATAATGTGGAATCGTAGTGTTCGCTGATGAGCTACTTTATCTTCTACTGACTGTGTTCCCTTTTGAAACTTTCCTGTTTTTTACTTTACTCTAGTTTATTTATTTAGCCTCGAAATATTTCAACCTCTCTGTAAAAATTGGGTAAAACGTTGAGGCATTCCTTTAAATAGAATGAATGAAGCAAAACTTTTCAATTACTTTCTCCTTTTTTAAAATTCGATTTTATTATTTGGTATGTAGTTAACCCTTAATAATAACATTGGGTGGTGGAAACAGCGATCGAAAATATAAATAATGAGCGGAAAATTACAAAGGGCTGTATTTTAAATGTGCCACCGCGAGAACGTGAGGGTAATAACTTAAGCGTTCAAGTTCATTTAAATTTCCGCCGAATCATCCTGCGTTTACAGACTTTAAGGTGGAATTTTCCTTCAACGAGTGGAATTCTTCCAGAAATACCTCTTGATTCCCTCACTTAACCCCATCCCGAAGCCGAAGTTCGGTAGCTTCAAAGGCGCGAGAGCTCTACGCGCCGATCTTGGATCATTGGGAGCAGAGGCACACTCGAGGAAAACCCAGGCGACGATGCTGGGATGGGGCATTGTGGAAAGGCGTGGTGGGGTGAATAAACAAGACGATATCACGAGTATTTTATCGCCCGAGAAAATAATGCATCCTATTGACATTACTAAATGGGACCTACCAGACAATGGGCCGCATCAGGAAAGAATGTATTGAATCTGTATTCATTGTGGAAATTTAAGTACATGCTATTGCCATTGCGAGAGTGTTTTTATCCTACTGTCTTGGATTATTACGGCACAAAGGAGAACTAAGTCGCCGATTTCAGGAGCGCACGATGCATTTTAAGTATGGAGTTGAATAATCAAGGTCTCGGCGGGATAAAATGTCCAAGCAGCTTGAGAAAGAACGTAATTTTCTCTGGCTAGGCAGTGAATTTATTTTTTTCAAGTGGGGCATTTTATCTATTGAGTTGATAATGAAATTTCATCGAGATCATATTTTTGGCTGGCTTTTTCACCGTCTTTAATAATATTCGGGCATCTCTTGGACACGTCTAGCAAGTCCATCAATTCTTTCCTACTTCGTCTTTCCCAAGACGTCCCCTTAATCGTCTTTATGTAGTTTCTGAGCTTAGTGTTTACGCCGTTTTACTGCCCCAACTTTTTGCTTTCTTAAACAGCATCTTTTCTTCCATTGCAGCCTTTTGTAAGTCGTCCGTATCTTCTCCTTCAACTAGCTCAGCCTCTATCCAATATCTCCGATTTCCTTTCTGCCCCCTTCTCACACCCTTCACCCAATATAACTCCCCGTTTTCTGCCTTTCTCTTCGCGTAGCTTCTTTTCTCAATCCTTCTTTCAGCACATTTGTCAAAACCGTCTCCACTCCAGTCATAATCACCTTCTTTCTTGAGTGCGTGGTACAGTCTTACAAACAATAGACTCCTCGCCTGTGCTTTCAATAATTCTTACCTCGAAACTAGTATTATTGTCTTGAGTTTCGGCTTCTAGGAGTTACAGACGACTTGCTGCGCCTTGCTTCTTGAAGAGTTTTTACGTGAAGAGTATTTCTTATGTGGACAATGTTATTATTTCGAGTACATTTAAGTATACCCCTTATCAGCGTTAGCCTTTTACAAATATGGATGATAAAGATTAGTTAGTGAAATTCCGGTGATAATAATTACATTCGTTTATTCTAAATCGATATTTTTATTAAGTATGAATTATCGGTAGATTTCAACCCACTTGGTACCGTAGGCATGTTATGCAAAGACGCATTTGATTTTCGGAAATGACCAAACTAATTCAACGTGAGATTGAGTATTTTTTTTTAATGGTCGTTTTGCTGTCGGGGGTTTTTTTCGATGAGCTGTTTTCTTAAAATTCCCCGCCTGAATCGCTCGATTATGCGCGGCGCCTTGGCCTGCCATATGCGAAAGTTGCTTTTCTGGTTTTATCTGGTAAGGACGGCGAGGACGTAAAAGGTTCATGAGAATGATTTTGACCGACTAAATGAGGTCTCCGGTTTTGATCTTCGCCATTCGCAGTGTGAGTGGAAGGATGATCACAGAAAGATTATGGGTAGTCAGCAATCACGGGAATGTCAGTGCACGGGCCAGAATTTTATCATTTGGGGTTTGATTCAAATAGAGGATCACTTATGGCTAGTTTCAGGAACGACACATATGCATTCTATTAAGTTATGGGATCCATAAGCCATGGCAACCATTCAATGAGTTTTGCAGAAACATTCGATAAATTTATTGGTTTCATAACTTATGACATGGAGTAATGAGTTTCATAAGTTGGCAAGATGGCGGATGCGCGATGAACCGCTTGGAGACTTAATCAAAGAGACCAGTTAATAGAGTTGCTTTGAGAAAAAATAGAATTTCGTTTACTCATACTGACTAATTATTATGTATATTAGCAATTATTCACAAGATATACTTTCATAAATTTTATCCGGCGGTAGAATATAAGATCGAATTATCGAAGCTAATGATAATTGGTAAATAAGTTATGTAATTAGTAGATGTGTTCTGCAACCCGAATATTGTTATGAGGTCTATAACTTTACGGATCTCATAACTATTGATTCCATAACTAAATGTTCTTTCAATCGGCCATTTGAAGTTAAAGGTGTGAGTGCACTTTTTCCAGGAGTCATGATACAAAATTTGGCTTGGACTTCAATATCGGATGTCTCTGTTATTGCTCTGCAAATCCACCTTCTGTCGTATTCCTTTCTGCATCCATTTTTCCGCAGAAAAAAATGTCATGTCATTACGGCTTATTTCCTGGATACAAGGGAAGCAATATCAATGGCCCCTCTTGCTTTGGAATCCCCCCTCTCCCCAAGTGAATGCTGCCCTGATTTCATTGGAGGAAATTTGCTGATTTCCGTTTTCCTTGTGATTGTCGTTAATGAGATAAGCGCGTGACTGCAGGTGTACAGACTGAAGAAAAAGTTCACCTTTTTATCAATTGAATTCGCTAAAAAATGTATACCGTCATGAATGAAGTGTTTAATCTTCAAAAAATTAAAAGATTCAAACTATCCGGCGGGTATGTTAATGATTTTTTCAGTTTTTTAAAACTTGAAGTGCTCACTGCAGCAACATTTTAATTAAATCAATGTCTTTTACGAATACAAATTAGATTGGTCCAATAATCCCTCTGTTACAAGGCGTTTTTTTTGTTTTGCGTGCATCTTATGCACGCTTTTAGCAAGTGTGATGTGTTACTTACTGTATTGAAAACGTTCATACGAGCAGAGGTACCTTATTTCAATTCGACCATCAAAAAACGTAGCCTGACGGTGAAGGAAAAGGTAAAAAGAAATATTCTCGGGATATATTGGCCTTAAATTGCTGATTATCCCTTAGATGTGTTATTAAGTTAGTCCATGACGAACTAATCCACTGCAGGAAAGCGCCCACTGAGGGAGTGGGGGATACTGAACCAAACAGAGTGATATCGTTAATGATACATTTAACTCGATGGAAAAAAATGATAAGTTTGTCGATGAAATTTTGATATGAAACAATTGAAGATTATTTTGGTACTAAAGTGGTTGACATAAAGAGGAGGAGAAAAGGTGGCAAATCGAGCATTATTCTGTAGAAAACATTCTGTTGACTGCAGCGATCATTTTTCTTGTGCGTCGAAGTTTTCAACGATGGACTGTGTATCCATCACGGTGGACTGTAATTTTTCAACTTCCCATCGCGGCCGTTGCTCTGCCTGGCTAAGGAGGAAAAACCGCCGTCCTCACTTTTTCCTCGTCGTTCTCTACGATGTCGGCCGCCGTTCCTCGAGTTCAATGGGCGTAATCGGAGAGCTGCTCCTGGCTCTGGAAATGGTGAGCCGACCACGAAAAAGAAGTGATGTGTGCTGTGGGAGTGAGGGAGGAAAAGAGAGGTGTTCGAGACGACGGGGATCCCCCGGCCGCCTTGTGCCTCGGAACGAAGGAGGGCCGTGATTGGTCCTCGTCCGTGTTTTTGGGGAAGCGGGTCGCGGGCGTATGGTGGCAGCCGTCCGCGCTCCTCGTATTTCCGTCTCAACGGCAGTCGTTGATGAAGCGCCCTACTAAATCGGGAGAGAAACG
Organism: Ceriagrion tenellum; assembly: GCA_963169105.1. NCBI lineage: Eukaryota > Metazoa > Arthropoda > Insecta > Odonata > Coenagrionidae > Ceriagrion > Ceriagrion tenellum. Next base: position 53,281,429 of record OY720637.1, read on the forward strand.
ACAGTTGTCCTCGGTAGAGTTTTCCTCAAAGAAAGGATTGAACAATCGATATTAAAGAGTTTTCCCCGCGGTGCATAACGTAGGTATGGTATGGTGTTGGCTTAGGTATGCGCTCTGATAATCCCAAGGACTGAGCTGGCGGAAGCAATAGGACATAAATAAGAAATCCGGATAATTCTTCTTTCAGCCAGAAATGTGTTACAGCGTGTATAAGACACAATGTGCCAGTACTCTTCTTTCTAAGGAAGAACGGGACATTTATGGATGTATCTAAATGAGATAAGATCATTTGACAGCAGAGACCGTGCTTGTATTTGGAGCAAGAATCAACATATTCCTGCTCTTGGCTCAACTGCAAAAGAAATGTGCGATTAAAGGAATTTACCAATGGACTAGTTAATTGTTGATGTCAAATACCGTAAAGTGGGGTTACTTTAGTACGTAGGGGTGAAAATGTTACAACCTCGTTTTCATACATTTAGCATTTGATAATTTGTCGTAGTTCAAAAATTTGACTAGAGATGTCAGTTTTATTGTGTAGGTAAAGTTTCTTTGGGTTGGTTACACCGGTTAACAATCGTTTCTTTCGATTTTGAATTCTCACAACAGGAGGTTATATACAAGTCTGTTTTAGGAGTGAGTTGTTCAGTTCTACAAATCTATTGATGTCAACACGATTGCGATTGTTCCCGAATCAAAGGTAAGTATGAATTTTGGTAACAATATATCCCTGTTTAATTTACGATAACATCTGTTTTTCTATCTGCATTCGTTAATGTAGTAGTTTGCTAAAATATAAATATAAAGCTTGGTGGGGTCAGTTTAGTACACCTGTTTAGTCTACAGGTTGGGAGGGTGAGTTTAGTACACATATTTTTTCAATATAAAAGACAACGTTTTCGTTCCAGAAACAGTGCCACGGCAGTATGTTCCATAATTGGGATCAAGGCCTTATCAAAACTACACAACAGAGACTGAGGTCAAAGACTGACCTTCTTAAAGGAAAGATGAAGAGACAGGGTTAAATTTATTCCCACTTAAAAGTTTTTTCAGCATTTTTGTTGTTCCTCTATGATAAAAGTTGATATCTATTTTGGTGTGGCTTCTATTATGTTTTAGTGACATAACACAGAGACGACCGTGAAGTTGAAAATTGACAAAATATTCTTAAAAATCTTAAAACATGTTGAAAATATATTTTTTTAATCAGAAATTTGCCTTGCTACTTCTTGAGAATCTGAGGAAACGTTTGTGATGGGGTGAGAATAGTACACAAGTCTCTGCTATGTTATTTCAATATGATATACGCTCGTACTAAATTGACCCCAATTAATGGGGTAACATTAGTACATTTAAAAAATGTTTTTATAACCATTGTAATGCACATAGAACCTTAAGCAATAGCTGATTTTGGTCATGAGAATTGAAGCTTTCACAAGAAAAATTAAATTGGACTGTGAAAAAAACATAGCTTGCTGCAGGTTCAAAAATATGTCAAAAATGTACTAAAGTAACCCCATTGCACGGTAACTTTCCAACAATATTTTCCTGTATATTTAGAAGTCACTTCGCATTAATTTGGGAAATAATATCTATCTTGGTAACCGATTGTTCATGACGTCGTAGTCGACCAGTCCACGTAGTATGATCCGTTATTGTCTATTTTTTGTAATAATTTACATGGAAATCACGATATTATGCGAGTAACAGTTTGATATTTTAACTATTTGTTGCAAAAACCGGATGTTTAATTACAAATATAGTTTATTTCTAATCATAAATAAATATTTTGTCACATTCATATCCATGCATGGGACTCATAAAACACGTAGTAATCATACCATTCAATTCATATTGGTAATTTCAAAAGTTACTCTCAATAAATGGATGCCAGAATTTGTATTTTTATTTACTCGAAAGTAATTTTTCTGGTTTAACTGGTCCTTGAACCAAACACCTCAAATGCTGCTATCCCACGTCCATTATTAAATTGCAGTCGAACCTTCAAGCCTACGACCTTAAGGGTTAACGGGTTGCCAGTTCTGCATCATGAAATCCGCCCCTAGATCTTGATTTCCATGGAAAATCTCCGCTGATTCCGAGAGTTGAAGACAGATCCTTTGGAAAATATTCAAACATAGCAGGTGAAATACGTTGATATTGCCACGAGAAAAATTCTGCCTGGACCGGAAATGAAACCACCCATAATGTTACCCGCCAAAATTGGCTCGACAGTTAGGAATCCTGGTTAGTACAGTGGTCTGTGCAATGGTCCAGCAAACCAAAGGCTCGTGGTTCGATTCCCAGTTCAGTCCGAATTTTTCCCATGGCAGTTTCAAGATTCGCCTTGAGAAGGCGGCGGCACTCGTAGACCCGCCCTATACCGTCGCAGGAGTACGCCCGGCGGAGAAACAGCGACGCCAGAGGACCCCCTCCTCCGCCCCGGATGTAGTGTCCAGTGAAATTTCGATTCCTATCACGGACGCAACATTTGAGTCCCGTTTGAGTTCGTGAGAAAATACGTGGTCGAAGGGAGAGTTGCGGGGGTGGACTTTTTTTGTGAAATTTAGTTTCGTCTGAACTTGGCGAAATCAGGCGTCACTTCGTAGAAGAACTCAACATTGTTATCCATATTGAAAATGATGCTTTGAACTTTTCTGAAATTATTTAATTTGTACGACGCGTTTCACAGCTGTACTGCATCGTCAGGTACAATTTTTCGAATAATATTTATATATTAATTGCTGTGATAGTAACGTGATGTGGGGTAGTTTGTGGAGCATTGAGAGGGCACTATGTAATCAAACAAGTCGGACAACCGAAATAACAACCATAACCATATTGTTTTTCCCTGCTCTCTCCTTACTTTTATATGAATAGCACAACAGAATGGACGAATAAACGAATGTAAAGCAAGATTATCCACCATCTGTTTGAAATTTAAGGCAAGAAACGCATCAAACATACAATTGATACCTAGTACAATAGGTTCTTCTCGATTTTACCCCCATTTTTGGCGGGGATGCGGATGCTCATGCCACCATTTTCCATCACAGGGTCATTGTTGCTGTACCTGCAAGCGCTATTTCCGTAATGTTTAATGTTCTTATTTGATTGAAACTCACATGTGGCGCCATATTCCTTCTTTGCTGCCATAGCATCTGATCGGCTGCTGTTGAAATCACTAAGGTATTCAGGGACAGAAAGCAGTGATCTCGAATGATTGGAAAAGGGGCAGGGGTTCTTATTATTGAAGCTATCCCTGAAATTGACTGCCTCAAAAAACCATCAGTTGGAGCTGTAATTGAACTTGTGCGTGAAATATTACCGCGTAATTCATATTTACGTTCTTGTCCGACCATTCCGCGAACAGTCAGGATGCCACCGGCTTCCTTTGACTACCGTGGACGTTTATGACAAACGCACGTGCCTACGTTTGCCAACGAAATAGATGTTGGATGTTTTTCAGACCGACACAGAATATAATCATGACTCCTCACTACATCTTTAGGTCTGACAGATGCGGCAAAATAAGAGAGAGACACTGCCGAAAATATAGGTACAAAAACTTGTTCTTTCCGCGCACAATAAGCGACCACAATAAAAATTGAGCTCCACTAAATACACTCCTATAATACATGTCGCCATTTCATCTCCCAAAAACTTACATCTTTACACGGCTGGTGACCTGACACCCCCCCCCCCTGCCACACGCCCATGCGGCGGCGCGCAGGGTATTATATAGATGTAGAATGGATCCGAGGTTTGGTGAATTATGGTCGTTTGGTGGCGAAAAGAGGTCACAGCTTTCATCTTGAATCGGGAGAGATTTTCTATCGTAACGTCTTCGTCGTCGTCTCTTCGCACCACGATTCCGAGGAGCTCTAATGAGTCGCTTCGCGTAGCTCATCTATTAAGCCCACTTGAGGGTTTGATTCGCTGTTTTTGAGATATCCTCACCGACCTCAATTAGCTGACATCGGAAAGTTTCGTACCTGCAATATATCATCTTTCTCACCTCTCCCCGGCTTCCCCTCTTCCCCCTCCGTCACATCCTCGTCCAAATCTAGGCTTAAGGCTCCTCGCACGAAGATGTGATTCGTTCGTTGAATTCCCTCCGTTACTCGTTCACCTTTCTCACCAACCATTAATGCCGCTTTACTCAGAACATTCAATTGCACATAGGGATGCATGAATTTTTTCACGAGGAAAATTGTAACGTATAAAGCGGAAAATTGTATGATTGTCAGAATTGCTGAACGGAAAATAAAGCCTGCTCTAATTCTATTCATTTTCTTGTCAATTCCACGATACATTCGTTTTTACATAAAAATGTACCGTGTACAGCGGCCTTTAAGGAGATTTCACCGTGACTGAGTCGAAAATATACTTCACTCTATCCTTCATTATTCTCACTTGTGCTTAAAAAACTTGAAATTCCTTAGTTACTTTACTGATCACAGTCCTTAGTTACTAATTAATTATATTAAAGTACAAGATTCACAGATTATTCGACGATTTTATTTTTAAGGAGCACATTTTTGGCCATATGACTGACTTTAGCGCTATTTCTAACGAAGTAGCACATTTTTTACTCCAATTTCTGTCGTCCTTTGCTAATAACTTAAAAATGTTGTAGAAATGCTGCCAATATTTGATATCCATTTGATTGTCTGGGTTTCCGTCTTGCTACTGATTATTGCGTAAATGACTTCAAAATTTGTTGGTGGAACGTCATTTTTACATTTGTTTCACCAATTATCCTATCATCTTCGCGTAATTCCAGGTTCAATAAAAGTAGTACAGCAAAAATGAAAAATTTTCATAAGATTAAGACAAATATTTCTGTAGGTAGCCAGTGCCGAAATTAAAGGAAAATAAGTCTTTTTAAAGTGGGTCCAACCTAAAGCCAATGTTTTTCTGTCATGGAAATCTCCGCAGCCTACCCATGTTACCTAGAGAAACTGTTGAGAGAAATTTGTGAATTTACATTAAACGATTTGCCTTCTTTGGTAACTCAATCTAATTTAAGGTGTCAAAAAAGAATCGGACGCATCAAGTCTTCATTATCCATTCGAAAGCCAGTCACGAAAAGTTGAAAGGATTTTGCAATCGAATAAGTTAACTGTTTCGCGAATAAATGTATCCCTTATGTCGCCGGTTGAGAGTTAATTCAGTCATTATCTCTGTTGAATGTCGATTTATGGATATTTTATTTCTACCCTTAAAGGCAAATCTCACTAATGATATTATTCTGGAATTTTTCTTTTAATGGTGATCGTATTAAAAAAATGATATCTCTATTCTTTTTCCACTGGTTGAAATATCTTTCCATATTTTTAGTGAGGCGAATATTATATTCTACATACATCTTGATTTCTGGGAGAAGTATGTTTATCATTGTTAATTGTTCTCTTTTATAGTTAGTAAATTTTTGTTTTTGAAATATTTTTAGCGAACGTTGCTGTTGGTTTTTCCAATGAAAAAGGACATTTTTGTACCGTCCACAGTTTATTAAAAACAATAAGATTCACACAACGTGTTACAGTTCTTTATGTGACTTTTGCGTGCTGTGAACCTCCAAATAAACGGTGGAGAATATAAAAACTTCTTTCATTTCAACAATGTTGAAACTGCCGCACGAAATTGCACCAAAACCGGTTAACCATGAGAGTAACAGCGTTTGAAACAATACGGAAATGAAATCTCGTTGATTACGTTTTGCGTTAAATGACAAATGGAGTATAACGGAGAAAAAACCCAATGTCTCGGAGTGGTCGGCCAAGTGGATAAGATCATTTGTCCGCGGGAAAATTAACACCTCGTCGTGACACTTCTCCCTTCAAGTAGTAGTGTTCAAAGTCAGTCGCAAAACCGGAAGAGCGTTTCGCGCCTACGGTGCCCACAGACCGAGCACCCCCCCTCGCATCCCCTGCGTCCCACATAGATATTCGTTTCCCAGAAGTCACGCGCTTCCCGCTCCTGCATGCATGAATGTTTATTGTGACTCCTTCAAGGGCCTCCCCCTTCATCACGCCACGCATTTATCCTTCTGCTAGGTGCTGGGACGTGTACGGGAACGCTCGCTATGTCGGCTGTCATGTGACCGAAGCTGGTGGATGTCGCAGACCGACACTGCGACAAGTGTGACTCACCCCCTCCATATAAATCCTCCGAAGAATTTTCCTCCAGGTATTCGGACTAGCGCGACGACCTGAATGATCAAAACTACTAATTCTGAAGAGACAAGGGGTGCGATTCTGTTTCTTCATAACGCCATAGCGCCGCGACCATGCAGTAAAATAGTGAGTAGGTCCGCGACAATGCAAATCTGTTTTTCAGATCTCGCGCCGTTTTAGTTCGTGCAACGCTTATTTATTGTATTTTCGCAATTTTCGTAACGTCGCACAGTTTTCCGCCAATTTTTCCGCGAACTTTTGAGCCAATCCGTGGAAAGAGATGATTCCCGAAAAGAATGAAATGCGAAAGAAACCCGGACGCTTCGTTAAGAACTACACAAGCGATCGGAGAGTGTCGTAAAGCTGATGGAAAGACTACGTCGGTAGCCGCTAGACACTTGGAGGCTACACACTAGGCTTAAATTACTTTTCAGATCAAGAAAGCTTCAGTATGATATGAAGAGTATTACTAGTAATAGAAGTGTGTAATCAACTAACTGAACACTCTTCCTCCTTGGTATCAATCTCTATGACTACGTTACTCTACTACAATAACAAAAAATCATACTAGAACTAAAAAAGAGCAGATTGCTTTTCGAAGGTTAACGTTAATGGTTATTAATCTACATACTTCTCATAGTTGCATATGATGAAGTGGCGCATTGTGTAGTAATGTATTTGCATTCTTCACTCCCTCTAAATTACAGTAAAAGATAAAACGTTTTGAAAATCGAAAATCGAAAATCGATCATCCTCGAAAATCATCCTCGATGTTTGGCTGCTAAGTCAACATTTTTTTTAGATTCACTTTGGTAGTGAATGAGAGTGCAAACAAGTTCAGAAGATTCTGACAAAATTGCGTCGAGTTTGAAATTCATTGATTGATGAAAAGATTCAATTTTTTATAATGAAAAACATCTTTAAGTACATCATCGTCAACATCTCCCTCTTCCGATAGTTCATTTTTATGTAATTATTTTTATATACACCCCACGTGCAACCAGAAATACAAGTTGAACAATCACCAAGCGAGCAACAAATACAGATAGATATAATACACAGTAGTCTATGCTGGCAAAATACATAACACATCAACATTAAAGACGCGTCACAAGCTTATTTTTTGTTGTTTTTTAATTGATATCATTGTAAGTTTTTTATATTAATCCTATCTAAGGCATTACGAAATATATGCTTGATATTTTCGGTTTAAAGCAGCATTTTTACAGCACAGATTGTTGACTATTATGATGTAAAATGTCATCTCATTCCTTCCTTTGTTTGATGAATCATGGCATTTGCAGTTAATTCATCAACGTAAGATTTTCTCCTTAGTTATAACGTCATCAGCAATGTCAGGTCATTCAATACTCCCCATATCGCAAAATTTGGCTATTAAGAACTACGTTTGAAAACACATATTTTGCATAATTATCAAGGATGGAGTGATCATATTCCCAACTTAATAACTCTGCCTGAAAAACCTTTATTTAAACTCTCAATCATTTCGATATATATTTGTTACTCAAGGGTCCGAAATAATAAAGCCATGCTCCCCTCCTTAAAAGAGATAAAAACAATATGTTAGCAAAGATTCGTTCCTAAAATACCTTGATGTACCGTACAGCAAACCATGTAGTTTACATGCAGACATTGCAATACAAAATGATTGGTAAACAAAGGTCAATTTGCAGTTTAAAAATATGATCAAATCTTTTACGCCTTTTTTGTGATGCTGTACCACATCAAAACTCGGACAGTAATGTAAGGTGTTTTTTATTTCTTCAAAATTTCAAATCTTTTCACCCATCAATAACTCAGCGTGGAAAGTTTTTGAAATATACCAAGTGTTGTATATTCTAATAAACTTGACACCTTCAGGCGTCTCGCTTCATGGAAGTATTTCATATTCGAATCCATATTGAAAATCAGAATTGTCTTCTCCACAGTTACTTTATTAATTGTGTAAGTGTTCAATACTGATTTTCAATATGGTTTCGAATTTCGTATATTCTGGTGCAATTTAGAATAGAAAATCCCCAAATGTAAATAAATATGAGAAAGTGCCGAGTTTTTGTGTTGGCTTTCCTTCCCATTCCTCCTTTCGATATGTGGCAAGATGGGTAGTGTCTGGGTGAGGTGGTGCATTTACCTCCATCTCCGACTCATTCCTCTCCACGTACTCTCGCACCCCTTCCTGGGCGACTCTTCTCCGATTCCATCTCTTGGTTTTCTTCCGCTGCGCGCGCCGATGCACGGGAATGTCTCGTCTCTTCCTCCTTTTCTGTGGGGGACAAGAACACGCGGTGGAGGAAGATGGTCGCGAAAAACAGCCCTCTTCGTTTCTTGGTTCGGAAATTTCCGTAGTTTTCGAAGATACCCATCCGTTTGGTGGACTGTGTACAGTTCGCTGGAAAGTTCGGATTAACGAGCTCGGTGCGAGAAGTTCTGAAGGGCTAATGACCATGAGGGAATGGATGCTGCTGCAGCGAGGCTGTCCGGAATCACTCAACCATCTTCCGTCTGTCGACCTCTTAATTGTTTGTGGATTTTTGCGGTCAAATTTTTTCCAAAAATCACCTGAGGGCTCGTTCTCGACTGCAGTTCAAAATTTTCCTCGGGACCGCTAGAGAGTTGCACTGTCGAAATGGCACTCGTCTTCAAATGTTTGTTTACACAAGAAAATGTAACACGGAGGTAACAAGGTCAGAGAAGCCGCTGTGGGTTGAGTTCTTTTTACTAACGCGTATCGCGGTCGTATAAAAGAACCGCATCTTCCCTCCTCATTTGTTGACTTGCCCTCCTCTTGCAGTACTCATCAATAATGGTATGAGAAAGTTCTTGTTAGCCCAGTTAAAATGGACTATATTGTTACTGTGCTGCTAATGGGTAACATAGAGATATGTGTCAGAAATTTCATGCAATCCGTACTTAACTTCCTCCGCCAGAGATGTACAAAAGAATTATCAATTTTATATAACCCCACCGAATTCTTTGCCGTGTCTCTTGGAATCATAAAAAAGCACCTCTGTTAGATTCCGGGTGATTATAGAGCCAAAATGATTAATAGAGTAGGAATTGATTAGTATTATAAAAACAAAAGGCATGGAAGATAATATTGTGAGAAATTGAAAAGGCATCTGCGAAAATGGCTGAGTCTTGCCATTGCCGATTAAGTCTACTATTTCTGGTCATTATTGCTGTAAAATTAAGATGACATTTAAATATCAATTGGTCATGTAATTCCATTCCTAACTGTAAACTGAAAATTCGTAATAATAACCTTATAAACAAAAGGATACATGTACGTACAGCCGTGTATTCTGTGAGTGATTTCAAAGTAATGAGCCTTTTAATGGCATTTCTTAATCACTAAACGTTATATCGTCAATATTTGCACACGTGTACTGTTTATACATCAAAACAGAACTTAATGTTATCTTTTACTCGTCCTCATTGTCATTATTAGTTATAATTAACTACTTTTATTAGTCTCTTGTCTTTATATTTCTTTTCTTTTTTTTCTACGGCTTTCAAATCTTATTTGAAGACAAAAACCTTGCTTTTACCCTGGAGAACTTTGGCAGAGATCAAATATGGGGATGCCAGTTAGAGCATGGATAAGAGTCTGATATGGGTTATGTAGTTTAAAGCTTGCGCTAGGACCTTGGGGGAACGAGTACATATGTAGTTCTGTATTTAAAGATCTGAATTCGAAGGTTGGTAAGGAAATCCGATGGGCAGGGAGACGAAGGAAGAAGTGGTTGTTGAGGTTGGAGAGGAGAGGAAGATCCGGGAGGAAATTAGGAGACAAGATTAAGTGGCTGTAGCAGGCCGTATGAGGCTTTGGGATACTGGAGGAGGTTATGGAGGGGAGATGATTGGATAAGCATGGAGAAGGGAGAAAAAGAAGGGATTTTTTCAGTGAGATGAAGAGAGATACATACTTACATAACCTTCACACAGTCCCTTTTCGGGGTAAGCACGGTCAAGAAAGTTAAATTCTCGATAATGGGTCACTTAGCTTCGATAGAAACCTCCCTACTGCGCTATCCTTGAATATCTCTCTTGTGCTTCTGTTAATCTCCTACATTACTTCAAGCTAGCCCTCCTGTTCTTATAATCATTAATATGTATGATAATTACACATGTTCCACTCCAGCGACTGTACAGAAAAAATATACAAAGCGAGTAAAATGAGGCACCCCAGAAGAAGTTCTGATGCTTGGGCTGCCATTCCTTAGATATAGCTGTTATCAGAAGATGCAAGAAAATGTAAATCAGATTTACAAAAGGCTACTTGACTAAATGTACCAAGAGTGTCCATACATGGTATTATTATATCATCGCACAGATATGCTTCAAGCTAGCCCTCCTGTTCTTATAATCATTAATATGTATGATAGTGACACACATGTTCCACTCCAGCGACTGTACAGAAAAAAATATACAAAGCGAGTAAAATAAGGCACCCCAGAAGAAGTTTTTTACTATTACAACGAATTGAGTCGAAAAATTATGAAAATGGTTAATATTCCATCTATTCTCTTCCACCAAATTAATTCATGATTTTCGCGGTCTGCCTCTATCTCACGGATCTTTCTCTCCTCTACCTTAAGCCAGCTTCATTTTTTGAATCTCTTCCATTGTCTCGGCTTGGCCAAACCAACGAAGCCCACGCCCTTCATAAATGTCCATCGACGGAACATCCGTTGCTCATTCTTTCCTCACTAATCTCGCCTCTCATTTCTAACTCAATCCCTTCAGCTCTTACCGCCAACTTTTCTCAGATACCCCATATCCGCTGCAATTGGTGTACTCTTATGCTTTTTTTAAAGAGAGATAGGAAATATACTCTCCGGAAGATAGAAATATTGTAAAGAGTGAATTTCTGGGGGTCTAGCAGTGCTAGTGGAAGACCAATTGTTATTGATTTGAAGCCACTTACCGTGTATGTTGGCTAGATTAACTATATTCCGATGTTATAAATTTATAAAATTCAACGCCAATTGTGATTACGATGGATTTTAAAACCTTGAGGGCCATTTTCTCGAGTGCACCCTATGCTGTGCTCTGTGCCTGAAAATGAGTAGGGGTTGAAATCCTGACAAATACAGTTGAGGTAGAAACGAGCTAGATCATGAATTTAACGTTGGTTTCCGTGCAGAAATATCATGCCGCTAGCCTTCCTTAATGGTTAATTACTCATTGTTAAAAAAATGGTATAATTGATTGGCATTAAAGTGGAAATGAACTTAAAGTTCTCTTTTCCAATCGAATAGCTAAAATTGAATTTTAATCATTAAAAATGAACTTTTTAACAGCACTAAAAGTTGACGCCATTTCATCCTCCAATTTTCGGCTTTTCTGACGCCTGGACAGCCCACATGGCTTTTTGACAGTTATGTCCGCCCGCTTACTGTTGTACGAACCTGTGATGCCTGCAAATATTGAACTGGAATGACCCTCGGCAGGAATCGATTTCGCTCTGTCAAGGCTCCTTCCGATATTGAGATGCGCTCTCCGCTCTCGAACGGCGAAATCGCCGTGATGTGCGGCGACTCGCCAAATTAATGAGAAAATTTTAGCGTACGACATTAAACACCGCCGCGCCGCCCCTCATCGGGAATTTTAAGGTTAAGAGAATCAATCTGTCGGAGAAAGAATGTTTGCGACCTTCAGGGGAATCGTGAACAGCGTTTATGGAACTGCTCGGAGGATGGAGGGTAAAAGGAGGGGGTGGACCAAGTCATTTTTTATCCGCTGATCGTTGTGTTAGTCATTGTGGATGTACTGTACAACCAACGTCGAACTGAAACAATGTGAAAACTCCTCCTCCTCTCACCGCGCTCTGCGCAGTGCTGAGTCATCTTTGGGAGGAGCGGAACGACTCTTAAGGTCGTCTTCCGGCTTTAAACGGAAGGCGGGAAATGAGGGCGGTTGAGGGGTGGATGTGACTTATTGCTGAAAGGAGAAGAGGAAGGTCGGAAGAAGACGCAGGTCTCAGATCAGCGGTATCCTTTCGAATCGCCTAAGGGTCTTTATCATCCTCTGTCCCCAAGGGTGGACGGCGTGTTGAGCCTGAGATGCCCCCTGTTTCTCACGCGGTAAGCCCGAACTTTCCGGCTTGAAAGTGGTGAAACAGATTGCAAAGTGTAAGGCGGACTAATACACTCCAACATTCACATATTGCAAGTTGAGTTTTATTATTGCGACCTTCGATGTGATTGCAGAGTGAACAGTGGGAACCGAAGTTGATCGCTCATCCGGGTGTTTCCGTACATGCGTGTAAACCATCTATATTTTTATAATCGGAGAGGTAAAACGTGATAAGAAATGCGAAGGGTTTGCATTTGCTTGGGTTTATGTCATACAATAAAATGCGTTTAGTTTTGATCATGTTCAACAAATCAGGTGATATCTTATGGAAATTGGATATCATGATCATGATCCCTAAAATCGGATATCATGATGATGAAATTGGATATCATGATCTCTAAGAAATAGAACTTTGTTATATCTCCGCTTAATTTTTATTATTACCCACCGACCTATGTTCCGACAATACCATGAAATAGACGAATTGTTGTCGAACACTCGATCGGTGAGTGATGACATAGGTGGTATGGAACAATATGGGAATATAACATAGTTCTATTGTTTTGAGATCATGATAAAGTTTAATTTTAGCGGTACAAAAATGCTTATTCAAGTTCAATATCATTGAAATTTTCGTCCGTATATCGCTGTTGATAGTTGACAATCTTTAATATATCTTCTGCAGGAATGAGGAGAATACTTAAGAAAAATGAGCTACGAAGGAAAAAAACTGTTTCCCCCTTCGAAGTCACTGTTCTGCCTAACTTCCAAAGGCCATGGTTTTCTCTCCCTCAGTTCTAAATTTTCTTGTCACCTATTGAGTAATGGGGGTACAAAGTTGTGGGATTAGCCCCTTTTCACTAAATGCACTTCATGACCAATCTCTGCACGCTCTGTAATAAGTCAAGTGAAACACGAGGAATGCAAAATGTATAGTTCTCTTTGTTGAAAATGAGTTATATTAATATTGCCTCTCATTTTTCAGTTTAGTATTTTTGACAAAGATATGGACAGCCATAAACTCGTAGTAAATCACTGCCAAAACATGAAATCATGAAATATTTTAGATCTGGTGTGTAGAAATGGATCCAAGCGCAAGGCTGAAATCAGGTGTAGGAAATCAAAACACTTGTCCGAGTTGCTTCTTGGCGATATGTAGTTTGATTGATATGCTTGAGCGTAGTGTTGTCCGGACATTACTCATCCGATTTAATTCCATTTTTTCGGCATCATCTTTTTCGTCTTCGACTCATCCTCCGGCGTTTCAGGGCCGAGCCCTTCCGTATCTTCCTGTCTCTCACCACCTCCTGCCGAGATGGATCTTGTCGTGACCTCGCATCTTCACTTCCTCGAATAACCCGGGTTGTCCTCCAAAATATGATGAAATGCCTAAGCTAGCATTGGAGTGATTTCGATGTATGCTGTCGAAAATTTACGGACACCAGTGAGCCATGTACACCTATGTAAAACCCTGAAATCCACATCATGAGTGCGTAGCAGAGCGTATGCGACACTCGTCGCTAGATATACACTAACCGTTAAACATAATATCATAATATTGTCCGATGATTTACTAAATATACTTGAAAATAATTTTTTTTCCAGAGATTTCATTTGCAATAGGGTATACTCAATTGGAATTGACCCTGTACTTAAATATCACAGGGACCATTAAATCGAGTTCACTCATGGTATCATACAAAAAAAAAAACAAAAAAAATAACCATATGCCATACGCTTACTATCGTCGTCTACCGTATCCATGCCATATGAAATCTTTTTAAATAGAATATTCATTCTCCCCCTAATTATCCCGCAATATTTACTTCAGTGCTACTCTATCCTCTTTCAGTCCGCATTAACTCATATTGAGAGCAACAATCGCTCTTCTCCATAGATTTTAATTATTACAAGTACTACACGTTTCGACTCGCGGAGTCGTCATCAGGTACAAGAATAACATATTGGTCAAGAGATTTAGTATACAATGCAGTCTTGTACCAGATTGTGACTCCGTAAGTCGCAAAGCGTAGTAATTAAAATTAAAATCTGTAGAAAAGTGGGGTTGTTGTTCTTATAATGACGAAATTCCACTATACAACGCCTGAATCTGTTGAACTTAACCCAACAATGACAACAAACCAAAAATAATCCCTGAATATTTTTTGGACCCGATGACGCGGTAAATCGCCGAAACGCGAAAGACTAATTCGAAAAAACCCTTGGGAGAAAATTACCCGTAAAGTTGGTGGTTTACGGCGTGACTTAATGGAACTTGCTCTACAGTTTGAATGAAAGGGTTATTCTTTGTTTTTCTACAATTAATTTTAATATCACACGACCATGGTTCCGACGGTTACCGCCCAAGCCACCTGGAGATGGCGTTTACCGTCGAAATCATGGTCGTGTGTTATTAAAATGTGTTATGGAAAAACAAAATATAACCCTTGAGTACATTTCTCGGGCTCGCCACCGGGTTATCATTGTTAAATCATACAAAATATAACCCTTTTATTTTAAAAAATCACCCGTGTTTCTTTTTCGGTTTGCAAGGGGAAATACCTAGAACATCTGCGCATTAAAGCCTGATAGAGTGGATTTGAAAGAGGTGAAAGAAAGAGTCACAGGAGAGGCTTTCTTCCTAAATCAATCAAGTCATCGGAGGAAAAAAGGAGGAAGTGCTGGTGGGACAAAAGGAGAGAATGGAGAGAGACGTAGAGAAATGTTGAAGGCCGTGATAGAAGGTGAAATGATAGGCCCACTGGAAAGGGGAAAAAAAAAGATTGGCTCTTCCGATAGAACGGAGAGTGGCTGGAAGAGAGTCCAGTTGAAGGATGAAATAGTGCAGCCAGTTGTTTGATACGAACTGGTTAAACACAGTTATCGGAGATACTTTTTTGTCTTCCATCCAAAATTACATTTAATTGGTTAAATACCCCTAATAAAATCTTCTTCTCTTCTCCATTCTCCCACCGCTGGCCTTTCCTCCAGCCTCAATCATCACATCCGCTTCTAGACACTTGTATTATGCCATACCCGATTGGTCCGTTCATTGTGTTTTCCCCTTCATCTCGTGCTGGCGTCCTTATCCTATCTGTTATTATTAAGGTAACGTTTATGTTAAGGTGGATTTAATAGAAGAGAAAACAAATCCCCTGAATTTAAAATGCGTAGACCTCAATCTACCGGTACAATTTCCTTCGTAATCTCAGCATACGTCCGCACTCGCTTCATTTCTTCCATAAAACCCATTCTCTTCCTTCCCCTCTTCGGCTTGTCACACATACTCTTCTATCATCTTCTGCTCATCCTTTCAAAGATTGAAAGTATAAATAGAAGATACTTGAATAGCGATGTACAAACTTCAAACCCGGGTGCAGTTCGTTTCTGTGCGAGGTTACATGCCTTGATTGCAGATTCCAGAGGTGATTCGGCCACCCAAGGAGGTTGTCGGTTTTCAATATAAACATTCTAATGTTACAATTAAGGATTACTGTATATGGTTTAGCTGTATACACTCGAGCTTTACCGCAGAAAACGTGTGCGTTAACTCTGTGAACTATGTTTATTAGATTGACCGAGGAGAGAAATGTAAACGGGTCGGTACTTTCGCGTGTTTAAACGACTAATGATAAATCACTGGTAGTTTCCCTCACTCGATTAATACTAGTGTTCAAGGACACATTGTCCTCAGAACGCATGCTTCTACTTCTATCGTAACGAGATCCGAGCAATGGACTCTACATCCAAGATACTTCTGCCTACTGCTCAAACTGCACTCATTGAATTGGCGAGAAATGATCTTTTAGTGTGGATGACCGGCTCGGTAAAGTAAAGGTTGTAAAATGTCGGCTGGTATATATACACTCCCGATTCATAAACGCGCATAACGCTCTGCCGGAGGATAATATTTGTTTCAGAGAGAACTGTTGGGAAGAACCGATTAACAATACCAAAAACTCCGCAGTTAAACTGTGCATCAAGGGAAACAAAGTTGGTTTTAAAAGCCTAGGAAAGTCTAGAAAAAAATCCCATATATTTTCTATGTACTATATGTTTTGTTTTTTGTTGCACGTATTGCATAAATTTCATAATAAATCCACTCATTCCCTTCATCACCTTGGGTCGTTCGTTATTTAAGATCACATGATTCATTCCATTCAAATAGCCTCCATCGTAAACTGAAGAATGTTTTCAATCAGTGTAGCAGTCTATATTTTAACTCTCTTGTCTATGATGAACCAGACTGATGTGAATTCCAATTCTTCTGCAAGTTCTTTCAGCTCACACCGTATCTCCAAATCTTTACCAAAAGCAGCCGAACCGAGGTGCACATAATATTCCGTGTTTTAATTCTCTGGCACCAATGGAACTACTAACAGTCATTCCAACTCAAGATATATCCTTTTTTGACACAGTTATGCGCACATTTTTTTCTGGAACTGGATTTCCTCTTAGTTCATTCTTCGAAGAATGGAGGAGCGATGATAAATCCCGTGAGCCGGCCAAACATCTCTGTTCGCTCGATAGTTCTGGGTCCTCCGCTTACCGCTATAACCTCCATCGATTGGGAAGACCTCATCGTCTTAAGTTCGTCCTTGGTTCCAATCATCCCATTTCGTATCGGCTCCTCTCTCCCTCCTTCCCCGCTGCCTTTTACGCACTGCCTGTGATCCTCGCTGATCCGTTGGATTTGGGATGTCTTTTGGAGTTAGTGCGAGCGCAATCTTCTCTGTGCCTATTTTGATGGTGGCTGGAGTGGTGATCGTGGGTCATTGAGCGCGCATTTCAATGATTTTTTAAGTACCGTTAATCGGGAAGAAGCCGGTACAGTTTTGGAGGTTTTAAGGTCTCCTGTAGTCACCTTTCCTTTTTTCTTCAATGATATTTTTACTGAGAAAATTTTAACTATCAATTAATCGTTTCACGTTCAAATTTTATTAATCCAACCGCTCTGAGGTCAGAAAAATAGAGTTAAATTTGTACTACCTTCATCTCGCGAAGTGGGGTGAAGGTGATACACCAATTTTTGTCGTTGAAAACTCGTAGACATTGGCTTCTATTTCAAACTCGCCCTTTGAGTTTCATGCCCTGAATCCTAGTTCCTGTGTGCACTTGGAAGACGCCTAACCAACCCTCTAAGGGTATTAGATTTTCCATAGCAAAGCGTTCACCACTTCTTGAAACCATTGTAATATTTATTACATCTTTTAATGGCGATAGCCTCCTCAAGGTTTTCTGATTCTATGTTTTAGTTGGTAATAAAATGATCATCAGTTGAAAGGTACAGAACGTTTCGCTTAAACATATGTAACCTCGCGAAAACCAACCCATGTAACTTCATAATGGCTTAAGTTTGCGAAACCCAGGTCGGTGTTTTAAAACTATGAGAAAATTTGTTAAGTAACTTTCATTGTGTTATAATGTTGACCATACTTCATATCCACAATATATTGCCGGATTCATTGTACTTATTTTTCTTTGGTAAGTCATTGGTATCCAGAAAAGCAGTTACTGGAACGACGAAAACGTAATAAATATAAAACTTCGAGGCACCATATACTCCGCTGCAACTTCATTTTTCAGACATTTTATAGAATAAAAAAGTTGTAAAAAAAATATAATTACGTTGTCCCAACAGATAAGCGCCCTCAAATATTTTCTTAGATAGCCTAAATTACTTTCTTGGCGACATAATTATCCTTGACGGCACAGCAATTGAGTTGAAGCGATTTTATAGTGATAACACTGAAGACATAGATTGGGTAACCAACTGGAGGTAAAACTCGGAATCGTAGTTTTAGCAGTCTGAAAATGCCAGCTAGAGCCCAGTACGTGAATCAACCGCCGTCGTCTACCACCCTACCCCGAGAGTCCGCCAGTTCATTTTAGGTTTGAAATTAGAGTGTTTGTACTATCTTCACCCCGCTAACCGAGGTGTACAGTGTGTAGAACAATCATGAAGACTTCATTTCGCTTAGTGCATCTCTTTATACGTTGGATCTCACCATACAGGCAGTAACGGAAATGATACAAGAATGGCATTCTATAATGGTTTCCTTAATTAAATCATGTTACAACGTTTCTGGGCTAACTCTGAAGTAACTTCTTTATTCAAAATTTCATTTCTGTGGTGCGAAGACAAGACTGTGAAGACCTCCGCGTGTGCACTCCGACACGTGCCGTACTAGCGAAGTGTCTCTCTTTGACACGAGTGGTTTTATCTTGGAGTGGAGTTGTTCGATGGATGGCTTGACCCTGCTCGAGTCATTAGCTCATTTGGATTCCTCACGGAATACACGATGAAGATCCATTTCCTCCGCAAAGTGTTTCTCACTCGAAGCAAAAGAATTGAAAAGTAGCCACAAGGAGGCCTGCTCTGCCTCGCTGCGGGCTGAAAAGTTCTCTGTGATTACAAAACTCCTCTCACCCACTCAAATGAGATGCATATCCAGGCAATTAAGTCGTCGCTGAGATATCGCCAATTTACATCTCAAGACTCCGCGTTGTAATGATTAGTGGAGACCACTTTCCTCAATTCCTCAGAAGCACGCGTTGAGGAAACCTTAGTGACATGACTGAATGATCAGATTTGATTTTGTTTATGGTTATTTTTACGAATTTCAATTGTCGATTGAGACGGTGACGACTTGTTTAGCAATCCGCGGTAATTAGTGCTTGGTTTTGTGGATAATGTGAGGGTGAAGATTTTGCCGAGTCAGAATTACGTAAAGGAACGCTTCAACGTACTTAACATAACAGAGAATTTATCGGGATATGCGGCTAATTTCAATTACATTTATAGCGTTTTGCAAAATACAGCTTGCGACCTGGGATAGCAGATGAGGACTTAACCCTATGGCCTCTGGAAAAAATCAACCCTGGAGGGATTCGAGCTTGCGACTTCAGGTTGTAGGAGAAGACTTTACCCTATTGCCGGTGAAGCCTTGTAAATTTAGTGTAAAAAATCAGCCGTAGTTCCTGATAAATTCTCAAAAAATATTGTGAAAATACGTGAACTTCACCGAATTCAATCATCGGCCTTCTTAGTCATAGAGGATTTTGTGCATTTGTCCTTGAACCTAGTCTCTCTCGTGATCCTTCCATAAGGTAAACGATGGAATTGGAACGCTTAGCATAACTAGAAATTGGCATCTTCAGAGTGTTTTTCTCATCTCTAGTTCGTATCGGTAGTGCCCGTGGCTTTCAATTTATGGCGCACTTAGTCTCCCGTTGGCGTCACTGGAGTCGATGGAATGGATTTTCATAAAATATAAATTTACGATCATTACAGAACAAAGCTCTCTCGTTGAACACATAGCACTTTCTGTTGCAAAATCTGGTAGAGCAGAATGACTTGATAATGATACGCTCATCTTAACAAACTTAACTGGTATTTTATCTGGCATCAATCTATTGCATTTGTTCTCCATTATTATATTTTCCTTCATGCCAATTTATTGCAGAAATAATGCCTTTTCTGAAACCTAAGTAAGCACTGAGGGTGACATGGATAGTCACCAACTTCAATCGTTAAAATTCGCTGTCGTCGTTCTTATTTCATCATCGATCATCGAGCTATTTTTTACTTCTTTATATTTCACCTTAACTGAAACATTCCGGATTGCATTGGCTGTGGACAAATGTGTAGCCATTAACTAGACGTGAAATTAGTCCTAGAAGGCATCGGCCTTTCCGTTATTCACGACTTTCTTGAAATATGCCATTACCAGCTTGAATCTTTTTCATTGACATCATGAGTAAGTCCCAAGGCGCTTTTCCCAATGTTCCTTACCTCACTAACCTACTCCTCGTCCTTAATGACGCAAATCACTTCAGTTTTTAGACGCCTATTCAAATACCTAACCAACTTTTGCTATGATTTTGATCATTATTGCGTCACGGGAATATAATAATACTTCCCTATGTGCTTTCAAGAGAGCATAGTACTCTCGACATTTTATCAAATTTCTGGACAAATTTGACTGGAAGATGCGCATTATGTCGTCCTCTCTTGCAAAGAGATAGCATCTCAAAGACCTTTCCTTGGAATGACTCACTGCCTCTGTTTCGCCACGCGTTTTCTCCTGTTTTCGAGTGGTAGCTGCAATGCAATTGGGCAAAAATACACAAAGAGTGATCAGGTCATTTAGGTGTCTCCCTTTCCTGGTCCACTGTGCAACCCCAATCGTCCAAATTCATTTAGTGCTTTGAACTAATGTCTGTTTTTTCCTCCAGATCAAGTCATTAGCGGTGTGGCATATTTTGTCTGATCATTGTGTAGTCTCTTCCCTTTAATGCAGGAGTTCTCGGTCATCTCACCCCCTGCCACTCACCCTTGGGGTGGCTTACAGGATAATATGTAAATGTACATCACCCCACCTACAACGGAGTGTTATATGCTATTTCCCACTCACCCTACGCTTGTATTGTTTCGGCGATTAAATTTTGTAAACCGGTCCCTTATGACCTATTGATCGTGCGATAAGTCCACCATGATTTTCGTCCGCGGGGCGTAGTGGCCTCATAAGCCTTCCGGAAGCTCCGGACAGTTCGTATGTCAAGCTGCCGCAGTTGCATTCTTGCCCGGAGCTCGTTTCGAACCCTTGACATTTTAAGACTGCGTGTTTCAAGGCGTGAACGTATCGATCGTTATCGCCGCGGAGATACCGATGCCCTCTTGCCAGTCGTTAGCCGTCAGGTCGCATGTGTGTGTTTACCTAACTCCACCCACTCCCTCGACCGGGTAGACTTATTAATCTCCCAAAACACGGGTGACAAGGTGAGTGACTGCTCGGAGTTGTTTCGCCCTCAAATATATATATTCTCGTCAGTATGCGCCTCAAAATTGCTCGACTTTCACTGCAGAGAGAAAAACGACGTTATGTGCCGTTGCTAAGAGTTGGGACACTAATATTGGACCATTGCGACGGACAATAGAGCAGATGAGTGTTTTTAGGCCCCTTGTCAGCATGATAGACTATTAGTGAAAGAGCTAGAATAAAATTATATCAAAATTTGCTTTTGGGAGATGCCTCTTTGACGACAGAGGTATTCTTTGCGGTTTTCCACTGTGATAATACTTGAGAAAAATATATGTATGCGACCGGCTACTGGATGTTACCGCATCAGCTGTCATGATAAATATATAAAACGTCTGAAGCGGTCGCATTGAATATTTATCACTTTGGTAAAATACAGAAAGCTCTTCTTTGTTCACGCACCGTTTTCGCCAAATCAGTCCCAGTACAACCTTTTAAATTAGATGCCATCTGCTTAAGACATGGCTGTGCAATATGCAAAAGAACTGATATAATCTTCGGGAAGCCATTATCTGCCAACTTCAGATCAGAAACCTGGCCTAAGAACTGCATTCTTGAAGTGCTCCACGCAGCATATGGTATTTAAAAAGTAATTGTAAAATTGCGGGTACAGAAAACAGACCAGGGATTTAAGAAAGGCCGTGGCGACTTGTAATTAAGAAGGAAAGACATCTGTGCTTGCTAAGTATATACGGACGCATGTTGGATTGGCTAGGACTATACTGGAGAACATAGTCGAAAGGGAAACGGGAGGGGCAGAAACGAACTGAGCCACGGGAGGAGCCAACTAATCCAACGGAAAAGTGGAAAAACTAGCTCAGATTTGAATATTATGTAGACTGATAGCAACCGATCATGTGATCAACCGGAGAAGGATGCAGACTGGAAACCCCATGAATTGAAAAATAGTAGAGTAGAATGAATATTGGCAGCAGGGATGTATTTTAAACGCCAAGAAGCAATAACTTCCAGAAAATTTAGGAAAAAAATGACTAAGAAACTATGAAATGTGGAAAAATTAGCATGAATCATTTAACGAGGCATCCAGTCGTCAGATTGATAGTAAATGATGTTGAGTTTGCCAACATAGGCACCCTGTTCTGAGCAGTGTTTCATGGAGAAGCTCCTAAACTATGGCACTTAGTCAGAGATTTATAAAACATTTTTACGTCGTCTAGTGCACGTATTCTTTTCCTTTCACGTTCCTACAACTATTTACTTCCAACTACCGTTGGCCTCAGCTTCAGAATCCTTTTCTGTGAATATTTTTTCATTTCCTCTTTTGCGTATTTTCCTATACGAAGCTTTATCACCCCTTTTTTTCAAAACATTTATCTCTGTGCACATCTTCTATTAAACTCTTCTTCGTACTCCCATCGCTGAACCCTCTTGTCAAGGCGAAGCATGGGAGTTTTAGAAATTCTGCGCTATGAATTAAAATTTCCATTCCTCTCTACTCCTCAATTTTCTATCCAAAGGTGAATACGTCATTTTTCAATATTATCTTCATCTTCATGTTCATACCAATGCAATCATAACTTTCAAATCGTCGTTGGAATTTGTAAACAGTTTTTCTCTCCAATCCGATGCCACCTTACGTGTCGCTTTTCAAAACCTCTCTTCCTTCGTTTTCATTTGGATGTTTTCAGTTCATGCCTCAAACATTAAATCTCCGATAGAATTCTTACTGCAGAGCAATCTTATTGTTTGAGTATCTTATTACAAAATCATTACTCGAAAAATGAGGCGATTTAATTAGTTCCCCACCCACTTCAGTCAATTATTTGCCCCTCGCCCTGCATACAATACTTCGTATAATAATGACCGATGACCTTTTTTCTACGTCCGTTCCGAGAATGCCTGACACCTGTCCCAACCTCTATAGAGTTCTAATGTTTTTTTCCTGCGTAATTATCCTTGTGTATCCCTACCAAAGCCACCACGACGCCCATTTCCTTCCAATGCGAGAAATGTCTGCCGCCTTCTTAATGTTAATCTAGTCCGTCCTTACTGATTTCTCCAGAATCCCACCGGTGTCATGTCGGGGAAGGTATCTCGTTGTGAGCGTTGGGAACTCATTGCGGCGGGGAACAAGGAAGGCGTATCATACGAGCGTGAGCCGCGTGCATGGGCGGATTTTGAGCGGGATGAGGCGGATTACAAGACGGGGATGGGGTGGGTTAGTGTTGCTCGCTCGGAGGAGAATAAGGTCACGGCTAGAGGAAGAGCAGTGATGGAGCGGGTCGACCTTTACAGGGGGGGAACCGTGGTTGAATCTCTCCCTCATCTCTCGCCACTTCTTCCGCCCTGGTCTCGCGGCAGATCATCAATTCCTCGGATGCTCGGTGGCGTCGTATTGCGCCCCTTCCCACGTACGCCTCTTCTGCCCTCCGGGCCCGACCGCATCCCCCGCATCTCGCACTCGGAAGGCGGCGTCGGGCTCTGAGAGGCGAGGGCGCTAATTGCTTGATAAATCACGGGAGGTGCGCGCACACTTTAGAAGCCCGAAGGATGTACACGCGTGTGTGAGGTGAGGAAGCGGATGTGTATTGGTCCTTCCATTTGGTATCTCAGTTTTTACAGCGGCTTCGACAGGATTATTATTTAGGGGTCTCTGCAGTGGATGTTGCGAAGCGGTGTGAAATTTTCACCAACGAATCGACCGTTAAATGTTGTGAGGCGTTTTTAATACTTTTTTAAATCGCCGTTGGTGTTTTCCCAATAAAAAAATAACTTTAGCCTTCTTAAAATACTGATAGGCTAGTACTCGGGCCGATGCGAAAAGATAAACTTTTAAAAATTGGAACTCCCTCCCACATTTTCTAACCCAATTTAGATAACTTTGTTAAAAAATGAGGAGTATCAGAAATAAAAATAGATAAACTGTAATGTATCGCAAGCACACTATTTACCATAATTCCTTTTACGTAAAATCGTGTCATATAGAGAATTCGATTCCTCAATACTTGAAGAGCATCAAGATGATAGAAAGGTTTAAAACGTTTGTTTTCGTTTTACCTCAGTGTAATTTGACATGAATATAATTTGTATTTATTTGCTACAAGTTTCGAGCAATTACTATTAATTAGAATATCTAATATGTGATTGAGTGACAGAATAATTACATTATCATGATTTTTTTTCTGATATGATTATGTGTATCTGAGTTGCTATTTCGTACTCATGCTCCGAAGGAAATTATTCTTTGAGCAAATAACCATTAATTTATTTATAATATTCCCTCAAAAAAGAAACAATATCTTCTAGGGATTTCTAGTTTTTACCCAACTTTACTCTCACATTCCTTTCCCAAATCTTAAAAGTTTTGTGTGATTGGAATCATCTCCCTACAGTTAAAAGCCCCCTCCCCAACTCTAGGCATTTCCTCTCTACGCGTATTAGATATATCTTCGCCGATTCTCTCTTGAGGTTATTATCAGCTCATTCCTGCGTAAACCATATTCATAGTAATGAAACAAATTAACATCTTTCCCGGCGAATTACATGCAGGAACTGTTCTCGGGTCCCCCTCCAAATTAAAAGCTCCATTTTGGCCAACGTTTCGACGTCCAGCGCAGACTCCATCATCAGTACTGTTGAGTGTTGGAGAACCTCGAAGTCGAACCCGAAAACAGTTACTTCATAGTAAAATTTCTCATCTGAACTCCTCCATGAATCGATAGGAGCGTTCTCCGAGCCTTGACTTGTGTTTCCCAGTGAGTGAACGAGGGCTAACTTCCCTCTGTGCACAGCGGAGCTGACGCGAGCTAGTTATCTTTATTTTGCCATGGCCGGGAAGTGAGCAGTGAGAGGACGGTCGATGCGGAAGGAGTTGGGAATGGAAGGATTCTCGGCGGTCGCTCGGTGTCGGTAAATTGAAGGGAAGGCGGGGAGGGAATATCACACATCAAAGCGGTGCGTGTGGAGGTGTCATAAGGTCATGCGTTAGGTAACAGATGTTGCTGCCATCGTGGGTGGATTGAAATGAAGAGAGTAAAGGCGGGCGATGCCGCGATTTTTCCACCACTGTGAGCTTGATGTTGCTAGTTTCCGGCAAAATCTCTTTTTGTTATTTAAAGTTGTATATCAGTATGTAAATGCGGGAAAAAAGTTTAATCTGGATTCTACATCCACATCTACGAAATACCTACGAGCCACCACTAGGGTGTGTGCACGGAGTGATTCCACACCAGGAATTCAGCACTTATCCTTAACTGAATTCAGAACCGCGTACGTTCCCCCGGATGCTAGGCGCAGGCAAAAAAGAGTCAGGACAACAGTGCGCAGTCAGACTAGAAACTAGGAGAGTGATACGTAGAAGAACATGCTACCATGCAGTACACTGCTCAAGATACAACTACTGGTTTGTATTATTAATGTGACAGATAAATAGCACTACAGGGTACTGAACATTCCGGAGGTTATATGCGAGGTGAGTAGCTAAAAATCATGTTAAGATATTTAGCACCACTGATAAAAACCTATTAAACCAAGTCATTATCCTAAAACTGATCTATCGCAACTATTATGGTCCCGTACTGTACGTGGAAAAAATGACATTTTCAATCTATCGGTGCTGCAGCCTATTTCCTTTATCTTATGCCTGTGATCGTTTCTACCATAATAGTTAGGCTCTAGCAAAATATGTTGAACGTCCGGCAAAATATAGCCTACGCCAAACTTTCGTAAAAGAATCTATATTTTTCCCTTCGATCAG
Source organism: Ceriagrion tenellum (assembly GCA_963169105.1). Lineage (NCBI taxonomy): Eukaryota > Metazoa > Arthropoda > Insecta > Odonata > Coenagrionidae > Ceriagrion > Ceriagrion tenellum. The sequence continues at coordinate 53,307,246 of OY720637.1, forward strand.
ATGGAGGTTCCCACCCTAATTCCCTCAACAATTTATTAACACTGATGTGTTTATCGTAACAATTTTTAACATATCTCGCTGCTCTCCGCTGTATTTGATCTATATCTGAAAATATTCCTACGGATTATAGCATTGTATTGCACAGAAACTTGGATTGTGAGAAAAAAGACAAGGAGGCCGCATACGCTCGATGTGTGGGCGTGGAGGAGGATGGATAAGGCGCGGTGGACGGAGAGGAAGAAGGATGAGGCGTTGGTATGGGGGCGAGGAGAAGGAGCGTCAGGAGGAGAATAGGAGGAGGCCCAATAGGTGGTTGGAAGAGGTAATCAGGGGCGAAGGGATGCTGTAGGCTGCGATGGAGGGGAGGATGTAGGGGAAGCGAGGAAGAAGAAAGATGATCGACCTTACAGACGGGATGGAAAGATGTAGGACGTATGCTGAGATGCAGGAAGAAATGGTACGCGGATACAGGTCCGCGCCATTAAAAGTCCAGATGATTCTTACTATCTTTCATCTAACTCTATAATGATCGGTAGATAATCATTATAGTAATAATCAGACTGTCTACAACTTATCAAGGTTGGACTGAAATTGTATCAAAAATAATCAAATATTGCGTATCTAAGAGAAAAAATTGATTTACGCCAAGCAAGGGATTAACAAAGCACCACATATAGGTGATATATTAAAACATCAATAAAGAGCGTATAGTCTGAAAAAGAGTACGTTTTTCAGTCAATTTAAATGTATATTAGAATTATCCTTTTTTGTTAGTATTATCGTGTATTTATCTTCATCTCGTTGTAAGGAAGCATAACAGTTGGATAGTTGTATAACTTACATGCATTAATAAATTCCTTGGCATGTAACACATAGCGTTCCTTTTGCCACCTGTAAAAAAAAGGGCTATTTGCAATGTATTAAAAATGAATTTCGAAATAAAGTATTTGACTTATTTTGATCGAACTTATCGTCGTCTGCGCATCTGACACACAACTTCCCCTGAGTATTTCGGAATCGGGTGGCTGCCTTTGGTCTTACTGATCACTGTTTGGCTGCGGGCAATAACCCCGCTACGGTGGTCATTATAATGGCTGAATTTTAAAGCATGGTCCTCTGGGCCACGTGCAATTAGTGTTGAATGTTTTTCTTTGACCCCCGTGTGTTTCCCTCCTTCCCTCTGGTTTAGGCGAGAGTGAAAGGGTGCCCAGAGCATAGCCTGTCTCGGAGGCATTGGACCTCTCTCTTTGAAAAACTGGAAAGTTTTACGCGAGAACGAGCGTCGCTGATTGGAACACGGGCGGGAATGGCCCAGGGGCGCTAAAGAGGATGGGGATCAAAACATACCCAAGCCCATAGAGAAGAGTCAAGGCCGTCAAAGAAAAACAGTATGCATGTCCCCATTGAAAATGTTTATATCCCCGTAAAGCTGCTTTTTAATGTTAGGACCATGGTATAATATGCTCGCAATCTTCAAAACATGCCCGAATATAATGCGACCAATCCGTATTTCCCCTAGTGTTTTTAATTAAAGTAATCGCAAAATAAAATATCATTAATATTTTTTTCAATTCTGCCTTTATTGTTCTCCTGAAGACACCTTTTCAGTGTATTTTTTAATGTAGCATCGTAACATGATTGCTAAATGAATTCGTATAGTGGCATTATAAAATAGACATGCTGAAACACATAAGGAGACAAGAATTGTTTTTCCAAATGATACAAGTAATCTGATATAGCGTAAATGTGCCTAAGACACTTCTCTATTGTATTTGTACCATGTTGTATCGTAACATGGCTTTCGTAAAATGGCGATACCAACTAGAATTGCAGATATAGTGCAGAAACGAAAAATACGCACGTTTTTAAGTAATAAGTACTCAAATATAATGCGATCGTACTTTCCAAAGGTACCTATTTGAGGTCAAACAAGACTCCCTCACGTTTACGTTATGCTTCGCTAAGACAACTGCCACCAAGTTTCCCTACCGCTGTGCTTATCAATGGGAGATTCCAGTGAATGCTGCCCTGGCTTCGTGACGTGGAAATTGGTGGGTCTGAAGCGGTCTCTTTGGAGTGGGAAGATCTGAATAAGGGAACGAGTGTTTCGTGGTGGAAAATTGCCAGGATAAGGATGAGCGTGAGTCGATGGAACATGCGTCGAACATCTTGGCTCTTGACGGGACGGATGACTTAACGGAACTCTTTCTCGGCGGAGAGGCATTCTGTGTGATAACGGATTGCTACTCTTCTGCTGTCAATTGATCGAGAGCCACCTCGCCAGATTATGTACCTTGCAAAACCGCGTCGGCCGATTATAATTGCTCAAGCGAGTGAAGAGAGCGTTCGAGTGAAAATCCTTGGTTTCTGAATGAAAGGCATTTGATGCATCGAATTTCTGGCGTGCTCCGTAAATTTTGTTCGCCAGAACAGGCAGATTACAGTGATTTGAGTCTCGCTGATGAGAGAAAAAACGATACCCGCTCGCCGTTGGCCAGCACTTGTTGAATCCTTGAAAGGTTTATTTTTTACCGCGTTCCGAGAACATTTTGTGTTTTACTGATCTTTTTCCGAGCATCTCTGTGAGTGCGAGCAATTCTGGGCAAATCATCTGCCCTCGGCTACTTTCTGACTTTTCTGCTAACTTCCCGGATTTTAAGCTAAAAAGCATATTTTGTTGAACCTATCCACTTTCCGCGAGAACCGACTGATATTACGAGGTGTGTAGTCTTTATTTAATTGTTCGGCGCAGTTTTCCTTAATATTAAAACTAAAATTCTTTCGTTTCAGTTCTGCTCATAGCCATTGGGTGGAGAAATGAAATATATTGAGTTGTGTACTCAGTTGTCTGAAGCGTGAATTAATGGAATTTACTATACTTTGTTGGTAAATGAAGTAACTTTGTTGTTCCACATAAATTCCAGAAAGATTTATGTGGAATAACAAAGTTACTTCATTTACAATATTGATTTGGGTATTACTTAAGTTTCTGATGTATCAATTCGATGCTTTGTTGGATTCAACAGTCAATTTAACTTAAAATTGCTCTTTTAATGCTTCGTTCTTTCCACCTGTTAGCTCTTAACTTAAGGATTTTCTTAGTTTTTGCCCATAATAATTTACATTAGTTGATATAGTTATAACAGTGATGATAATTAATTGTTTTAAGAAATAAATTCCCTTGGAACATGGTTCAAACGCATTTTATGTATTGTATCACAATGGAAGCACAATAAATCGTAAGCTGTCCATCATCATCGGCATTGTGCATAGACTGATTTTTCGATAGAATTATTCATTCCACTGTCATTGGAATAGATAGACCAGTCATAACTCTACGGAACAGATTAACAGGAAGTCACGGAAATGTCAGAACAGCGGCAGTAAATCAGAGCATTGACAGAATACCAAAGTATTGATAGAAAACTAGGACATTTGAAAAAAATAAAAATGTTGAGAATAAATAGATAAGTAAATTTAATTTATGCTTATAAATGTTGTGGAAAGTTAAAATTATTTCTAAATAATACGTTTCCTCCAATGAGAACCTGTCACCGGAGTTTACTTTTAATATTTCGAATGATTAAAAATTCATTTTTCAGCTAATATCTCACCTCATGAATATTTAAATAAGCTTATGATTGACTTCCAAAGCTAGGAAACCATTCTACCAGGAAAATGGTCGGCTAATAGCCGGCAACACAAGCCTGGAAGTAAGATAAAGCATATTTGGAGCTTGCTTTTAAATGACAGTGAAGCCTAAACATAATTAACTGCGAAGCGTAAAAAATTTGAAGCAATGGGGACCTGGTGTTAACGAAGAATGATGAAGATCGAATTGACGGAGAGAATCACTAACGAAGAGGTCCTACGAAGAGTTGGAGAGAAAATAATTATTGTGAAAACTCCGAGAAGAGGAAGAGACTAACCTACTAGGGACATTTTGTGACCGCATTAGCCGATGGAAGACGATATTGGAGGGAGTGATGAATTAGAAGAATAGCAAGAGAGAACAAGAATGGAATACATCAGGTAAATTACGAAGGACGTCAAAGAGAAAAATTATGTAGGAATGATATTTTAATCCAACCTTGTTAATCGTTAAACCAACAATCCATGCTTGCATCTCTGATCGCATCTTGGTTTAATAACTGATTTCTACTTGCGTACTCAAATATTCCTATTTCTTTCCCCATCTTCGGCTGGGATGCTTCGTATCGAGATATTTTTAAGAGACTTCAACGGCCGAAGTGGATGTAACGGATGAGAGATTCTATTTCACGAGTCCACCAAGTATTCCATTGCCTGCTGCATTGTAGCATCACATCGTCATAGATCAATTTATCTGGCATGATATGAGCTCCGGAATGTGAGAATCTAAGGTGTGTGTCAGATTCAGTCCTTCCATTGAATGAAAAAGTATCTTGCTTCCATTCCAATCAATCTCATTTCTGTATTGGGAAATTTAGTTTCTGAACATTGCTCAGTTTAAGAGAGAGAACAATAGGGAGGCAATCGCAATTTTTTTGTGCTTTCGTAATTTCGCCGTATCTTATCACAGTCTCATAACACTCATTATAAAACAAAAGTTTTTGAAAAGTAATCGAAAAATATTATAAAAGTATCAAAAATCCGCGTGAAAGAATTTAATTTACGGACCATTTTTTTCACGGAGGAATTCCGAGGTCATATGCACCTTTTATAAAACAATATCCACATGAATTCACAAGAATTGCCTGAAGATGGATTTTTAAATATTGACATCGTTTTTTATCATCAACATATATACTGTTGACCTTATGAGCTTCAATTAATAGGAGGTTAATTAAGATTAATGCACATACTATCCTGCGAAACTTCAAAGCCATAATGGTAGAACTGTTTTCGATATTGAGCAAGATAAATATTTTTATTATACTGTAAAAATATTGATTGTAGTATCACTTACGTCTAAGTTTGCAATAGTTTTTCTGCCTAAGGTACGAAAGTTTGTGGCTCAAAACTCTGACAATATTTTTAATTTGATGTGTTCAAAACGGTTTCAGGTTAAATTACCCTGTTCCGGTTCCAATTAGTCATCTTTCAGTGACACAATTACCCATTTCCTGATCGTTTCATCCCGCCCTCTTGTTAAGCGAAACGAAAAGACATAATTTTCCTGTAGGAAGAGATTGGAATCGATAAATCAGTTGTCACGCCGCGTATGGTGAAAATCAATAAATCACTCCGTGGACTTCCGAAAGACGTTATAGAAATCAAATCATTATTTCTCTGTGGCCGCTTGGCCAGATCGCCTATCAAACGGTTGTTTGATGGCCAAACCCTCACCTCTTTCATTTCTTGAGGTCGCTAATCCCTTCTTCATGCTATTCCTTGTCAATCGGGAGTCGCAGTTTTCTCATTTCATCGTACTCTTACTTTTCCTTTCATTCCCGATCGTTTTGTGCACTGAAGGCTCTTTGAGGCCGTGGGGGAGTGGATGGGCGGGCTTGACGCAGCTGTTATATACTCGATTGGCGCCTTTTTCTTTCTTTCTTTTTTTGTGTTCCTCATCCGAGAATAGGTCATTAACTCTGGCATTGAATCGGCCCATCAAAATGCCGCGGACGCTTTTCGTCCCAAACAAACGCGAGTCGACACGCGCTGCTTTGACCTCTCCCCACCCCTCTCTGCCTCCATCTCCGTTTCTCGTTCCCAACCTCTTCCTTGTACCGTGTCCTTTCTGTGAATTACGCATCAGCACTTTTAATCATATTCCCACGGACGATTTGATAACCCGACTGTAGTGTTTATATCTAAGCTCAATCCTTATCCTTAATTCATGTTATGGGTTTTTTTTGTCCTGGTACAGATTTGCGTGAGCCTTTGCATTGGTGTAAAATTGTATGATGATTTGTTTCTTTTGCAATTAAAAGCTATTATGGCATAGCTTCACAACACATGAGATACATTTCGCAAACATTCAACTACATGTATGCAGACTATGTTGCGAAGGCGAAATAATCCATGTCATATTCTTTTCATAGTTGATGACAAATATCGAGGTGTTACTCCGAGTCTAGCATTCGAAAAAGCATATTTTAATTTACTTTTAGCCTAAATTTTTAATACTGCGCTGAAAATCCGTGGTTAAATATGGTCCACGACTCCCACAAAACTCCTAAAAGTTTAGTGTTGTGCGTCAGAGAAATTTATTCTAATCCGTTTTTTTTGGATCGACTGAATCCGAATCGTGGTCTGAGGAATTCCGTATAATTTGAAAAACCTAACTTCGATCGTACCTCATCTACACATCTCCATCTACAACTCCATCACTGCCATCCAAAGGCTAGGTAGTTACTTGACATACGATACCCAATAAAGATGGCACTGGTACATTTATTTTTCACCATAGTTCACAGGGGTAGCCTTTAAAAATATAGATAGTAATTCATTTGATAAAATATATGTATAAAATTCCTTAAGTTGTTAATACTGAGCTCATAAAGTTCTTATCAATTTCTCCCTGTGACAATATTTTAAGATAAGTTTTATGTCAGTGTACTTTGGATTGATGTCGTGTATTTCGCGGTCCAGGTAATGGTTTAATGTTGAGCTTAACTCGAAATTTCGCTGTCAGAGGTAAAATTGAGTGAAAATTTGCTATACATGGGGAAAATGTAAACACAGCTGTTCGTTGTTGGGATAAGGCTGAAATATTGTAAATTATAAGAGTCAACTGAATGCCAAAGGCTGTGAAAGAATGCGAAATATAAGACAAGGGCGTGTATTTTGAAGAATGTTTTAATTAGTATCGGTAGACTGTATTTGTGACTGAAAATTGAAATGATTAAATAATTTCATCCTATTTTTATAGTTTTTTTTGGTAACCTGACACCTTCCTACTTCCTAGAGTAGTTTACCTTGTTAAGTAATTAACCAATCATGGTCATTACTCTACGGAGCTCCTTCCGTGTCTATAATTTAAAACTCGTTTTTCTATCATTCCCAGCTTCACTTGCACTTTTACGATCGTCTTCTGTTTTGGTGTGATTCATTGGTTTTACTGTCTCATAAAACCTGGAGTTCAGTGTGCCCTAACTGGTCAATTTTTATTTTCTCTTCCAATTGTTCAACATTGTCCACGCTTTTTCCTAACTAGGCGTCGTTCAGTAGCAGCCTTCATACCATGGTCATTTCTCCTTCAAGCCTCTATTGACTTTTTTAGGCGGGACATAACGGATCAAAATATTACCACTGTTTTCAGTGGAATCAATGAAATGCGAAATAAACCTTTTTCTCGTGGGAAGCACTTACCTTGTTGAAGAAACAAAAGGAGTTGCGCACTGTCTAATAGAGCACTATGTTATGTGGTTAGCACTATGACGCAAATGCGATTTAATAGCCTTGAATTCTTGATGCGCACTAGCCGTTATCCTTACTCGTGGTTATTTCCAAGGAAGTAATTCTAGTGAAACTGTTAGAAGGTAATTCCACAGGGTTATAAAATCCTGTGGAATCGCCAATTTTGCGCTTTATTTCAAGTATGAATAGTTTCCACCAGGTTACGCCTGTGATCACGAATTATAATTGCTGTTAAGATTACAAAATACCCTCTTCACATATTGAGTGAAATTGTTTTCATCCCGGGTAAAATTTGAAGACTAAAGGTCGAACAAATTGTCACTTTTCTACGAAAATATGATTACCCCATTTGGCCTCTTTTCTATGAAACCTTTGAATAATAACTTTCAGCATTCGCAAAATCTAAAACATATGTTTTTCGTACCATGTCATATTTAGTCATGATTCCTATGAACAGAAAACCAGTGACCACTTCGAAGTTTCGAAGGAATTACGAGTATGCAGTCTATGTTTGACTGGCTTCATCATCCGCAGCTATCCCCAAAATTGATTTTTTAAATTAACGGTGGTCATGTTGCTCAGGTAAGTTTGGCTTAAAAGTTGCTTCTTTTACAAAAAGTCGTTTAAGAACTGATCGGATAAGATTACATGTTCATCTAGAAAGCTATCTTAAATATGAATCGTTTCTGAAAGCTCTCCCGGCAATACCATCTGCAAAAAAATCATGCATATCATTGTTGTTGTCCACGTCGTAAGTTGATTGCCTCTTGCTGATCATTCGTCGGATCAGCAATCCTCAATGATTGATGCAATATCTAATGTAAACAATCCTCAATCTTTGTTATCACCTCTTCCATTTTCTTGTATGGTTCATAGGCTTCAGGCTTTATAGCTACGAGTTGGAAATAAATCGAGGCATATGGTTTCTGACTAAAAATTCGTTTTCGAAGTGAGAAAGAAAGGTATGTACAACCGGTACAACCTACCTGTTGTACCTGAAAATGACACCTATGTATTGAAATTAACTGTCTCTTAAGCCTACAGTAGTGAAGTATTAGTGGAATGATACAACATTTTTCTCATTTTTCGTATGGTGGTACAATAACTCTTTGCCATTGTCAGAGCATTGGAAATATGGCCGATTAATCGCATACTGCGTAGCTGTTGGAGTTTGTTGGTACGTGACCTTCCTTCTCACCCGGTTGGTTGAGCGTTCGCCTCCATTCATTCGCTTCCCTCGGGCTTTTCCTTTTGCCGTTTGAATTTCCTCGCGCCCAAAAAATCACTTCTGCGCAGCGCGATCGACGATTGACGCCACCCAAGACATCCGATGTCGGCCTTCCGCCGTTCTTCGCGTCCAGAGTGAATTCGTGAGCGCATTTTCGGAGCTTATCACGCCCAGCTTGCGTGATTCCAGTGCCCTGGGTGCCCTTCTGCGGTCATAATTGGTGTGAGAAGAGCATTTTTTTCCCTTCATTAATTCCGCCGCTGAATAAAAACATATGGTCGTTTATCATAGGTTTTTCGGAGAACAGCGAAATCGCCTGGAATTTTCCGTTCAGTTTTGTCTGCCCTTTGGAAACCCTCGTCGCTTATCGTCCAGTCAGCGTTTGCATCAAGATCTGCGTCGAATCCTAAAAGTAACTACAAGGACGCGTGGCATGGGCGCCTGAACACCACCAACATTTTTTATAATATTTTGTGAAATATCTGATCAATACTTTTCAAATTTTGCTGCTTCATCCCATTTCGAAGTTTCGCCCTATTTTGTTACGGCTACGAATCATGTTACTCCATTACTTTAGCCAAAACAATAAGAAACTGGTAGATACATTTTCGTTTGAAAAACTGTTCACTCTGATGTAATGCCTAAACTACTGGAAAGCAAAAATGAGATTATAAATATGCATAGTAATCAACAAATGTGTATCCTGAACGGAACTTGGAGCTGGCCTTTTCTGCTGAACTTACTCATAAAACTTAGATATTCAAGTATTATTCATTTGATTATGGCTAATTTTTTGTACAAATATTGCCTCTCATATCAGCTTTACGCGGAAATGTGATTTGAATGGGAAAATTACTATTTTCCCCATTTTTGCATTCTAGATTCTGCGCTCTTGAGTTAAATATAGAGAAAATCATGTCGAAATATTGAATTTCGTCGACGTAATCATTCATGCAGAGCACTCGTTTTACCATAATTAACGCAAGGTAAGAGGGAATGTGGTAACAGCTCGTCGTGGTAAAAAAAACTCGGCCGGACAGCAAATATATGTTATGCCAGTATTCAGTGTCGTCATATACCCGATTTACCTTGCTTTCTGTATCAAACTTTCGCAAAATGATGGCTCCCCTCGGTTTATTTCCATCTCGTAGCCAGAGTTTCCACAAATCTATGTCATTCTCAAGGCAACGATTGAGGAGCACATTCATTTGGCCGGTATCCCTAACCTTGAGAGCGACTGGTACCAGTGGATACCTGGGTCGCACATGTATGGTGCAATTTATACAGTAAAAATGTATGGTGCAATATAGGAAATAGTCCATTAATATGTTTGTACATTTTGCAGAAAAGGAACATCCAAAAAAATTCAAAATATCGAAGGGTTAATCGCTTTAATTGACCGCAAATGTGAAAGTAAGGTGCGGTTGGTATTCACTTATTGAAGGCTGCTGCCACGTACAGCTATGAAAATAAGCTATCGTGAAATATTTTTCCACTTATTTTTCTACGGGTTTATTCATGAGTGCTTCATCTTCAGCTTCATTTTCATATACTCAGGAAGAAAAATCTTAAGATCAGCCTCTCAACCAGCCACTTTTTGGTCCACACGCACGTAACTTCTCATGTAACTCCACCAATAACACAAGTAGATGTTATATTTTTCATCCTTCATGTATCTAGTATAGCCTTTTTTTAGACCCAAAACGCCCACGTATGTCTTTATGCGGAAAAAGTAAGCCTAATTAACTGTATTGTGCTTATATTTTACTCAAGTGAATCGCGTCTGATAAGAAATACGTTGCTTGTTAGATTAATGAAAATGTTACTAATTTGCAAAGTGTGATGGATGTTGGGTAGGCGAGGAGATATTTTGCAGAAGCGATAAAATAAGAGAGATAGGTACAAAACAGAAACAAAAACAGATAGGCACAAAAACTCGTTCTTTCCGCGGACAGTTGGCGGCCACAATAAAAACTGAGCACCACTAAATACAATCCCATAATATACGTCACCATTTCACCTCCAAAAACCTTATCTCTTACGTCTTTACACGGCTGGTGTCCTAACACCCTCTGCCACACGCCCACGCGGCGGCTCGCAGGGTAGTGTAGATGTATCGTTGCATTAATTTCGCAATAATTTAACGTGATAAACTTCGTAGTAATTACCTCAGTTTCTGTTTCGTTTATCTGAACGTGCCTTTAGAGGAGGCTCCTTGTCATTAGGAATGGAATATCTTCCATGCATATCTCAGACCTTATCAATTTTCTCAGTATTGCTGCGTAACGAGTATCAACGGTTGATTGTCAATATCTGATACTGAATTTTGTACCTCGTTATTTCCTGAGATTGGATTCCCCAACGGTCATAGAAGATCGCATCGATACCAATTGTTATATGTTATCGGTTTTTCCCCATGTCAACTCGCTGGGACGTTGCTTATTCATTTTTGTGAATGATGCTAGTCGAACATACCTTGAATTCTTCTCATTCCTGATTTCCACACATTCATAATGAAAATCTCTTGTTATATACACCGTTTTTCGTGGAGGAAGGCGATTTCACACATTATTATTGGATTGGATTGGATCTTTGGGGAGGCGACCGACAGCTTAGGCCATTTGCACCATGGGGGACAGGTAAGGGAGGGAGGATGGAGAGAAACCCGGCGTCGGCATTATCCTGCTCTTAACGAAAGGCGCCAATGGGACCGCAGTTTAACGTCTCGTCTGACAAACGCAGTACTACACTTCAAGTGCTCTCCACAAGAGACTCAAGTAGGGATCGGGTTTCCTCTGCCAAATATCCTCCCCTGCAAGGATTTGAATCCTGGCCGTCCATATCACAGTAGCGACCTTGCCATAATTCATATGCAAAATCTTCTTCGACAATTATTCGACAGATACTCAGTTGACATTTTCCCGGTTCCTCATAAGCATCTGTTTAGTAAATTCTTTATTGATGGTTAGAGTGGAAAAAAGTAGGATTCTTAATGATGATTGTGCACACATACGAGGTAATTATGGCACCGGGTAAATCGGATGAGCAACCAGGTGTTGGTTAATTTAATAATTTCATTGTTTTAACAATTTAATTAATAACACACCTTTTAATCTGTACCCTGTTCTTGGTAGTCATGAGTTTGCGTGGTGATTTTGATACTCTGTCAGTTATTCATTGCACTGAATGCGCAAGTGACTTATTTCATTAGTGATTAATTACACCCCTTTACTTTCAAGGTGAAATAAGTTATCAGGTTCCCTTCATTTAACTCTTGACTTACATGATTTTCGATGCGTATGGTGGTCAGTTTCTTAAACGTTCAGTAGGACGACGGCACAAGCATTGCGTAAGCATGTGCCTTGGTGGTATTCTGGGACGGAATCCATCTATTCTTTGCGAGTCCCTTTAAAGTAACAAAAGCCCTTTCATCCATTCTTTCTTAGCCTGAGTGTTCTCGTGCTAATACACGCGTATACCCAAGACAATAGCTTTACTAGGAAAATAGCCTATTCAAATAGGTGTGAGGAAATCAACTGTTAGCACAGCTTAAGTCAAATTTATTGTCAGGGATAGGGTCATACAGGGATATTTTTCAGTATTATTTCGACTGCGGTTCTTCCCCCATTAAAAGCTTGGAATTCTCTTACGGGACAGAATGAATATATTAAATTCGTTATATACCTGTAGTGTTGAATGGATTCATAAATGAATCAGGTTACAGTTTTTCTATTAATGTTCCGATTTGTATTATATACCTATCGATAAAATTAATGTAGCCCCAATACAAAATCATAAACTGAACTATCATTTGCAAAGCTAAATTATTAAACTATAATTGACGGAACAATAAAGATTTCTCTTAATTATGATGAAGATGTAACTGGGCGACTTTTATACAGAGCAATAATGAACTTACCGAAAAATTTCTCCTTCTCTTATATTATAATAAATGTATGATTATCAGTTGGTGCACCAACTTGTAGGCGGTCATGAGTCACATTTTGAATCATGATTTTCGACAACTTTGTCCTTCGATTAAGCATTTGGTTGTTTATAAATACTACTTGCATAATGATAGAAAAAAATGTGTTGATCTAAATGTGCAAACTTTGATAAGTCAAGCATAATCATGGAAAAAGTGCACGTCAACTGCCTGCAGTGGTTTACTTTGATCGCCTTTCGACGATTGAATGTCTTTTTTTCGATGCACCTATCTCAAAATTCTTATTTTCAGAAAAAATCCGAAATCACACATTGCCCTAAATTTCTAGCTTTGAATGGAAGCCACCTGACAAAACACGTTTTGTCTTAGATGATTGCATCAGTTCCTGCTGCGATCGACCTTCTTTTTACTCCCAAGAATTTTCAAATAATAGCGTTTGATGTTTTGGTCGATATAGGAATCGGAAACTGGACCATGCTGTTGGTTGATCCATAAATTCACTATGAGTATTTTTCAATGATTTTTTGGAGTGGAGAAATTTATTTCTGCATGAGACTTGATGTACTCGTGTATTTCACACCTCGCTTTCTATTCAAAGGAACGTTTATACTATCAATTACATTAAAAACCTATAGTTAACGGTAGTAATTTGGTCTTCATTTTCTCTAAAGCAAGTGAATACGTTTAAAATGAGGCAAAATGTATTTTAAAAACAATCAGTCAGTGCTATTTTGGTGGGAGTAGTGATTTTCTTGAGCCATTTTAGACACTCAAGCTGTCATTCAAACTGCGCCAAATTTCAGTGCAAATGGATGGAGATATGTCCTTAGCTATTATACGATATCTTAATCCTACATATCATTCACAGAAGAAATTACTGTGCAAAACTTGGGGAAAATTTATTCTCGTTTCTTTGTCGTCGGACCTAGATGAATATTTATCATTCGAAGCTTGTAGGTATATTTCGTCAACTAAAAACTCTATGAACAAAATGAAAATTAAGTTCAAGAATGGGCACAATTATACTCAGAACAATTTTTAATAACGTCTGTAGAATTGAGGAAGGCAACTAGTGAATTCAAGGGATATAGAAAGACGTGGAAGAGGTGGGGACTACGGGAGACTTTATTATCATCGAGTAATCTAACGGTAAGAGTAAGTTTATGTAGAAGGCACAGGACAAAACTCTCTTCAGAATATTGTTACAGAACTTGGTTTTGCGGATGGAGGAAAAGATGAAAGAAATTGACGCCTGGAGGGAAGAGAGAATTAAGAGAAAGGATGAAGCGAATTATTCGAGAGAAAGAAAGAAATGGGAGATAAGAGACGAAATTTTTTGCGTGGGGTTATTTTACGTCCTCGTAATACGCCCAGAATTAACAGAAGGAGAAATCGTACAGGTTAGTCGATTTTGACCACTTTATTTATATAAGCTGCAACTGGTCTTGTCCTCCAATAGCAACAACAAGACCAATATTACATAATTGCACCTTATAGAAATTATTAAGAACATTGTTTTCTGTCGATGCTGATGAAGGGATTGATGGAGCGAAATAAAACTTAATGATACGATCAAATTGCTGTTTCCCTTCGAGCGACATGAGACTTACTGGAAAGTGAGATACATTGAGATCTCCGTGTTGGTAACGCGAATACTGCTGGCGGGGGTGTAGCAGAGGACTTCCTCATCTTTAACTGCCCGGTCCAGGGCCGTGTCCTCGCAAAGGGCTGAGTCTTTGAGAGTGAAGGGAGGGGGGGTTGTAAGAAGTCTTGAGTATTCGTTCTAACTCGAGCGCCATCCATACATCTCCGGAGGAAGCTGCGGCGGTGGGGGGGCGGGTTGCGGGGGGGGGGGGGGGGGAGGTGTAGTGGCCGGTGGAGAAAGTGTGGAGAACGAGTGGTCTGGTTGAGGCGAAGACGAAGTGAGAAGGTTGGTCGCCCTTGGCGGGAACGGAGAGCTCCACAGGATGACCGCGAAATGTCCCAGCGCTGCTGGCGGGGCGGTGACATACATCGGCCGGGAGACTGACCTCCCCTTCCCGCTCCAATCCCACGAACCACCCACACTTGTTTTGAAGCGGCAACCACCGACGGGGCCGATGCGGACTGAGAAAAGCCAACAGTCGGCGCTGGATCTTCCATCCGCGGGCCGACAATGCAGAGCGTCGCACATCGTCACCGTGTGACGGAGACTCCACTCTGCTAGGGTCTCTGATGTGACTTCGTTTATTTTCCCAAATTAAGAGCAGGTGGACACGAGGTTATGGGGGCGATCACGTTTCTCCTTTATCGCCTACGCTCGCGTTATCATTATTTTTCAAGCGAGCATATGACAGCGAAGACGTGTTCGTCATTCTTCAAGTTTTGTCAGGTGCTCTAAATCTCTAGTCTTTGATAGTGGGGTGTGTTTTTTGGACAATAGCTGTAAGCATTGCCTTTCTTGAGCGGTGTGTATTTTGAATTACAATACCCGATCCATGAAATGAATAGCCACCCCACCCTGGGTGGCAATTTATGTGATACCCTAATATTGTTACGAAGATATTTTAACGGAAAAGAAAAGATAGACATACATCTTAATCACATATAATCTTATCTTAATATTTGAAATAATGTACAAAAAGCGATAACCGGAAGAAGCTGATAGGAAAATTTAATTTAAACCAAAACTTACTACTTTATTCTCTAGTGTACTCGTATCTGTACTTAAGACACTCAATTCTGTTGGAAGGGGTAAAAATACCTTTCCAGGTAGGCAGGTGTAGCTTACTCTACAATTGTTTCTTTTACAAATTTACGCTCGCTCCTTGGAATCTTAATTTAAAATTAACTTCGTGGCAATTTTAACCCTTGAGTGTTGGTTTTTCTGTCCCCTTGTGGAGATTGATCTTAGCTACTTCTTAATTTTAATATTCTGGACAGACTACATATCCGGTTCATTTTCTTTCCTTGCCATAAGCCCTCCCATCCTAAAATCACAAGTGAAGGATTCCTATAAAGGAGTAGGGATGAAGAGATGTTGAATGAGAGCTCTCGAGTGAAGAAAAGACAAAATCCCTGTTCATATTCAAGAGCATATATAGGAGAGAAATGGAATAAAAAATTAACGTGAAAATTAACTTCGGGAATATGAAGGCAAGACCCAGGATGGAAAATACCTAGCAGATTATTAGTAACTTAAGGATGACGACCTATATTCGGTGCCGAGAAGTTAGGTGAAATGAGAGAGTGGAGTGGGGAGCTGCAACATATCAATCTTCGGATGATGCTTTTGTAATTGATGATTGTTTCATTAATGAGTTTGCGAATGTGTATTTGCGCTTTACGGGCTAAACATCAGCAGGCACTGATGGGGCATATTAGGATTTCTAACATCAAAGTCAGCATTTGTACCATCGTGTTATAATGAAAAACGAGCTTTACTGTGTTGGAAATGAACCCTAATTACTAGAATCTTGCAGAACAACTTACTCGGCCAGTTTTAATTACTGCTTTTAAAGTTCACATTTTTTCCCAAAGTAATATATTCTTCGTCTGAGGCAAAGTACTCCTAAAGGCCTGGTTACACGAAGATTGAACCCGCGCCAGTCCTTGCATGAATACATGTCCCATTTCAAATTCAAAGTTGGAGCTACAGCAACTTGAACGACTGCGTAAATGCACGGCCAGGAAATGGCCCCTTTTATTAGTGCGCTCATCGATCAATCATGAGTGAATTATCTTGGGTTCTTACAAGATTTTAAAAATCAGTACCTTGTTGGTTTGGGAAAGAAATTTTGGTCACTTTTTCGTTAGCATGTTTGTAATATCTACGAGCAGTTGTTTATTCACATTTCATCGTATAGGCACGATAAATGCGGTACAAGATCAAAGGGCCAAATATTAACCTCAGAACTGATATTTGACATGTCGGAGAACCCAGTCGCAAGCCAATTGGATTTATATCCGTTCATCATTTTGCGAGTGCCGTGTGAACAGACCATGTGAGAAGTAAACCTATTTTAAATCCGTAGCTCACTGCCTTTCAATGTCTCTCGTATTAGTTTGTCTCATGTTCTACTTTGAGGTCTTTTACTATCGTCGTTTAAGAGGTTAACAACTATTATTACTCATTTTCATTAAATCGTAATTATTTTCCCCCGAGGCCGTTCGGAGGTATCCTTAACGCATTGAAACAATAATTATGTCATATCTTGTCTTCCTCATTTGAAATACCCTACACTATAAACATATTTATTCATGTGTTGCCATAAAAACACCGGATTGCGTTTCTCGCCTGCATTCCTCCTGGGAGTCCTGGCGTACTCAGCGTAAGTCATGTTCTTTTAATTTCGCTCTTCCAGTTCGTGATGGAAATGATTGATTTTTTTCTCCAATGGTATTACCTACTGATATTTGAACGGTGGAGACTTTTTCATGTTTATTTCGCACTTAATGGTATGCACTGAGCCGACGTTGCCCGATTAAAATGAAGTAATTACGCCCACGACTGGTTTGTGTAGTTTTGCCTGTCTGTGGCGGATGATAAATTGTTTTCAATCTTCCGCATCCGAACGTGAATTTTTCGAGAGAACGCCCCCTGGCCATTCGTATTCAAATCCATTCAGCCTTGATGCAGCGGTGGCTGGCATGATATAGTCGTAAAACTGGTCCCTTGCTGACGTGTTATGTGAGAGAAATGCGCACGTCAAAATTTCATTGGATTTATCCCTCACGTTTATTATTTTAACCAAAATAATTGATTGTTTTTACAATCAGTGTGGCTATTTTTAAGTTACGCTGGCTTAATACTTTCGAGCAAATGAATTAACTTTGTATTAGTTGCTATTTTTGTATTAATCGGTTGTCAAATTGGCAACTATTATGTTTTGATATAAGTTGTATTTCTTTTTATTACTAGTTGATAGCTAGCATATACGTACCAATCCCGCAATATATCATATATCACTTCTTATATGGTTCTTAGTGGTATTAGTTTTGAGTTATATTCGTAACCAGGAGGTATCCCTGTTAATAAAATGTGTAAATATTCTCCTAAGAGTTGTTTCTATTCTGTGAGTTTCACTCCGTTATTTTTTATTCTTCCCCATCTGAGAGAGCCAAAAGGGTTTCAGAAAATAGCCATTCTTTATTAAACAGGTGTTCATGACGGTTGTAATGAATCATCGCTACCAGGACCAAAATAAAATCTCTGTTCAGATATCGTACTCGCTTCGAATTCCTCCTGCTTTTGTACGTGATTTACATTGAAAATACTCTGCTCACTTAGAATTCGTGCACTCTCAGGGTTTACAAAGTACCCTCGAAAGCCAAGTAGTAGATAAAAATACCTCTGTAGTAAGCTTTGGGAAAGGTTCCGAAAGGCTCGCATAAGGACGCCATATTCCCTTATGAAAATGAACAGATTTCGTTATTGAACTTGAAAGTCAAAAATCCATTGTATTAGCCTCCGAGTTATTTTTTTTGACATTATGTACTCTATGTTACCTAGAATTGGTTGGTCCTCGTGCTGTCCCATTCTGAAGCAGTCTTCATATGTACCTTGTGACACTTTATCGTTTCCATTCTAATACGCCCCTTTTGCCGATTGTCATCTACTGTCACCTTCATTCTTTTATTTACCCTCTTCTCACCACGTGAAATCCGTACTATTTTCTTTATCTGTCCATCATAAATAACGTTCCCCCTCCTTTTCACTGCCTTGAATACCACACTGCATTTCAAGGCGTGTCCCATCCATTTCTTCAGTCTTTCCCTCCCATATTTTCTTATCCTTGTGTATACCTACCACAAAGAACGTTATTTTTGTTCTTTCTCCCTCTCTCTAATCCCCTTATTTTCTTCATCTTTCTCCGAACCGTTCGTCACAGAAGCCCATGGATTCGCATCAAAAACAGCAACCCTCCTCCCCTCAAGGATTCTCTTTTCCAGCTCAAAACATTTGCCTCTAGCCTCTGACCTCGCTGTCTTTTCCCGCGAATCGAAGAGATGTGTACTTCCGAAACAGCCCACGCTTCACTTACAAAACACTTCATATTTTCTCGCGCAGGTCACAGACACTTTTGCTTGAGAGAGTCGCGAACCAAGGGGGGTGTTGTGATTCTTTAAAATTTTCCACTCTTTCCCTCCTATCTTTCGCCAACACCCTAGGGGAACGTGCATCATCCTCTTCCTCCTCTCATTCTCCTCAATTCTAGAGAAACGGGTTGGGTTTTGGCGTCGTCCTTCGCTCCCATTTCGCGTGACGTCGGCGCTGCCTCATCCTCATTTTTTTCATATCCCTTTATCTCCCTCTCTTTCCCCCCTCTGAACTCTTCTTTTTTAACTCTTCATTCGTCATCCCTTTGGAAATCCTGAAAGAATACTTGATAGTGGGTTGAGTAGGGGGGGAGGGGTGGAGGTGGGGCGCCGTACGTTGGCACGAAAGGAGTGAGGGAGAGAGAGAGATAAGGTTTAAGAGCCGTCGCCGCTGCCATTAAAACGAAAAAAAGAGAGAGAAATAAAAAAGATATGAGCGGAAACCAAACACGAAAAAGATTTTCTCCCGCCAGCGGACTTCGCGCGCTTGAGGCTCCCCCGTAATAACTCGTGGCTCTTCTTCGAAGCGCGGGCGGGCAGGTCGACGACGTAGGATGGAGTGGGATTGGCTGACGATTTCCCCCGCGGGGAGGATGGGTGGTTATACAGTGACGCATTCGTTTAGGGGGCATGAGGGGAGGAGGAAGATGGCTTCGGTGGGAAACGCAAAACGAGTGTGAGCGTGTGAGAGGACGGAGGGGAAGTGAACAGTTCGCTGGAGTAGGTGGTGTAGATGCGTGTGAGGGGAAGGGCAGGAAGGCCACGGGTCTTTATAAAGAGCGCGCGGGACAGCAGCCAGTTCATATCAGAGTTCTCGGCTGCGGGCCGTGGTTGACGAAGTTATCTAAGGATTACTTGGGAGAGCGAGTGCGCCCCGAAAAGGTTTTTTCACAAAAGACCTACATCGGCCGCTCGTTGCCTAGAGGGTTCGTGTTGTCTGTCGTCTTTTCCCCGCCACCTTGTTGGTCGCCGGAGCCCGAAGTTTTTTCGTTCCCGGATTTTTATTTCGTCGGTCGCTTGAATTCGATTCTCGCGGAAGATCGACAGGAAGGAAAAGGAGGAACGCTTCGAGCCGCGATCTCGTCTTTTCGAATTGTCGACTTCGGTCCGATAGTTGAAAAACAAAAGAGAGCGAGAGGGGAAAATTCTCCGATAGCACCCGAGAAAAGATGGTTGGTCCCGTCCTTACACCACTCCGTCTCGTCCGCAGCAAGCTGAGGAAGAGGGAAGAGGCGTCTGCAGCAGCCTCCAGCGACGTCGTCGCGATGCAGACTCTGCCGCCTCCCACCTCCAACAACTCGTTAAACAGTCTGGGTCCGCACCAGCAGGGAGGAGTCTCCACAGTCCTTTGGTCGTATCCTGTCTTCGGAGCAGATCGCCATGTGAGTACATGTCCTTTATCTCTAAACTACTCCCAAAATCCCGAACAGTTTACACGCCCCCTCCAGCTTTGGATTCCAAAAACTAAATTACCTAATGTAAACTCGTTACTCCGCGGCTTGGTTCGGTGAAAACTCACGATTTATAAATCGATAAAATAAATTTTTAATAAATTTTCATTGTTCTTATTATTTGTTGACGACCGGTTTCATCGCAAAGTTGGCACCTGGTGAGGTCGTCATTGTGAATATGAAAAATTCAATTTACTGATTAAGGCAAAAAGTATTTTAGGTAAAAGTATTTTAGGTTTCAGGGGTCACTTAGTGTAACTGTTTAACAGGGATCATCATCCAAAAAACACTCAAATTTGGCAATTATTTTATGTAAGCCGACCAAGGTTTCGTTGGTTTTTTTCGTTGCCATTATGAAGAAAAAGTATGTTGATTTTCACAAAGTTTTCCTGGAATATGATTCTTGTAGAGTTGAGCTCTTGAAAAGTTCATTCAAAGAGTAAAAATATTCCGGGAGATTGATGTTGAATCTTGATTATGACTCTCGATGAATGTAAATTCTTAATAAGCGACCGGTAAAAATTGCATAATTTGATCACATTGAACTATCACCACCCAAGAATTAGGTTATGATCTGATTGTGTCATAAACCGTCATGGAACAATTTTGTAAATCACCGTAGGATGAGTGAATTTTTCAAATTCTGTTATAACTTGCAAAAACATATAATTGCCACAAGTGGTAATAATGGGGAGAATAATCTATTAATTTTCACTTGAAATGGATAAGAGGCTCCGGAAGGCGGGAGATTTTTTTAAATTCTTGTCTAGTCCTGGGAGTCTGGGAGGGAGAGATGGGAATCGTAAACTTAGAGACTGATGACCTCTTGCCGTAAAGTTTTCTATCTCCCGGCGATATTAACTGGAGAGTGCTAGAATGAATTTTTCTAAATAATGTTTTCAGGAGGTGTAACTTGTCATTTTCATTGAAATCTATGCTGTAAACTAGTGAAAAATGTTTATAGAAAGGCTGTAAGGAGTCATAATTTTAGCTTAATTTCAATCTTATGACGCATTAATTAAGAAATAATTGCCGCAACCTTTGCATAATCATGTTGATGTCATTCCGTCAAACGCTGATTGTTTTGGTAGTCGCAGTCACACCTTTGTCAATTTTCCAATTCATTTGATGAGTTTTATGTTAGAAAGTTAGGTTTTAACAAAAAACATTTCATTAGAATATGTTATGCCTAACTTAATTGCTGAACTCTGCTGTAATATTGAAGCTTTCTACTTGCGTAATTGTAAACCACTGAGTATTTTTGACGAATTGCATTGTGGCACATGATTATTGTTATCCTGTTTTTAAGAAAATGCGTCCAATAAATAAGGTCAAAACGGAGAAGTATTAACTGTTAGAACAGCCACTATTTTTATCAGGTAAATCTTGAAATTTATTTGACATAAAATCAATTTTTCAAGTTAATCGCAGACATCTTGCGTTTTAATTTTGATAAAAAACTCAAGTAGTTGAGAAACGTTAATAAATAGTCGTCCGCATATCAAAAAGAGTTGGTGAGAGTAGAAATGTTAATTATATGCAGTAATCAGATTCTTTACGATCGATAATTATTGTTGAAGACTCCTTGATGGCTTATTACAGGCATAATCTGGCCACAATCATGTGAATATCATAGTTGTATCGTGTAAAATGCTATCCTTGAATATTCCCTCAACATTCGTTGTTTGCGTTAAAGAAAGTCCTGATCTTCATTCACAATCCCTGAAAATGGGATAGGATTGCTTATTATGAGTTTTCCGTCATATATGTCATATGTTCCTTCATATATATCACATTATGTTTTTCTATTGAACACGAAGAGAAACTGGTATAATTCACGTCATATTCACATGTAAAGCCCTTTTATATGGCAATGGGCTGTTTTGCAGTTCCAAATCTAGTTTTATCATTTGAGAATTTACCGTAGTGAAGGTGTCCCGCTCTTGATTACCAGACTCGACCTCAATGTATCGCACCCGCTGCCCTTAATCCCCGCGTTATCTTACTAGGACAAGGATAGACTATTATTCTACGGAATGCGTAAATGGGTTCCTCGGCCGACGAATCACGACGCAGGCATTAAGCAGACTTGTTAATTCCGTTGAAAAAGACGACAGGTGTTGTCCTCCCGTTACGAGGCGATGTCTAGGGGGCGCTAATACGTCCAGACAGATAAATGTGATGATTGGAGTTTATTGCTGATCAATGTCACTCTGTCTAAAAATACAACACCCTTTACGACTTCATGTCCCTGTGTTCAGAGAAATTAAATGTTTCGAATTTTTTATTTTTCAGCCCTCCTTGGCCTTATTTTTTCACTCAATGTCGTTCTTAAGCAAATATTTGTGTTGATGAACCTGTCACCAATATTTACGTCCCAGTTACGCCAATCTTATCGTCATTTTGTGAATAAATTCCCATAAAATTAATGTTTTAGTTTTATTGCACCAATTGCAGTTAGAAAGACAATCCTGAATTTACCCCTATCTCATTGGATAAAAATTCTCAATAGTTCCAGAAGTGATTTTTCAAATGTCCATGATTTTTTTGTTCCACTTGATCTAGGGAATCATATCCATCCCTTGACAGTGGCTGTGATCCCTCATATCCTTTGAATTATCACGTGAAAACCTATTATGGAGAATCTTACTCATGCACCATCATTGTTCTCTTTAATGGAGGGAGTCAATTCCTTGAAAGTAGATAAGTTTATCTGTTAAGGCATCCAGGATAGGAGATCTTCCTGCCAAACAGATCTTTCCATTATCCATCTGACTCATTTTTTTCTACCTTATCTCATGCATCAGCGGCTACGTCACCCGGACCCCAAAATAATCAGGCCATTCCATTGTGACTCACGGTGTCACGTAATTGTTTACCGTCACGTCTAGCTTTTACCTGAATCATCTCTAAGTTCATTAGCTTTTATTCCCACGCCTAAATGATAACAGGAAGGGGAAAACCCTAAATTTATAGAGGCCTTATCATTTATATACTAGGCGGATATAAACGTTTTGTGTTTCTCTGTAGTCCTTTCTCTGTGTTCGGATATTCCTTACTGTTTGTGGCACATAACTCTTTCTCATTCCCCACTCAATCCCTGAATGGGATGTCTCGTGGAATAAACTTGTTTGGGAAAAAGAATAACACAATAAACTAATGCACTGTTTACAAAAAACGTATGTACTGGTTATGTTACGAGATAGGGCCAAATGCCTGTGAAAGTGAGTACCACTCTCCTCTCTATAACTAATGAGTTGATTATTTCTGCTTCCAGCAGAAATGTTTAGCCTTCTAAGTTGTGGAAAACGCTTGGTAATTCCGAGGTCTTGCTGCTGTACTGAATTAAATCACTTAGGTATCCGCATTGAATCTAAATAAATGTTTTCGCATTACTCGATAATTTTACAATACCACGCACAAAAAAACCTCAGTGTTTCGGCTCACGATCACAACACACACGAAGATGTCCTTCGCTTTATCAGTGAGACGTCGTGACCAAAAAATTTGTTTTACATGAGGAAGGCCGTCTATTTTTAATGGTCTTTGGTTGTAGAAAGGGTTTGGCAATGCTTTTCACAGCTCTTTAATTCCTGTCAAGCAAACAAATCTTTCTTTTCACTCGTAAACTTAACTTAATCAATCACCTCCTTCACTTTCATCGGCCGGCCTCCAAAATGCGCCTCGGAAATTATGTACGAGCATAGAAATAATAGGGAACGCAGACAAGGTTAACTCTTTCCAGGAGATTAGTGAGGGAAAACAGCGAGAGGTGGAAGATTATTAGTGTCATTCAGAATTCATTAAATATGTGTGGTCTCCTCTTAAAGTTCTCATCCGGTTTCATCTTCCGTTTTTGATGGAGTAGCCAGCCGGATGTCGAAACCGTATTTAATCGTTTGCTCTCCAGCCATTCCCACCATAAGAAGCTCAAGGTGCGTGAAAATGGCCATAATTTCCGCAATCAATAAGGCATTTTATTGAGTGGCGTTTTGAATTATTGTCACCGGGAAGGACCTTGCGGAGATAAAACACCGAAGTCGTTAATTTTTTTATAGCCGATGAAAAAAGGGTTGTCGTCCATTTTTCTTTCCCATTACTTGGCTGTTCTTACTCCCGCGACGGTTCGCTGTCGTTAAACCCCGACTTGTTTCTACCCTCGAAAGTAGAAAATCTCATACTCCTCCGAACTCAGCGATGCAATCAGGAAACAATGCTATTGAGTTAAGGTATGTTTGTATCAATTTCCCAGACCGACTGAAGGTTTTTCTTCATTTGTTCTTTTTTTAATTCTATCTTTTATTTAAATATTCTCATCAAACCAAAGCGTTGATCAGAAAAAGGTGTTTTGCAATTGAGTTGAAGGGTTGCCTACAAAAATCGTCATAATGCCCATAGTCTTCTTCATCTGAACCTTATATGATCGATTTTTCGATAATCAGGACATCTCAGAAAACCTAAGGATGCAAAGGGAAAGGAAATGACCTACCTAGCCCAACGTGTTAATTTCACCCGCCTTAGAAACTCACTTCTAGTTTGCTCCACTCTTTACTCACTGAAAAGACCTTCGATTTGAAGACTGTGAGAGCTTCAGGCGGCCAAATATAAATCAACAGGATACCGATTCAATAGACGCAGTTGCTTTTACAGCAGAAATTTTTTTCACTGTAACGCGCTCTGAAATCTTTCTCGTGGGGAACAAGCATGTTATCGCATTTCGAGGGAAGAAGGGACTCTTTTGCAAAAGGAAGCCGCTCAACAGTTCTCACCTTGGTTTAGCGTCAACCCCCTCGACTCGCCGTGAAGAACGGCTCGTGTTGTCCACGTTTCGAGTCAGCGGAAGTGATAGCAGCCCTCTCTCTGCTAAGCGTCCTCATATCCCCACTTCGTCTGGCCGCTCTCGGAACCGTCCCTCGGTGACACATTCGTAACTTCATTGACATAGGACGCGAACCCAAGGACCTCCTTCCGCGTTTGCCGTCTTGTTTTTTTGTATCTACTAAATAATATTTTTTTTAAATCCACACGCCGATTAGTGCGCCGCCGGATGTGGAATCAGTTCGTTCTGTATGGCTCACAATTCTGCGCCTTTAATTACTGCCCGTTATCTCTCCCGGAACATTTTTGTTTAAATGAAATTGACAAAATAATGCAGCTTAATTGGATAACCTCCGAAATTCCCACAACACGAACAGAATCAGTCTATTCACGTGGTAAACTTCGTATTAACTTCGCCTTTTTAATGGCCGATCATGATCAGTAGCGGAGATAATTTGTAGCCAAAATATTAGTAAAATGCATTGATATTCTGTCTGTTTTCATGAAATTAACTAACAATCGATTAATTATGCCCCATTACGAAGTTAATTTTAACCGCGGTGTCGGCGTATATGTATTTTTCTTTTTTTCCACGTGTGTGGAATGATAAATGAATGCCGCCCTTCCCCCCTCCCCCCAACCCAGAAGTGTTGTGTTGTTTGAGAGGAAAGAAAAAGGTTGCGAATTGTTTATGGATAACTTAAGCGCAGTCTTATCGTCTTCATCAGCAGTCATCAATTAGTAGCCTTAAACGCGCGATAATTACTGTGCGGAATCAGCTTGAGTTTGGAATCTTTGTCGACTTCGGTTATTTTCAATTCGTTGTCAGCCTCAATTCGCGAACGCTGTCGACTTCGTGTTTGCCCCCGCAACTCATTTTATCTCCGATCTTGAGGATCCTGCTTCGTGGTCCATCACCGAATGCTCCCTCCCACCGCCGCCTCCCCGACCTCTCCCACCTCCCAGCCCCTCGTCTCGGACTACACCGGTCGCGGCCCCGGCCTTGGGCGGTTTATCCCTTCCTCCCCACATCCAAGTCAGTTCCTCTACCTTCTTTCCGTCCGCGACCTCGCCTAGAAGTTCTCCCGCACACTTCCGAATGGTTGCCCTTGGACACGTGATCTTAAGGACTGCGATCTCCTTATTCATTTTTCCTTCCTTCCTCCTCCTCCCACTTAAAACCCCGTTCCACTTGCCGCCTGCCCTCTGCAAGACCCCCCCCTCTCTTATTTTCCCTCCATCATGCTACACCACCTCCGTTTACATCTTCCAGCTTTGATTTCGCTCTCTTTCTCTCTCACCTCTCCTCATTCCCTTCAGCCCACGCTCTTTTTTCCTTCCGTCATGTATGCCGTTTCCCTTCCTTCAGTGGCATTTTTCTCTGCCCCCCGTCCCCAGCTCCGCTCACCCCGAATTCGAAATTCTGGAACGCATATGGTCGAGCATCAGGGCCTACCCGTTCTCCATTTGGATGTTCACAAGTTTTTTTTGTCGTTTCGATGGTCAGTAAAAGTGTCGCATAAGTGCGGGTCGAGGAATCAATGGGCAGCCAAGGCTCTTCCTCATAGACGGAATACCAACTCCCGAGGGTCGGACGTCGATTTTGCTAAAAAAAACTGGTATTGGAATTTAACGATGGGGAAATTATGGGTCGGAATAAAGGACTTCGCCTCCCGGAGCTAAATGTTATGCTCTAATATGGATTGTTCTATTCACTTGCGGACCAAGGCGTAATATAAACGAAAGGTTCATTCATGAATTAATGGATGAATTGAGAATTGTTTTCCTCATTCTTGTGTAATTCATATATTAGTCAGGAAACTGGCCCCAGAAGTTATCACCCACATGAAATAAAATATGAATGGCAAGGGATAACAAAATGTAACCTTTATTTACCATGCTTAATCTATGAATTTCTCAAATTATTTCAGTCTTATTATCATAAAGTGTATATTTTAGCTAGCGTGATCGGATTACGGATATTTCTGATTTGAGAAACCTGAGTTGAAAATAATACCCAACGAATTCCCACGAATTGTTCAGATTTCAACTCTGAATACCGCGGTCGAATAATTCCAATCATGATCATGGCAACAAAATGATACAATATGTACAATTCTTTTCGCTATTAATTTAGGAAGGGATTATAATATCAGTCCTTGGACCAAACCATCCTTATTTGATATATTTACCCCTGAATCCTTCCATATATTTATTCGCCCCTGAAACTATTAACTGGTTGAATGGGAATCGTGGCTCCCTCTCTTATTTTCACAAAACAATGAAATTCGGATACGTTGAAGAGGAATCATGCGCACCTACTAACTAAAATGGATCGGTGCCTATGTTTCCATACCATTCAATGCCGTGGAAATAAACGTTTCTTCAATGTTTCGCTAACGAGGGATTTTTATTAAACAGATAAATACTATTTTTCTCGATGATTCATCAATTCTTCAATTTAGGAGCCTGTGATTTCCCGGTCAATATGTGGAAAAGAAATGAGTGGATAGGCGAGGTTTTGTCGTGATTGCCAAACATATTACGCGTTTGTATCATAAGTTGCCAGAATGTGATTTGAATGACACTTAAGTCATTTTATAATGGAACCTTGTCACGTCCTTTATTTTTTCTAGTGCCTTTGATCTATAGGAGTCAGTTTTTTGACCTCGGTTTTTTCCTTTTGTCTCTTCCTTCAGGACTCCTTGGCGATGTCCATGCCCATGCCCATGGTCCAGCCGGACCCCCTCATCACCACTACATCCTCCTCGCACTCCGGCTTCTGTCGCGGCTTCAGGCGCAACCTGCGCGGACGCTGGCGGCGATTGGTCAAGAGGAAGCCGTCGACGGAGATCTACACGATACCGGCGGAGCTCAGGCCCCAGCTGAAGCAGATGTACGTCTACTGAAGGGGAGTGGCTCTCCGCGCCTCGAGATCTGCAGTCGTCTGCGCCTCACTCGCCGGCCGAAGCAGGTTGCGCGCATTGAAGTGGCTCATATTGAGCTCGTAGAGAGATAGAGAGAGAGTGCTTGAGGAATTTTTTGAGAGTGGTGAAGACATTTCAGTGAGATTTTGATGAGGAGAAGGAGATGTGGAGAGACACAAAACACGCACAAGAAGGGAGGAGCAACGTCCAGAAGCGCCGGAAGACGAGATCACGGTCCCCCATCCCCACCTCAAGTTGGGTCGGTCCGTCCAGTCGCGTTGTTGCAGTGCCATGGAAACGAAACGGAGAAATAATAACAAAAAAATAACGTTTGGGGGCGTGAGTGAAACACGTAAAGCCTTCATCGCCTGAGTTCCTTTCTGGTCATTCTGGTTCGATTGCCTCTCCTTGAGGAAACGGAGGATTTGTTTTGTCTTTTTCTCCCGCCAGTTTCAAGTAATTTTATCATGCTCGATTTGAAAGACTAGAAGTTTATTAAAATCGAATTATTGCTTTCCTCGGAATGAATTTCAGTGAATATTTTAGTTTGACCTTGGGTTTGTTTTTTTTACCGTTTTTAATCGATTTTAGCCCATGTCGACGGAGGATCATCACCCTCTGTGATATCATGCTTTTAATATTTGAATGATTCAGTTGCTTCTGACCCACCCGGTTGGTATTTAGCTAACCTCGCTATATCAAGCTTCTTGCTGCATCATACTGTCACTGGTGGGAATGAGAAAAAGACAGTTTACTCCGCAACCTCATGAAATGAAAGTGTCTCTCCCGTTACAACTTTTTTGTAAATATTGTACATAAATTATTTGTTTGTGCCGTCATTTGTAGACATTTAAACAGATCGAGAGGGAATGAGTTCATCGTGTATTTTCTAGAGTGCCTCAAGGCCTATCGAAGTTCCGCAGAGTTTTTTTTGGTTCAAAGAGTAAAAGAAACCAAGACCATTTTTTTCTCATGTGTGTTTACTTGGCATG
Organism: Ceriagrion tenellum; assembly: GCA_963169105.1. Lineage (NCBI taxonomy): Eukaryota > Metazoa > Arthropoda > Insecta > Odonata > Coenagrionidae > Ceriagrion > Ceriagrion tenellum. Next base: position 53,336,030 of record OY720637.1, read on the forward strand.
GAATTCTTCTCACCTGTGGTTTCGGTGAGAACCAATGAATCCGGTCGAAAATGTTAGGAGACGTTTTTCGTTCAATACTTAATTTTGCAGTCATTGGTTACTTTGTACCGCACGCAAATTATGATCCTATCGTCACTTTTTTTAGTACGACCTAAATATGTGCCGAACGCATGGTAAAATCTAGTCCCGATTCATTGGGAAACTAGATGATTACATGAAACGTTTTTATACCCTTGATAACCTAGACACCGTAAATTAAGTGCCTACCTATCGCACGGAACGATCTTATTTCACAAACCTGAAATTTACATTTTTCACATATTTGAACGTACTTATGCATATGTGTGTTACCTTGATTTTATGAATTTCAATAAGAGGCTATTAATTGTAGAAAAACCGCTCTTGATGAATCGTGCCTTTACATTCTTTAAGGTGCCCTTAGGACAACTAGTCATTGTAAATGAAGTATTCTATGAATTGTAGTGATTTGACGGGAAGGACATGGCAACACAAGCCGAACCATCCTGAATATTATCATAGACCAAAGAGAAATTGATTCCTTAATCTATGATATTATCTGACAGAATATGAATGAAACGTAACGTTTTACTTAAGTATGGATTTTTTTACCACTAGTATTGTTTGTTCAAACTCTGTTACGAGCCGAAATTTTTAATTTTAAACTTGAAACACATCATTAAGTGTGCATTAAGGTATTATTACGTTCCCTCAGCCTTAGACCAAATGTGGCAATTGTAAAAATCCTACTTGTCGAATTTGAACAAGAATTGAGAGGATGTAAAACCACTATCACTGAAACCTTTTGCTGACCAATGCATTGAATGTTAAAATTTGGCAATCGTTGGAACGTATTTTAAACCGCCACTCCCAAATCTGTTTGTATCAGCTCAAACTCTTCCTTGGGGAGTGTGTAATTGGCTTTAAAATTTGTTTCAACCTTTGGCCACGGACTACTCTGTAATATGGTAGGACGCGATGTGACCTTTGGAATATCTGTGGTTGTTCATTCATTGCACAACACTTTCTCATGTGTACTCTTGATGTGCTCTGGTTGAGCACTTCGCCTCGGAGAAGGCATGAGAAGGAGCGCCTTCATTTGTTTATGTCTACTTCAAAGTATTACAGTTGCACTGTGCATGTCCATTGTCATCATCTGTCACATATTTCACTGCAACGCAAGCAAAATTGTGAGACAGGAAAATTTTCATTGTCAAATTTTGTTTTGTAAATCAATGATAAATAAAGTTTTAACTATTTTCTGAATTGTGTGTATTGGTTTTCTTTTGAATTGAATTTTGGTTTGGCGGGGCCACAGCCTGAAGTGACGATCGTATAACGGAGCTGGTCTGAAGCCTGGGGACCTACACCTTGGTGTTTGCCCCGGTACCCTTTTATCCGACACTAGCGGCTATACATGGCTACCATTTTTTGTACAGATAACTGCTAATATCTGGGTGGTTGGACTGAACACCTTAAGCCCCTACCTATCTTCCCGTCCTACTCCTCCATCCCCTGGGGCTACGTACTTGGTTTGGGTACAGAATATCAGTATTCACCCGAAGGGTAGATATACACTTAAATGAAGGGTGTATAACAAAATCATTGTGTCTGCAAAGGTGTGTTAAACGTAGTTGTATGTAATCCCAGACCAAAATATTTCAACAATGCGTAAAAATGAGAAAGAAAGAAATTCTCCTTTTAAACACCATTTTCGAGTCGAAGAATAAAGCAATTGCAACTTAGTCATGGATTGTTGAAGAATTATCTTAGTAGCTAACTAAAGGTTATCTGTGCATGCAATTCACACGCACGGAGGATGTACCATGCGCATTGTGCAGTGACCTACTCAGAGAATAATCAAACAAAAAAATGGCCACTCGAAAATTTTAACCGATTCAAATATTCAGTTCGTTGAAACGAAGTGAGGTATTGAAAGGTACACCAAAAACCGGAAGAAAATATGCTAAAATATTACTTTTTCTCACAAGATCAATGTAGTACCTACCGAATTAACAACTTTTCTAAGTTTTCCTTGGCTAAACTGCACCTAATTATTAAAAAGAAGCGGAAATTTCACGCATCATGACTTGAAACCATAAAATATTGCTTGCTCTTACGAAGGCTACATCAACCTCGCTTACTTCCTTTCGTCAGCGCCGTTGATTTTGAAAATCTCATTAAACCCTCATTTTCCCCTTCAATTAGTGAATGAGGTAAGGATAAGATCCACGAGGAAGGCCGATAATTATCCACTGAATAAATTGGAAATATCGCGATCAGTAGCCATTTCGCTTAAAAATCTGAAGGTATCAGACCCAACTCGGTGGAAATGATGGGTAACTACTATTAATTTCTTTCGTTTAAAACAAAGTTTCATAAATGCTTTCGAGTTGGCCGAAATTCCTGAATGTATGTGACACTATCCTTCACCCTATATCCTTCCAAAGTCTACAGAAGTGATTACGTCTTAGAATCTCATTCCTGCAAAACTCATTAGTACTATCCTGAACTGAAAAAGCTCAGTTATAGCTCTGTTAACACAAAATGAACGTCATGAAAGTACCAAAATCTGTTGGAAGATGACACCTGGTCAACGTGGGATGACATTTGGAAATACCTCATAGTTCGCGTGATGCCATATGTAAGGTATCTACCCCTACTTATTACCCTGCAGGCCACCACAAGTGTGTTTTGGCAGGGGATGAGGTATCACCAACATGAACCACAGTGAAGAAATTTACTTTCACCAACAAACACCACACTATTGGTATGCTACAAATGCTACAGAAACCACTAAATTAATCTATAATGTAACTACGTAAACGTGGCACAAGAGTCATGCAGGGAACTTGCAAAACATGGTGTTAGCACTACTCGGCAGATTTAGAAACATTCATATCAAATAATCAGCTACACTACCTGTCAATCAACCTACTTCAAAGTCTTAACGCAACCATTATGGTCTCTAATCGAATGCAGAAAGAACGACATTTTAATCCTTTCTGTTCTACAATCTACATATTTCCTTTACTTTATTCTCATGATCTGATCTACCGTAGTATGTTGAAGTTCGTAAGACGATGAAAACTTCGTTTGAACAAAACGGTTTTAAATTTTCATAAAAGATTGAGTTTAATTTTCAGTCGACGGTCTGAAAGCAATTCCAATCCAAGTTGTTGCAAGAGGTCAATAACACTAATTAGACTATCATAACGGCTTTCACGTATCTTTCTGATCTTCTCTGCACGCGTTCTAACTCTGTTTGGTTTGTGTACATTCGGTTCGGTGTAGTCGGTATAAGTGCATTTAGTTCTTAATGTATTTAGACACTGCCTTCGATCAGATTGTAATTTTTCCGTATGCTAACCAAGTCGATTACGAAATTGTCAATGTATTATTGTATACTTCCCGCTCTCCCCTTATCAAACTCTCTCTCTCTCTCTTCCGTTAACTAACCTCTCTGCTCCCACTATATTCCGACCCTTCAACCTATTCTCCCTATCCCACCCGCCTCCACCGCAGATAGCTCGGAAGGGCTACCACTACCAACCTCCCACCCTCCGCCTGTCACATTCTAGAGCCACAGCTCACTACACCCTCCCCCCGGCAACCCCTACCTCGCCCTACACTCCACCCCCGATCCTTCCTCCCCCTCATGTGCACACCCCATACTCCCTTTCCCCCTCTCAACTATGCCAATAAGTTTTCTCACAACTTGCAAATGCACCTGAAGATGACGTGAGCCGTCGAAACTATGGTCGCAAGTTATTAAAAATTATCAGTGGAAAAACAAAGTGTAACCCTTTTATTCGAAATATCCCCAAACTCTAACGGCATTCCACGAGCAGAACTTGGGTATGTAAAATTTTAGCGTACCGCGAATTTTTTAGCGATACATAATAGTCTATCAATCGAGTCTTCATTAAAATCCCACGATCCATTCCCTCCCTTCTTTTTAAGCTATTTTTGGAGTTTGTAAGAGAATGTGTTACAAATGAAGACGAATACCAGCAAATACCTATACAATTGATGAAAAGACGTAATGTCATGAGCACCAAGTTGTTGAAATTGGTGAATGAATATTTCGCCCCAGCTGCCATAAATTCATCTGAGACCAATTGTTTTTCAAATTAGAATTATTAAAGTTAAATAAGTCTGACCAGTAATTTGAGAAAACCAAAAAATCATACCGCAGCCTACATTAAAAAATTATATTCACATATACGCTTTCTATGCGTTTTAGCTCAATAAACAACAAATGACGAACGAAAATGGCGTCGAGCGTTTTTAGTTTGTTTACATGTTTTGCAATAAGGAGAGTGGTGATTCGTCGTGCCGGTCCCATGAATTCGGATTGTATATTCAAGGCCTTCCGGACAGCTTCATGAGTTTTCCAGATTATTAAGGTAAGTTGTAAACTATAAATCTTGAAACTCAAACTAATTTTACTAAATCGTGAGCAATGCTCTGAATTCAAATGTATACTGACTTAACAATACTTACCAGTATTGCCCAACTTTTAGAGGATATTAGGTAGCTGGCACTTAGACAGTGTTGAGTAGATTATTTTTAACATATAAGTGGAGTAGAGTCAAATCTTGAGGACATCTGTGCGAAGCCCTTAAATATTTTGGCGGAGTTTCTGATCTGATGTGTGGTTTATTCGTTCAATAATCATCATTTTATTGTACGCTTTGAGGAAAAGAAATTCTTGTTGACGATGGAATGACTTATTTGTTTTTGGTAAATTATACGTGAAAACGCCGCAATCACTTGGAGCTAAGGCGAAGTTAAAACTTCGGGACCTATAGCCTCCACCTTTATTATCTGTCTAGTACTCGGATGATGTCAGTCCACAGGCTATCGTAACCCAGAGTGAGAACTAATTCTATGGATATCATAGGTGGCGTATTTTCGTCTTCAGCGCTTGCCACCCTAAACCGAGCCAAAATAGTTTCATGATTTCGTTCATGTGGTCCTCTCTAGTTACTTCTCCGCACACTGAAAGCTGTCTTTAAAATACGCCAGTATTTTCCTCGAATTCGAACGCGAAAAAATTGCTAATAAAAATCATCCACAGCGAATAACGTACGCCTAGGCAAACTAGGCAGCCGCCTAGATCGCAAACCTTGGAGGGGTCTCAGGAAAGGGGATGCAATAGTATACATCCTATTCTCAAAACGTGGCGATAATTGTCGCATTCGGTAATAGTCATTTTATCGAATAATTTCGTCGATTCAGCATTTTTGAGTCATCATATGTTGTCCACATGCGATAATAATAGTTTGGCGTCGACAAGGATGTATAGGGTTGCGAATGAGCGGGTGATAAATGGATGCGGTTAGGATTCTCCAGTAACGGTCATTTTTGAAGAGAATGCGCGTCATTGGTTTGGCCATGTCTAGAGAATAGGAGAGAGTGGAATCACGAAACACATATGATGGTAGAGTGAAGTGTTACATGAAGGGATAGACCTCGAAAGTCATGGGTGAATGTGCCAGAAGGGACTCTGAAGAGGAGGAATTTTTGGAGAATTAAGAATAGAAGAGAGTTCATGAAGCAATGAATGAGTATAAGAGAAGCGTAAGTGGTTTTAAAGGAAAGAGAATCTTTGAGTAGTCAATAATATAGATATGGGTGTACTTCCTTGATGATGATGTGTCACGTCGATACCCGGGCCGTATTGAAATAAATGTATGCGGAATAACTAACTCATCTTATCATTTACAATGTTAAGTAAAGTTCGCCGTTAAGCCGCCACAAAGTTACGCCGAAGATAACAGAGTTGATAGAGTAAATTATTAATTGGGAGCCAATTATCTAGGACAAACGGAAAGTCCTTGACGTTGCCTTCCCTGAAAGAAAATTGTGTGATGGGTATTTACGTTTGTAAGTATCGAGTGAATATTTAGCTTGTGATAATTCTACTAAATCAAAAGACAGTTCCATATACACCTATATCCCGAGCAGGTTGTAGAAAAAGAGCTGAGGGGGAGGGAGGTGTGAACTTGAGAGAGGTATTGCTGATGGGTAACTGGGTAATTATAAAAGATCCAAGGCATCAACTACAGATGGTGGATTAATTTAGACCTAGGGGAAATATTTTGGACAAAAATGAACGTTGCATCAACGAAATTTGGAAGAAAATTACATTAACCAATGAGTCGTACATTCAAAAGAAAAAAACTAATGACAGGAATCTTTAGCAAAGGCTAAAGGCGAAGTCACGAAAAGATTTTCACTATTTTCTTTAGGAGCGTGGGATTACATGGAAAAGACACATTGACTCTTGATAAGTGAGGATGAGATAGGTTGTAGGTGTTTGAGACGTGGTTTTGAAGAATAATTGAGACAAATCGATGGACGTAAAGATAGACAAACGCAGTATATCTCTTATTTTAGTAGGATTTAGTTTAGGTTATAAGAAAATAGGCTCCCAGCGGAATTTTAAAGGGGCGGAGTACATGGGTGAAAGAAGTGGTTGCAGACGAGGGAAGATTACCCCTATGAAACATCAAAATTAGTGTGAAACTCCAACATATTCTTAATATTTAAGAGTGTCTTCGACCCCAATCAAATATTAGTTTCCTCGTTGTGCTGGTGCCTATTTTTCTCACATTCTGTTTTCCCAGAGACGTATGATGGCTGTCTTCTGGGAATTTTTACCGGGTTACGCAAACGTCTGACGACAAGTCATTGACAAAGCTGGAATATTTCACAACTCGAATCGTTGCCAAATAGGAATTCACTCATTTTCTTAGAACATAACTTAATTTAAATTGACTAGGTTATAAGACTTGTGGTTTTTACGTTTCACAAAAATTTTATTTTTATAGTTGACAAAGTTTGCGAAGGAAATAATGTCCATTTAAAATGTCCTTAGGCTATTTAAAATTGCCTCGATGGAATCGGTAGTTACGCTTCGTCTAACAGAGATGTAAAATTTGTTTTTAAAAAGAAAAGATCCCACGGAAGTATGGTCTAACGTGGGCATCGTGTCCATTTTTCAAGTTTTTCGATCTAATTTCAAAGTTTTGGACTTGAACGCAAGTTTAGTGATACGCGTGGTGTTTTAATGAGTGCTTTGGCCTGAAATGCAATAGTTTCACAATATTTCCTTCGTGATGACAAGGTAGGCACAATAAAGATTTGAGTCGCCTCAAACTTTGTTGGGTTTTTAAAGTTTATAATATTCTCTTTGAAGCGGAATTACGTTCAGTTCTTGTACAAAGGTAATGCCTTCTAGTTACGTCAAAATGAATTATCTTCAGTTTTCCTTTCCAACGCCTATCAAACATAGAATCCATCAAAAAATACGATTACGAAGCGCGAGGCAATGATGTTCTAAGTACGAGTAACCTTGGCGCATGGGACAATCATAACGTGAAACACCATTAGTAGCAACCAACTTGGCCAATCAGCTGACAGTCTGTATCAAATGATTCGAGACCACTCTTGGGAGTATTTAACTTTAATTTTCTCGCTGTTTTAAAGTGAAATTTGAGAGTCTAATCGGTTGCCTCCCTCGTCAAAGCATGGGGGCGAGATCTTGCCTACTGCGACTTCACTGAGGCACACAAATCCAATAACCTCTGTGATAGGTGAGAAATCACGTCACATAAATATACGACGCTGCTGTAGATAGAATATATCATTTTCCATCTATGAATGGAAGTCAGTCAATTTGGTTGCCATTCCAACAACTCCTTTTTTCTCCAGTGCCAAGGGAAATAATTGTCTCGTACTATTCAGTCGTAACACTCAATACTTCACCATCACAATCATGACCTGAAGCTGATGATGATATCTCTATCGCTCCTTAAGAGTTTTCACCAATCTTATGCTACAACTCCTCAGAAACCCCCAACCAAATCATATAAAATGCTTATTTGGCTAAAACAATTCCACTTCTAATGCACTTATCATTATAGCTCATTGCCTCCGAAATACCACTTGTAGTAGATACGTCAACCGTTCACCCAGCTATAGTTCATGCCCACCCACCCTAATACCCGTCTTATTACTCCTTGAATATCGCATTACCTTGACTTACCTCATATCATAACTTTCGCTCTGCACCTCTAACGGTTTAATCACTGAGTGTAACCCCTTGAGTGGTTGGCAAGCCAACGCTTGGTCGTTCACAAATTTCCGTGATTTTATCAGATCCCCTACTATTTCTCTCCCTCCATTCATCTCCGCGCTTCCCTAGCCATTAATTCTGAATAAAACTATCACTCCGATGTAATTCCAAGTTTAGCATGAGAAAATAATGGAATGGAAAGGTGTGATTTTCTTATTCACATCAAACTAAGGACACGCATTTAATGACCAGACCGAATATGGATAAAATGATCGATTCCGGGTAAAAATATTTGGTCTGTAATTGCTCTGAGGAAGACTAACGAGGAAGTGCTTGAGATGGTAGGCGAGAAAAGGAAACTTCTGAATGAAATTCGAGACCGACAGAGTAGGTGGCTGGAAGATGCAATGAGTGGCGAAAGGTTGCTCAAGAAGTGATAGAGGGAAGGATGTTGGGCAAGCGGGGAAGAGAAAGAGGGAGAATAGGTTTCATGGACGGGATGGAAAAGGGTAGATCGTATACCGAGGCGAAAAAGTATATAGTAGAGGGAGATAGGCACCTGAAACTGTAGAAAACCGGGAGGTGATTCTCTGACATTCAACAAAACCTACCTTAACCAGTAGAATACTTTAAAAATTACTGCTCTGAAAGACTAATATGTGATCTGGAAGTAGCCTGTTACTGAACTGAACTGGTCTAGACTGCAAAGACGATTCAAATTCGCACCAGTAACATACCACGTCCAGATCAGATATTAATCTTTCAGAGCAGTTACAGACCAGCTTTAGAACAGTTACTGACCAAATAATTGTATCCACGTGGGATTAGTCAGCTCACGGCGGAACCAAAATAACGAAGATTCGTAGGCCACCCTAGCCTGTTGAAGATAATCGCCAAAAGCTGCTCCGTTCGACGCCCCACTTGACCGAAGAGAATGCTTCGCTTAATGGATCAGTACAATTGAAATGGACGGAAATTGATCTGAAAAAATCAGCCTTTTACCCGTCAGCTTGGGAACACGGGACATCATCGGGATTTCCCTTAACTCTTAAGGCGTTTATTACACGATGCATGAACCCGCGCAAGTACGTGGCTGGACAGGTGCATGGACAAATGTTCCATGTTAAAACGGGCTATTATCTAATAGCCACGCGTTCATACATTTGCGAAATTTTGTGTATTTACACGGTGCATTTTCAATGGTGAGTAAGCTTATGCTTCTACCTCCGCGGGTACATGCAACGTGTGAACATGGCTTTATAGTCGCAACGACAACGGCAAAAAACTTACAGCTCGGGATCCCGGGGTGCCGTGTGGTGGCGAGCAAGTTCAAGCTTACATTTATATCTACATGCTGGCCTGCGAGCCGAAGCGTGGGCGCTTGGCAGAGGGTGTTAGGATACTAGCCGTCTAAAGGTGTAAAGAAGGAGTTTTTTGGAGGTGAAATGGTGAAGTGTATTATGGGAGTGTTTTAAGTGGAGCTCCGGTTTTATTATAGTCATTTATTGTGCGTGGAAAGAACCAATTTTTGTCCCCACCTGTTCGACAATATACTTACCTCTTTTATTACGCTTCCGTCTAAGCCGTCTAGGGAGTTCACTACAAGGCAGTTCAACGCGCTCTTTTTCCAAAATAAGTGTTAATCGATATTAATTAACCAACGAATTCCTTTAAGATTTTATAAGTGGATTCATGACGATGAACTCGATAGCTTGAAGAAGGTTCAAATGGCGGTTTTCGGGGATGCGCGGAACGGAAAATAACGCAGTCTTGCAATTTCATCAATAACTAAAATACTATAGCACTAAATAATCTGAAACTTTGTATGATTGTTAATAAAGATCTTTGCTACAATATTTGATAAGGAAATTTCGATATCTTGATCCGCGTTGTTATTACGAAGCCGGAAATGCGATGCATCCGTCCGGTACCCGGAAAATTCGCTAAAATTCTGTTTTTAAGCACACAATGAAATCAATACAAACGGTAAAAAGTTTTGTATACATTCACTAAACGCAAAAATAACAAGCTTTGATTTGATGCACTTTATTTTAAAACCGATTGAGCCGTCTTTAAGATATTAGTCTTCAAACTCGGGTGACGGAATTTTGCAACGGATAGTAGTGTGTAGCCCCTTACTCTCTCTCTAGTAGTCTCCAGTGGCTCCCAAACTTATCCCTCTAAAAGCTGTGAAACACGTAAATCTTTCTGTACAGGGTCCCAAATGCGCGCGGCATATTCGAGGTGTGGCCGAACCAGAGCGGAGTAGCACCTTTCTTCTCCTTTTCCATCCGTGGACATTCATATTAAACGATGGATGGATCCTAGTTTCTTTAATGCTGTGCCGCAAGTGTTTTGTGTGCGTGTTCTCCGTGATGCATCGGAAGTTAAAGTAATTCCAAGGTATTTGACTTAGTGTGAGAAATTAATGTTTTCTCTACCCACAGAGTAGACATGGCATTGGTGCGATGACTTCCGCAAGAAGTGTACTGTGGTTCATTTACTAAGATTAAGTTCCAGCCCCACCCATTGCACCACGAATGAACATTGTTTAGGCCCGATGACAGAACTTCTGAGTCCACGTCTTCGCTAATTTATCGGTAGATGATCGCATCGTCAGCAAATAATCTTAGTTTATCCGAGAACTTAAGTCATTTATATAAAAAATGAATAAGAGAGGGCCGATTACGTTTCCTTGCGGAACACCGGATGCGACTGTAACTATATCAGAGCTAATACCATCAATAAATACTCATTGTTTGCGATCACTGAGAATGTCCCGTATCCGATTCACTACTTTTTTCTTTACCCCGCATGTTTACAATTTGTATCTGAGATTTTTGTGAGGAATGCTTACTTGAAATCAAGGAATATCGCGTCGACTTGCTTTTTCGATTCACTTGATTTTAGGAAGTCGTGAAGGAAGAGCACCAGCTTACTGTTGTTTCACAATCTCGTTATTACATTAAGAAGGTTTTTTTTTACTGCACACAAGTCCGTAACGTATCGACACAGCCACAGTACTTTATTTTTAGTAGAGTGACACAATGGTATCCTATCACAGCTAAGCGCCTAAGATGCGAATGCATTGAAAAAATGAAGTCATCACTTAGAGTAACCCAAGATAAAAGGACCTTACTTATTTTCAGCCGAGCTGTATTATTTAATTTAGAATCAGTTATTTCTTTTGTATTAAGTAGTATATCGGATTTTCTGAAACTCTTTTGCTTACCATCAGTCTTTTTTTTATTATTTTTTTCCTCCTTTTGATTTCTTATTCCTTACAAGAATTCGCTCTCTATGGACAGTTTTTAACGCGGAAATTGTTTTGAAGGATAAAACACTAATTAGCCCATGTTTCACCCATTACATCATTTTCTTTGGATACTCTACCTGCTGATTGGTAGGGAAGTCCTTATCCAAGTATGCCAATTTCTGGGTCGTCTAGTTACCCCTTATAAATGGCTCGCCATCACATCTTTTAAGTTCCTCGTACCCTCTACTTCTCATTAAGTCGTCCAAAATTTCTTCTGTATTTAAAACCTCCACAATGATTTTTCCCTCTATCCCCCTTTTCAACATGTACTCGCCTCTCAAAACACCTCCCATCCACCTTTTCTGCCTTCCCTGAACCTCCCCAGGTCAAAACATTTGGTCCATAACTGCTCTGAAAGACAAATGTTTGATGAAGTGGTCCATCACTGGACTGAATTGGTCTGGATTTTAAAGATATTTCCAATCCAGACCACTTCCAGATCAGATATTAGTCCTTCAGAGCAGTTACAGGCAAATATTTTTACAGCCACCGGCTTCCTTACCTCTCCCACCATACCCAAAACCTCCTCGCTTGTCTTCCGCACCACCCAGCTCCCCCTCTCCATTCTTCTCCAAACCCAAACCTCAAATGCCTCCAGCCGATGTACTGACTATCTCCACAACCAAATTTTCAACCCATAACAGAGCCATGTTCAATATCCAAGTTTTCACCAGTCTTCTCTTAGCTTATCTTCAATTCTCCTCTCCTCTTAGCCTCTCATCAATTCTCCTCTCTTCGAAAAAGCTTTCTTGGGTGTGGAATTGTGGCCATTACACCTGCCATGTTGGCTCGGTGGATCCGCTCTCGCCTCCCATGCGGGTGTTTTGGTCTCGGTACCAGCAAACATTTTTTCAATTTTTCTCGGACACTTCTAGATTGTTCTCAAGAGTCCTGGTGTGGCGTTCTAGATGATCCCTCCATCTTCGCCACCTGTATATAAGCTGGTTGTCCTGCCACTCACAGCAGTCTTGTAAGAAGAGTTCTTCAATAAACACCTATTCTCAACACAGAAATTTCTTTTCATTCGGTACTGCCCATGCTACACAATTACATATATCTTTTTATATTTACAACTTGAAAAGTGGAACTCACTCCATTGTTAGCATTGCAAAAGTAAGGGCTTATACAACTGTTTACCTCTCTAAATGCAGAAATTTTCTTAAGATCAATACAACCCAGGTAAAAATATTTGGTCTGTAACTGCTCTTAAATTGGTCTGCAACTACTCTGAAAGACTAATACATATCTGATCTGGAAGTAGTCTGTTACTGGACTGAACTGGATTTTAGACGTTTCAAAACCAGACCAGTAATAACCACTACCTGATCTTACTTGTCTGATGATCAGATATTAGTCTTTCAGAACAGTCACAGACCAAATAATTTTACCAGGGAAAGTGATCAAATGTTTTTGTCAAAATGTTTTTTACATTATTATTGATTAAATATTAAGTTTTTAATCAAAGTTCAATTCTTGCAGTAGAGGTAATTCCATCAATCATTATTCAATTCCAATGATTGATATTCAAATTGATTATCCAGGTCATATTCAATATCCAAGACTCCTTCCTCCACAGGGTTTCTTTTTTCAGTTATCTCATCTCACCTTACTGTAAGCTGTCTACTTCTTTCTTTTTCCTCTGCTGGGCTGCTTCTCTCAGCCATCACGACATGCCTCATTCCAGGCTGTCTACTTCTAATTTCTCCTTTTTCTGCAGGGCTTCTTTGTACTGCTATCTCATATAACCTTTCTCCAGGCCATACTTCTATCCTCCTCTCCTTTCTCTGTTGGATTTCTTTTCCCAGAGATGGGTCATTTTTCATGGTCTTTTCCAATCTTTTCATTTTTGGCTAGGATTTAGTTTACAGTATGACCTTTTGTTCTGCTGCAGGTTTCTTCTGTGAGTGAATCATATTCTTCAGTCTCTACATGTAGAAATGATTCTATCTTCTGATCTAAAGCCTTTTTCGGAAAATATATCTTTTATGTAGGAGTGTTTTCCAAATTCCTTGGTCGTTTTGGTTTTTACAATTTTGCCAAGATCCATTTCAATGTGAACCATGCTGTTCCAGATCCTCATTTCTTCAGTTTTTACATAATTTGTAATCCTGAGTCTGATTTTGTCAGGAGTTCTCACTCATCACAGAATTCTCCTTGTGTCTTCTCAATTTTGCTAAGATAGGCCTGACAGTCTACACAGTCCACTGATAGTGGCCACTAAGTATTTGGGCTAATTCAAATCTGTTGAAATTTCTCCTTTTCAATGGTGGAAAATACATATATGTGCCTACCACCACTACTCCTGAGTAAGCTAATGGATGTGGCCAATAGATGGCACTAGGGCAACAATTCACCCAACCGAAGAGTGGGAACGATAAACACACAAGAGGTTGATTCCTTCTTTCGGGTTTTCCGCCACGTTGGTTCATGTTGAGGGCAATATTTCACCGGCTGTCCTGCTGGCTTACTCAGGTCCATGTTACGAGGAAGCCAGCAGGACAGCCGGCGAAATATTGTCCTCAATATGAACCAACCCAAAAGAAGGAATCAACCTCTATCAAAGCCCTGTGGAAGCCTTCATCAGATAAACACACTAGATGAAATGAAAGAATTACACAGGCATACTGACAGTGGTAAAGAAACAGAACAAGCATTTCGGGGAATGCACAGCCTAAATAGGAAAAGAGCCGTTCAGGCCATACAACAATTCCATCACTCTCATAGACTGCTCAGTAGCGTATACATATATCCAAGGCTCCATGAACAGAGGCACCCCTGTACCATTGCACAGTTTCACTCTTCTCCAAAGCCCACTCTGAATTACACATTAAACTATCAATTGAAATAAGACTCTAGGATATTTGACAGACTTAAGGAATAAGTAACGTCTTCAGTTTGGAAATCATTCTTTTATTGCTTGTATCAATGGTTATCCAATGACTTAGTATGAATTTATTTCCATCAATTTACCATTCAAAGTTAACTGGCATTAATCAGAACTTCCTCTCATTCCAATTACTGATAAATCATACAATGCACACCGGATCATCCATTAACTTTAGCTTACAGCCAGATTTAAATATATATTCAACAGTAAAAACAAACATACAAAATTTCTTAGATCATTTGTTAGCATTAAGAATTACTGCCAGAGGAGTAGCTAACAAAAAAAGAGTACATGGTATGGTTAATTACCACAAAAATGCCAGTGTCAAAAAAGAAACATTTACACCAATGTCATCACTAAAGGGCACCACTGCTTAAAATATAAAAAATTTAAAAATAATATGGCTTTATACACAACTGTCATCAAACATTCACATGTTCACCAAGGACTGTAACTTTTATAAATATATTACAAAGCTCTTAAAGGCCACATTGGTAGGAATATAAAATATTCAACACAGCAGCCCACATTCAGAATCACAAGAATTCTTGGAATGAAAAATAAAGTCTATATAAGTAAACCTTGCTTGAAAAGGCTTGATGCTCACCATCACTATTTGTAAATGCTATGATGATGGCTCAGGCTCTTCCATAACCTCGACGCTAGATGAGCCAGCAAAGCCAAGCTTACTTGAAACCACAACCAAAAAATTGAAAGACAAGAGAAGTGGAAATTTTAACTTGTAGTCTAACTGAACCACCTTGAACTGCAAATAAAAGAGAGAAATGAAAAGATACAATGTCACTCAGAGAACAGTATTAGACAGGATTTACAACTAAAAAGTATATGTTATATAAGTTATAAATAAATATATATGGACAAGAAAACTCATCCTGATATAACTGGGGATCAGGTTAGAGTTGTCGCTAAAGTGCTGGCTATCCATATGGTCGACCAGTGTTCAAATCCCCAAAGAGGAGGATATTTTACATCAGAAACCCAATCCCTACTTGAGTGTCTTGTGGAGGGCACTTCAAGTACAGTACTCTTTCAAGTACAGTAGTCTTTTGGATGAGGCTTAAAACCATGGTCCCCGTGATGTCTTTTGTTAAGAGCAGGCTAATGCCGATGCCAGGTTTCTCTCCGCCCTTCCTCCCTTACCTGTATCAAACTGGGTAGAAAGATGAAACACTACAAGACATTTTTTATGCATTCCCAGAGAAAAAAATCTCCACTGTGGGTGTACTGTACATAAGCTTAAACTGAACTCAAGTCAGCAGTTCCAGTCTTCCTAACTGTACTAAACAGTGCTGCGGTTGAGTTGTGAAGGATGATTTGCACTGGAAGTATACAGTAGAGACTGAACTGTGGAGAGGGCTGTACTGAAAATGTGCTGCATCGGAGTGCAGGAATTGCACTGTACTGTGGTTAAACCTGTAATGAAACTGTGTTGTATTACAATGCAGGAAGTGTACTGTTGCAATGACTGTACAGCAAAAATGCTGTGTAATGGGGAAAATGCACAGTTTGTTTCAATTTAAGAACAGTCTTGAGCACACTTCCAGTACAGTTACAGTACACATGGAGAACAGATCCGCCTCAGTTACAGCACATATTTTTCTCAGAGTTTCCAACTCCCTTTTTCCTCTTTGGACATTTCTCCCCTCTGTGGACTGATAACAATGCTGACTTAGTCGAGGACAAGCCCAAGGCATGTCCAACATGAGCACTGAAGATGTTGCGCCAACAATGTCTACAACCCAAAACTGCACAACCACCTTGAAGTACCACTCCTTGCCAGCAACCTCTGACACATCTTTGGGTCATACCTTTCTCTCAATATTTTTTAGCAATCAGCGATACAGTAGTCATTGCAAGGAGAATTCCAGCACCACAGTCATTCGAGTCAAGGCAGAGAGGCTGTGACACATCAAAGTGCTGATAGAGACAGAAGCCAGTTCCTCATACTCCAATTAAACGCTTCTACTCCATCTATGTACCCATACTGCTATCTCCATTCTGAGAATAACAATTGTCAGTATCCTAAACTTGTCAACTCCACCCTCACCTTGCTGAAAACCCTCTCCGTCAGCAAATTCCAGCCATCAACAGCCTATGTCTGGGACTAAACATGTGGCAGTGCACAACCTACCAGCTCATGGTCATTTATCTGGGAGAGCCTAACCTCTCATCTGTGTAAAATTTTGTCACTGATTCTGGAGAGGAATTTTGCCAATGGTTGGTAAATAAATCTGTCTTCATTTTGTGAAATATATTGGAACCTTTTAGGTATAAGGATACTTTCTTCTCGCCGGAGATTTGATAGATTGTCTGTACAGCAATAGGTATCATTGGTGATGAAATCAAATCCTCCTGGTATACTTCAGTACCAAGAGACTTGTACCTATAATCACCTTACCTGCTACATTTCAATGGTTAATAATGTTTAAATAGGCTATAGGTAACGACTGAAGTTTTGAGAGCTCATGAAGAAGGAAATAACAATATCTCACCTAATAGCAGTACTTATCATAATGAAAATGATTTTTGACCGGCTGACATTGTTTATAGTGATATTCCAAAGTATGTATTGATCAGGGTCTGAGAGTATGTCATTCAGCATATCACTTACAGGCAACATGCACTTAATGCTTTATAAAAATTAACATTGCCTGATGATTTCATACCTGTGTCAATGACAGAAATTCTAGCCAAAGATGACTGCACAGATGGGTTATTGTTTTCAGTGAACCCTACTGGTAGGCAAATGACTGTCATCCAGCTTAGGCCCAGTTTTTTATTGTGAGGCCAGAATTAACTGAAAGATGATGCAGCTTTTTTAATGTCTTGAAGTTAACAGAGAGTTTGGGTTAAGTGTATTATATCAGACTCAGTAACTTGATGAGATCATGACTGATGAAAGTATTAACTTGGGTTTGTAATGTAATTAATTTTTGTTGTCACTTGTGCTACAAAGGATTCAGGTTTTTATATTGGCGATATCTTGATATGGAAAAAGGCTTGGTAACTATCACCACTCCCTCAGCTGCACTTTCTTTAATTTAATATTAATTACATTTACCATTAATTACTGCTACATACAATGATTTTACAACTAAACTTACAACAGCAGGCCAGACAATAAGTTCTGTTTGGTCATGAAAAACACCAATGTATTTAGACCTTTATTAGATGTAACATGAAGTTCTCTCAGACATGAAAACTCTCAGAAATTTTTCAACATCATTTCCAACAAGATTAAAACACTTTTCACACGGGTCATCAAGGTTTTTAATGCCCATCATTCTATGACTCTGTCAAGTAAGAGTGCATTCATAACGATGCTCAACCAAATAATGACGAAAATACATGAAGGTTACCTGACATGAGAGTAGTTTTATCATTACCCATACCTCCCACATTTGGATCATAATAAATATTATTTTTTCCCTAAATTGAAATAATGGCTTGGGTCACATTAACCGGTGATGAGGAGTTGAGGACAATCTTAATGCATGTCTTCTCCCAGGTAACAGAATTGTATGGTGAGGCCATTAAAATTATGCTCGCCACATATGACAAGTGCCTTAATCTAGTTAAATATTATTTTTTTAATAGCTGAGAATTGTAGCTTAAACTTTTAAATGACAGGCAAATCAGATATATAAATACAAGTAAAGGCTTACCTCTTCTCCTTGGCCTAAGGAAAGTGACATCACCTCAGTTTTCTGAGAGCTGACCACTTGTAGCTGCCCATCCAAGGATGCTATGGTTACCCTGAATGAAAAATAAACTGAGTAAGAATTTTGTTAAGTTAACTATGAAATGATCAATGGGGTCAAAGAGATGAATTTTAAAAATGCAAGGGAACAAGTTTACATAAGATATATTTTCCAAATTCTTTCATAGCAATATGCTTTCTAAAGAATAATACAAGAATGGCTTGATACAAAAGGAAACTGAAATCAGGAACTATTTCTCATGGGATTAACAAAGAATTAAAATTATCTTGATATCAACAAGCCATTCTCAACAATAAATAATGTTGTCTCAGGATTGATAAGGTGGAACTCATGCATGATGAAAGAAGAGCTCTTTGATGTTATTATATGACTCCCATTATCAAAACCAGTCGCCTAAAATATTACTCATGGAGATACTCTCTTATCCTGTTATATAAGTGCTTCACAGAGACCTACTACCTCTAAATGCCAAAGTACAAGCCTTCTCTATTGCAATAGAATGAAAAACAGATTATGCTACTTTTAACAGCTAAATTGAATGAATACAAAACATTTTCTCAGGTTCAACATAATTTCTTCATTCGTCCATACTGTTTAGGGTGCATCAATGCGAGGTATAACTATAGAAAAAGCTAATGGCAGAGCAGATGTGTTGAATACACAGTCATGGATGAGAGCAAGCCAGATGGGTAAGGATGGAGGGGGGGGGGGTGAGAAGTGAAAGAGAAAGGTGGGAGCACAGCATGCACATTAGTCATTATAGAATGAAAGTACATGTTTAACACCCATTCAGTCACCAAGGCCAGTTTTTATAAACTTTCCATTTCAGTCCCAAAATAACCACATATCATGAGGGGCAAAAATTACTTTGTAACTTACAGTAATACATTTTTATTAACCTGACCAGTTTTGATGGTTTCAAATCAACATCAAAGATGGAAACGATATAGTCACAGGCGATTTATACAAATAATATAGCCATGGAACTGTTCTCTAACAGGAGAGGCCCAGTCAAAAAAGTTTAATTCTCAGCAATAGGCCTGTATAGCTGATTGTACTTCCATAATTTCCTCCACACTATCCAATCCTTATATGTACCTGTTTTGTTTCATAAATGCTTATACATTGCACGTATGGAAGAGAATTTACCAACAAATTGTCAAAGACTTCGTTTCACCGAACAATTCATCACTTTTCAATGACCCAGTTCCTCAAAACCCCAACATTGCCTCCTACCTCCCCTAATGAACCTACAAATTTGACTTTTGTTACCCCTTAACATTGGACATATGTAAGATTACACAACCATTCCTTCCCTCCTTTCTCCAACTCAGCCCTTCCCACACCCCTCTCTTAGAAATCATATACAGTTGAGCACCTTTAATCCGGCACGGTCGTGACTCGAGCGATGCCGGATTAGGGATTTTGCCGGACTGCGGGTGCTGTGGTAGTAACCAGCATAATTATGGGGTCCGCAATATTTTTAATGCGGGAATTCGATAAATTATAACAACTTCAATTAAGTTTGAATAAATTCTGTATAAGTCGACAAGTAATTCGAAAAAAAATAAATAAACTTCTTCTAAATTCACAAAAACAAAATCAGTCAACTGGCAGTCTCGCAAAACGGCTGAGTGAAAGGAATGCATATAACATATTAACGTGTTGCTGGACATCAAAGAGTATATACAGTAGATAAGTAAAAATTTTTCATCGCTTCCAATTTTCCTTGCAATCCTTATTCCACTGTGTTTAATATGATTCAATGAGCTGTCTGCTGTCTACGTCGCGCCGTCTACGCTCGGTACAAAGCAAACATGCGCGCGCCATGCAAGGTAAGACACTGTCCACTCCGTGACGTCACACACTCGCGTCTCGGCAGCGACGTACATTGTCGTGATGTCTTTAATTTGCTGAATAAACACCTTCATTGCGCACAATAAGTAATATAGACAACATTGTATGCAAAAGATCTTACGATACTCGTTCTTGAATGGGAGAATTTTTGTTAGAATGGGTTACAGTTTCAGTAATTACGAAGTAAATGATTCGGCAAAAAAGTTTGTTTTCCGCCAAGTACGCCTCGGAAATATTGCCGGATTACGGGTGTTCCCGGATTAGGGATTTCCGGATTAGGGGTGCTCAACTGTATATCTATAAATTTAATATTCTTTGATTGTATGCTATAAGTGTTCAATCTCCTATTTATATTCAAATAAAATTAGGTACATACACTCCTAAGGACTTGAAATTATTAATGGGCTGTATTAAAATGGCCCTAAATCCCCAGGGGCCCATTTTTAGGTGCCTTTCCAACCGTCTTTCACTAACACAAGAAAATATTGTATTCAACGCAGAGGTTTATTTTTTGGTTATTTTAAATGTCTTGCATACATGACATAGGCATGAAATGTTTAGTATCAGATGACCAATTGAACAAAGTTTTAAATTCTTGCATTTGATTTGCATACACCCTTAATTTTTTTGAGTTTCAATATTCCAGCTCCACAAACAAATGTTTGCACACTCTCAACAATAACAAGGAAGCTCATTAACAAGGAAGCCACAGCTTCAGTTTGGAATAGGAATTAATACATGAGTCACTTATGCCTCACATTAAATAATCAACTTAACAGAAATATATTGAGAACTTAGTCGGCAATATTTTCACTCAAACCTCTCTCCATGCATAGATTATGTCAGCTGAATAGTAAATGCATTTCACAAATTTAATATTGGGAAGATTTATTTAATACTTTGCCACAGCTACAATTATTTCTCCTTCCCATCGAAATTCAACAGGCATCAAGTTCTAGTTGTGCACATAACCTACCTCTGTCCCAGCTTTGTTCCTACCAACCAAAAATAATGATGTGACACCGTCAGGTCACTGAGAACAGTCAAGTCAGAAAATCAAAATGTGTGAGAAGTATTTCTACATCCCCGTGTTATGTAACATACGTACTCTTCAAAGTTACACAGCCCAAAATTGCTTCTAACCTTCATCCCCCACAGTTCGTTTTTAGCAGCAAATTATTTTGGATGCCATTTGTAACCTTCAAAAATCACCACTGGGGGTCACCAATACAAAGAATTATTTTCTGCAGTTCAATTTCTTCATTTTGGATATTTTGACATCCTTCACATTTTTATTACAGCAGATCATTAAAAAATGGGAAACCATGGGTAGAATAATAATAGAACCAGTCTGCATTTTAGTCCCTAAAACCATAGGTTTGTCATTCTATTCCCAGTCCAGGATTGGCAAACATGATAGCAGACGATGAAATCTTGCACAGGCAACACAAAAATATTCACTATCCTCAAGAAAGTTGAATCAAGAAATGATGCAGTGGTAATAAAAAATAAGAATCAGGATTCTCATGAAATTTAAATCCTCCTATAGCAACAAGATATGACAAAATTATGTCATATCCCTTGACATTATCCCTACAGGCATACCTTGCTTCAAAATTTAGAGTAAACATACATACATACATACATACCCATCACGCCGTTCCCTTCCGGGGTAGGCACAGTCAAAATGTTTCACTCATTAATACATAATTGTACAAAGTTAGGTAATATTGACCTCAAGAAAATCATCATACTTTTACTAATACAACAACATAAAGAGCCTAATTGACCAATAAGTTTAAGAACTAATAACAGGAGAACATACTCATGAATTCATCTCGGTTAATTGCCGCAATTTTCATTTGAGGTAAATTATGGTAATTTTTTAAAATAACCGCAATATTCCTGGTAATTTTTAATTTTCTGCAATTAATTACTATTAGAGGATTAAATGGAAAAGCCAGTAGCAATAGCAAGGGGTTAAAGGCATTTAAACCATTGTTACTGCTATGTTAATGCATTAGAAATAAAGAAAATTAAAAAATAAACACGGCAGCCCACACGCACTTTGGAGTTCGTTTTTTGGCATGAGAGATTTTTGTTCAAATCATGATAAGTAAAAATATTCCACAAATGCATTGGATGTGCCTTTTTTTAATAATTAAGATTGTATAAAATGTATATAGGCTTGACTAATAATAATTAGTTTCTAATATACCGGTATGAAAAATATCTGAGACAGAAGTGAATACTACTGAACATTATCGAAATTATCAGGAGCTGCAGTAAATTACGTAAAATACCACACTACTTTTCAGAACAGCCCATCTCCAATACTGATCACATACATATCATTCATATCCAATGCCAAAACTCCATCAAAAGCTATGCAAATATATATACTCACCTGATGAGAAGGTGCCTGCTAGGCTGGTGACTAAGCAGAGCTGTGCAGTCAGCTCGGTGATTTCTTTTGATCTTCAGCTTTCGGTTTGTAAGGTTCATGATGATATCGAGTCCAAAGTTAAAGCCAGTCCACCTCCAGCAATGATGCCCTTCAGTCAAAATGGTGCGACCGCAACGCAAGCTCTCTTCCAGGAACTCGGCCGAGCTCACCTCCTTGGGTCTTCGTGAAAAAGGGAATGGAAGCTTAAGACCACCAACAACTTGCAGTATTGAATAAAAGTCATCTTTTTGGTGCCTGAATGGGGAGGTTCAAATGATTACACGCCGTGAAGCAGTGATATGAATGTAATTCCAAATTTAAAACATTAATCAATGAAGTTAAAACTTTAAATCATCATCACTAACAACTGAGCTTCACAGTCTCTCAAGACAGCATTTTATCTGTGGCCTTTTCACTATGTAACAGAAAGCAAGGCTCTTTGGGCACTTCAACAAGTTATAGTATAGACTTTAACCATAGTTTTTGGCACTAAATATTACTGTAGGCCCCTGACTACTGGAAAATGTCTCATCATGATAACACTAAACTTAACTTCCCATAGAGTTACATGAGTAATGAGTTTACCCAGTAACAAAACCGTTGTTTTAGAGGTCATTCAAGTAGTTTTCAAAACACTATTCAAGAATTGGAGTGTAGAGTACATATTAAAAAAGCTGAAGGAGGGCTGAGTATATGAGGTGAATAACTAAACGTGCCCACAACAATTGGCACAACCAATGATTATTTTTTCTAAAGACAATGCATTTTTCTCTTTCATTGCCAAGAAAGTCCTCATAGAGAGAGCACAGACTAACATAAAATAATTGGTATTTTTCAGGTTTTCCCCACAATGCAGCATTTTTGTATACGACTGTTTCGCCAGCATTCCAGTCGACATCATCAGATCCTAATTTAGGATTGGAATGGCAGTGAAACAGTCCTCCAAAAAAGTGCTGCAATGTGGGGATAACCCAAAAAATACCAATAAAAAAACCATGGAGGCCTTCGTAACAATAAAAAATGCCAGCTTCTTATTTTTTACATTGAAATTGTTTTTGAAACATCAATACTTTTACATACATATAATCCTATTTGGTTAGTTAGTCAAAAATAAACATCATATTCAGGAACTGAATGGAGAAAAATAATGTATCTAGATTGCATAATTTGAGGATACTACAACCAGCCACAAAATCACATAAACCGAGTCACCCACAAATCCACATGCATGAAGAATTCCATAAAGGAAAAAACAATCACTACCCAGGTAAAAATATTTGGTCTGTCACTGCTAGGAAACTGCTTTTTAATTGCTCTGAAACTGGTGTGAAACTGCCGAAAGACTAATATCTCATCTGTAAGTGGTCTGTAACTCGTCTGGATTTGAAATATCCTCAATATCCTGACCAGTTCAGTCTAGTAACAGACCACTTACACATCAGATATTCGTCTTTCAGAGACGTAGGTAACAGACTAGTTACAGACCATATATTTTTACCTTGGTACCTACTGTCAGTCAATCATCACTGGAACTTTCACCTGGATTCAAGGGATCCAAGCTCGAGCCCCAGTCAAGGCGAGTGATTTTTCTTCTGTGAAATTGAACATTTAGATTGCATTCCGAAGGTAATAAAAAAAAATAATTTATTTCACACGTACTGATAAAAAAAAGTTAGCCAACTGACTGGTTGGCCACAGTTATAGGCTGACTGATAGGGCCACTGGCAGCAAAAGGATAAATTACCATATTTAACAAAGCGTAAGATGCACAGTGATTTTTCAGTTAAGAGGTACGAATATAAATATAATAAACTTCCATTAAAGCAACAACTTACAGGAAAAATTTGAATTGTGAATTACCAAAAAAGCAACTTTATCAAGTTTATTCATCATGGAATTCCAAACAAAAATGAACCATGAAGAGTGCACCTTAAGCTCTTCATCATTCATGAAATTTAAAAAAAACAGCCACATGCCACCTTCCCTCTTTAGGTTAAAGAGTAATGTTTGATGCCATAACAGAACAATCAAAGTGCTTTAATTTGTGTACAAATCAAGATAGGCAATATTTTTCTTAGAGCATCTGCATGAGGTGAGGTTTTCCCTTTTCCCTCTTCCATAAACAAACACCTGATTACCAGGACAATTTATTTACCAAGAGGATAAGTGTTTCCCATTGATTAACCCGATCTGACCCTGGCCTTCTTCACATCACCCAAGCCTGTACCAACCTCTACCTAAACTCCTTCCTTATCACTGCTTCTAAGTTTTTGAATTCATTACCTTCTCATATTAAATCTTCCTCTTCACTGGAATCATTTAACAACAAACTTTACTCATATTTAAACCCCTAAGACTGAATCTAGTTGAGTTGACTAATGTGAAGTTGTTAAAATCTTTTCGTTAAATTGCTAATTGTTGTTTTTCCTAACTATTGTACCATTATTTGAGCAGAATTTGAAATTGTAACACAGCTTTTTGCTCTCATGAGTTATCCCAGAGCATAAAAAAATCATTCATTCATTCATTCATAAGTAGATAGCTTATTTTTAAAGATAAACATACCCTTTATCCACACCCTGATCAATACGCAGCATTTGATACCATTGCTGCTCAATCACTGGTCCCAGCCATCGAGAAGGAACAATGTTGTCAGAATGAATCACTTCAAGATCGATATGGTGATTGACTAGGTGTGGGAGCCTCAACTTTCCAAATGCTTTTTTATACATAGCACCAGCGCTGCTATCCAAAAATGCCTCCTGCCCTGAAATCAATAATTTTGATTATAAAAAAAAGGCATCAAAGCCACACCCAAATCTTTAGGCATGCTCTAGGTAAGCATGCTAGTGAGTGTTATGTGGAGATGATATACAGTGCCTCAACCAATCTACTGGATACCTTGCTGAATGATATGCAGAATACTATAAACCAGAGTTCCCTGCTTCCATAATTTAATATGCTTTCGGTGAATACAGAAAATATAATGTTTGCTCAAGGGCATGCATACACTGCTAAAACTAACTCTACCTCCAGATAGGACCTACTTCAGTTACTGCTTTGAACTGCTTTTCATTATAAACTTATTGAATGGACTCAATTAAGAGTTAATCCCACCAGGCAGACATCCAGCAAAGAATAGGATAAGAGGATCTGATTTGGAAAATATGTCTAGCTACAGAATATTTTGGCCCCTGGTCCAAATTCACCAACAAAAGATTTAGAAAAGTCAGCTGTAATTCCTGTAAACTTCAAGAAATGTCTCGAGTGGCATGGAAGGAGATAAAAAAGGAATTTAAAGTTGAAAGAGAAATGATAAATTCAATAACATTCACAAATGGATACGCAAGAATTAGGCAATTACCTGGATAGGTTGACAGTTAATACTTAGTTGGACAAAATTTGAGGGCAAATGGTGACAGACAATGTTCAATCACTAATACACTGATACATGTTCTCCAAGAGGAAAAGGCTGTAATAACAGTGAGGGGCTAATAAATATTAAAGATGGAATATGGCAATTGGGGGTATGTATGCTGTAAGAGAATTCATTTCTTGTTAACAACAAGGCATAGAACTGATTCAGTTCAGGAAGCACTCATGAAAAGAGCATTGATGAGTAGCACACAGTAAAAACTCAGAAAAAGACAACTCAAAAACAGAAGTCAGACTGCAGCAATATTCGTTTCAGAAATCATTTCCCCAAAGCAGAATGAGATTGTGGGGTAGATTTGAACCTCTTGAGATGTGGGTGGGGCGAAGGATGGAGCAGTTGAGTAAGGAAGCATGATAGCAAGTAAGACACAAGAGAAAAAGCTAAAGATGTTTGGGGAGGAACAGAATTTTTGGCTGAGATTTGGAGGAAGGAAAATTGGATGGAAATGAGAAATAGCAGAGAATGTTGAAGACAGCCAATGAGAGAATTTTTGTAGAGAAAGAAAGAGGGTTGAAGAGATCTGTAATTTAAGATGATATAAAGGGAGGTACTAGATGAGACGAGCCAAGGAGACTGTGAAAAGGGAAATCGATAGATAACACATGAAAAGGTCAAGATGATGCAAAACAATTGACGTTGGGGGCTTCACAAATACAGTAATTGAAGAGGTGCCAAACAATAAATACATTATCATAATTAACCAGAACATTTAAAAATCACAGGCAGCCATGAACATGTTCTATTTTCTTTCAGCAAAAAATAAATTACAAAAATAAGCACGGGTAACTACTTACCCTTGCGACTTTGAAAGTACTTCTGAGCCTCTGGCAGCCCATCACTAAAATTTCCCTCCCAAGTCGGATGCAATTGAAGGAATAACCAAAATTTTAACATAATATAAACGGAGAATTCAGTCTGCATCACAAATAAATCAGGGCTTCCTACTAATAGGCTCATTAAACTTGGGCTGAAAGAGCAAATATTAAGAATTATATTAGTATGCTATTACAGTAAAATTCTCAAAATAAAAGCATATGGAAACAGAATACATATTATTTAACTTGTAAACAGTACAGCAGAATATTATTAAAACAAATTCCATGAATAACCTGATATCTCGAAGTTTCTTGGGAAAATCCATCATATTGCTCAGTAAATTAACCTTCAGCCAATTTAGACAGGCTTCTTTCACAAGCGGTACACCATACTGACACGAAGTATTGTAGTAACTAACTACCGTCTGAAAATAAAACCTTTTTCTGTTAGTATACCACACTTTGACATTAACAGCGACCTAACTATTAAAAACGCACAAATATACCTGAACATTCGTAGAATCCCTCATAATTTCGACACATTCCGTAATAATTCCATCTAACTGAAATAAAGTGGCAGCAGCAAGGACAGGAATAACTTCGGCAGGCTTTAAAACGAACTCATCTCGATAAAGCGACCCCAAAACAACGAATAGTGCTATAAACATAAAATTCCAAATTCATGAGTAACTAATTAGAAGTCATCAATCCAATTGAAAAGGATGATAATGCTACCCTTACCATCTAAATTAATGTTTGGGTCCTCTATTTGGATATTCACATGGCTCTCCATCGACTCTTTCCAAGATCCAGAAAACATACTATTGAAGTACGGGCTCTAAATGGAAAAAGTAATTAATCAGGTTTGGTAAAAGGATATAGAGGACTTCACACTAGAGAGCGTTTCTTGAGACTCACCTGGGCAAGATAAACTTTATGAAGTTTCCACTCTTTGCCCAAAGCCACAACTGTGACATCGCTATTGATTCCTTCTTTAAACAACGTCTGATAAATATAGTGAGCCGTAGTAACCAGCATTTTCCTGTAGCGGGTACGTCGGGTGTTATTTCGGTAATACGATTTACATAACTAATCACTCATAGAAATACACATCGAAAGAGCACATACACTGAATATCTATACCACAACTTTACATAAATACTCCAGCAAAGTATTCTGGCAGCTTACCGTTTCGGTGTGTGCATAGCTTCATTTATCATCGGGTCAACTTCATCGTCAGATTCCTCATCTCTTTTCCTTTTCCTACCAATACTGCCTAAAATGCTTTTTGATAACCGTAATGGATACTCGATTGCCGGGCTGCTCCAATTACTCCCCATTATGTAAATTTTGCATTAAATTAAATAACTCACGATTAAACTACCGAGATTGCAACGCCTAACATTACTCTGGAAACATACTTTGTTTGTAAACATTGGCAAATAGTACCGTCTCACGATCTGCGCATGCGCAGCAGTTCGACCAACCGAATTTTTCGTCTTTCTATTGGATGCTGTGAAACAGATTTGAAAAATTTTAAGAATGTCTCGTCCATGTCCCGTCATTACTATATATAGAGGCAGCATTATGCCCCCACTTATAGCTGAGTTCACCCGGTTGTAGTGCCAAATATAAATCTATTACACTGTTTTGAATTTTACCTTTAATCTTTTGGGTCGGTAAACTTCAGTGAATGAAATGTTCAACCTTCAGCAGTGTCAAAAACGCTTAAGTTTTTGATTAAGTTTGGAAAAATTGGTAACTGAAACATTTTCGCTCTGGTCGTTCTCAGAGAAAAGTATAATGATTATAAAAAGTATAGCAAAAGGCTTATCATTCTAGAAGAATATGATTAACAAATGGTTCATTACTATACTTTCAAAAGTTCCTATTTTTATTATAGTTCTTAATTTTTGCAAGATTGCGAGGTAAATGTTTGCTTTGTTGAAAATTTTGTAAAAAAATTTCAAAAATGGTGAAATTTTGTGATTTAAATGTCTTATGGGAAGGAATTTTAACTGCACGTTTTGGGGAAGGATCTACTCTTTATAATTTTATTACGATGAATCATCTCATCAATATATCAAAGTTGTAAATTTGAAAAATATTAAGGTCCCTATTTTATTAGACAAAAAGATAACATGTAGACGTAGGATCAACATCTGTTTAATACGGAATGTTAAGTTTAAATTTTCCGAAATTCGAACGATTGGAGCGGACAAGGATTCTGCGGCTGCGCCGTCCGTTCAGCATTTAACAGTTGAAGTGTTTATTGCGAATAAAAATGGCAGGCGGCATTTGCGGGAATTTTGTGTCGAAGAAAATTAACAAAGTCCGATGGAAGCCACACTCTGACCTGGACGTTTCTGGATCTGATACATTTATTTCTGGAAGCTGGGATGATTCGGTAACTGTTTTTCGTAGCATGATAGTTTTCTTTAGATTATGGAATCAGCCGGAGCTCTTGGATGAATACACAATGATTAATTTCATATTCGTTCTTTACATTTCTTGTATTGTATCATCTGTGTTTGTTGATCGCCCTTTAAAGCTAGTTAGCTCCTTTGAACTCGGGCCATTTTTTTCCGGGTAGTTGGGCATTAAGAACATTTACCGACATTCCTTTATGAACTGTTCTTCATCAATTTGGTATGCTGCTATAGTGTGATTGCGCTAGAAGTTTATTGCGTGCAGTTACTATGATTTATGTCATTTCTCCTTACCTCAAACCATTTTGAAATGAAATTTCAAAATATTGTCCCTTTTATGGTTAGACATCGGAGCATTCAATATTTTTCTTGTCTACCTTGGATGGTTGATCAAGCTCCGCTTGCACGACTACTCATATTGTTCTCTTTCTCATATTAAAGTCTTCATATGAAATGTCACCTGTGATAAGATATCATGTTGTCTTTTTAAGGATAATGAATTGGCCTTGTGGCAGTTTGCTAATTCCGGAGACCAAGAAGGAGACCTCATCAAGCTCACGTCAGTGCAGCATTCAGGGGATGTTACTGAACTTAAGGTATTGTAATAGCCTGACTTTTGATATTCTAAAGGTTAAAAATAAATATGCCGGGAATGGTTGCCGGATGGATGGATGGATTGTGGAAGTCTAGTTATCTTCCTCTAACATTATCATTGGCATTCCTCCAAATAATCTTATTCCTGTGTTTTTGCGTGAGATTGAATTTAAAGACTCCCAAGTAATCAGGTAGCTGCTTCATGGGTAAACAGGGTTGTTGGAAGTGCAGGTATTGTGTTGGAAATGGGTTGAATGGTGCTCGGAGAAAAACCAATGTAAAATCCACAGGTTTTCCACTCCACCAGAGGGGCTGCACCCAAACATCTCTATACAATGTGAGTCTCTCGCTGCTTCTCTTCTATCATCTCTGATCTCTCCTGTCAGCTGTCATCGTCTACATCTTTCCCTGTGAGAAAACTCCTCCTGGTTAGTGATGCCCCTGCCTTAAGTCCTGGTCCACTCGCAATGGGAACTCTCCTCAGTCATGGTCAATATGAGATGACCACCATTAGTCACTGGTGGTGATTTTATCATTGATGAGTGTATCCACACCCAATGAAATTAGTGTATAGAAGGTCCATGGACGTCCCTGTCTAAGATTTTTCCTACCGTCAGGGGCTTGTTCTTACATTTCTGTTGCAATACTTTTTCCCTGGAGTGTTAAATGCCATTTTAGCCTATTCCTATATTCTGCCTCCCTTTGTATGGTCTGAAATTTATATTCTTCTCCTCCCTTACTCACTCTTTACCCTTTATTTGCCAGTCTTTTTCAGTGGAACTGCTCAAAAATTTAAACTTTCAGAAAATTACTTTCAGGTTGAAATCTTCGAAAATACCAATCTGTTGATTACAATAATCTTAAAGCTGTTTAGAGATTAGAAATATTCTTTCACAGAACTGAGGAACTGGCCACATATTAACTTTGATGGAGTTGACTTCTAGTGGTTACACGATTTGTTTTTAAAGAATTTGTGTGAGAAAAATATTGTTAATTGACAGCGGCAAATTGGATTATTATTGGTTAGAGCTCTAAGCATGAAATTGAGGGGGTCTGCATTGGAATGGCAGTCCACGCTAATGATTTTTCCTCTATGAATACACACAATAGTAATACCACTTATAGATGACTCCGTTAAAGTTTCTGCATGGCCAGATTTGCAGTATTTATATCACCTTTATATTATCATATCACGATTTAACACCTTTATATTTTAAGTTGGGCTATACCTGGTGGACTGTAGCACTTAGCACCTGCGTATGGGTTCCTCTGGTATACATGCATGGTACGTGTGAGAACAACTTAGTCCTTGTGCCCCCATGAGATTCACTATGGAAGAGAATGCCTGGGTGGCTTAAATGCTTAGAGCACTCAAAAAATCAAGGGGTCTGGATTTGAATCCCAGTTCATGCGAATGATTTTTCCTCTGTGAATTTCATCCAATTGAACAATATTCTTGTTTTCCATCAAGGCAACTACAAAAACACATCCTCATTCCTTAAGTATGAAATTAGATGAAAAATAAATTGCCTTGACCTAGACTCAAACCTGTATCCCTTAAAATCATGCTAAATGCTGTAGTTGGTTAAACTACCAATGCATCCTTGTGGGTGACTCCATAAAGGTAATACTGTAGACAGTTCTGATATCTTCACAATTGTTCAAATGATAGTTAGCTATGAAGGTATATCTTATGCTTCATATATATCCTGATATATAGGGTCATGACACTGATAGGGTTAACCTACACTCCCCTCAATTACCCTGTCTATCTGTCATTGCCCTCAAGCACATCCATCAGGTGGGTGTGGTGGTTAGAGTGCTCTCTTCCCATTCCAAAGAGAATGGGTGCAAACTATGGCAGAGATTTTTCAGCAAAATACCTATCTCCATTTGGGTTCTCTGTGGGGAGCACCCATGTGGAAATTTGTATTTTGGACATTTTAGAGATATGAAGATTTCTTGTCTATTGTGTCCATCTGAGAAGACTTCATTCTACTCATGCACTGGGAAAGCACCAGATCTTATAAGGATAGTACTCCATCTGTCAGATAGGTCATTGAAATTGTTTTCTCTTGGTACCTTTCATTTAGAGTGAGCTAATGCCAGAGCAGGATTTCCCTCCTCCCTTCCTCCATTCCCCAAGGAATCGTTCCCTTACCAAACTAGCTAGCTGTCCTAATGATGCCAATGACCCTGGTTGTGAATTGCCTTGCCTAATAGCTAGCCAACCAACCAAAAAATACATCCTCCATCCAGCATTTCTGCCTCTTCTAATGTCTCCTATGAGTCTCCTTTCCTCCTTTGTTCTCATCACCTCCCACCCAACTGTTAACATTATTCCTCTCAGCCTCACCTCAAAAGCTTTCAGTTTATGCTCATGTTTTCTCCACAGCATCCAAGTTTCTGAGCCATACAATGCAATGTTCCTTATCGAGTCTCACGTATTAATTTTGTCTCAGCTCAAGTTTTACCTCACCGATTTACCTTCAAGTTTTATTTCACCGATGCAAGTGTATTTATGAGTTTGTCCTTTATCAATCTTATGCTTCACCTCATGTCTTTGATGTAATGCAAATGAGTAAACATTCTCCTTTACCATTTTGGATGATGAACATAAGTCTTCATTAAGAAAGAGTGATATTTCAAGTGGCTATGAACTAGTTTAATGATCTTTTTAAATGTGCATAAATGTCTGGTTAATTATCAGTTTGATTCACCTTTAAGTCAATGATTACATGATTCAATGAGTGACAACTAATGTCTTCCCATGATTTTAAATGAATTCACTACTAGTGTGCATACTGTTGTTGTAAGTAACTTACATTCTAATCATTGTCAGTTGTTCATTTTAAGTCAAAATAAATTAGTACTTTCCACACGATGTAAGCATAGTCTTAAAAATTCCATGCCATTGATGAAGCAACTTTCCCAGGCTACCTAAACATCATTATAACTTATATAATGTCATTACTTCAGCATTTGTTTTATAAAATGTGTTCAATGTTACTAACCTCTACCCCAATTTTGCATTCAACCCCTTAGCAATCCCTCATTGACTCTCACCATCCTTAAGTGACTCTATAACTGTTGCTCTAATAGTCCCAGGTGTCCTTCCATCTCACCTCACACCACACCAAAGCTTCTTTTTTCCTCATTCCCAGTTTCGCTCTTAATATTTTTGTTTCTAAACCCTCATCATTGTCCTAATATTCCAAGTTCCTTTTTTTTCAGCAGCTTCCCATTTCTTCTTATCCTCTCTCATATTCCTTTGTGGATGGGATAGGTTTATTCCAACCACACAATTAATTTGTTCTCTAGAACATGAAAATGTGTTGTTAGCCTTTTTGGTGAATGTTTATATTGATTTTTTCTTTGGGAACCAAAATCCAGGAAAATAACATAACAACAGAAAAATTCAAATAAAATATGTGTAGAATCACTACACCCTTTATCCTTGAATGACATATTTACACAAGGATTTCATGAGGTGGCAACTGCGGGGACCTTGCCTCCCCCACTGCTGGGCACCACACCCATCTTACCAACATTGCTAGGATTCAAGTATCTGTGACTGATCTGTATGATCAGGTTAATTGATTGTTGTGGTGGCTTCCCCACTGCAGCTTCCCGACAGTATCTTTAATATAGTGCCATGTTTAATGCTACCTTTTTATCTGGCTCCTATCCTTCCATCTATCTAGCATGGGTGGCCCTTCCAGGAGCAATAGTAATTGATACTGTCAGTGTAGTTCTGTGAGTCATTGGAAAACACTAGCCCTTCCACCTCTTCAAGGTCCAAAAGATCCTCTAAATATGTCACAGTAGTTTTTAATACATTTTTGTTGACCAGTTTTATAAAAAATTTCTTATGTTATTTTTTTCAGTTCATAAATCCAGAAAATTTTGTCTGCTCTTCATCATTTGGCTCTGTTAAACTTTTTCGATTGGCAAAAAGTGGAATGAAATCATCATGGTCTATTATAGAGGAAATATCCTGGAATAAACTTCACCATTTTGAGTAAGTTTTTTTTAAATTCCCATATTTTTTGGTGATAACAGTCCTCTGTGTTGATTATTGTTTTTATTATCTTAAGATTAAAATGATGATTAATAATTTTTCTTAACTTTTCCAAGTTATTTTTCAATGAATGATTTGTTGAACATAAAATCTGATGTGGGCTGGAGGGCTATCTAATAATGTTATGAATGTACTATTTTATGTTACATTTCTTCAAAAGTATCCAACAGTTGAAATTACATACTTGCACGTTTTGGGTTCCTCTTCTGGTAACTGCTACACCTATGTCGTAAAATTTGCTGTTTGTTATCAAATTTTTTGTGGACAAGTGCAGTGCCATTGTGATGGTGTGAGTACAGCTCATGGCTACTAGTTTTAAAGACTACTGGGGCTCCATCAATTTACCCTAGAGATCCTCATGAGGCATGTTTTCACCTACATTTCCATCAACAATGAAATTACGCGAACAAGCAATTTATGTATTACTTGAATGTATCATTTTGTTTGAAGTTGATCTAAGCATGGAAGCTGGAATCACTGAGACATTATTGTTAAGAACTCTTTGGGTTAGATGAAAATCATTACAAAGCTTGATTTATTTAAACTTGAAATCCATGGAACAGTTTAATTTTTAATGCTCATACTTTTCTTGATTATATTTCTTCAATTTGCTTCCTTAGAAATAATGTTCATGGTGTTGTATTTAGTGATTTTCTTGGATGGTTCTCCTCCAAATTTGATTAGAATTTATGACTCATTATCAGTGGTTGCCCCATGAATCAATGCATGAGAACTTGTTACCAATCCATTTAGGTTTGGTGTGTCTGTTGACTGCTGTTTTCTTTGACAGTCATGCTAGCCCATGGGAGAACTGCTCATGTACTGCATTTGCAACATATATAGAAGATATAGTCACGGTTGGGGAAGATGGTAGAATGGTCCTTCTCACAGCTCATCAAAGGAACCCTGTTAGAGTTCTGGGTAAGTTTATGATAACATTTCTTATTTAAGGTTACTTTTGTTGAATTTTACTCATCAGATGAAAGTGAATAAGCAGTTGGAATTGGCTTTCAAACAGGTTAAAACCAGCTTTTCTTCTATGAGATTAGTCTTTTCATACCTCATCCTTCACCACAGCATAATATGCTAGACAATTCTCTGAATTTGGCATTAGTCTATGCTTTGAAAGTGTGGAATCCTAGAAAAACTTATCAAGTTTCTCTCTGACCATTTTTTAGTCTGGAATATGGATGTTGAGCCCGGTCCTCATTTCAGAGAAATAATTGCTTGCTGTCAGTACGACTATGTTCTCCTAAGGTGTGTCCCATGCTAATATCACCATCATGAGTAAATAACCATTTATTGATTGTATGCTTTGGGAAAACCATCGATTTATTGACAGTACTGATGCTCAAATCTGAAAAGCTTGGGACAGCAAGACTTCTAGATTTCGGGTTTTTCAGGAATTTGAGTCTTCAGCAGGAAAAAATATATTTCTAATTTCCACATCAAACTGCTCACTCAACCTTTTTACTGGTGTCTCCCTGTCCAACTGCCTCAATAAATCCATTTGCTGTTTAATTCTCAGTGTTATTTGCTTTGTTGTAGAAATTCCACTAAGAGAATTGATTCCCAGTTTTTTAGACAGTTGGTGTAAAAAAAATTGGAACTAGTTATCTCTTGAATATTTCTGAAAATACTGATGCTTGCTATAAGGTGTGTCCACATGCAGGCATATGCAGTGAAGAGTTTCATGTGTGGTGAATCATGTGAACTTCACTTCATTCGACTGGCTATGCATCAGCAAAGTTGAGTTTCTCACACGTAGCCAGTGCATACCACATATTGGGCGCATACAACATACATTCAGTCACTCCTGTATACTCCAGACGCATCCATGAAAAAGCTTGATTACCTAAGTAAGCTATAAGTATGCACAGGCTCTACATTTTTATACTTCCATGTTCAATCATGAATAATGTCATCACTTAGAGTTGTCGTATACAACTATGTCGCCAATGCTTTAATATGAACCTTACATGTGTATTGCGCATAAACTATGCCCATGCTATGATCGAAACACCAACTTGTGAACCCACCTGTGTGGCACCATATGGCTGCAAGTCTAAAAAACCACAGAGTATTTTTGGAATGAAGAAAAACTAAATTTTAAATATTACAGATTTTTGGTTTTCCAAATTTTGGGGCTCTGGATATGGGGTCTTATTCTGTATTTCCTTTTCGTCGGAGATGAAGTGGCTCATGTTTTCAAAGTGACATTTCACCGCATGCTCTTAAGATGCTTCCAATGATCCTTTGACTTTACACTTTTAATAAATGTGTATTTATGCCTTTGATTAGTTTTATTGTATGTATGCTTTTTGACCTTGGACATTCATATTTGATTTCTCTGCGTAGTCTTCAGTATGCTAAATCTTCTAATTTCTAATGACTCATTTCCCAATCATCTTATAGATGGTGCTGATAGCTGTTCCCTGCATTGCATATGTTTCCTGAAGTACAATCAAGTAATTAGTGGCAATTTAAGAGGGCAGCTTAAAGTCTGGGATTTTAGTTCACCAAACAGCCACAAGCCAGTCTCAACATTTATGCTCTCTGGTGATCAAGTAAGTACAGCTTGGCACATTAATCTTTAAGGGCATATGAAATTGGGCTGATAATCACTGTTACTCAGATTGTAAGGAAGATTCATAATATGTTTTTTATTTGAGCTACATTTTTAATTTATTCTAAAATAATTTAATAACACCAGTTTCTTAATTCCAAGGTGTTATATATTTATCTTTCTAAGACCTACCGATACCTGTAAAGTTCTTTGAAACTGTGGAAATCACTGAATCAACATCATTGAAATCTGTGAGTTGATGGAAAACTTTGAAAGCCCGCTTTTAAATTTAATCAAGACCAGGGGAACATAATGATTATGCCATGTTTTGAAACCTAGTCGTGATTCAAATGTCTTTGTGAAAAATTCAGTTTTTCATTTAATCCTGAATCTCTTTCAATAAATAAAGCTGTGAACTACCTAATATTGAGGCCTGCAAACAAATATTTTGATCTACTGAATGTAAGATCTAACTCTTACATTTTAACTTCATGTAACTTGAGTGGCTTCTTCAGCCTTAATGTCTGATCTTATTGTTTAATTAACCTGCCAGGTCACTGCAATGTGCATCACTCAGCATCCGACCCAGAAGCATGTTGTGCTGGTTGGAGGTGAGGATGGATCTTTAACAGCATGGGACTTGAGGCAGTCCAGATTTCCCGTGACTCTGCTGAATGCCCATCCTGATGCGGGTAAGGATTGATTGAGGAGCATTGCCAGATATTTTAATTTAAGAAACTTTGCGGTTCTATTTTTGAATGGCCATGGAAACTTCAGTCTGTAAATTTTTTATCAGTTATAGGTATTGTGGGCCAATTCATGATCAGTTTTTTTGGCTCATTTTTTGCCCCACTTCTTCATTATTGATATACAGTAAGTTCTCGATTTACGTCGTACATGCGTGTTGAAGAAGAGCAATGTCAAAAATCGAAAAAACGTTAAACGGACCCAAATATTTGTGACTGCTTTGAACCCAAGATGAATCAAGGCGTTGATTTCAAAATTCATTTTTTGCCTTCTAGAAAAAATAGCTATATCAGATAGGATGATTATGTCTCAGTTTTCAAAAAATGCATGCACATGTATTTTCAGTCTATTTTATTAGAGTTAAACTGGAAAAAATTTTCCGACAACCCTTGTCAGCATGGGCGTCTGCGGAGTCATGGACCCTTGTCAGCATCCAGTCATATGTAAATTGAAATGACGTATACCGAGGACTTACTGTATCCTGTAGTTTGCCATTCAAGTTTCTGCTGTGAATGTTTATTCCCCTGCTCTCTTACAGAAGTGTTTGCCATGTGTATTTTTTAATCATATATTTGGTTGAATGAGTTTGTGAAGAATATCATTGAAGAAATAATAGAGGAAAAAGTCCTTAGAGGAAAGCTAACAGATAAACAACAAAATTTTTCAGCCCCAGTGGCAACAGGGTTAAGTCCTCACCTTCTAATCCAAGGGTCATGGGTTTAAGTCCCATCTGGATGGGTTTACTACCATTCAAGCAATGTGTATTTGTATTCCTCTGTTGTTGTTGTTAATAAACCTAATGTAATTGGCCAATAGTGTACTTGGCTTTGCAAGTTGTAAAAATAGATAAATACATGGAATCCATAGGTAAGTTACATTAAAAAATGTATAGACTAAATTAAGAAGTTACATATGAATAATGAATGATAGAGCATAGGGCTGCAGTCAACCAATTTAGGATTGGGACAATCGTAAGGAGGACCATTGATGAAGATGATTTGGATATAGATCTAATTGTGACAGGTAAGGCAGCATGTGTATGTTCCTCTAAGTCTGTGAAAGTCTTGGCCATAAGATAGGGTTATACATACATTATTTTGTAGTTGAATGTTGAGAGAATGAGAGTTGATTTTCCTAAAAAATTATGTTTTTTATTACTCCATTAATATATCTTTTGAGTACTGATGAGACTTTCTGCTAATTAATACCATGACTAATTAACTCATTGTAGTCTCAAACCTTTGGGGTATCCATTCAAGTATACACATGAATTCCCTTCTTCTGAAAATCTCAAATATAATTCTTTAAGAGCCTATTGGATATTAAAAATCATCCAGTAAGCTATGAGTCTGATTGAAATTCTGACTTTATTTCAGTGAATGAGGTTAAATTTCATCCAATGCAGCCAGAACACCTTTTCACATGCTCTGCTAGTGGTGAATTATGGCATTGGAACACGTCTGCCTTGTCCAGTGCCAGCGGTGCCGGAACCCATTTGGGTCGAAGTGGAGCGGGTATGTATTTATTTGCGGGGATTAATGGCTAAACAATGGATAATTATTGACAATGTATGTAACTCCCATTCCTCAGCATTGTAAGAAACGTAGGCCACAGTTCTGTGGAACCTGACTCCTTTAGTAAATCACTAGGTATTTGCCCCCCCCCCCTTCCCTTCATTGCATATTAGAGAGTTTTTTGATTTTCGGAGAGCGTTTTGATTTTCCTCCCCTTCTCTTTGATACATGTCAATTGTATGTCTGGACAATTCAGCAATAACTAATAATCACTTTCATATATATTTATTTATTCATTCATCCAATTGTGAATTTTGTTTTTTTTTTATTGTTTGTTTGTCAACATGTTTTCATCATTTTGGATTGATTGTCATAGTGATATGAACAAAAATAAGGGGGATTGTTAACAGAGAGGACATCTTGCAAGAAGATTGATGTGTACAAATTGAAATGAATTGAACTATTGAATTAGATAGAATTGAATTAGATTAGAATTAGAATGCAGAAAAATGAAAAGTGCTAAGGGACTTAAGGAATTCCATTTTATCGCTTCTTGCATGATATCTTTACCCCATTCCCCCGATATCCCTCGCCAGCAAATCTTCCTACCTAACTGCCAGCCTATACTTCTTATATTTGTATCTATGTTGAAAAAATAATTATTTCTCTTCTGCCATTATTTGATTTATACAATGCATTTTACAGCTTTACTGCATCATCAGGTGCAGTTGTTTGTCTAATATTTATTTACTAATTGTTGTGATAGTAATGTGATGTGGGGGGGAGGTGTGGAGGAAAACTAACTACTTGGAGGAAAGGCAGGGGAACATAGATTGAAGGGTTGTGAGGTTGGAAAGGTTATTATTCAACAAAGAAATTTCGTTGGAAAGGAGTGGGGTGGAGTGTGGAAAAAAGTAGTCCATTATATAGGTTGCTTGTATGTCTAATAAATTCAATTTTTTCCAAAGCATCCATCTTGAAGACCTTTTGGAAGAATATGTAAAATTTCAAGGTGTAAATCACTTACAGGATTCTTTTCAAGCAGATGCTTGGCAAACTGACAGGTGGAATCCATCTTTTCATAACTTATGGTTTGTTCTTTGATGCGAGTCTGAAGTTTCAACCAGTTTGACCTGTGTAAGATATATTACAGCCATGCATTTAATTTTGTAAATATGTACCAGAATTGAACTATCTATCCTGTTTGTCTTTTAAGTTTTATATAAATATTGAAAGAAATGATTGTGGAAAAGTACAAGTTATCCTTTCACTATGAACACAAATTTTAAGTTCTTCTACGAAGTGACGCCTGATGTTGTCAAGTTTATATTTCGTATATTTTTATTTATCTCACATGATGATTGATTCTGGAGTATAATGAAACCTAGATGGTGAATACTACGTATCTTTTCAACATTTTGTTATTTTATGCTAGTGTGAAACCTCTCATAATGACCACTCCTATCAAGCAACCTCCCCTCTCGATGACCATTTTTCAGCGAAACTGTCGGTGGGCCCCTAAATCAGCTTTTGCTGTATGTGTACATCAAATTAATATTCGTTGAAATTTCTGAGGAGCGACAAAATTATGATGAAATAAATGCCATCTGTATTGGTTTCAATAAACCCGTCGCTTCAAAAGTTCTCCATTTTCATCAAATCAGCTGCCCGTTCATTTGCATAATATGCACTCCTAGAAACTGAACCCCTGTCTAACAACCTCTCCTCTTAACGACCATTTAATACAGGTTCACTGTGTTTGCATGAAACAGTTCCACAAAGTCATACCACAGACTGTTAATTCTTCATTAAAAGGAGGGGTGCAAAGAGTCACATGATGCTAAACTTTAATAATAATGGTAACAAATGAACCACTTCCTGACTTGTTGAATTCCTTTAGGCTCTAGCATTGTAACATTAAATGAAAGATAAATGGAGACATTCTAAAGCCTTTATCATTTACGTTTTCCTTTATATTTTATGTTAGAATAATTGGGCTATTAGAGTACCTGCAAAGTATGTGAATAGATGGAAATATTGAGGTTTTGTGATTGATTTCTGTTATGTGCAATACCATAATTATGTTAAATCGCATGACCTATGAAAGTTATGCTGAGTATTGTATGATTTTTGTTCATGATTTATGGTTTTTGTTTCATTTACTCCTTTGATGTATTTCAGGTGCTTCGATGTCTGAGGTGGATGGAGCTGGGTGGCTTGGGGGAGAAGCATCCAAGCATCGTTTAGAAGTCTTTTCCCTGATTCCTGCCTTGCATTTGCCGATCAACTCACTTGATGTTGATAGGGATAGTTTAGTGTGTGGATGTGACAATGAAGCAATTTACTTACTGTCAAACATCACTCTGTAGATATGAAAGAGATGGAATTTGTGTCATTACAGTGGACATTTTCATTTTTAAACTGAAATTGCATCAGTCACTAAAGTACTCTCTTTCCTTTTAAAGAATAAGATGAAAACCAGAGGGCATGTGCATTCTAAAAAGCTCGTGTGACTTCACTGGGTGATTTCTTGATTCTGTCTTTTGAAGGTGAATCTGCTGAGTTTAACTTGGTGAAGTAATGATTCTGTATACTCTGTGTGGACCAATGGCTGATAGTGTTTTGTGTGAAAAAAACCCATTGTTACTGTCAGGTCTACTAAGTTTTTTGTTACAAGTATTTTTATGTGAATTTCTGATGTATGATGTAGTCAAATTACTGCTAATTTGGTTACATTTTGTATGTATATACATACAATGCATTAGAATACAGAACATTTTATGTGGTTTCTATGGAACTGCTGAACCAAGCAGCTTATTACATGCTCTTTTTTTTCCAAAATAATTGCCAATCAAATCACCCCCACGCTCTATAAGTAAGGGCAAGTTTAATCTATCTTCCAGGACAATGAAGTTGGGAGGAGAGCTTGCAACTGCGAGTTGCCTTTTGATTTTGAATATCGAACCTTGAGTTATCATGAGTTATGAATTTGAGTGCTTGCACCAAAAATTATCCTTTGTTATAATGATTATGTTTTTGACACTTGGAGCTTTAGATGTACCTTTTTGGCGAAAGAAATATTATTCCATTATTAAAAATATTTTAGGTTTTCATAATGGTCAACCTCAAAGATGTTCAGGTGAAGTACATTCCTCTGATTGCTTTGCTATGCCATCCTAAAATTTAATTTTATGTAAATTATACAAATCAGATGTAAAAACTGTTTAGTCAGAATCTATACCTCTAATTCCTTTACTTGGCTATCATACTTCACTCTTTATTTATTTTCCTACCGACAGTTATGTCATTCTTTAAATTTCCATCTCAGAAACTTGTTAAACCCATCTTTCCGAGGTATTCTCTGGGGAAGTGCCCAGATTTTTAAGTAATGCATTAGCTCCTTCTATTGCATCCGCTTGGCTTCACTTTTGTTTGTTTCTTAAGCATATTAGCATTGGTATTCTTAAATTTTAAGCAAGAGTATTATAACAACAAATCTTTGTATAGGATGACAATTGATGCAGGTAAGTAAATCGAATATTTCAAAGGTAAAATGTCTGTTCCCTGGCCTAGATTGAGAGTCCATCTAATGTGTAGGTTGTTTATGAGATATTTTCATTATTGAAAGAATTTCCTGAAAAATATTAGTGCTTTTTGGTAAATGAGTGCCACGTATGCCTTTTGTATCAGCTTTCCGTGATTTGATGAGGGGCTGAGTATCGGTTAGGTAGATTTTGACAATTTTAAGTCAAATATTTTTTTGCTGTAATAACGATGCTGTCAATAGGAATAAAGTTATGTTTCAAAAAATTAATATTACGCACGAACAAAATCGCCAATTCTTTCGAACAGTTGAAATCTGCGCTGAATATTCGTCAAATGCTCCTCATTTGTTTGGTAGTTTCATCGAAGTTCCCATTTTGTTAAGTTGCCCGCCGAAAATCCTTGCCCCTTCATCGTGTAAATTCATAATTTGAGGTGTTGACTTACCATATACTGAGAAATATCTCTGGAACTGAGTCTCTATTGTCCCTAGAAAGATCTCAACATCAGACCAACTATGAATTTGGGGGGAACTATTACGTAACGTTTGCGGTGCTCCATTCAAAGAAGGCCAATGGATCGGGCGTGTGAATTAACTTGTCAAAGCGACCTGCTGGATCGGTGGCAGCGTTCCTGTGATATGCCATGGGTGGTAAAAGGTAATGCTCTTTGTTTTTACTTTATTGAATAACTAACCTCTATTGATGGGGCGAATAATCGTTCGCTTGCATTTAAATGTATATCCATTCTTGGTGCTGTGGTCGGCAACCTTTGGCTGAAGGTTTGTCTCTGGCGCGCCAATAAAATTATGAAATTAAGCTTCCGATGTTTTAACGACGTTTTGAGGTGTTTAATCTTTATCTCGAAGAATTGTCAATATTTTGTGGCGAAACGTGTCTGGCTTGTAATACTCTTAAACAAAATTCGACTCGCGTACATGTAGGTTGCTTTACGCAGGTCAGAAGCATGGGTATGTCCCAATTTCTACCGCTCCAGTGGGGTGTTCTTCAGCTATTATTTATTAAGGATATTTTTGGGGATCAATTACACGGCAGGTTGTCTGGAACCACGAAAATGATTACCGAAGCTATCATTTCGCCGTTCACTTGGAATGTTTTTTTTGCCCGCTCCGGTGGCGGCGAGATTGAGTCTCTACATGCAATACAAGGGTCGCGGGTTCGAATCCTGCCTGGATAGGATTTTCTCATTTCGGTAAATTGTCGAGCGTGTTCCTCCATGTATTTAATTGGCAGTATTTGTTGTAAGTTGTTACCTTTTAAGGCATGATTATTATTAATTTTCGCCATTCCCTCTCGCGTCATTTCAGCTCGTGAGGTTTTATCGTGTACATACCGTTTTATTGAAAGTCACTGAAATAACCGGACTGAAACATAGACTTACTCTAATTATGTAGATAGGGAGAAGGATCCATGGAAGTGATGGTGTCATACGTTCTTTTCTAAATCCCGTTTTACACGGGGCACGTAATTGCACAATCTGATGTATGTACCTATGAACGTGAATTTAAATTGCATCGTGTAAAGCGGTGAATTGCAAGAACACGTTCGCGAATGAATGAACGCGAGATGGCGAAATAGCCCCTGATCTACTTCAGTAATTATTGCACTCTAGATTGAAAAAACATGCAATTTTAAATTGTGCAATTTCATGCCCCGCGTAAAATGGGTTGAAGATATCAGTTCCGATGTCATTGATTCTATTCCTGAAAAGGAACGAGAAAAATGATTGTGTGATTCAGGCTCTAGACTGTTGAGTCGTATTCACACTCTGCATGTAACCGCGCAGATTTACTCAGGGAAAATAATTGGTCTGTATCTGCTCTGA
Source organism: Ceriagrion tenellum (assembly GCA_963169105.1). Taxonomy (NCBI): domain Eukaryota; kingdom Metazoa; phylum Arthropoda; class Insecta; order Odonata; family Coenagrionidae; genus Ceriagrion; species Ceriagrion tenellum. The sequence goes on from OY720637.1 coordinate 53,379,953, forward strand.
AACTGGCCTGTAACTGCACTGAAACTGGCCTGTTACTTTAGTTACTACAGAGCGTGCTCTGAAAGACTAATAATTGACTTAGGAGTGGTCCGCAATTGGACTGACCTGGTCTGTATTTTACAAATGTTTCAAATCCAGACGAATAACAAACCTCATCCAGATCAGATATTAGTCTTTCAGAGCAGTAACAGGCCAGTTTCAGTGAAGTTACATCCCAGTTTCAGAGCAGTTACAACCCAGTTACAGACCAAATATTTTGATCTGGGCATGCGTATCTAAACCCTGAACTGCTGGCATAGTCTCAGAATCACTCCAGTCTCAAAGTGGCAAGGGTTCTTCCGTAGCCAACGTTATACGATGGCACGAATTCATAAAAGAGGTGAAGAGGCTTTGGTTCTTAATTCTTCGTTCTCACATTAACCCTATGTAGAACTAATTTTGGAGGTGTATTTTTGTGCCTAATTGATATTGACCCTCTCATCCTTACGGGCATACGTGGCTAAAAAACAGCGGCGGTGAAAGGGGTTAGCCGTTGTTGGAGTAGAGGTCAGGGGTCATACACTACGTTTACCAATCAATATCAGATCAATCTGAACTCAGACCGATTTGAAAAGCGCGCCGACTCAGATCGCCTGGTTTACCAACACGGACTGAAAATATCGATAGTGAACAATCGAATCTATCTGCTGAAGCACAATTGACCTGGTGTGGAAACAAGTGCAGAGTTGGAAATTTTCAGTCGCTTTGCGAATGAACAAACTTGCCGGATGGAGGTAGATTGCGATGTGCTACAATATCAATGTCACTTCACTCGCCATTACTGTACTCTTTTCACGACTGGTTACAACACATGCCTTGAATAATTACGATTATATTTAGTTTCCCAATGACGAATAACGAGGAGCGTCACAGACCCACCGTTTCAGATTGATCTGAAATCTCGGGCTGGTTGAGCCAGCGGACCGAGTCGCCCCGCTTCTCAGATAAATCCCGCTAGCCCGTTGCGTTTACCAAACTGAGCTGATCCGGTCAGACGTAGTGATAGAGATTTCCGACGATTAAAGTAATGGAATTTGGGGAGAAGAGGAAATCATATGATTATATGTTGGCCCGCAATTTTGCCGCCCGCTTTGTCCCACGAGTGTACCGTATGCACTGAAATGCTTTGGTAATGTATGTGCTTAATGCTTTTTTGCTGCTACAAAATATGTGAATATTCTTCCGCATGTTGGCCTAGAATTTGGCGATTCCAAATACATGATAGATGTCTCCCTATCCAAAATAATATGATGAATAGTTCGATTTCTTTCGCTCGAATTTTTTGAAGTAATGTTTTTGAGACTTGCAAAATTCGCCATGTTCGTGAATGTAAGTGATAGGAGATCTTTCCTCACGATGCTGATAAGCTGTGTTAATTTTCCTAAACTTATCACTTATTTACACCGAATACAATGTATGTTTGTATCGAACATTAAAGTCTTGCGGTTGCCAAAACTGGACCCGTTTAATGTGATTTTACGCAAATGAACATCCTGAATATTTCCTGCATCCTATGTTAATTAGTAGGGAGAATTTATTTCCACCATTACGGAAAAGAAAATAATTTCCTTTGTTTGACGACTTTTCTCCGTAAGTTTTACTCGGGGCACGACTTTGCACTATTTTAAACTACATTTTTTTCTCTATCAGGCGTGCAATAACAATTGAAGATAGAGCAGGTTCTATTTTTCCATTCCGCGTTCATGCATTTGTGCATGCATTCTTGAAATTCACAGCTTTACACGATTCAATTTGAAATTCAAGTCCATGCATACATCAGCTTGTGAAATTACGTTTCCCGAGTAAAACGGGCTTAAGAGGTTTCGTAAATCATCCTCTCAAAAGAGCGCCTCTACCGGCAAAAGGATACATGCTCTACAGATACGGAGGTAGTATCCTTACGGGGTTGGACGGCCTTTTATATAATACGTTGGCTTCGGTTTGTTGCGTATTATGTAGGCGTGACGAGATCTACGTTGGTGAGACATTGAGACCAGTCTCAATGAGCACCGGCGGCAAGAGTTTCTTCAACCATCGGCAGTGGTAGGACATAGTACCAATCTTATTCACGCAATAGAATGGGACAAGACAGAATGACTCTGCCAAACTATTGTGTGTTGCATTAGGATCACCTTGGAGACTGTAGAGATCTGCCTGGAAGCCAAGATCTCTGACTAGGACCAAGTCATCTACCTCAGGAGTACATGGAATCCCATATGGAAAATACATCTACACCAACCGCGATCGATCTTACTTGAAGGGAAGAGTATAAAATCGCGTCAACTTGGACAATACGGTATCTACAGCTCTCATGATGTTTGAAAAGTCTCCTCTCGAAACGACGACCAAAATGAAGAACGTCACCCGGTGGGAAGTCCGAGAGGAGTCCATCAATAGTGCATCCTTGTTTTACATCGTTAAATTTTAAACCAGTCTCTCGAGACTCCTTAGATATAGTGAATAGACGAATGGTTTTGTGCGGAGTGTAGTGAAATCTGGTGGAAATACGTGGACTCGGGGGAAAGAGGATGAGAAGAAGTTGTAGGAGATTCCGGTGAGGGTGTGCTGGATAAATGTAAAAAGTTCGACGGACGGAAAGGTAGGCCAAAGGAATAGGGAAACTGTAAAGAGGAGTGAGGAAATGCCATCGGCTGTATTGAAGGGGTGGGTGTTAAGGTGGTTGGAGCGTGAATCGCCAGTCGTTGAATGCTCATTTTGATAAATTTTCAAGTCTATAAAAAATTCCTTGGACCACATTTTACTAAGGTACAGCAATTTATGCGTTGAATATAACCGTGCAATGTTGTGATGTAAATGAATCAAGAATTATATTTTAAAATTTTCGTCGCTGTGAAAGCAATGCTGAACTGAAGTAGGAGGAGGAGAAAAAACTGATAGTATTTAAAAACAGGATGTACGAAAGATCTACGGGCCTACAAACGAACAAGAAAGGTGGAGAAGAAAGTACTATAAGGACATAAGGGACCTTTACGAGAATACCGGCATCATTAGTGACATTAAATGCAGAAGAATGAGATGGGGAGGACACGTGTTAAGAAAAGAGGACGGGTGTGTAATGAAGGAGGTTTTGAGAGGAAATGCAGAAGGAAGACGACCCCGGGGAAGACCACAGAAGAGATTGTGAAACCAAGTAAAGATAGATGTGGAGAGTGTTTGAGCTGCGGAGGAGGATGCAATGGACCGAAAGAGATGGAGGGGGTATGTTGATGCGGCTAAATATCAACTTGGATATGAATGGCCCTGGGAGTAAGAGTAAGTAAGTAAAACATTGTTATGGCTTGATATTTCGGCGCGGAATGCAAAATTTAAGCGAAAACCGTGTATAGATATGTGCTTTTTATTTAGTGTAATACCTTTTTATTCATAGAGAGCCATTTTAATAATATGGAAGGGAAACTTTCGCTTTCAGGAGATAATCTGTGCATGTCATTGAATTATTTCGAAGTAAATAGCATTAATTCGCCAAGAAACCAAATCTGTAGCATACAATTTTGTTCGATATAATCCATGCATACCACTAATGATTACGCGTATGAAAAGTTCCACCCAAATCTGTACATAAACGAATACCACCCCAACCGTCTAAGTGGGAAAGGAAGATAATGGGGCTTAACGGACGGGATGAAGAGAGGTTAGACTGGTCAGACGTATGCTAAGCTAAAGAATGAATCCGTGTGAGAAGCCTTGAGCCTGCGGCATTGAAAGATTAGTATATGTATCCCGTCTTCCTTCCAAACCAACCGTAAGCGGTCGACCAACTGTAATAGTAGTTAAAGCTAGTTATGTTACCAATTTCATCGTTATTGATCGAAGATAAAAAAATATCTCTCAACAGGGCCAGCCCGAGGGGGGTGCGAACATGGTATACCCCTGGCCCTGCGTTTCTTGCAGTGAGTTGTATATCACTACGTTTACCAATCGATCTCAGATCGATCTGAAAATTCTATGCGAGCTAACTCAGATCTTCTAGTTTACCTACACGGGCTGAAATTATCGATAGTGAACTATCGAATCTATCAGTTGAAGCACGATTGACCCTGTGAGTTAACAAGTGCAGAGTTGGAAATTTTCAGTTGCATAATTGTACAATGGAGGTAGATTGCGATGTGCTGAGATATCATCAACAATAACGAGGAGCGCCACAGGCCCGCTGGTTCAGATCGATCTGAAATCTGAAACTGGCCGGAAAAGCGGGCTGAGTCAGCCCGCTTTACCCGTCAGCCCTTTGCGTTTACCATACCGAGCTGATCCAGTCAGATCGATCTGAGATCTATTGGTAAACGTAGTGTTAGTGTGTACCCTGCCCATGTGCATTAGCATTATTATTCTGATCAGGTCATTGTTTCCGCACCACATTCTTATCCTGTTTGGTGACGATTAGGGTTCTGAAATATAATTTTGGGCAATAAAGGTTAAATATGAATCATATGCTTTCTGCCTTGAACATAATCATTCCAAAGAGGACGGCAATAAGAGACACATAGTATGAACAAGTATTAAATTATTATTGTACCTGTTAATCACTCATAACAATTGGTAATGAAGTCTTCTGAGTGAAAGAATCACCATACTTCATGATTCTTCAAAGGAAAATCATCTTCACGATGTCAGAGCCGTGTTAAGTGACGACACTTATCATGGCTTCAGTCAGTTGGTGAAAGGCACCAATCGATTATATCCCAAAACATAAATATTTTTATCGTCTTTTGGCCGCGAAAGTGTGTTCCATCCATACCAATGGTTGGGTTACTCAATATCGTTATGGTAGTTGATCATGACTTAATGACATGGGGTCTTTTTTATTGTTTTTATATGGCCATGAAATGTTATTTTACTCAGTACATTGTATGGAGAGTTAAATTTCTGATTTGTTATGGATATCGTTCAAGATAAAACCTTGGCCCTATTAAATTCTTTTCCTTCCACTTTGGCGTGATGAAATAATGACCGATTAGCCATATCCTTGCAAAATCCTTCTTATCACAGCTTAAAATTCTCCCTAACTTAATGTAACCTAGTTTTATCCCGGCAATAAAACTGGAAACCTAATCAACGGTAAAAATGGAAAAAGCTCAAAATCTGCCAAAAACGAGTGAAGCAATTATTAAAATAGATGTTAATTAGAAATTTTTACACTAAGCTGCTTTTTTTAAGGGACTTGAAAATTATATCCATTATTTATGTACATCAGTTGCGGAAGGAGAATCGACCAGTAACTACCTATTAGTCGCCCGTTGACGATATTTCTCCTTGCAAGCCTAAGTGACTGTCTGTCAACGTTTTGTGTGTCCACAGCTCCTCAATAGAGCTGAACGATTGGTATTTTTCTTACATTACACTTGTCATCACCTCCACAGTTCCGCTCTGCGAACCATTTCCTCACTTCACATTCTGTTGTTCCCCGGATCTCTTCGGGTAACGTCGGTTAATTCACTGTGCGCATTCCATAGACCCGTGGTTGAAAGCCCTGAGAGTAAAGACGCTAAGTTCATTCTCTTGTTTGTAGTCTCTGCCTACTGCTCGGTCGGCTTTTTGCATGTCGAAGTGTATGGCCTCATAAAAAGTAAGTCAGAAAGGGCCTCACACAATTCACACGATTATTGTCACCGTCGCCAGCAACTGCTCCGAGTCTGCGTTACAAATGGCTCGTCTGGCGATGAGCTATTTTTCCTACCTCTGTTTTCGATTGCCTTATTCCGTCGATCACTTCATCACGTGCTTGATTCACTTTCACTATCACTGTTCAGAGGTTCGGTTTGCTCCGACCTTGTACCCTGTCTGTTTATAGCCAAGTGCAGTTTCATCCAACGGCTGAGGCTTGTCATCAATGGTTCCACTCTGGAACCAAGATTCAAAACCACAACCACGAATAAAATCGCCATAAACACAATCCCTGCCACGCGCCAAGGATTCGCCTCGGACCGAGCTGCCTCCTGCAGTTCATGTGTCGGCAGTCTTAATATTAACGGTTTCATGAAACCATTTTGGTAATCCGCTGGATTATTGGCGTTATTCGATCGTTTTGTCCTTGTCCTGGAAGGGCTGATGGAGTACAGAACCTGTGGAAGAGGATATGAATTAATGATACAGTATCAAAGTAGATAACATGTTTCGGTATTTGATTTTTTCGATGGTTAAGGCGACGCATCACACTCGCTGGACAGGTCGGCTTTGTGATGATTTCCGACCCCAGATTTTTTGTTAAAGTCTTACGTCATCAACTTGAAATTTTTATAGTATAAAGAATAGACCTTTGCCAAGGGAGGCTCGTATCTGAAATGTGAAAACTTTATCCCGGAGCATAATTAAACCACCGGGAAAACGGCAAGATGTAGGGTATATTTTTATAAAAACTATTATTATAATTGACATATCTAAAACTAATGGAGATGTATCAATCCCTCTTCTATCGGAATGCTAAGTAACAGCCGTCACGGATGTAAGATAGAATCTGTAAATGGTATATTTCTACTTGCTACCTGAATGGTTTGCGGCCATGATGTGCTAACTTACCGACGGCTGTTGCCTTGTGCGAGAGTTATCCTGGAGTAGGAGACTCCTGACGCTAAAACGCCTCGATCGGTTGCGAGTGACTCCATCTTGTGGATTTTCGACAGAACTTTTCCTTACCGAAGGGAATGATGCGTCCTCTTAAGTATTTTGGTGCCTTTATACATCATGGGCTCCAACTCGTCGCTTGTCTTAGTTGTCTTTTTTATGTTAATTTCTTTCTTAAAGTAATTGAGCTTGAGGAAGTAGTTATTTTGTTCTACAAAGAGTTCGATCATCTATAGGCATAGCAAGACTTGGTAGTCTACGTCTACAATACATATACCCTGTCAGCCACGCCAAAGGTGTTTGGCAGGGGTAAGTTAACATCAACATGCACTGTAATGTACCAGTAACTTTCACCAACATTCTCCACATTCTAGGTTTGCTACCAATGCCACAGAAACTGTTTGCATCAATGAATACAGCAACTACTTAAACGAGATGAAAAGTCATGCAGGGATCATGCGAAACGTAATGTTAGTACTGCGATGCAGATTTAGAAACAAGCATTACGGATGAAATTAATAGTCTCGCTACACGGCCTGTCGACCAACCTCCTCCTAAGTCTTATAGGCATCATGGTGACTTATTGATCGCGGGAAAAACGACATTTTAAACATGTCTGTTCTGTCTATTTCCCTAACTTAATTCTCTTGAACTGATTTACCGAAGTATGTTAGAGACTTTATGAAATCAATAGCGACGCCGAAAATATATTAGTAGTGAATTCACATGAACGATTTAGTCTACTTTGTAATCAACGGTCTGAAAGCGATACCTGTCTCAGTTGTTTCAAATGGTCATTAACACTAACGAGATTATCATAACGGCCTTTCACATATCTTGACGATCATTCCTATACGTGTTCTACCTCATGAGAGTCCCAAATCTTGGCAGCGTGTTCCAAGTGGGGTTTAACTATGGAAAAGTACCTGATTTCTCTGACTTTATCGTCGGAATTGCTGAGTACTTTTTTAAAAATCAGAATTTAGGCGTAGCTTGACCTGTTATATGGCGGATATGTTGACCCCATAAGGGATCATTAGTAAGTTTGGAAACAGATTTTACAGTCTCTTATTGGGCATGTTCTATGCAATAGCTGTAGTGAGGAGAGTTTTTCCAGAAGTTCATTGCGTGACATATTTTCAAATGTAATTCTAGCTGCCACGCATTGTACCAATTTTGAATTGTCTTGTGTTCCTTCGTTAGCGCTTCCTTATCACCATGCTTCGGCTTACTCATTATAGTACTGTTTAGTCTGTAATTAGTTGAAGACAGTCAACTACTTCACCGATATCTTTTATTTACAAAAGTAGCAAAAGTAGGCCTACGTCACTCCCCTGTGAGAGCGAAATGACTTTAACCTCATTAGAGATGGCGCCGTCTAATACAACACTTAGGACGCGATTGTTTTGGGATTTTCTAATTCAGAGAATTACGTCGTCGTCTAAGCCGTAAGATTTTAGTTGTATAAGTAACTGCCTGAGGGATGCTTTATCAAATGCTTTGTTAAAGTCCCGAAAAATTGTGTCTACTGGAACGTTATCTTAACTGGGGACTACAGTTTAATGGAAAGCAGTGCTAATTGAGTTTCAAAAGATCTTCAATTTCTGAATTTCTGATCATTTCTTCCATCTTTCCTTGTTGTGTGTTTATTCACAAGTCCTCCATATCGAGGCATCTCACAACTGAGCTTACTCTCGTTGTACTCGCAAACGGAGATGTGGTGGTCAGTGAGGCTAAAAGAAGCATTGTTGAGTGGGCTGAGGTAGCAGAGCGTGAACCTCTGGAAGCACCCTCTGTCCATTTTTCTCACCTCTCTTGTATTATTTTCCAATCCTAACTGTACACTTGTCACAGGCGTATGCCACTAAGCTTTGCTACTCCTATAAAAAGCTTAATTTTTTTAAACTTCCTATCATCAAGATTTCTCTTTTGGGTAGACTTATTAATGTCTTAAGTGGTCGTATGTACTCGGGCTGAACTTTAATATTTTCAAAATATTTTTTAAAATTATCCTCCTTGCTCCATTCGTTGTGCAATTGAAAAAAATCTAAGTAAATAGTTACCTGCAGGTACCATTGGTTTCCATTTTTGATCTTGTACAAAGGATCAACTTTCATGGCGAAGCCATCTACTCCAGAATGATTCAGAATACTTTTTAACTCCGTGATTTCACTTGCTGGATGGACCTCCAACGGTATTCCGTGATAATCTCTGTTGACATCCTGGCTCCCGAATTTGTCCTGGAAAAGAGTAACGGTTATCACTTACTGATTCTGAATAAAATTTTAAAGTAAACCTAGTAAATCAGAGTCGAAGTTTTGAATGAAAATACAACTCAGATTGTGAAAACTTGTATTTATTTATATCATCAAGATTATTTACTTATTCGAAAAGAAAATTTGTCGTTAATGAGTATTTTTTTGGAAATAAACAACAGTGGACGGTCAGGCCGGGGCTTGATTTTATTCTGCATGGGAAAGGGAAATTAATATTATTCTCTGATTAACGAATACTGCCCACTCTTCAAAAAAGTTTCGTCCCGCGTAAATTTTGGTTAACATGTACCAGTTCAACACTTTTAAAACTATAAAATAAACCCAAAATAAAAATTTCATTGAGCTAAGCTGTCATCGTTACAGTTATTATTATAAATTTGTCGCATATTCTTGAACAAAATTCATCAAGGACATGTGATGAGCATGGAATAGCCCAAGTTTGATGAACTCTTCCATTTTGTAAGGTTTTGCAAAGTCTCATACGGAGCAGTCTTGTGTGTCTGCCACCTAGGCTCTTATACGAAATTATTGTAGGATGATCTTTTTTAAGGCATTGCCCCTGAGAGAGATGAATTAATTAGAATGACCTGAATATAATAAGCCAACTAGGGCTTTTATAGGTCACGGGTTAACTAAGGAAAATAAAATTAGGCGTATTTCATTTATTACCTGTTGTTATTCATCTGGTTCCCTTCATACCATCAACAATTTCTATCCATCTCTTTCTGACTGATACAGCATTCTATACCCTATTCAACAAGCCAGTATCAATCCCAGAAGCACTTTTACTTCAATTTTTTTTATCCCACCGAGTTCCTTCCTCCCCCCTCCGGCTGAAGCGCTTTCTTTTGATTTTATCTACACCCAGTTTGACCTCTCCTAAGCCCTCCGTTCCTAAAAAAATTAGTACTTGGTTCATGCTCATCTTCTTTTGGCAGACACCAGAATTCAGCCGTAGCGAGAAATCAATGATAAGGAAACACTCCGGTATCACCCAAACAATGCCGAGACGCCATGGGGGTAGCCGATTCATATAAGGGGGGCAGGACACTGATATTTAGCTATAGATTTGTTAGGGGGGAGGGAGGGCAGGACATTATCCTAGCTGGGTCCGTGTTCAAGTAGCTAATTTGGAATGATATGTCTCGTTCAGGGGAGGGCAGCTGCTGCCCCTTCCTCCCCCTGGCTTCGCCCATGTGAGATACATCTTTAGTCTTCCTTGTCCAGCTTGGCCTCCCTAATGTTCTCCCTACCCTAAAAATAGATTTATGTAGATATTCTTACTCCTTTCGCAGAAACTATCACCACGTTTACCAATCGATCTCAGATCGATCCGACCGGATCAGCTCGGTATAGTAAATGCGACGGGCTAGTGGGATCGATCTGAGACCTACTCGGCCCGCTTTCTCAGCCAGTCTGAGATTTCAGATCGATCTGAACCAGCGGGTCAGTGGCGCTCCTCGTTATTATTTTGGTTGTCATTGGGAAACAGAATATAATCGTTATTATTCAAGGCGTCGTAACAAGTTGTAACAAGAGTGCAGTCATGGCGAGTGAAGTGACATTGATAATATCGTAGCCCATCGCAATTCTATCTCTAATTGGGTAATTTCGTTCCCTCGGAATGCGACCGATAATTTCAAAATCTGCACTTGTTTACTCGTCGGATCAATCACGCTTCAACTAATAGATTCTATTGTTCACTATCGATATATTCAGTCCATGTTGGTAAACCAGGCGATCTGAGTCGGCTCGCTATGAAATTTCAGATCGGTCCGAGTTCAGACCGATCTGAGATCGATTACTAAACATGGTATATATTTCGGAGTGGTCACCTGTTTCCTGCGGAAAGAGGTGTCACCTGTTGAACCTTGGTTTATGCGAATATCTTCAGACCCTGGTCAAAATGAAAACTTTTGCTTAGAAATGCTTTCGTTTCGCTTAACTCGTTGTTACTCTTAAATTCCTTGTTACCTGTATTCTACCTTAATATTCATTTGCGGTCATTTTTTTAAAAATTCATCAACACTTGATTTTGATTATTTCGGTATCCCATGTGATTGACCCTTCCCTAAGGTAACCTAGGTTTTCAATTACGTATCCCATGATTTAATGAATGTAGCCGATTGCTGAGCATTCACGAAGTCCTCGCAGAACAGATATAAGGGATTTAAAAATGTGCTGGCCATGGATTTCAATATTGAACTTGATGTCTTACTTACCAATAGCAAAAATCGATGCTCCAAGTTTCTAGATGGTTGAATGCAACCGTACTGTGGTCCTTTCCCGAATATTTCTCCGGTTGGGTCGAAAGTGGGAACGTATCCCTCCTTCCCACTGCACAGATACAGTCGCTGAATTGACAGCTTGTACGCACTCGACAAATCCTGGGAAGGGTGCCACATGACCACTCCGTAGACTTCATCTCCGGGCGAATACATTTCATCAGCTGGTTCTGTGTTCTGTGAATGTATAACCACAATAATTTGAAGCATTATGTAATTTTCTTTAGATTAATCCTGTTTACGTTATATAATCTCAGCGTTGATGTGTGACTCTACACTGCAAAACCTAGAAATTTTCAGTTCATACAAAACTTGCTGAAATTCAGCAAAATGTCTTAAATGTAGCAAGTTCTCGGAATTTTAAATTCCAGACTTTTTCGGTAAAAAAACTTGCTGAAATTCAGCAAAATGCCTGAATTGAAGTTAGTCTTAGACATCAGCAAACCTAAACATTATTTGTCCCTAAAAATCTGGATGGAATGTATTTAGTTTCCACAAAAATTATTCTTCCGAATATAATGCAGGGTAACTGTTTTATTTAATTCCATATTTTGTCTGAGGACCCCTCAGGCCTGAAATTCATAAAAACTTGTTGGGAATAGGCTGCAGCAATTCAATTTTCGAAGTAACACTCCTACATGAACCTCAGAAGGTATAAATTCATGCATTTGTCAATATTTTCAGTCTAAAAATTTTCAGGAAAATTTGCTGAATTTCACCAACTTTTCCTTGCTTAAAATTTTATGCTTTCCATATTTGCAACTTAGTTAGTACAACTTCAGTTAAGGAAACCTTGCTGAATTTCAGCAACTTTGGGGAAAAATATTTTACAGTGAAGATACCTCAGTGGGCACTGGTAAATTGCGCCCTCTCCTACAACTATATTGTTTGGTGGTATTTCTCTGAATATTCTCGAGTATCAGGAAATATCTGTCGCTCTACGGTTCTGAAATTTGGACATTGACAGCATGCCAGAAAAAGAGGATAGAAGCTGCAGAATTAAAGCAGACTATAGACTACAAGACCGACAAAGATGTCAAACAGTTATGAGGCAGCTAGGTATTGTTGGAGTATGTGATAACATATATAAAAACTGAAAACGGTGGCAGGATCGTGATACCCACTAGAAGAAGTATAGATAAGGGGATGGGTTATTTATGAAATGCCTAGTGCATCTATACAATACTCTGCAAGCCACCTCTAGGGTGTCTGGCAGGAGATGGATTTTCATTAACATGCACTACACTTTATCTAACCTAATCTATCTAATATCTAAGTTAATCTAACCACAACCATTAATGTATTAGAAAAAAATGCTTATATATAGTTTAAAATAAAACCAGAGGTAAAAATCGGGAAAACTTAAGTAATGAAGGCAGAAAATGAGGAAGGAGTTCTTATTATTATTATTAATAAAATAGCGATTCAAGTCGACCATTTGGTCGGGTGGTAACAAAAATTGGTTTTTCCCAAGTTAATACATAAAAATTACGGTATAAAAACACAAATACATGCCAAATACATAGAAATAAAAGAAAATAAAGATAGAGGAAAAAAACCCTTACAATTCAATTTTATTCTACCTTCTCATGAACGTCTTTAAGTTTTGCGGGAAGGGCTCGAGAACTACCTCTGGTAGACCGTTCCAATCCCCTATCCCCCGATGCAGTAAAGTATATTTTATTGTATTTGATAGCTGTCTCGGAGGCTCTATCTTGTTTATTCGGTCTTTCCTTGCAAAGTAATGCGGTTTTTTAAATAGATTTGTGATGTCCCTCCACGCAGGATCACCAATATATGCTTTGAAAATGCCCTTTATCCGCGCTTTCCTCCTCCTTGATTCGAGTGATTCCCATTCCAGTGCGTTCATCATCTCCGTTACGCTGGCCCTCCTTTTAAAATTTCCCGTCACAAATCATGCGACTAGACGCTGAACTTTTGAGAGTGGTTTTATGTCCCAAATAAGGATCCCAAACTAAAATAGGCCTTACAAATGTTTTATAGGCAAAATCTTTAGTGCTGGTTCCCCAGGGTTCTCATAAAAAATTGTAATACTTTAAAAACTTTAGTCGTCGTGCTTTCAATGTGCGGTCCTCATTGCAAGTACCTACTTAAGACAACTCCTAGATATTTACAGCGATTTGTTTCCATCAAAGCTTTGCCCACGATGCGGTAATCGTTTAATATAGCACTTCTACCTTTCCTAAATCTAATCAGGTTTGTTTTATCTGCATTTATGATCAGTTCATTTTCAATTGCCCAATTCTCCAAAGTTTTCAGGTCTTTTTGTAATTTGTCGCCATCATCTACCTATTCGGTTGCTCTATAAATAAATAAATAAATAAATACAATCATCTACAAACATTCCAATAGAGTTAGTCACGTATCTACTAATGTCGGTCACATAGATTATGGGGAGAATAGGTCCTAACACACTTCCTTGCGGTACACCAGTTGAGGCATAGAATTCCTCTGAGTAAACATCGCCGACCTTGACCCTATGTGTTCTACTCGAGATAAAAGTATTTATCCATTTTACGACTCTCCTATCAAGTCCTAATAAGCCCACCTTTTTCATTAGGATGCCATGATTTACTCTGTCGAAAGCGTTCGAGAAATCAATCAGAACCCCAGCGATTTGCTTTCCACTGTCTAACCGCTCTGCTAGACCCTGATAAAGAGACGCTAATTGGCTCTCACTGGAGTAGCCTTTACGAAAACCATGTTGCACTTCCCAAAACCAGGTCTTTTTATTTAAGACATCCTTAATATAGTCCCAGATCAGGTGTTCCATTATTTTGCACACAATGGAAGTCAAACTGACTGGAAGATAGGAATCAACACAATCACGTGACCCTTTGTTGTCAATGGGAACTATGTTTGACTTTTTCCAATCTTCAGGTAAATCGCCATTGTTTAATATTACCGTAGATGATATTCTTAGGCAAGGAACCAAAACATTCCCCAATCTTTTAATTAGTTCTCCTGGTACGCCGTCGTGGCCACTAGACGCGTGATTTTTTTGCTTATTCTGTCCCTGATGTCCCGATCCTTTATTTCAAAAGGGGTGCACGACCATGACCAGATACCATCCTTACCTCAGAAGGCTGAACAAATACCATCCTTAGATACCTCGGAAGTGTTACAGCAGAGAAAGGCAGCCTTCGGTAAAGTCAACCAAGTTCTTTCAGCCAAAGCAATCAATATAGGCCTAAGGAAAAGATGTATCCCCGGCAAGGATGAATGAAAAAAGGAATATTTTAAGATCGGTAAGAAAGAGTAAAGTGAACTGGATGGGACACGTCCTGAGGAAAGATTGTCTGCTGAAAAGAGTATTAGAAGGAAAGATTGAGGGAAAGAGAGGGAAAGGAAGACGAAGAAGTAATATGTTGACGGATATTATGAATGGAAGGAGTTACAAAGGGCTGAGGGAGGCAGCACAGGATAGACGAGCATGGAGGGAGCAGTTCAATTAAACCTGTCTGAGGACAGATTCAGCTTAGAATAAGGAATAAAATTTAATGCCGTCAAAATGCAGTACATTAGAAGTTTGCCACCAATTTTGAGGAAACTGTGAGTATAAAAGTATTTTGCTTCGACGTCAATGCGAGAGAAATAAGGAGTGCTTGAGCTACATAGGAAGAATACGAGATGTGGAGTTACTCTCAGCCTTGTTCGAAGTAGGAAAAATTGCTTGGACTAAAAGTAGCCCAAACTTCACGAGGAAATACTTAGTAATGCTGTAGCGTTACCGATCCGTGACGTCAATGGGTGCACGGGTATTTCATAGTGAACTTTGGGTTCATTAGAATTCCTCGCCGCATAGGACACGTTATTCTTTGGAAGAAATATTTCAATAATATAGTACTGATAAAATGGACGGACCAAATAAGAAATGATGAAGTGTAGAGTAGAGTATAAGAGAAAAGGACCATATGGAATACCATAGAGAAAAAGAACAACAAAAGGGATTGGACACCCTGAGATAAAATGGGTATGTGAAGGACATAATTGAAGGCAAAATAGAGGGAAAAGTCCCCAGAGGAAGACCCAGGAATAAGTTCATGGACCAAATGAAGAGGAAAGTACGTAGGAAGAGATAACAAGAGATTAGGGAACGAGCATTTGATAGGGAAGGGTGTAGGGCTGCAATCTACCAATCTTAGGATTGAACGACCAATGAGAGATATGCACTGCATTAGAAATTTGCCATCAATGTTGCAGAAACTGTGAGCAAAAAAGTATTTTGCTTCGACGTAAATGCGATATAAATACGCAGAAGTACTTAAGATAGATGGGAAGCATACGAGATGTGGAGTTACTCGCAGCCTTGTTTTCATATCTTTTTTCGATATAGGGAATATAGCTTTGACGAAAATCAGCCCCAACTTCTCAGTATTGCTGATAGTACCGTTCTGTGACGTCATTGGGTTCCTGGGTGTGACGTCACGGAACGGTAACACTAGCATCAATGCAAAGCATTTCCGTGTAAATTTTGGGTTCATAAGAATTCCTCGCTGCATAACGAGTGATATTCTTTAGAAGAAATGTTTCAATGATACAATATTATATTCCGATGAAATTCATGTTCCGTATATTTAACCCTCCGGAACGCGCAATGACCTGAGAGGTCTTCGTGCATTTTTTAACAAAAAATACATTTTTTGTACATTCAGGAATTGTAAATCGATATCTCCCTCCTCTCTCATGATCGTAGCGGGTTCGGTAGGAGAGGAAATTTAAAAATTAGGGGGGGCCTCACAGGGCGCGCATTCCGAAGGGTTAAATATACGTACTTCACAAAGAGTATTTAAAAAATTCTACGTTCCCCATTGAACTAGCCAGTTGTGAAACTGTGATCTCACCTGAAACTCCATCGCCCGAATATCTTCTCCGTAGTGCAGATCCGGAGGCCTTTTTGAGAGTAAAAATTCAGTTTCCAGCGAATACGTCACTGGTTCAGGTTTTCCGATCTGTCGAAAGTTCACGGCCATCGGGATGTCGACGTGCGGTCCCACGGTGCACGGCTGCATCCGACCCCTGCCTAAAGCGCGTCCACCCGCCGACTGCTGCTGGTCCAGCGAGCAAGGGAGAAGGCGAGCCAAGTACTCCCCGGAGTAGTCTTCCAGAGCCATGTCGCTCGTCACCCTCCAGCTCTGCTCCGTGCCCTCCGCGCCCCTGTCGTCCGTGTTGAGCAGCTCCAGGGTGAGGTTGATGCTCCGGCGCAGGTTGGGCGGCGGGAGGACGAGCGATTGCCGTCGGGGCCTCGACTCGAGGTCGCGCAGAGCGAATCGTCCCGGGAAGAGTGTCACAGTTGTGAAGTCCACCGTCAGCCTCCTGGCGTCGTCCACGGCGATCCTTTTCAGCTGATGAGGAGAGCGAGAAACAGGAGAGTTGTATAAGGGGCCGTTCAAGTATTACGTAAGACGATTTATGCCATTTTTGACCTCCCCCTCCCCCTATGTAAGAATATGTAAGATTTTCCAACCCCCACGCCCCCTCCCTTTCATTCTTACGTAAGACGTTAGATATTTGTATCTACTCTTCGGTAAATGCTAGCTTTCTGCTATTTCATCTTTCCATAGAAGCCATCGTACTGCTTTGAGCACTGGATATCGTATAAAATATAGTGCTGGAGTACCACATTCATTAACATTAAGAGCGAAACAATACCACAGCTGACGAAGTTGTGGACAGTCACAGGATATTTGTAAAAACTCTCAGGATATTTGGAAACGATACATTGTTTCAAGACGGACCAAAATCTCACGAAAATTGGTTCCAGACCTCCAGACTCCTCCCCCTACATAAGAAAATGTAAGATAATCTCAAACTCAGGGGTTGAGACAAATGCTACGGTTGTCGACTAAGGGGAAATGGGGGTAATAAGTCACCGTAAAAGGTAACGTGTAGTGTATGCACAATCCGTAAGTCTAAGCCATTTGACTGTACTGTGATGTGGCCCATTGGCAGATGTTGGGAAGAATAAGACTAGAAGGATGCTGAGTCAGTTATGTTACTGGGTTGCGTTCGGGGATCTTATGGTGGCTTCGATAACGGCGCAGTGCGGCAGCCAAGGAAGAGTAAGAGAGGCGACCGAAATAAAAGAAGCTTTCGGCTGGCTGAATGATTCTCTATAGCTGCACGATGTTTTACTATACTACACTTAACGCTTAACATTCATTTATCGTTATAACCTTTTGATACGTTTATAAATTACTGTAAATGGGTAAAAATATTTATATTTAGTGAATTTCTTTATACATTTTAAAAATCCCCCAATTTTTTTATTCCCCCTCATATTTATTTTCTATGGTGCAACTTGCGCCATACATCCCCCCTGTGGGCGGCCCTGGTTGGTGGATATTCTGGCTTTACATCATATAATTCGTCCATTCGTCGTGCTATCCAAAAAGGAAGTAGGGAAAGAGCAGGGATAACCAACGTGGTTTTTATTTCGGTTGTCAGGCGTGATGATTGGTTTCGCCAGGGTTTGATGACGTTGATGCCCTTTCCATATACCTCAATGGGTAAAAACCTTGATTGATAACAATGGCCGTACAATTTTTTATTTAGAATCAACTATTCTTAATGGCTTTCAATGACAAGCTCATGAGAAGGGTAGGAAATAAGAAGTAATATAAATGGTATTCCAGAAAAAGAAGTGTGTAAATGTTCTGGTACTCCAGGTTTGTCTAGAGGTGTCAGGTTGGGTTACATTTGTGGTTGAACCTTAGTTTCTTGCTACTGTAGAAAATATCTTTCTTCGTAGGATTCGTAGGATGACACACATTTTTTAGAGATGAAAAACAAGTTTACTCAATGCACGCGTATGCTTACATGTTCATCTATCGTAATACTTTTGATTTAAATTATATTTTGCTCGAATACTGAAATATAATTATGATCATGAAAGACAGATTCATAAAATGGATTCACAATGATAGTTATTTGCCATTGGTTTATCTAATTATCAACTTCTGAGCACTATGGTGAAATAAAATAATAGAAATAAATATGTTCTAATTTTATTTCACTTTATTATTAATGTGAGTTGGTTGAATCTAGCGAAGATCGAGGGTAATAGGAATTTTTAGGTGTATGAGGACAGCATGAGGGATTAATAAGTTTTTTAGGTTATGAGGAGAGAGCTGATGACGAGCTATTTATGTTAGGGGAAGTATATTTAAAGTACCTCTATTATCTAGTCATTTTCAATGCCATATTCACCTGGGAATCCATATTTTCCCAGAGCAGGTTACTGTTTCTTTTCCTGGATGGTCTAATATCTATGTATTATAGCTTTTGAATCAACCGTTTAATCCGTCATGTGCACGATTAACTTTTGAGGTCGATTAGGGTTCATTTGGTGATGAAGAGTCATGGTATTTAATGTTTATTTACGAATCATCATTGAAAATATTATCTGATTGTGAGATTTTTCTCGATCTGATACAGGAAAAGCTACGTTGTGTTCATTATTGGCGGTGGTACTCCAGTCCATTCCAACGATTAACTCTCGTCCTAGAGTTTTCCTATACCTACTCCCCCGTCCATGGGGATGAAGTCCGAACTCTGTCCTACGGTTAGTTTTTCTAACATCACTAATTACTCCTCGAACCCTCCGTAAAAACGCATTTAAATCCAAATCAGTCTCTGTTTTTAGAACCACTGGAACTGACCCCTCCTATCTCTTACGCCCTACACCTCGGACAAATACTTACCTTAAATCTTTTCTCATCTCAGGTTATAATGTCTGGAATTCCTTGCCATCTTCTATCAAAAGTCTTCCTTTCTGTCTATTTTTTTAGGGAAAACTATTTAATTATTACTATAAGCAGTACTTATGTATGTAACTAAAATTTGTGCCTTATTATGGAATTGTATATTTTACACAATTATAAGATAAATTATTGTTTGTTTCTTATCTCTATCTTAATCTGATTGATATTATATTTTACATTTTGTATTTGGTGTTATTAATCTGTGGCTGTGAAATTTTTGTTTGTGTTCTCTGTTAGTCGTTGGCCAGGTATATTTTTTGTTCTTTTTTTCGTTCAAAGCAGACTTTTATTTGTATTTTTTCTTTCACTCTTATGGGGAAACTCAGAGCATAACAAAAATTATTCTATTATAAAAACTGTAGAGAATTTAATTTCTCTGTGACAACTGAGCCGTCCAAAATGTCAACGTACCTGTAGTCTGGCGGACATGGTGGGTTTTGTGTGTATGCCTTGCTTCCAGAGGAGTGATGAATATTCCATCGAGAACTCAATTTCTGTCTCGTGCTCCGCTGTGGTCCATTTGGAAGGAGAGCTCGTGAGCACGTAAGACACGTACAGTGGAACTTTAAACTTCATATGTCGCCTACCCTCTTTGTTTCCCTGTAATAAAAAAGAGAATGAACGTATTAACTTGGAATGAAATGAGGACGGAGAATAAAGGAAGGGAAAAAATGAATTAAAACGGTGATATTAGTAATTCCTTAATAAGTATGCTATAAGTCCATGCATCTAGTAGTATCGGGAGAGGAATCATGGGAAATCAAAACGGTGTATGAGTATTGAAGTAACCAACATTGATGGAAAATATGATTTACTCGGCTAACCTTTGGCACCAAGCCAACTAAAGTTTTTAAAAATTATTTCCAAATATATGCCTTTTAAATACAAAGATGTTGCGACGCTAGAGTCCAGGATGCAATAGATGGTAATGTTTCACTCCATACTTGATAGAGAAAGTGCAGCAGTAAATTTGTGAGTTGTATCATGAGAATTCAATACGGCCGCTGTTTCGAAAATACCTGTCTCAAGAAAAAATGGTCGGTGTTTATAAAAATGAAATAGTGTGGAAATTGACTGTGTTTTTTTTCTAACGCAGTGGAGACGTCGTGACATTTTCTTCTCTCCAAGAATCTGATATCACTTGGGACGGATAGGTAGGGAAAGCTACAAAATTTTCAGACGGTTCCTTTTTAGCTATCACTGCCAAAAAAAGTAGCAGTTCGTCCATTAGCTATAATTGCTATAAAAAACTGCTATTCTAAGGCTAAAGAAACCGACAGTGAGTGCTAAAAATGTGGCGCACCACAAAAACAGCTACTGAAAAATGTACCGGATACAATAGTTGACCCTGACAGGGTGCCTCAATCGGCGTTGTTTACGAATGACCGAAATGGTTGCTAGGGCATGCACTACTGCCGTGATGTCACTGATGTCTTCACAGACAAGCCTGCATGTAAGTATATCGAGATACGGATGATAAATAATGCTATTCTCTGATTCAATTTGGTGATTTATCTTTAATAATACCATTATGTTAATAATTTCAACATTTATTCTAATGATAAATACATAAACTCTAAAAAAAAAAGTGTTGAATACGACGTCAGAAACGTCACGCTGAAGTCCAGCCAAGAGCGGCGTGGGTCGGAAAATCTCAATGTTTACATGTTTTGAGGCAACCTGTATATTCTACGCACCTTGACTCGTTCCTACTTAGGTAGTTTGAGCGAAATATTATTTGACCTAGAAATTAAGGAATTTGGTGTCTTTTGGAAGGAAAATGTCTCACCTTTCTAAAGATACTTAACAATCAGCCCATTACCATACTACTTTCCGAGATTTTTGGTGAATAATACCAGCCCTTATGCATTGGAAATGGTACGTGTACGCCCTCCAGGGAGATATTATTTAAAAAATGACGATTTTCTCAACTATTTTTTAAGACAAGCCATATATTCACCGCAGTAATTTTTTTTCAGGATCACAAAAAAACCTTCCGTCGTGACGGAGTTTTAAATGTACCGCGCGAAAAAAAATTAGTCAAATTACAGGCTTATTTAGATATTTTTACTGAATTACTTATAATTTCAGTCATATAAAAGTATATTTTTGCACCCTTAATACTGCAATATTTAATTCATTATTCCTACAGCTGGTGAAATAAAAACGTGTCATTCGAATATGGTCTCAATTATGACTAGGGAAATATCTCGCTCAAACTACCTTAACGGATTTAAAAATATGTAATTTTCGGTTACTTTAGCTACGGAGTTGGTCCAAAGTTGAACTCACCCGCAGGTCAGAAATCATTTTTCCTCCACAATCCTCAAGGAGCTCTGCCACTGTGAACCAAGCCTCGAAGTGCCACGTGCACTTATCCAAGTCGAGGTACTCGTAGATGCGAATGGCTGGCTCCTCCGCTTCCTTCGAATCGTCGTACATCCTCCACCTGCCGGATCGCGACCCCCTGTTCGCCAGAAACCCCCTGCCAGGGATCAAATTGGAGCAGGAGTGATGAGCTCTGTACATGGGGTCTGTCAGGAGCAGCTCCGGGTCGCTCAAGGGATAAGTCGACACGAGGGGAACCATCCCGTCCGTGTGGGGGAAGGTCAGTACCACCTTTAGCGTGTTGCCGTGTCCGTCCCGGGATGACGCGTCAACGTAGCTCAGTTTAGCCGAGAAACCGCGACCCGCCACGTGGGCTTTATCGCTCGGGTCGCACGTCGTCGGACCGTTCACCATCAAGTACTCGCTCTTGACCGGGCTCCCACCCGGGAGCCAAGCCGAGCAGATTACCCTGGACCGCTTCGGAATGTATAGCGGGTCCAGGACGTTCGTCCTGATGCTGGCAAAAGCCGTGGATTCCTCGAGTGACTCGAACGGGAGGTAGGTATCCCTACGAGAGTCGACCGGCACGGAAATCTCCCAGGAGAACCGGACTTTGTTAGGGTCGATCCCAGTGCAGACGTCGTGGGTGGATCCGTACAAGGGGTGTTGTGGGTGGCACGGAGGAACGCACAGCAAGGGGCGGCCTGGGCCAGGCCCTTCGCCTCTCATTTTCCCCGCGTGGTGCGACCAGGATTGTGACGTGAAGAGGATCACAGGTCGGGTGGGCAGAACTTTCGTGGAGGATGTGGGAGCTTCCGCCACGGCTTCTTTGGAGCGGGATTCGCGGACACTGGTCGGTAATGGTGACGTGTGTCTTGGAGTCAATTTTTCAGCCGATGTCATAGACGTCGTGGGTTGTCGCAACTCAGCAGGCTGAGCATAATTATCCACGTTCGGGTGGGTTATTTCGACCGCTATTTTTCCTCTCTCGTGGTATGTTCCATCGGTAACCTGTCGAAACAAAGGAGCACTAATGTTAAGGATACCGGGAGCGGCCACAATGTTACCTCTACGGAGTCACTCGCTAAAGAAAACGAGTACGAAATTCTACTGATGAAAATCATTCTCTTTGTCCCCGATCCTTCGATTTCGCGCCAAGTGGTTTAGCCAGTTGAGCTATAAATGCTTCATTATTCCCTGTGAAATTTAATGGGAATTTTGTGCACAAAGATTTTCAATTATACCGGAAATTTGATGTGATAGTAGGAGTTCAACGGTTGCGTTCGGTGACACCGTCGTCGAAGTTTAACTGTCAAAAGAAAGAACACCTCACTGCGTTCAAAGTTTGGCTCCTCGATATTTAAACTGGCTAAAGCATTCGGTGCAAACTTGGGGGATCTAGGTTCAAGTCCCAGTCAAGGTGAATGGTATACCCTCAGAAAAAAATCAGGAAGTAATACGATTTGAAATACAGTCGCGATCATCCCAAAGGTGTAAAATCATGCACAAAAAATAATTTTCTCCTTCATTCTTCCGGAAGAAAAGGAAGCCACCTGATACCGATCGCACAATTGTGTGAAGTTCATAGGGGAAAAATCGTTCGCCTGGACTGGGAATCGAACTTAGATCCCTCGATTTCGCTCCGAGTGCTCTAACTTGTTCCTTAAAACCCCCACAAGATTCACTATGGAAGAGGACTCCTGGGTAGCTTAACTCGTTAGAGCACTCGGGCGAAATCGAGGGATCTGGGTTCGATTCCCAGTCCAGGCGAACGGTTTTTCCACTATGAACTTCACACAATTGTGTGATCAGTATCAGGTGGCTTCCTTTTCTTCCGGGAGAATGGAGGGGAAAATTATTTATTGTGCATGATTCTACGACACCTTTGGGATGATCGCGGCTGTAATGACTGTAATGATTTTTCCACTGTAAATTTCACACAGTTGTGTGATCACTAGTGGACGACTCCGTTAAAGTTACTGCGTGGCTAGTTTCGTAGTTCTTTGAAGACGATACTGATCATTCCAAAACCTACCGAAAAAGCGATGATATCGTCCGTTCCCCTGACTCCGCCAATAGCGGAGTAGCTCAGCAGTCCTTCCTGTATATCTTTGTAAACGAAGGTGTCATTCGTCGTCAGGTGCAGTCCACTCCCGAGCGGTCTCCATTGAAAAAGCCGTTTGCGTACAACTCCTGAAATGTACGTATGGATATTTTAAGGTAAAAAATGCGAAAGAAAATGGAAAACTACTACAAAATACGGTATTAACAGTCATGCATCATAAATTATTAATTATGATGACGTGAAACTTTCAGGCTTAACTTAATTTGATTAAGATTACCACAAGGTTATCACGGATTTCATGATAGTGAAATGTAAAGGTATAAAACATTTAAGACTATTGAAAACATGCCGAAGACAAAGAAATGTCACTAGCAAAATGTTAAGCCACAAAACGTAGTCGGTATGCTGTGGTGGAAAAGTCGTTGTCTTTCTGGTGGAATATTTAATATGATGGTGTTCCAATACAGCCTTTTATCCAATTCTGCCGAGTCTTCTTACATTCTCGATTGACTTACAATTAGTGCTTAGTTTTTTGTAGAGGGTGGCTTCACCTTCGTTCCTGGAGTTCTTGTATTTCCCTCCTTCTTCTTTTAGTTTCCTAATCTCCAACGCTATTCATGATTTCTTCGTGTCAGACCTCTTGCTCACTAGTTGCTCGTCTGCTACTTCTGCGATTGTCCTATTCAGCTCATCCCATTTATCTTCGGTGCCTATTATTCTTCCATTTTCTAGTTTCTGTCAACGACTGAGGCGAAAAATTCTGTGTTCCCTTTTTTCAGCCCGTATTTTCGTGTCCTATCTTGGTGCATGTATTTATCTTGTTCTAGATTTTCTTGTACCGAAGTCGGCTCTCCATGACTACTAGGTTGTGGTCACTGTTCATATCAGCACCGGAATTGCTCTTGCACTGCTTTACTTGGTTCTTGTATCCGACTCTGACAAGTATGTAATCTATGTGATGGAACAGTACTGTACTTCTGCCGTTTCTTCGCATCATATGTACAAATATATTTTTTATTCCACCACTCTTACGAACAAAAAACATTCAAACACATTTTCACTATCAATTAGTGGAACATAGACACGCCTGAGGAAAAACCTTTGTTGGGGTAGCCACCATTCATATTTAAAACATAACTGGCTGGTGCGAAGCCACAAAATAGAAAATATAATAATATAATATATAGCAATGTATTTCAAAGTGTGTTCACACGATCGGAGGCCGAAGAACAGGATGGAGAACAAGAATATGCATAATGTTTAGTATAACAATATTAATATTAATTACATATTATACACATGCCAAAAACACACTATAAGTTTAACAAATTGTTCTTAGAAATAATCTTCGATATTTTTAACAGAAAAAAGCTACATTTTTAATTCTCTTAAAAGTTTTTTGACCAACTTGGAAGAGGCATATGCATTTGCTGGCGGTTAAACATATATAAGTTTACCTTGAGTCGGGGGTCTTGTGATGGTGATCAGAATGCTCCCGGGATTGGTGTCTACATCCTCAATGAGCAGCGTCTCCTTGCCAATTAGTTTCGTCCGTCCGCTCTCCACGTGCAGGGCGTGAGTAATTATCTTCGGGGGTTCGTCGTTTTGCAGCTAGGGAGCGGAAAGAGAGAAAGACAACATCAGTAGGTGTTATTTCATTTCGGATGAAGTTACGACTGAGTCCGTTTGAAAATTTGACATTACGTCGATGGAGATGTTGAGTCGACTGAGAGGTGAGGACTGCGCACCGTCGGTCACCCGAAACAGGAGGACGTCTTCGATGGGCTCCACACCCTGCGAGTACGATTGCTCGTATCTGACTTTCCCCTTCAGAAACTCTTCAACGCTGAAACTGTCCACCGGAACGGTTTCTGAGCCTCCTGAAAACATTTCGAGAAAAAAGTACAGTTTTATTTTAAATATTGATAATATTAACTGCACCTTCGAGTTAATGTGGTGTAATTTTGATTTCATTTGATCGAAGTATCCACCGTTCGACGTGTATCACCAAATTTATCAAATTAAAAGTAATGCATGTGCAAAATATTGATTACTTTTGAGCCTTTAGCTGTCGGCTTTTCTCGTGGTGACTATGTGAAAAATCATCCCTCTTCGTGCAGGTTTTGTTGGAGAAATACGAGGAGAGTTCTATGTCATCGAAGCCAGAGTCTTCTAGATTGCATTCTCAACACTGGTCCCTCCCTCACATCGTATTTATTATGTGGCAATCTAGAGGACTCTGATCGAGGGTGGAGAAGGGTGACATCCTTCGGTGAGTAGCGAAAGGATAGTTTCGTTGGACATTTTGGCACAGCACGGTATTCAAGGAATGTATTTCGCTGGCTTTTAACCTTCAGGCAGTGAGTGAGTGAGTTGAAATACTGAATGGCTCAATAATTATATGATAAATGTTGTTTCAGAAATGAGTAAACGGAGCCATTCTGGAAATTGAATATTGGCCAATCTAAATAACAACGGAGAAGTGCTAAGGAATCCGTGAACTTTGAGAGATTAATACGAAGAGAGGGCAGCGCGAAAGAAATGAGTGACACATCTTTAATGGAATTTACTGAGTATGATATTTTCTTAATTGATAAAGAGCAATTGAATGTAGGGCTGGAGTTTAAAAGGTAGATTTTTTCTGATATTTTAGTATTTCTGTATTAATGAACGAAAATGCATCTTGTTACACCTATATCTGACTTGTAATAACGTCCGAGAGTTCAATTGTCTCGGTGAATGAATTAGAAGCTTTTCCAAATATTTGTGTTCAGGTCGTTTCCGGGGGTAGAGATATTTAGATGCATTAGATTCCATTCCATTCCATCTAACCCACATTACATCCCATGTAATGTGTGTTAGATGCTCGAGTAATGGACATATATGAAAGGAGTGTGCTTCGTTGGTTTGACCATGTGGAGAGAATGGATCAGAGTTGAATAACGAAACAGATAAATAAGGGTGAAATGAATGGTGCGAGAGGTAGAGGTAGGCCGAGAAAGTTGTGGTTGAATGTGGTTGAGGAAATTCTGAGGAGGAGGAATATTAGGAGTCTTAAAAACAGGAGGGCGTGTATGAAGCAGTGTTTGGGGGTGAATGAGGCAGAAGAGGTTTGCAAGGATAGGTCAGTATGGAGGAAATTATTGAAGCAGAGTTAGGTTTACAAATATGTATTTATGAGTGAAACTTCGTGACTGTGCCTACCCCCGAAGGGAACGGCGTAATTGGTATGTTTGTAGATTCCATGTACATGTATGTGGCTCAGCCTAACTAAATGTATTGGCTCAGCTTCGTATACAATTGTCCATAACTGTAAACAATTTTTACGTGGGTCAGCATTAAATCATGATCAATTGCCGGCGGTGTAGGCCCTCGCTATTTTTCAAGTGTGGTCAGCTTTTGATTAGGCCGCCCACAACAAATAATTTGAACGAATTCTGATTTATAAACGGCGCGTTAATTTGAGCGATACTGTAGGGTTCCAAAACGATCCTCTTGTAATTTTAGTTTCATTTTTCGACAGGAACTGAATATACAATCTCTTAACTGTCTCCAATCTGCAGGTATAACGAGGAAAACTGTTTATAGTGGCAATTGATATCATACCTTATTGTCTGGTATCGTGTTAACCGTAAATATTTTTACTACATCAGCCGCCGTTCCTTTCCAGTGGTAGGTTACAAGAATGCGAATGAAGGAATTTTTTTTACTAGTTATTTCATAAGTTTTATGTTTTTATACTGAAGTTATATATTGGTGTCTGTCATTTGCACGTTAGACTGAAAAAGGTCGCTGTGGCAGGAAATATCAGAAGTCTGAACTCGGTTGTATTTTCCTATTTTCATACTTTGCCCTCTTTTCACATTCATTTACAAGTCACAAACTGACCATCCCAGCGTCCAGCCGTCTGTGGCTTTGGCCCACGCCTTTTGGGTCGGCGCTGGTTGTAGGTCATTAGAGATGGTCAAACCTGTTCATTTTTCGGAACTCGTTCACTCTGGACCGGTCATTTTTCGTGCCAGTTCCTTTTCACTCGTTCACCGTTCCTTTTGTATTGGTGGTCATGCATTTTTATTTTTAACATGTTCTTGGTGTTTAAAGAATATAAAACACGTAGAAATATTTAGTATGTCGTAACGACGGCATTAGGAATGTTGGATGAAATATAAGATGGAAGGTAATATTATTAACTTTTTACGTGATTTCGTTTATTGGTTTAATTTTTATTAAAGAAAAAAGTACTGCTAATTACACCACTAGCATCAGCAGACGAATTTTTCGGGTGTTATAAAGAACTTCCTATCTCTTGAAGTTAGGAGTGAAGGAGCGAAAGTAGTAACGGGCCGAAAGGGACAATGGACCGAAAGGACTGACGGACCGAGAGGATTGATTGACCGAAAGGAAGGAAGGGCCAAGAGGACCGACTGACGGAAAGGAACGAAGTACCGAAAGGACCGACTGACCGAGAGGAACGAAGGACCGGAAGGATCGACTGACCGAGAGGAACGAAGGACCGGAAGGATCGACTGACCGAGAGGAACGAAGGACCGGAAGGATCGACTTACCGAAAGGAACGAAGGACCGGAAGGACCGACTGACCAAGAGGAAGGAAGAACCTAAAGTTGTGTCCCAATTCGCCATTTAGGCAGCTAAATCGGCAGATTTAGAGAGGACGCCATCTTGAAGTGTGTCCCAATTCGTTAGGCATCATGGGGGAGCGGATTTAGGTGCCTTTCTCGGGGGTGAAATTTAGGGTAGATGGAGTTTAGCCTAAATCCGCCTCCATATTGAATTTACCATCATGCAAAGCGCTGCATGCGTCGTACAAGGAAACTCGTACCCAAGGAAGTAGTAGAAAAGTGGCAAACATGGCCGGCAAGTATCCTGTCTGTAAGTGAAAGAATTCTCTAATATTTCGCAACCCAACACCCGATTACAAAAGAAAAATTCTAATTAGTACAGTTTAAAAAAATGGTGTAAATCCCAGAACACCTACACAAACTTAAATACCCCGAAAAATAATAACTAACGAATCTCCAAACAACGAAATGGATGAAAATAATGTCATTTCACTTTCCTAATCTCACAACGCGCACGAAGGTAACCATAGGCGCCAAAAATGTCTTAATTTCAGGTTTCATTTGTTTCATTCAGTCCTTTATTAATTACTCATATGTTTTTCATTCGTTTCCAGCTCGGTAGACGGCAACACTAGCGAAGGATGTCTCAAATCAAGCTCCCTTAGCGAAAGGCATCTAAATATTTAGGTAGCTAACCGCATCCTCCCTAATGCCTAACGAATTGGGACACGGCTTAAAGGATGACCGAGAGGAACGAAGGACCGAAAAGACGGACGGACCGAAAGGGACGGTCGTTCCATAAAGTCGGCCCTCGGTGCTTCCGTTCAGTCCATGGATCCGTTCCTCCGGACCCGCTCATTCGCGAACGACCCGCCTCTATAGGTGACGCTGCGAACACTCATGCGGGAATGCTATCGTACATTACCTCTGTCGACAGTGATTCGCCCGAAATACGGCTTCTTCGTGATCTCCACCAGGAGGTTCTGAATGGGCGTGTCCACGTCAGTGACGGTCAACAGCTCGGGCGGCAGGTGTTCTGAAGATCCCTCGGCGACGACCACCTCCCCGTTGACCGCCACATTGGGCGCCTGGTCGTCCACGGGCAAGATGGAGATGACGAGGTGGATGCTCTGCTCCTTGTCGCTGCCGCCCGTGTCGAAGTTGAAGGTCAGCTTCTCGGTCCGCGACTCCAGTCCGATCTCTTGCGCGGCGCGGTACAGGAGCTTGCCCTCCTCGACGTCCTCGCTGGAGAAGGCGAAGTGGACGCCGAGCGGGAACTCCCCCTCTTCCTCGTCCGTCAGGATCATCTTGCCGTAGGAGGGCAGGGAGGTCAGCGTGTAGTAGCCAGTGGGGATTCTCCCCGGGACGGTTGAGGCGGGCGCCAGGAAGGAGCCCTTGATGCTAACTTGCTCGCCTGAAAATCAGAAGATCACTGTGTTCACCAAGTTTTGAAGATGGCCACCGTTATTTGAAGTCCTTCAGGTAGTTTGACGGAGATAGTTCTCCAGTCAATGGTGACCATCTTCGAATTGAATGTTTTAATTTATGCAGCTGTAGGAAGCATTAATGTTATATTGCATAATTAATAGTACAAAATATATAGTTATTAGACTGAAGTTCTAAGTAATTAAATAAAAGTATCAACGTAAGTGCTTAATTTGATTAATTTTTTCACGTGGTATGTCCAATACTCCTTCACAACGGACGGTTTTTTGGGTTTATGAAAAAATTATTGCGGTGACAGTATGATTTACTTCGAAAGATAGTCGAGGAAACGAGCAAAGTACTCACTGTAAATTTTTTCACGTTATGCAAGTGTTGGAAATTCCTCATTTTTAAATAAATGTCTCTCTGTAGAGCATAAGCCTACTATTTTCCATGTAAAAGGTCTGGTATTTTTCGTTATAAATATCGGAAAGCAGCTCGGTGAGGGGCGAATATTTTTACATCTTTGGAAGGGTGAGATATTTTTCTTTAAACTGAGACAAAATTAATTGATTTCTAGATAAAAAGGTGGGTTTGGTCTGATTATTTGTCGAAGCAATAGGTACTAATACACACATTTTTATTCATTTTGTTTAAAAAAATCCCACTTTCGCTGACGAAATGGTATGCCCATTAAGAACCAAAATTGAGGTAGAAAATATGCAGATAATTCCACGATAATGTTTTTAGTGACCGCATTGGTCCAGCCATAGATGCCGACTGAGGCGCCATTTTCATGAAACCACCGATGGTTCATTGTCTGGTTTGCAAAAACATAGAATTATGAACAACCCTTCATTGAGATTAGGTTGGAGGCAATCTTTTGCTGAAATCATTTATCATGAATATTTTAAAAATTAATATTTTAAATCATCAATATCTTTAAAAGAATTTCCAGTTATAATGGCAAATAGAGTCTTTTTAGGTAGAAATCCGAATACTAACTGTTAGTAAAAATATTCATTGCTTATATATAGTCGTCGCTCTGTATCTGAGGGGTTTGCCATTGGGTGTTTTGGTATTGATTCCGCGAAATAGATTGCTTGCAGAATTAGCGGACCATTGTAAAAAAAATTCTAATTTGGAATACATTCAGTGGTGAAGAATCGTCAAGCTGGTGTTCTAAAAGGATACTCACCTTCTAAAATTACCAATGGCTGATTTTGTGTCGAGTTATCGCTGGAAATGGTGGCAGGATGTACATTGATAATGTATAGGTTACTTGCTTCTCCCCATCCATCCGTGGCCAGGATTTCGACGGAATCCCTGTCGGTGCTCAGCCCACTGTGTGCGTACAGAACTGAGCTCTCTGCTAATTCGGAAACACCGAATTCGAATCCTGGAAAGAAGTGGTGCATTATCTTAGGATAGTGTTGAATCAGGGTCGTTAGATTTCGATAAATCCGAAGCCCAACGATAGGGGTCTTTGCAACCGTTTCCATGATGTGCTTACTGAGCATTTACTGCGGTAGTACTCCAAAGTACCACCACAATAAGCTCAATAATGGCGGATATGTTTACGTTGTGAAGATCTGTATCGAAGGAAGAATACAATCGATATTGATAGACCTAGGAGTTGAATAATGCCTTTGCATATCCATTATTAAGGCGGATTTACCCATGGAAGTAGCGAGTGTAGAGATTTATCGAATCGTACTTGCAGGGCGTCGTTCTGCCTACACATAACTTCCAGCTTTGTCCAAGAAAATGGATCACGGAATCAATCAAAAATATGGTAACTACGTAAATCACCTAAATTTGACTATAATGACGTTTGTGAACAGCTGTTTGAGTCCCATAGGCATTCGTGGATTCTATAAATCTGTGTGAATTACAATAATTATGCACTATTACATCGAATCAAGGGCGTTAATGGTGACAATGATCATTATTATTTAATAAGAGATAAGTCATAAAGCTTACCTTAGGGGTTATTTAGAATTTAAAATATTTTCAATAACGAATCAATATTTACACAGGCAACAAAGAGTCCTCCTCGTACTGAGTTATTCGTTGTTTACATTTAAAATCTCCGTTTACTGTCATGCGACCCAGAATCCACCGGATGCGGCGCGAATTTATCGCAGAATCGATATGCTACTTGCAGGCAAAATAGAAAACAGTCTATTTTTCTTGCAAGTAGCAACCGCGGTCGATTACCACCACTATCTACCCCTTCTGCCATGAAAGTGCGTGCTGGAACATCGAAGTGCCCCTTGCAAGTGATTTCCAAGTCAACTGTCATGGAACTGACTTCCATGTGTAAACCCGCCTTAAGGAATTGAATAATGCCTGTGCACGTCCATAGTTAGTGCTTCTCTCTGGGGGAAAGGGGGGGGGGGCATACACGGAAGTAACTTCTATAACGGTAACCTTGAAAGTCACTTACAATCGATATTTCGATGTGTAGACATGGACTTCCGTGGCTATAGGGGTCGATGGTGGTAGTAATCGACTGAGTTTTGCACTTGCTAAGAAAATAGACTGGATTCTATTTACTTGCAAGTAGGATATTCTTTGTACAATAAAATCGCATTGTATCCGGTAAAATCTTCGCCATAAGACTGCAGACGGAGATTGTATATGCAATCAACGAATAAATTAGCGGGAAGAAGACTCACTGCTGCACATATAAATTTATTGTTACTTGAAAATATTTGAAACTTCTCTAAAGAACCCTTGAGGTATGTTTTATGAGTTATCTGTTTTTGGATCCTATAAATATTTTCACAATTTCAATACTCGATAGGATGAAATAATGCTCCATAAATGTAATTGAATCAAATTTATTGAACCAACGAATGCCTATGGGACTCACACAGCGGTATACGAAGGCCATTGTTTCCTAATTTCGGCAATTTTCGTAATCACCAGATTCATTGTTTACTTTCACCATCTATTTGTTTGGGAAAAGCAGGAAGTTATGTGTTAGGGAGAACGATACCTTGCATGTGGCGATACGATTCGAGATATCTCTACACTCGCTACTTCCATGGAAGTCAACTTTTATGTGTAAAGCCGCCTTAAGTACTTCTCTTTGGTTTTTCGTACATACCCTGAGTGATGTCTTTGGATGAACTGGTCCTGGACAGGAACTTGAGTGACCCATGCATCGGAGCTTCGACGACGATGTACCTCAGATGCTGTCCCGCGTTCTCGACTTCCAGGTGGCTCCTGGTGATCTCCACGGATCCTCCCTAAATACGCAACCTTTTGATGCATCAATTTTGGAGCGTGAGCGATCGTGCAATTCTGCATTATCTTGTGTGTATCAGGATGAAGATTGGTTTGAAACAACGTACCTTCGTGATGTTGAACTGTGGGTTCCTAGTCGAGAAGGACATCTCGACCTCCGGTTTCGGGAGCACCTTGACGCAGAACGAATGCTCTCGTGTGAGTCTGCTTCTCTGTGGGTACTTCCACACGACGAACGGAAAGCAGAAGACGGACTCGAACTGGACGTCCTCGGGGCGAGGGGGCACGTACACTAGCCTCTTCTCCACCAAATCCTCCTGGGTGAACGAAGTAACCTTGACAGAAATGAGTGACGAGTCATGGGTCAGCCGAAAGTCCTAAAGACTTGTGTCGGATATTACTCCTATCGTTATTGCTCGATACTATCCGAGCAAGCCAAAATCTAGTTACTCATCCTCAAGATGATTGGAGCTATTTTCGTTTGCGTACAGACCTGAGTGAACTTTGTTTACATAATGAATGACAAAATAGTACTTGGTTATGATTTCACTCTTTATTTAAAGCAACACGGCCTAGGTTCCGGAATATCATGCCATCATCAGGTACAAGCAGTTGTGAGGCTTACACTTATGTAGATACCCGTAGGAGGAGGGGAGATTACTTTGCCTGCTTTAAATAAAGTGTGGATTCATAACCAATTACTTGTTTTTAATTCATTATGAAGGAGTTCCACTGAGTAACGATAAAAACGAAAAAATTGCATGTTACATTTTGGTTTATTGGTAGTTTGATGCTATTTTAATACGTAGCCTTTTGGCTCCTTATATATGTTTCGATCTAATTCGATGACATGCCTACAAATTCTCTCTAAAACGCGGAAACATAAGTTTCATGTTATTTTAATGGTTGCGATTTAATATCAAGGTATCCTGCCGAATGAAAAACGCGTATTTCCATTCTATTTTCGCTTGAATTTCAAAGTCCGCGGAAACCAAGTCATAACAATGCTTTAATTGAGACGAAAATATTAAAATATTACTCTTGCAGAGTTTATATTATGACATATGGGTCATTCCACGCCACTTAGGACCAAAGTTGACCCATAACCTCTCAGATTTTGACGGCAATTGGAGGAAACGATCGCCTAGTGGAGCAATGAATATCTTTTCAAGCGTTTTGCGAAAATTTTAAAATCAGTTTAATTACGGCTGTTTTTCAACATAGCGATTTTCACTGCCATTAAATTTTCGTTATCACATATCTCTGGGATGAATCAGCGCAGATGCACTGAATTTTTTATATGTTATATAGGTATGCGAAGCACTTCCTCATTAGTCTTCGTTTCCGCCCACCTCACCGTCTCCATCCTTCTCCACGTCCACATCTCAAATGCCTACAGCCACTTTTGTCAGTTAGAGATGAAAAAAACAACATTTTTGGAATCACGTACTTCAATCTGCATATGACACGCACGGTCAGAATTTGGCCGAGTGCTCTTGGGATGAAGCTAAATGTATCGAAAAGAGATGGCGCTACATTTTTTGTCATCTTATGCCAGGGTTTATATTCTATTTTAATTAAGGGGTCTTTAAAACACCGAATGGAATTATAAATCAAAGAAGTTAAAACACAAAATGGCCCCCTTCGTCTCTCAAAGAAACATTTTATCAGACATCCTGGCTCCTGTGCTTTATCATTTAACTTTAGATGACATGCTCAAATTTTTTGTTAAACGTTTATATTTCTGATCGGTACACAATTTCTTACACTTGTTTTGTAGTAGTTATTTCTCCCCATTAATCGCCTCGGTATTAAAACGGGCCAGAGGTAAAACGGCTTGGTAACTAGAGATGGGCTAAGTCGATCATTTTAGTGATTCGATCATTTTGATTCGAGTCACTTAAAATATTCAATCAACTGATTCAATCATTTAATTCATTATGACTCGTAAGTCAGATTGATTAGATGAATCGAAAGACTCGTATGAATTAAGATTGAAGAGACTCAAACACTAGAGGTGGGAATTTCGGTTCATTTTGTGGATTCGGTTCATGGGATTTGATTCGTGGCAATGATTCGGTTCTTTAAATCGTTCATAATGAACCGAATGAACCGAATCCACTAGTGAATCTCGAATCCATGTGAATCTCGAATCCGTGTGAATCTCGAATCCAACTGAATCTCGAATCCAACTGAATCTCGAATCCAAGTGAATCTCGAATCCATGTGAATCTCGAATCCATGTGAATCCAAATCGTTCATATTGAACGATTTGGATTCGGCGGATTTGAATCTTCCATCAAATCGTTCATTTTGAACGATTCGAGTGGAAAGCGTAGATTCAATTCATTCGGTTCATGCCATTGAATCGTTCATTCTGAGCGATTCATTCATGAACGACACACCTCTATCAAACACTCGAATGATGCTAATTGATGCCATCAATCTCTTTGAATAATTGATTTCGAATAATTACTATCATGCTTAGAAATTTAGGAAGGCTGATTGATGTCCATATTCCACAAATTATGGATCCGCATTAAATTGGAGATTTCCAAGTACTATAGTCACGAGAATATTTAGAGAGGCAAAACTGTCACAGACTGAATTCAAGAAGAATAACGTCAAACTATGCACATGAAAATTAAATCACTAGCTCAG
Source organism: Ceriagrion tenellum (assembly GCA_963169105.1). Taxonomy (NCBI): domain Eukaryota; kingdom Metazoa; phylum Arthropoda; class Insecta; order Odonata; family Coenagrionidae; genus Ceriagrion; species Ceriagrion tenellum. Next base: position 53,415,230 of record OY720637.1, read on the forward strand.
ACTAAACAAATTAATGTGCATGAATGTTTTCTGACCTGCTGAATTGAATTCCATTCAATTAGGAGCTTTCAACTGAGCAGGAAATTTAAATTCTTATCAAGTTTACCAACTGTAATGATGCGCTGATATTGTAACAAGGGTTAAATTTCATCGTTTTTAAAATGAGCGCCTTGTCTCTAACTATGCTATACAAACATAAACTCACTGACCAAATATTAATGGATTTATGCCCATGAAGATATCTCTCTGAAATTTCATGACTAGACATAACGGATAACGTACATGTGAATATGTTTTTCCACTTAATATCACATTCAATCACACGGCAGACGGAAACACAAAATGTTTGAATGATCGAATCATTTTCCCGAAATGAATCATGAGTCATTTGACTCACTTGGTGATTCAATCATTTTGAACGAATCGATCATGAACGACCCATCACTATTGGTAACCCTGCAATCTCCACTCTATTCCTTCGCCCTTCAGTACCCCCCTCCAGCCACCTACCTTGCCTCTTCCACAGGGATATCACAATGAGTAGTCAATTTATCGATGTTTGTAAAAGTACTCAGTTTTCATCGGATTATTTAAATACTCGATTTCTCGGCCAAAAAAGTCGAGTTATCCGATGCATCGATGTCGATTGGCATCCCTATACCGAACAATGTAAGGATTAGAGGTAGTACATTCGGTTCATTTTGAAGATTCGATTCATGCGATTTGATTCACGTCGATTACTCGTTCTTTCAAATCATTCGTAATGAACGAAATGAACCACGAAGAACCAAATGACTACGGTGAACCAAAGAATTGCGACGAATGTTTTAACTGCGACGAATGATTTGACTAGGATGAACCATACAAAGGAAATTAACCAAATCCGACCAATTCTTACCATAAGGAATTCCGCGCTGCCTACTCGAGGATTTTGCGTGATATTCTGATTTGCGATATATTCTGATTCTCAGATTAATTCAGTTCTATCCTCGATATATGCGATGACTCTTGTGGAACCTGAAAATGCCTGTCCATTTTTCCTACGAAAAATATGCTAGAAATACTATGATAGATCTTAGGTTTCTCCTGCTCTCCATCTTCGGGGTTCTGATCATTCGAATGATTCTGTATATTCTGGACTGATCATTTTGGTGTTCATAATAATTTATAGTACATCGTAGCAGTTTGTGATTTAAAAAAAATCAGAACCCCTGAAGGTGAAGAGCAAATTTGCTGTCCCGACGTTTCGGAGAACGACTTAAGTCGTTCTACGAAACGTCGGGACTTATTGGCCTACTTACCCGGTGGAACACCCGGGAAACATTTATCATACAAATACTATCATCATGGAGGAAATTATTCCAGTATAGTCTTTGGTGGAAGGGATGGTTTTATACCAATCCATGAAAATTTTTCACTCAAAACAAAATTATGAGGATTCTTGGAATTGTTGTCACCTACTAACAGCACAACTTCATTAACATTTCTTTGAAATTTGTTAATGCCTTATCTCCAAGTTGAGTAGCGTAAATACTATGAGAAATTAATTTCACTCTCATCAAGTTGAAAAGTGCGGTCGGTCAACATTTCGTTGTTGGCTTCCCCTGTGTAACTGAAATCTATTGCGTACGAATTACATAGGAACCTTCATTGGTGAATCCTGTCTGCATGGAGTCTGCTGAAGACTAAACCGAAGTGATTCTCGACTGGTCATTTTGGTGTTCATAATGCTTCATTAGTACATGGTATAAGTTTGCAATTGAAAAGAACAAGTAGTTTCATGCGGATAACAACCATAGAAACGTATTTTAACCTCATTTGGAAAATTACAAGGCCCTTTTATCCTGATAAATTTCGAGGTAAATAATTGTAATATCTCAGTAAGCACAGGGATGGGTTTATCCCTGGCAGAATTAGATATACCTGGGATTAGCAAATCTTCGAACGAATGCCGGTTAATCAAGACTATTTGATAAATTATTTCTTGAAAATGTTTGAAATTTTTGAAATACTCATGAACATTACGTATACTATGTACATACATGTGTACTAAATTCTACTCTCTGAATCTAGTTGGTAGAAAAAAAGTCCCATCCTCGAGATTTCTGGCAAACTCGCACATGACGTTGTACGGATTCAAGTGACGTTGTAGAGCCAACACTAGCCACGACAAAAGCACTTTCAATTATCACTTTGTACTTTCAAGCAGATTCTGATATACTTTCCATATACTGTCATTCACATTGGCCTCCATGTCGTTTCTTCATCTTTCTCTCCGTCGTCATGAGGCTTGAAGCCATAGAAATGAAACCGCGCAGAACTTTCCATCAACAGGATGAGTGGCTTTGTCCAAATTTGTTCTCCATTCAGATGGCTCATAATGATCCAAATCAAGCTGTTCTCGATCACTCATGAATCGTGTGATTCTTCACTCACTCTACCGAAGAATCGAGAACAGCTTGATTTGGTTCATTATGAACCACTGGAACGGAAAACGTGATTCAATTCATTCGGTTCATGCCAATGAATCGTTCAAAATGAACGATTCGCTCATGAACGACACAGCTCTAGTTGGGATGCCACGTCGACTAAAAAACTTCGAGTAGTCCGATACATCGATGTCGATTGGCATCCCTATACCGAACAATGTAGAGATTCCACATCGACTAAAAAACATCGAGTAGTCGAATTTGCGATGTTTTTAAAAGTACTGACCACTCACTTAATTTTCATCTGATTATTTCACTACTCCATATCTTCGATATCTCGGCCAAAAAACATAGAGTAATCAAATATATCGATGTCGATTGGCATTCCTATACCGAACAATGTAGAGATGATACGTCGACTAAGAAACCTCGAGCGGTCGATTTTTCGTTGTTCATAAAAGCACTCACCACTCACTCAATTTTCATCGGATTATTTTACTACTGTGTTTTCGATGTCTCGGCCAAAAAACATCGAGTAATCCGATACGTCGATGTGGCATCCCTACTCTTACATATGTCATCCAGAAGTTTCGATATTTTTATTATTCGTGGTTTTACCCTGAAAATTCCCGCTCGATAAATTGTGCTCTCGGCGTAAAAAGATGAGAATAAAATGTATGTTTTGGTGTAATTGTGGGAAAACTCCGTTGCCATACCTCTGCGTGGTGCATCCCAACGATGATGAGGCGACCCTCCGTCGGCGCTCTCAGCTTCCGAGTGATCATGAAGACTATTTGTCTGCCCTCTGCCGCGGACATGTTGAACGACAGTTGTTGAGTAGTTATTGTTTCCGGCTGGCCCGCTATCACCTGTCGGAATAGTTGAAGTGGATGTAGTGAACAACATAATCTACATATACGAAATACCGTGCAAGCCACCACTAGGGTGTGTGGCGCGGGATGATTTTACACCACGCATAAAGCCTTCATCCCAGCTGAGATCCGATCCGCGCACTTTTCCCCGGATGCCAGTCGCAGGCCAAATGCAGTGAGGACAACAGTGCGCGGTCAGACCAGAAACTAGGAGAGTGCTACGTATATACATGAACATGCTACCATGCAGTACACTACTTAAGATACGACTACTGGTCAGTATTATTAATGCGACAGATAATTAACACTACAATGTACTAAATCATGCTAGAGTATATCATGCCGGAAATTACTTGCGAGGTTAGTTGCTAATAATCATGTTAAGATATTTAGCGCAAGTGCAAAGGCCTATGTTACCTAGTCAGACTCAAAGTATCCTAGAAGTGTTATATCGCGACTAATTTTATAATACGGTAGATCATATCATAATATTTAATTAGGGAAACAGTTGTAGACGACTTTACTCTTGAAAGTTATCCAATACGGAAGAATTAAAATTACTTTGTTCAAGTGTCAAAACGCGGGTCGTGACAAAAATCTCGCAAGTGGAGTTTAACGACGTTGTTTTAATTCTTCCGTAAAATCAGGGAAATAGACTGCAAAACAGACAGGTTTAAAATATCGTTTTTCTCACGATCGAGACCATAATTGCTGCAAGTGAGACTTCGAAGTAGGTGGTGTAGCTGATTAGATGATTTGCTCCCTAATGCTTGTTTCGTAATCTGCTACGTAGTGTGACTACGCGTTTCGCATGACTCTAGTATCTCATTTGCGTAGTTGCAGTACACACTTAAATTCAATATTTTCCATATCATTGGTTGCATACCTTTAGTGGAGTGCATGTTGGGGAAAGTTACTTGTACATAATGTTGAATGTTGGTGATGACTCGACTCCTGCCAAAAGCCCTTGAGTTGGCATTCTGGATATTATGAAGATGAGTGTGTAGTCTTGTATTCTTGTGTCATTACGGATCATTTTGATAGCTTCAGTCATTATGTATAACATTTGTAGGCGTTAGTTTCGTGTTATATCTTGAGTTCATTCTATTACTTTAGGAGTGATTCTGATGGCTGACACTCCCCATGGGACCCCGTAAGCTTGGCTTAGCTTATGGTAAGACTTTCCAGGGGACTAATCATCGTAATTCATTGAAATACCTAATCTTGGAAGTGACGAACCCTGGTGGGTGATGACCCGCGGCCCCGGAAGCAGCCTCGCCACCACCATGCCCAACTTTAAGTGTAGGTGTGAGTATATCGAAATTTCCCTTTCTATTTTCATATTCGACTGTCATGTACATTCTAATAGAGGATTGCCAAACTCTTTGTATTTTTTTCTTCTATCGGAAAACTATATTGAATTTGTGAGACGGAGACATCCCGCTTTGAAACTGGAATGCACCGAACCAAACGGGACTATTTTAGTATGTCTCCTGTATTCTGATGTTTAGAAAAATAATCATCCCGGTAATTTGAATCATGGTGACATGCAATCATGTGTTCGTGTCACCAATGGAAATCTGTAAATCTAGACCAGCGTTTATTGCCATTTCTTTGACTTCATAGTGCAAATCATGGATTTCGATCAGAGTCAGTGAGTGGTACGCTTCAAAGTTGTCAGAAAGAAAACTGTGATTGTGATACTTCATGCAAATTAAGAAAAAAAATGCATCATGATTAGGCTGGAGCCTCCTTGCAGGAAATATATTTGCTATCTGGTCGACTCTTGTTTTTAGATTACAAGGCTCGATAGCACTATGACAACTGATGGTCTATGGACTTTCAAATTGTATAGCTAAATGGTTCACAAAGGATATCGTACTGTCTCCTTCAATTCCGACGCGTACAACACGTGTTTCAAGTGACTAGCAGTCATCATCAGATACAACACCTCTTCCACATTTCCAGACATATGTATAGATATATTTCCCTTGAGTTTGGAATTGAGTGGGGAATATATCTACATATAAATTGTCTGGCAATGTGGAAGAAGTGTTGTACGTGATGATATATGCTAGTCAGTTGAAACACGTGTTATACGAGTTGGAACTAAAGTAGACAGTACGCTATCATTTGTTTATCATTTATAATGCTGTTCTACAGTATCTCGCCTAACAAAGTGGAATTGTATCGCTAAACCCGAGACCAGCATGTTTCTGAAGATCCGAGAGACGATTCAAAGTCACTCACCGTCAGTAAGAACCCAGCTTCGGAAGTCAGGGATGAATCTTGAGGCTCGTCAGCGAGGACATCGTTCGGTTCCGGTTCTTCGCCATGTTCTACCTCCTCCTCCTCCTGCGAACACGTTGTCGTTCCGTCCTGGCATTTGCACTTCTCGTTCGAATACATCGGGGACCACGTGGTGTCGCTCTCGTGGATTTTGCCTCCATGCTTACAAGTTCCTGAGAAAGAAAAAGATAAAAGTTCGTCTTTTCCCCTCTTTATACGTGCTTATTTCCGGAGTAAATCAGGAAGATTATTAATATAATAATAATTTTATTATTATTGATAATTATAATTAATAATATAATTATAATAATAAAAATAAAGCCGGCCCCGGTGATGGCGGGGTAAAGTCCTCGCCTGCTAAACAGTGGGTCGCGGGTTCGAGTCCCGCCTGGGTGGGTGTATCACCACCCAGGTCATGGATGTATGTCAAGTTCTGTTGGTCCGGTCCCTGGAAAACCTGATGACAGGCTCAGCAGCTTATCGGGATTCCGGGGACATACGGGCCAACAGAATCGTCCGGCAGCAAGTAAAAAAAATTCTCAAAATTTGAACTCTTCTCGTAACACCATAGATTTTTCGTCATAATCCTCTTGGAAAATCATCCACTCTATTTCACATTATAGCCATAAAATTGATGGAAAAATTGCTCGCGATAGCCAACTTGGGTAGATCACTTTTCGCAAAAAATACAGGCTTCACTTTCGTGAATCAAGACGCCGCTAACTCTCTCTGCAGTAATCTATGGTCACTTACCTTCTTTCTGCACACACACCGAGCAGCACTCGGATGGCTTCCGTTCGAGTCTCTCCCCGGAGGCGCATTTCTTGTTCGGCGAGCACTTGATTGTGAGGCAGCCGATTTGCCCCAGCCTGCAAACGCAGCGCACGCAGGGGTCCCTTTGCCAAACCCAGCCGTTCTGCGGATAAATGAAAGGGGAAAAATGGGAATTAGACACATTTGTGGTTGAGGCGGGCAACAAACTTTACAGTGACGTTATCCCAATACGCATATCTCCCACAATTATCCATAAAAACATTGGAATTTCCCAGTGACATTACACATCCCTGCGTTACGCCCTGTTGTATTCCATATCAGTCTCTCAATACCATATAAACTCTCACGGTTGCCTTACTGTTATGATTATACATTGCCTTTATAATTTTCATATACTGTTCACCACTTCATGAGATATTGATAATCATAAGTACCATTCTTACCTAAATGTCAGTGCTAACTTTTTCACAAGGTCAAAGGTCCATCCGCAGATTAAACACGAACCTTTCTATATAAGTGATCATAGCTTAATCGGAGGCTCATAAAATGACGCCTAATACATACGAAGGTATCTGAAGAAATTATTACTCTCGTATTTGAGTTTTTCTGGTAAGACATTGAAAAAAACTCCTCTTTCCACCATCACGCTGTAATGTTGTGAACTGACCATAACCATCCACTAAAATGTTTGGTATATTTAAAGTGGCCGAAGCGGCAATCATGGGTCATTGAGTGCTCATTTAAATTATTTTTTACATAAGTAAAACAAAGTATTCGTCTGCATTTCATTGAAGAGCATCTGTTTATGCGTTGAAATTCACCGTATCGGTAGTAATGGATTAAAAGAGAATTTTATTTGTAATGTTTGCCTAAATTAAAGCATGTAATGAGTAGACACATCGGCATGGAATTCGAAATTTAGACGAAGTTAAACAAATGTTTTTTTTAGAATATTGGAATCGGTATGACACTTTGATATCTTTTAGCAGCAATTATAATAACATTAAGTATTCATGCTGAAAAAAAACTCTTGGTAATCTTCTACATATAGGTATATACTGGCACGACGCGTTTCACCACTCTGTGGCGTAAGGCACATGATTATGCCACAGTGTGGTGAAACGCGTCGTGCTAGTAAATAAATTTTTGGAAGATAACCAAGTGTTTTTTATTCAGCATGAATATACAACTTCCACTAAGTCCAGCCTAAAACAGTTAAAATAATATTTAATATCCTACACATTTAGCATTCAGAAGGAAATCTTTACCTATGGTTTCTAATTACTGGGAATTGCATGTCGTGTACTGCAAGGCTACGAGCTATAATAGTATTGAACTGTCGAAAAAACCATCTTGGTATGATGCTTTTTTTTTTCATTTTCATTCGTATTTTTGTCAAAATTCTTTTCCTCTTTCGCATTACTTGATTTCAAAACATAGTAAAAAATCGCTTCAACCACCTGATGTTTCTACAATAGATAAACAACACAAGGATCCATCTTCACTGTTCATCTGCTAGTGCAACACTGGTCTATTCTCCCCTCATCGTCATCATCCTGAGACAATAGCGTGATAATCACTTTAAACGTTTTGAGGCTATATGTATCGGAAGGGGTCATTTTGACCCAAGGTTATTAAAAGTATCCTTTACAGACCCTGGTTTTGCCCCCTTTCCATTTATGACAATCCAGTACTTCTGTCTGAATCATCCCATATCTTGCATATTTCTTGACTTTTATTTCTTTATTAGGAGACTAAAATGGGAACAAAAGAATTTCATATTTGAAATTGTTTTTTCTTTATTTTCCTTCTATCTATTGGTACTAGAGGGGACTAATTGTTTCCAGGCTGTCTTTCCCCTTAATTAATCGAATTAAGTCAAATCCTTGAATACGCCGCGAGCATTTGGGACCCTAGACAGAAAGATTTAACGAAAAAAATTAATAAAATACAAAGAAAAGCTGCACGCTTCGTTATAAACTGCTGTGAGCGAATATTTAGTGTCTCACAAATTTTACAGGGATTAAAGTGGGAGCCCCTAGAGACTCGGAGGTTTCACGCTAGACATAGGTTGCTTGAGAAATTCCAAACTGGGGTCTTTCAGAGCGATCCAGAGAATATTATCATGACGCCACACTACATCTCTAGGTCTGATAGAAGCGATAAAATAAGAGTGATACATTGCCGAACAGATAGGTACAAAACCTCGGTCTTTTCGCGAATTATAAGCGACCGTAATGAAGACTGAGCTCCACTAAATACACTCCCATATTATACGTCACCATTTCACTTCCCAAAACCTTATCCCTTACATCTCTACGCAGCTGGTGTCCTAACTCCCCCTGCCACTCACCTATGCAGCGGCTCGCAGGGTACTAATTATATGTGGCTGTCTTTGTGGAGTTATAATGTGTCTCGTAGGAATATTTTTCTTTTTAGTTATAAGATTGCCCTGTCATACGGTGATAATAGTTCATAAACATTCAAAATACGTAGTCATAAGTCAAGCACGCAAGCATAGAACTTCCCGGTCCAAGTCCTCATTCGAAGCGCCAAAACCCATGTGCTGAAATTTTTAATTTTAGTGGGTTTATATTAACCACTATCATTACAAAATTATGTACCATGGTCTTTTTGAGTGCACATATTAATAGCCTTTCAAGCGAGTCAAAAACAAAATCCTTGGACCACACTTCACCTAAGTACAACTGTTTATACGGCGGAAATGACCAAAGATATAGTAATATTAGCGCTGCAAAGATTATATTTCAAAGTTTTCGTCTTAATTTAAGGTATTACGAGCGAGATAGTTCCCCAGTCATAACAAAGACCATATTAAAATTATACGTTTTAATTTCACCAGCTGGGAGACACGCTAATTAAATTTTTCATTATTAATGGTCTAATAATATAGTTTTACATGACAGAAATTGTAAGTAATCAAATGAAAATATCTAAATAAATCTGTAACTTGACTCATTTTTTTCACGCGGTACGTTTGAAAGTCCATCAAAACGGAAGGTTTATTGTGATCCCGAAGAATTTACAGCGGTGACAATATGAGTAATTTTCAAAAATAGTTGAGAAGTCATACAAATTGCACACTGTTGACTTTTTGAGGATATCTAAGTTTATGAAATGCCTAATTTTTAGTTTCAGGTCACTAGAGTGCATACACGTTTTCCCATGTAAAACGGCTGGTTTGGCAAATATCTCGGAAAGTAATGTGGTAAGGGGTTGAATTTTTGATGTCAATAGAAGCGTGATATATTTTTCTTTAAAATGAGACCAAATTCATTGATTTATAGGTAAAATGATATTTCGCTCAAACTACCTTAAGCATTGTTATGACTTGAGTTTACGGCGCGAAATTCGAAATTTTAGCGAAAATCGTTTGTAAATACGTGTTTTTCACACTGCATGGTACCGTCATATGTGCTGGCCACCATGCTAATCATACGAAACATGTTTTCGCGTTTAGGAGGAAATCTGTTCATAGGTAATCGAATTATTTGGAAATATATGTCAAGTACCGTGAGATTACTTGTTAAAATAATATTAATTTGTCAAGAAACCAAACCGATGGCATGCAATTTTTTTCGCTACCATCACATATATACGTATTAGTAATGAGTATTCGTTTGTTAAGTCACGCAAATCTGCACGTAAACGGTTATCGCTCTAATGACCAATTCCAGGAACGACACATACGTATTCGATTAATTTATGGGATCCATAAGCCATGGCAACCATTCAATAAGTATTGCAGAAAAATTCAATCAATTAATTGGACTCGTAACTTATGGCACGGAGTTATGAGTTCCATAAGTAGCCAAGATGGTGGATACGCAATGAACCGCTTGGAGACTTAATTACTTGATAAAATAGTTGTTTTGGGACCGATGACCAGTTAGTTACTCATACTGACTAATTATTATGTCCATCAGCAATTGTTCATTGGCTAAACTTCCATAAATTTTGTCCAGCGATAAGAGATTAGATCAAATAATCGAAGCTATTCACCATTGATATGTACGTTCTGAAACTAGGAGATGTGTCCCTTCACCCGAATATTTTTATGAGATCCATAACTTTATGGATCTCATAAGCATTGATTCCATCACTTGCAATCGGCTATAACCGCACTAAATAGCTATGGTTATTAATCGTGATTTGGTTCCGCGCAGCTAGGCCTGAAACATTGTCTCATGATAAAGAATCATTATGTACACGTCCGTGGCTCTCTCCCCTGCGAATCGAGTTTATTAAAAAAAAAGAAGGCGGGAGGCGGGATTTAGAGCTGTTAGAGCTACTCCTTCTGAAGCCTCCTAGTGTAAATAACAATGCTTAGCCACGGAGAGAGAGCGATGGCGATAAGAATTCTCTTTTTTCCAAGACGAGGCTCATTTTTTGTTTTCTCTTTTTTCTCCCCCAATTTTTATCGCGCGCTAAGGGAGGGATTTTGGTGTTGAGGGAGCAAGAGGCCTTCCCACCCTCTCGTGCGCGCGTTTATTTTCGACTGAGCGTCCCTCGTAAAATCCTCCCCCGGCAGCCGTCGTGTCGTTCTCCGTCAGGGTGGGCGGCGCGTGCTCACGTCTCTCACCCTTAAATCCTAATATCCTCGCAGGGAAGAAACTTTTACTTCTTTGCCTTTCGGGAGATTAGGAAACAAAGGACTCTCAATTTACAGCGTGTCCCTGGAAATATGAATAATTGGGTCCCTGGAAATATGAATAATTGGAAGTCCAGACGTAGGAGCACCCCAAGGGGAACCCAAATCATTTCCATGCATTTACACTTTCAAAAAATGAGCAGTTTCCACTGTGATAGAATTTATTACAACCGGTTTCGCTTTTTACAGCATCTTCAGGTGAGGCCTCACCTGAAGATGCTGTAAAAAGTGAAACCAGTCGTGATAAAACCTATCACAGTGTAAGTTGCTCCTTTTTTCTAAGTGTAGTTATGTTCCGTTTCCACTCAATCGGGCCTGCAACCACGGATTATTATCCCCATGTATCCCCATGTTACACCAAGTTTTATAGTTTTCCAGTTATTACTAGGTATTTTCAAGGAAACCGGAACCAGCGCTTAGTTTCTCTCAGGAAAGACTCTATAAGCTTTTTTTATTGAAGTTTTGTTCGGAATGAAACTTTACCTCTTGCTAGATTTTCGTTTCGTGAACGCAACGAAAGTAGAATTTTGAACGAAATGTGACGTTACGGAACCGTATCTCCTCTTGAAAAGTTCCAGTTCAAGAGAAGTGAGGGATGGACTTATAAATTTTTCGAGTTCTTTCGCTGAACTAAATTTTCCAAGATATTTGTGCCAATCGTGACGAAAGTAATCGAGATAAACTCCTGATTTGTTTCCCAATTAGCTGAATATTGCACGTATCTGATGCAAAAACATTTATTTACGTGTGCCACATCATCGTGGCAAAATTAATTTGGAAATAAATTTTTTTGGGAACCTAAACTTACACAAATGTTTAAAGGCTATTTTTAGAAAACCATCCGTTAACTTCTTTTTTTTCAAAGCTAGTTTTAACTCAGACCTAATGTACCAACTTTCTATGCTGTAATTCATGTCAGATTATCTCTGTGGCATCATTTTTAGAGTTGAATTCTAAAATTTTTGAGTGGAGAATTTAAGTTTTTAAGATTGTTTAAGATTTTTTAAGACTGAAGAAGATAGGAGAAGTTAAGTTTTATGATTTTTAAACTAGAAAAATGTAGCCAAATTTGAAAAATATCATATTTGCTCATATCGTATTTATCACCAATAGCAATGGTACGACGTACGCTTTCCCAATAAACTATTTGCTTTACCTGCTAGGCTCGCTTTGTCGCTGTCGTTGACGAGAAGGTGGACATTTTGAAAGGTTTTTGTGAATAAATTGTTAATTTTCTATGTATTTTTAATTTTAATCACTTCCGACTCCTAATTCATCCCTGATCATCAGCGCTTGATTAATAATAATAATAATAATAATAATTTTATTCCACCGCAGCTAAGTACACAAGTACGGTTAGTACGAACCAATCCATTTTAAGTAATATAGGTATCCCAGAGGATAACCCGTGTTGGGGTTAACATCATCTAATGTTAGAGAGCAGCGGCTGGTGCTAATACACATTAATTTTTTACCTAGTGGTCAATAAGCCATTTTCATCATAGTGTGTTCTAAACAAGTTAAAATGTAACAGTTAACTAGTAAAAATGTAACAGTAGTAACATGTAATAGTGCAAAGACCGAAGAAGGTACAGATTCAACATCACCAAGATCACACAGCTACTTTTAATAGTTTTTCCACTTCATCACTCCCCTTAGATAGAAGTCATTGTTTTAATTTGTGCAGAAATATAGCCGTGGAGTTTTGTTTCCACAGTTCAATCGGGAGGGAGCGGAACAGCTCACTTACTATTTCCCCTCCGTAATCTCAATTTCTCCTCTGACGAGCTCCACTACACCAAACTACCACCCAAACAAAGATCTACACCCATTCTCCACCCGCTCCGAAACCTTCACTTCCACCCACTCTATTTTCTTGCTACCATTCCAATGGTCCCCTTGCACCTTGTTCATTCGTAATCTCTCGCAAAGCCCCTCACGAAAGGTCGAAGAATGATGAGCACTTTGTCCTCCTACGCCGAACTCTCCGCTGGCAGCTCCCAGTGATTTTAGCCTCATTCTGATCCCATTCTTCTCCCTCTTTTGTCGAAGCAGTGGGAAGTTTATTGGCGCAAGACGTGACTCTCAGCCTTTGAATTGGTGAAGTGAGGGTTGAAATTTTGGAAAAGAGGAAATTGTTCCGGGATCCGACAAGGAGGAGCGGAGGAGAGATGTTTATGTTTTCTAGTTCGTCCTGACAAGGAAGTCGAGCTTTAGAGTTTCTACCTATTTTTATTTTCGGAAGTGCTACCAGAGTTCACTAATTTTATCGTAAGCTGGAAGACGATGCTTGAAACCGAAAACATAGTTACGGAAATAGTGAGTTTGACGAGGTAAGAGGTAGAATTTTCTCCGCTACGAAACTGATACTTTTTCTGATAGTTTGATAGATTGCTTAATAATAGCAGTTAAACTCTCGACGAACGTCCAGATTTTTCCAAAAATATCCAGGCTGTGATACTAAACAGCTGAATCATTTCTATAGTCGTAGTTATTGTGAATTAACTCAGTTATTCTGAAAGTTCTTTTTTTATAATTTACCCTCCGTCATCTCAATGTTTTTAGAATTCTTCTTACCTTCACCCTATTTTTTATAAGGGTTATACTCAATATTTCGATAATAGCCTGTTATTTAGCGGTATTGTCTTATCACCAATGAACTTTGAGAGCAAAGTTTGCTCACTTTAGCAAACGTGTCTACAAGCAAACGATGTACAAATGCTGCCTCGTTTGAGATTTATATAGCAGGTGATGAAAGATATGAAATAAAAGAATGCGTAAAAACATTTGATAGGGAAGGGTGGAGGGCTGCAGTCGACCAATCTTAGGATTGAACAGCCAATGAGAAGGGTTATACTCTACATTTTGCTCTTGGGGTAATATAAGTGATGAAAACTAACAAATGCTCCAAAAACCAATGGAGTAATCGTAGATAATCGTATGAAGGTATGCAGCGACAAAAAGGCACTCCAAAACTGGTACTAGAGGTTTTTTTCTCGCAAGTTTAAGAATAACAGAGCATGATACATCGCTTCCTCGTAAAGATTCTTCCCTCTGTAATAAAAGTCACCGAAGTCTCCTCTTCCGTTGCAGAGTTTTTTTTTATTTTGCTATGATGTCACATCGCCAAATCAGTCCCATAAGTTTTTAGGGATACGGCATTGTGATTCAATTCAACCACTTGGTGCGCAGTGGCCCTAATAATAGTACCACTTTCCTATGAGTGGCTATGCTGTCTTCGTAAAATCTGTTTTGCTTGCATATCTTCTTTTATGTTCTCACAAGAGGAACCCTTGATGACTGTTAAAGTCGGCCATCAGAGATTTAAAACGCTGTTGACAACCAAACCATTAAACGGATGATGAAAGAAGAATGAGGTTGCCCTGCGTCGATTTTATTTTCCTCTCTGAGAAAATTAGATGCTGCAGCTGATTTTAATTAGACTCGTCCTGAGCTCAATAAAATGATCGGTAACGAGGCACATTCTGTGGGAGTTATTTCTTTTTTTTTATAAGGTGTGAAGTGAGCGCCCTGGACTTAATGTTTGGTGCAGGAAGACAGATGTCATGCCACACCCTTCGTTTTAACATATCTCCTCCTTTTTACTGGCTACAGCGGTTTCTTAGGGCTCCAATTAGAAACTTCATTTCGCTGTTAGAGAAATAATTTACAGGTCTAGGTGCTTTGGTAAAAAAACGACTCATTTTGAGGCCGAAGCGATAATCGTGGATGATTGTGCGTACATTTTAATAAGTTTTTAATTAAGTGCAAACATTCAGCGTGTCTACGCATTGTTTATTACAATTCAAGTTCTTTGAATTTCTATCCAATAATTCAGTAAAAACATTCCTGGCCCACATTTTATTTACGTGCTTGTTTATGTGTCGAAGTTCATCATGTAGGTGAAAGAATATTACATAAATTAGATTTCATACTTTAGTTCGTCATGATCGCGAGTTCACGACCACTCGTTCATCATCGGCCATAGTATGTGAGTATGAAATAGGAGAAGTTGCAAGATTTCAAGACAGCTAAAGTTTAAGGAAAATTTAGATTCCGTTTTACGACGAAGAGAAAAAGTTAAGTAATTGGATGTTCTGTAGAACTCTTATGGCACCCAAATCCAACCCAAAAATGTCGTCCCAACTTACTCGCTGCGAAAATAAGATGATTTTTCTCACCTCACTGAATAAGGAATTTTTATGCTTTTCACCCGAAAAATAGGTAAAACGCTTTCTACTGAAGCAGTGGTTGAAAGAAGCACATTGCAAACCATAAATTCAATCGTTAAGGGAGAAACATCCCGTGAAGGTACTAAAAGAGTATTAGGGGGATATTTAAGAAATGCCTACCTAGCAAAATAGACTCTCTTTGCAAACTTTTAAAAAGTGTGGCCCTCAAAATTTGCCGACTTTTGGCCTCCATATTCGCAAAGTTTTGTCGACGCCTCTGGCACGAACACAGCGCGTGATGAAATGAAATGAAATCGCTGCAGTGTATCTACGGGCTGTTCCTTTCGACTTGTAATTGCGATTCTTTGGAGTACTATCCAATATTATGCAGCTTAAATGAAAATTAAACGGATAAAAAAGCGCAACTCTTGGTGTTTTAAATAGGTTCTTTTGTATGATTGATGAAAAATATTTTGTGTACACTTTATATTACCTTTTTAAGGACACTGTTTTAGAGTATTAGAGAAATTTTTAAGATAAAAATCAATCTGACATGGAGAAAATTACGTCTTAACCAATGATTTCACAGGACTTCTGAGTATGTGTGAAATTAATTATTTTTTTACCATGTAGTAGGTATACATCGTAATGATTTCCTCAGTTGAGTAGAAAATTAACTGAATTTGTTCAGATTCAGGCTTCACTTCGTGGAAGTTAATAGTATCCATACTTTAAGAATACAATTTTGTCTTTCCACAGAATTTTATTTTCGGTGGTACGACCCGTTTCACCGACTTGCTACCAGATGATGCCGTAAGTCGGTGAAGTGCGTCATACCATTCAAAATAAAATTCTGTGGAATAGAACAAAATTGTATTATTTAAGTATTTGCGTCGCCTCATAAAATTGTCCGTCTTGAGAAATCATAAGGGTTATACTTGAACTTGATTAGCCTCTTTTTTCCCATTCATCAATGTTTTTAGTTAGCTGTGGGAGAACAATTTACGCAATTTTCCTTTCGTGCTCTTTCCAAATATAATTCGTCAAATTTTTCTGAGCGCACGGCAACGATTTTGAGCTTTATGCCCGAGGAATCTGGAAGGATAAGAATATGTTGGATGCGCTCATCAATCCTCACACTGAACATCTGGGTATGCTCTTTGCCCAAGGTGAGTGATATTCTGGGCACCAGATCCCTGTGGGAAACCGCAGGCGAGACGGAAAAGACACGCCCCTTCTCCTAACCCGTTGAGTGAATTTCGGCTTGGAATGTGTTGATCTTCACCCTCACCGCTCAAATCGTCTTTAGAGGTAAAAAGCTTAATTTTTTTTCGATCGAACGTAGTAGATTGAAAACCTTCGATACGTTACTAAGGATGACGATAGATAAGATGGCTGAGTGTCCATCTGGGAAAAGATGGAAATAAAATGTAGTCGTAATACGACACTGGGTCTTCTGTGGGATGAACGGGAGGTTCGGAGGTAGATGAACGCTAAAGATGAAGGTGAGAACCTCTAGTTTGCATTATCATCATCGGTCGTTCAATCCTAAGATTGGTTGACTGCAGCCCTCCACCCTTCCCTATCTAATGCTAGTTCCCTTACCTCCTGGTATCTCTTCCTATATACTTCCTCTTAATTTGGTCCATTAACTTATTCCTGGGTCTTCTTCAGGGGTCGTTTCCCTCTATTTTGCCTTCAATGATGTTCTTCACAAGCCCATTGTGTCCTAGAGTATGTCCAATCCATCTTGTTCCTATTTTCTGTGTTCCATATGGTCCTTTCCTCTTCTACTCTTCTGTACAATTCATCATTTCTTATTTTGTCCGTCCATCTTATCTTCTAGTTTAAATTACCACCTTGGAAACCGTCCATGAATTAAGATATTTGGGTGTTGTAACCGGCCAAAACGCCCTGCGTGCCATTGTGTGATCCAGTTCATCCAGAATCTTCTCCGTATCTGTTTTTCTAGCATAATTTACAATTCTTCTTTCTCTTCACACTTTTATTAGGCTCTAAGCCCATTCCGACCTAACCGTTATCCTTTTTCGGCTAAGTCTGTAATCTTTCGACATTTCTCTTCTTCGATGGTTTGCCTTTCGTCGCTTCCTGAGGGATTCTATCTCTGCATTACAAACTCATTTCTTTTTTAAGTTGTATTCTCCCATGTTTACGTCATAATATCTCCACCTAGCTAATTTCCAATGTGTGCATTTTCTTATCCATCTCTTTTGTTTGAAAAATGTATTTTACGGATAAATCTTGAGGTTTGGATTGGATATTTGGAGAGGCGACCGACAGCCAAGGTCACTTGGGCCATGCTGAATTTGTAATCTATGCCAAAAGAAGTTTTATTTTTTTAAACGTGGCTATTCTTTTGTTTCTCTTCGATTTTTAACTGATGTGAATACGTTTACAGTTCTGTTGTTCGTTCAACGATGCTTGTGGTCGATTAACGACATGATATGTGCTTCTGAAGTACGACTTTTTTTTTCACAAATCGCCCATTTAGTTTAATATCCGTCTACATGCTATCCTGCGAGCTGATAGATTGTTTCGTCTTTACTCGAGTTAAAAATTGTACGAAAGCATTTTTCAAAAAGGCATTCTGTTGCGTCATATCCGATTTAAGAAGATTTTGATGATTTCATCGATTATAAAGTTTTATATTGTACTCATTGGAGAGAGTTCCCATGCTTGATTAATGGGCTCCGAGCATAAAAGTCGAACTCATCATCCAAGTCATTACAGTTAGTAGGAGTTTATTGTCAGAGTAAGCTACCGAATCCTCCTGACGCAGGCATTTAATTTGATGTGAGCCAATGAATGCAGAGAAGGAAGAATTAATTTTATCGTCACGCCTTAACATTGACTTACCGGTACAGTCCTCCCGCTTATGTCTTGACAGCCACCTGAAATGGAAATAAAATCGTGATTACTATATATGCCTGTTAAGAAACGATGAGTCATGTGGGGGAGTAAAATGGAAAGTTTGTGAGACAATGGTGTCACAACATGCTCCATTTTTGACGACTAAAGTGTTTTAAATTTTATTCTCCCAAGTACGATTATATTAGAAAATTGCACCGTACTTAATCACTAACACACAAAATGCTCAGAATCACTCAGTGAATCTGTCCTATTTCTCTATCATCGTGATGAGTTATCCTCAAGCGTATTACACCAAGTCACGCCAGATACAATTTTCTCATTTGCGTCGTGCCGTGCTTGGCATTTCTCAAGGAGCGTCTGGCACCGGGTCGAATGCTGGTTTAGGTTCACGGAGGGGGGAATTGGGTGATTGTTAGCTGCCCCTCCTTGCCCCGGGAGGACGCCAGAGGGCGGGGCAGCCGACTGCTTACCCTCTCTTTTGATCTAACCTCTATTTTAGACTGACAACAGCTGCCTCACCTATTATTTATCCCGGAATTATGAAAATGAGGGTGCATCCAGTTGAATTCACATCGTGGAGAAGAATGGAAGCTAACTAATGCTAACCAGCAGTCGTGACGGTATCAGCATATTACGTTGAATCCTTCGCATTAGGGAAATAGCAATATATGTTTTTTTCTGTCGTATTACTGAGGAAGCATCCATTGGAATCCACAATGTGTAGTCGTATATTATCATAGGTTTCACACATTATTTTGTTGACTAGTTTTATTGAACACCATTGCGTTAAATTAGCCAAATTTATCAGATAATTTAGGCTGTAATCCATTTCAACTTAGAGGAAACATTCGCCAATTTCGTTATTGTTAATTAATCATTTCAAGGATTGACACGTTTTATTTGCACGCAATGTTGTCATTATGTGCCATCTTATCCTACATGATTCCATCCAAATAATTTAAAAAAATATCGATGGATGATTGTCCTTTCCTAAAATCTATTTAACCTGTAATGTACTGATTTCGTTTGGCGGACAGATAAATTATTTCAAATTCTGATCGATCAAATTTTCATTCTCTTGGCGGTGAGATACGTAATAGCAAACAATCAAGCTATAGTATTATACTCATTTTATACTTTTACGTATTCTACTCCTTATATGTTGTTAAAAATAAAAATAATCTGTTCTTAAAATGCGTTCATCAGCTTAAATTCAACTCCAAAATTCCTTCACGTTGCCTATTTAACTTTATCGAAATAAGGTGCTTATTTTCAGAAAACACGTGTTTCCATCTCTTAGAATAAAATGAATGAGTTGCAGCGAATTGTAAGACATTCATTTGAAAAAGTTTCCATCACGACGGAGCTTATTTCTGCTTTAATGTCATAATATCATTCCCTATCGAGTAATGTTGAATGATGGAGCACCAGTTGCCCACTCAAATTGAGTAATGACAGCATATCGGGCCTAAAATTAGAGTTTCATGTAGGTAATGCCATCGTTTAATTTGATCTCTTTCTATCTCTTTACGGCATTAATTGTGGTGCATTCAGGAAACCCTGTTTGTTTTCTCACTTCCATGTTTAAACTCCGAATAATGTCCGTGAATTTGTGGAACAACACCGTCGAAAACTTTGTAGGAGACATTCAAACAAAACTGGGCTCCGATTATGCTTTGGGTGATGAAACCCAGTCTAGTTGAGAATCTGTAAGGTAAACAATGTTCGTTTTCAAATAAATGGTAATTCTAACGGGGAGGAGCAACTAAAAAGTTGTTCTCTTGTTACAAATGCTGATAAAACAAAGAGTCTAAATTTTTCTGAAAACAATGGGCATTTCTGGTGTTGTCATTATTAGAGTAGATGTGTTAAAACTGTCATCCCTGGCTTTGCGTGACAGAATTCGGCAACCGAGAAAATTGGTTGACAAACGCTCCAAACCAAACTTTTGTATCATTTTCTTTTGTTTAGAAAATAATCGTGTGTGTTTTCATAACATTTTATGGCAGAAAAGATTGTTATAAATCGTGACGTTAATATCTGTCAACGAAGAAGCCATTTAATAATAACATATACACAGTTATACATACATACCCCACCCATATACACACATACCCCACTTGTCAGACTTAATTTGAAAGTGTAACAGAGTACCGGTACGATATCGTTTGTAATCGAATTAAGCAACCTACTATTCAAACCATCATAACCAGCTGATTTACTAAAGGGCAGGGATTTTACTACTTCAGTTATTTCAGAGAGAGAGATTGGTTCAAAGAACATAGAATCAGTGTATTTAGAGTCGCAAACTGATGAAAATAGGAATGAATCAATGTCAGTTTTACCGGGAGTTACGCAACTATTGAAAGTATCACTAAAATAATCAATAAATGTATTTACAACATCAATACTAGTAGATATAATCTTACCGTCTCCTTGTAGATAAATTCTATCTTGACTGTTACTAATTTCCCCAGTTAGCTCTTGAAAAAGTTTCCATTCCTCTTTTGAATTTCCCTTGTACATTTGAAACTTTTTCATATAATAATTATTAGAGGTGGCCTTAAGTTCAATTTTCAGTTTGTTCCTGCGCTCAACAAATTCATTTGCTAGCCCCTCATTATTTGGGTGGCGCCGGTATTTTTTAGCAAGTAATTTTTTCTCGCGAGATGACGAAGTAATGTGTCAGTCATCCAAGGTTTCAGTTTTTTATCATGAATGATATTTGCCTTCCTAAATTTGGAAGAAGATAAACAGCTTATTTTTATACCTTAGCTAAATAGCCTTTAAATAGCCTTCCCATACCCGGTTTTCCCGGGCATAGCATACATCCCGGTTTTTGTGGGGCGGTCCAACTTTGGAGGGACTGTCCCGATATCCTCTCCGGTTGGAAAATTTGTTCGGAGTTACCTTTGTTTCCGTTTGTGTCCGTCCAGTACGGCACGGATAAATGAGCTGATAGAATTGTATGACGAAAAATGTGACCATGGAAAGCATTGTATGAAATAATATCACGTATCCTCGAAAGATTTCCCGTTGCGTCCAGAGGAATCACCCGGCGGTGGCCAAGAAGGGCTCAGCCTCCCCACCAGTGTTGAGATTCGAACTCGGTACTCAAGAGTTTGGTTCCAGAACAATTCACCACTGCTGCAAGTGTTAATTTTGTATGCTAATTGCAATCCGAGAATAAAATAACTGCACACCATACCTTTTATGTACAACATATCGTATTTTCATATCGTATTTTCGCGGTTTAAATCTCTTCAAAACTAGAATGATTAAAGAATTAGAGCGCGTGCAAAGGAGATCTGCTAGGTTTGTTAAAGGCCGTTGTGATAATTGTATAAGTGTTACGAGCTTAATAGAAGAACTAGGATGGGAATTACTATCAGAACGCAGGTTAAAATTTAGGTTAAACCTTTTAAGTAAATTCGAAACAGAGTTGTTCACAGATGACGTTAGATATATATTGAGAACCCCTGCGTATTATGCTAGGTTTGATCATTATAACAAGATTAGAGAGATAGATTGTCGTACCGATAGATTTAAAATGTCATTTTTCCCTCGTACTATAAGAGAGAACAATAGGCAGCGTAGCAAAGGGATAGGTACGTGAAATATAGTTAGAGTATTCTGTAGTGCATGATGCATGTAATAACAACCAATAATCCCTTCCTTATTATGTAGATACTAACCATCTAGCTCCATGTGACGCTATTATCTAGCATATCTCCCTTAAATATCCTACTTGCATGTCAATGGTTAATGTTTGGTAATCTGCCGCACACCCTCGTGGTGGCTCGCAGGGTATCACGTAGATGTAGATGTAGATACGTGCCGGTTTCGGGACATCAGAACATAGTCACCATATGCATGATCGATACTCTTGAATTTATTATCGAATGAGAGAACTGATTTTTATTTCTTGGCGAAAAAGCATGCGTTCAGAATATCCAGGTGCTTCGTGCTCATTGTGAATGACCCTTTTAAGAGTACACCGTCTAACAAAACACCAATTGCATTCAAGAATGAGCTTGTTTGAAAAAAATACGAGCGCGGGAACCCGTTTCGAGCCAACCCTCTATCGCGTCATCGCTAATGTTTTGATTGCGCTGTGTACAAAACAGTGAAAGCGCTCCTTCTCGGAACTTGAGTGCCAGGGGAAGGTAAAAGGTACGCTCTCGCCCCGTGTTTGCTCTGCTTGTCCGACCAACAGGGGAGCATGGACGTCCAGACAACAGGTGCTCTTTTCCAGGAGAGAAATCCTTCGGATCCGCTCTGTTGGTCCAACGAACCCCTTTTTTCGAGTTTCCCCGTGGATTCGTCCGCGTGTTTATGGACGCGCACCGTGCAGCATGCGTCCGTGCATTTTTTTCTAGACCCTCCGTGGGTCTAGTGTCAACAAGGAGTCGGATCCCTCCGAGCGCTTCGCTGTACTCTTAGGGGAAAGTTGGCTCTGTACCCTCACCCTGCGATGAGAGCCTATCCATTAACGCGGAGCGTCATTGAGGTGCGTCCCTTATAAGGAAAGGAATGCCTCGAGGGGGTTAGGCAGGATTACGGCTTTAACCCCCTCCCCATTTCGGTAGAGACTGGAACTCGAGTCGTGGCCTCGGGTATTAGTAAGGACCACTTCTTCCATATACGGCACGGGGATGCATTCGAGAAGATATCTTCCAGGCATGAGCCGGGTTTTCCCATACCATGCTCTGTAATTGAGAATTAAACACGTTCCGATTCGGGAATGTGCGTGGGTGCAGCTGGGTTGAGATGAGAATTGAGCCGGGCTAACGTGGGAATGTGTGCATACTCTGTCCCACGGAAAAATAAGGGGACAAACCAAACCGTTCGTTGAAGATATACAAACTACTCTGTGAGCGTGTAGCATCCACACCTGCATAACACCCTGAAATCAACCTCAAGGGCGTGTGGAAAAGGGTTAGTTATCCCTAACTCTTTGCAACCCTAATACTATCATGACGCCCTACTACATCTATAGGTCTGAAAGATGCGATAAAATAAGAGGGATACACTGACGAACAGATAGGTACAAAAACTCGTTCTTTCCGCGCACAATAAGTGACCACAATAAAAGCTGAGTTGCGCTAAAAACACTCCCATACCAACTCCACCTACCACATACTCATACGGCGGCTCGCAGAGTAATATGTAGAAGTAGATGCAGAACATGCACCACACTGCCCTAGTTAAGTTAGGTATGCATGTGCCACAAATGTAGTTATGTATTTTGCAAGATAAATAAATACGCATGGATACATGATTTTTACAGCAAATATGCGTCACATGTTATTACTTGGTAGCTGATACATCTACATCTACGTGTTAACCTACGAGCCACCACGAGGGTGTGTGGCAGGGGGTGAAGATCACCAAACATGCACTATTGACATGCAAGTAGGATATTTAAGGGAGATATGCTAGATAATAGGGTCACAGGGATCACAAAAAACCTTCCCTTGTGAATGAGTTTGAAACGTACCGCGTGAAGAAAATGGGACAAGTTAAAGACTTTTATCGTTATTTTTCTTTTATTACTTAGAATTTCAGTCATACAAAAGTATATTATTGCTCCGTTAGTTGCACAATATTTGATTCATGCATCCTACAGATAAGGATGCATGCGTAAAGGTAGTTTGAGCGAAATATCATTTCACCTAGAAATCAATGAGTATGGTCTCATTTTAATGAAAAATATTTCACTCTCCCAAAGATATCAAAAATATCAACCCCTTACCGAACTACTTTCTGAGATTTTTGACGAAAATTACCAGCCATACTGCATGGGAAATGGTACGTGCATGCCCTCCAGAGAGACATTATTTACAAAAAGAGGAATTTTCAACTCCAAGATGTCGTCAAAAAATTAAGAGTGAGTAGTTTGCATGTTTTCTCAACTATTTTTTTTAAATCAATCGTATTGTCACCGCCGTCATTTTTCCAGGATCACAAAAAACCTTCCCTCATGAATGTGTCTGAAACGTACCGCGTGAAGAAAATGAGACAAGTTAAAGACTTTTATCGTTATTTTTCATTTATTACTTAGAATTTCAGTCATACAAAAGTATATTATTGCTCCGTTAGTTGTACAATATTTGATTCATGCATCATACAGCTGCTGAAATGAAAACGCGTAATTCGAATATGATATCCATAATGACTAGGGAACTACCTCGCTCAAACTACCCTATAAAACCCATCTGCCAATTAGCTTCTCTACCTATTGACACACTATACATAGTGAGACATTAAATGTCTCAATGGCAATAGTTATGGTTTCTGATCGATCAGGGAAAAATGACATTTTAAACCTGTCTGTTTTTCTGCAGTCTAATTCCCTAATTTAACCCTCATAAAATGATCTACCGTAGTACGTCGGAGCAAGTGATATGTTATCAACGTCATCAGAGAATAAATTGTTTTGGAACTTTCTCAGAATATTAAGACTAAATCTTAATCGACAGCCTAATAGCGATTCTCATCGCAGTTGTTGCAGAAGGGTCGCATCGCAAGCGAGATTATCATAACGACCTTTTTTTATCTTGCCGATCTTCGCTGCTCACATTCCAACTTGATTTTTAAGCCGACCTCATAACGATCCCAAATACAAGCAGCGTATTAACAGTGGGGTCTAGTAAGGGAAAATTTGTAAGTTGATTTCTCTGACTTTATCGAGTTTCAATCTCTGACAACGGAGTTTTTTTTTCTCATTTTCATTAGGAAAGAAGAAATATTAAGGCATCACTGCGACTTTCACTGATGCAAACCAATTTCATAACATTTTAAAGGCTTAGTTTATGGCACTGCGTAAGTAGTTATTTGTGATTTAAGCAACTTGCCATGTCAAGTAGCCCGAACTGACGGTGACCAATAAATAATCTTATTAAATTTCGTATTCAGTAATTGGCCAATGACAATATTATAAAAATTTCTGAATAAAAGGTTATTGACCTTCCGAGCAATTACTGTTTACTCCATTCAGAAATTCATGCTGTAACGTATGCCGTGAGCTAACCGAACTAGACTCAGTGCTTATATCTTCAAAGTCTCAGAAGCTATTACATGAGTTATTCATGCCACAACATCACAATGAATATGTATAAAATTACTAAGACGGTAATACCTTCCTTTGTCACTATTGTAACAAATGAATACCCTCGGATACCTATGAGTGAAAAAGAAAGATCTAAGTAAATATTCTGACGAAAAGTGAAATGAGTTAGATGATGAGATTATAAATGAACTTCTCACGTTGCAATCAAGAATTGATTGAAGAAGTATGACGATTCATGGTCAAAGGTGTAGTTTCTATAATTTGTGAAAGCAATAATAATTTGCAACTTTTATGATAGCCAAAATAAATTGGCAAGTAACTATCAGTCCGCTGGCCAGTAACAGTGCGATGTGGTCAATAACTATACCCATGTGCAATGCTTCATATATTTTTGCTTCTTTTAGTTGTAGAGATATAACACGGGGTCAAAATAATATTCTCCGCATTTACAAGCCTCTCAAGTAAACCTTGAGTTTGAATCTTTTTCCAGTAGTTTTGGCAGTATTCAGTTGAAAATATATTAGATCGCTCGTATTTCAGACTATAGAATGGCAGATTTCTCTCAAATCGAAGGAGATGGCAAATAACTCTATAAAAAACTTCTACCTAAGCGCATAAAGAGTAAAAAAAAGTAATCTCGTTATCGAGACACACTTTGTCTACCTACAAATTTCCTTTCGGGGTTTGCTAAGCTCGTCGAGGAATGTAATAAACTGTCTATTGTCGTGGTATAATTATTTTCCTAAGTATCGTAAGGCTGTATTTGTTCAAGCTTATTGCAAATTAAGTACCTATGCCTGTTGATATGAAACCACTGTCTAGTAATAAATAGTCGCGACACACATTGTTAATTTCCCTATTGAAAGTTACAGCTGACGCTGGCCTCTATCCCCCAGATAATAAAACTAACCCGCTCCTAGGGGTATGCTTAGAAAAAACATCGGATTCAATAATGTATCCGTCACAGATAATTCATTTTAGTTGAGCAAAAACTACGCAGCTGCAAAACAGAATTATTAGGGTACCTATATTCTGAGTAATTCAGCTGAAAATGATGTTATTTCTCCAAGATATTTTTATTTTCCTTCAGACGTTCGTAGCACAGGATATGGTTTTACAGAGATTTTACAGAGATTTTACAGATTTACACCGTAATAGATATCCTCAGGAATTCTCATCTCTGTGAAATGGAGGCAAAATGATACCTCTTAAGGTTCTCAGAAAGACTTCTGTAATTGTTCTTCTTAGTGACTTACTGAAATAAGCTTTTACATGCTCGCCACCACACGGCGCGGCTAAGCTCCAAGACGTTAGGGTCGTTTAATATCGATTGTATTCTTCCTTCGAAAAAGGTCATAGCAACCATTTCCACCACATGCCCGTCATGTGCGCTATTTGAGAATTTACTGCCATAGCACACAAAGGAAATCTGCGAATATGCGGCACAAGTTATCAAATATTTCTTCATCTTCATAATACCCTGCGAGCCGCCGCATGGGCATGTGGCAGGGGGTTTAGGTCACCAGCCGTGTAATGATGTAAGTTTTTGGGAGATAAAATGGTATCGTGTATTATAGGAGTGTGTTTAGTGGAGCTCAATTTTTATTGTGGTCACTTATTGTTCGCGGAACGAACGAGTTTTTGTACCTATCTGATCGGCAGTGTATCTCTCTTATTTTATTGCATCTGTCAGACCTAGAGATGTGGTGAGGAGTCATGATAATATTTTCTTTGTCGCTCTGAAAAATATCAGTTCTGAATTTCTCAAGCAACCTGAGCCTAGCGTGTAGCCTCCGAGTCTCTTGGGGCTCCCACCTTAATTCCTCTAAAAGTTATTAGACGGTACCTATATGTTCCTTCGTTGCAGTTTTTAACAAAACGCGCTGATTTTCTTAGTATTTTATTAAGTTTTTTGGTTAAATCTTTATGACCAGGGTCCCCAATGCTCGCGGCGTATTCGGGGTGTGGCCTAACCAGAGCGAAGTAGCATCTCTCTTTGACTTTTTCATCCGAGGACCTTCCTATTACACGTTTAACAAAACCTAGTTTTTTTCATGCTGTGCCGCATATGTTTTGTATGTGTAATCCCCACGATATATCATTAGTCAAGGTAATTCTAAGATATTTTACTGTAGTTTAGGATTTTATTTTATTCCACCGACGTTATAGGTATGGAATGTGTGTGATGACTTTCGTAGGAAGTGTACTGTGGAGCATTTGCTGATATTTTATTCTAACCCCCAATCCTGACACCACGAATGAACGTTGTTAAGGTCCAATGACAGAGCTTCAAAGCCCGCGTCTTCGCTCATTTTACTGTGTCTACATACATGTATGTATGTACATAACTGTATCGTCTGCAAATAATCTTATTTTACTGCTGACTCTAGAAGTTAGATCATTAATATAAATAATGAATAAAAGAGGGCCATTCACACTCCCTTGAGGAACAATGGATGTGGTTTCGAATTCAAATGCGCTACCAAATCAACAAACCATCGAACAACCCATACTATGCTAATGGAGAATACAGAAAAATAAGCACATTAATGGTGGATTCATGTACGTTGCGGAGACCTATTATATCGAAGGAAAAACACAATCGATATTGAACGACCTTTCCGAGCAGCAAGTTTACTGCCATTGTTGCCACGACTGGCTGTGTATTACTAGAATGTGATGAAACTACCTGCTTGAAATTTGAATGTATAATGGTGGCGTCTAGTGAAAGTGTGTGTAACACGTGCGATTCTCACTCTTATATGACGACCCCAGAAGTCAAGGGGTCTAAGTAACAAAATTGTTGTTTTGAGAAAACTTAAGTCAAAGTGGAAAATGTTTGGTACAACCCACTAAGTAGTTAAGAGGCATTACCCTAGATAGCATCACCTGTCAAGAAAATCACTTGGATCCCTTTACCACCTAAAAGAGTAATATTTTCACATCCCATTCCTGTACCTAACTTATTTTTTTCAAAAATGTCACTTAGACCCCTTGACTTCTGGGGTCCACATACATCTTTTTTGATTGCATTCGATCAAGATAACATGGAATTATTTTGTTTTGTTTTTATGACTACTGCCTTTTTCATACTGCCTGCTCGATTCGAATTTCTATTTGATTTCCAGTTGCTTTGTTCAAGTCATAAAATAGCTTTACCGATATCCAGTTCAGTTCGGGATACTTTTATTGCCCCATATGCATTTCCCAATTCATCTCCTTTATAATGTCATGCAATTCTCTATACCCCGAAGTCGTGTTAGATACGACTAATTATAAAACCCGCCTGCCATGCATTTCGTTTCTGGGCCTAATAGAAATAGCTTTCTAAGTTTGGTATCTCTGAGATCAACCTTGTCGATGTTTACTGCCGTGAAAACACACCGACGCCCAAATCGACGTTTTGAATCAAAGAAAGCCCGTAGATAAGAGCGTTTTACACCCTATTCTCCTGGTTTTGGCGTTTACGGTTCCAGCAGCGTACGTTTCAACTCTTTACATATCGAGGGCAGCGACCTCTAACACTATCTATCAGCAAGGTATCGTAGTGGATGGAAATGTTCCGTTACAGACTGAAGGGTTTCATGAAAATATATTGGTTACACTCCTTTCTCTTGGAAACTGCTGGTGTAAAACCGTAGCCACGCACCTGTCAGAAAATCAGAGCGTCGAAGGAAACCGCAAGTGACTCGGAGACTTGTCCCCGCTGGCCAAAATGAAGTTTCTGCAACATTGGGTTTAGTAAACGGTTAGCTCGAACCTTATTTACCAAATCAATCCTCGGTTTGATCTTTTGGTGAGTAAACGGCTGAAAACAGGACGTTAAAAGGCAAAGTTCAATTTGATGCCTTTTTGTCAATTATCTCTCTTTAAATCGTTCAATTTACATATATTTAAAGACTTCGTACTGCCCACTTTGTTAAAAATACCATTCATGTCAACTTAAAGCTCTGGTTATGCCACACCTCGAATACGCCGCGAGTCTTTAGGACCCTGGTCATCAATATTTAACCAAAAAAATTGATTAAATACAAAGAAAAGCAGCACGCTTCTTTAACAACTGCCACGAGCGAACATATAGTGTCTGACAACTATTAGAGGGATTAAGTTTGGTGCCCCTAGAGACCCGAAGGCTACACATCAAAATTCGCCTTTTCGTTGACGACGCAGTATTAGGTATACGGGGATATTAACACCGAGTCTAAATTTTAAAAGTGCGTTGTTATGAGTTTTTGGAAAAATAAAAACTTGCCTAACGAAATTTAACACTATTAATCTAGCCGAACAATCAAATATAGAGCTAGTCAGTACTTAGGTGTGGCCCTTGCTAAGGACTTGTCGTGCGGGAAGCACATACGGGAAATTTGCTAACAGGAAAATAATATATTGGGATGTATTATAAGAATACTGGGAAAACTGACGAGGAAGTAAAGGAGCGATGCTCTTTTTCTCATGTGAGACCTCACGCCACTGATATATGGAGACCCTTGCGAAGTTGGACTAGTTTCAGATATAGATTGAATACAGTGGAGAGCAGCAAGATTCGTTAAAATTGTTACGACAAGCATAGAAGTGTTACTGAATTGTTCAGGGCTTTAGGATCGGAACCTCTAACTGATCGAAGGTAAAAATATACATTGAATCTTTTACGAAAATTTGATGTGGACTATTTTTTGCCGCACGCTCGACATATTTTGCTTGAGGCAAACTTATATGATAGGAATGATCACAGGCGTAAAATTAAGGAAATAGTCTGCAGAACCGTTAGATTTTGAATGCCATTTTTTTCCACGTACAATGATGGACCATGGCAGTTTCGATGGATCCGTTTTGGGATACTTTGACTCTCACTAGGTTAAGTAGGTTTCGCTCCTGGGCTAAATAGATTAACATAATTATAAAGTACTAACCATGCACGAAATTTCTGTCACGATCTTGCATAATTTAGTACCTCGTAGTACTATTTATCTGTCGCATCAATGATACTAACCAGTAGTTGTATCTATAAGAGTGTACTTCATAGGAGCATGTTCTTCTACGTGGATTTCTCCTAGTTTTTGGCTT
The DNA here is from genome assembly GCA_963169105.1 of Ceriagrion tenellum. NCBI lineage: Eukaryota > Metazoa > Arthropoda > Insecta > Odonata > Coenagrionidae > Ceriagrion > Ceriagrion tenellum. Next base: position 53,445,466 of record OY720637.1, read on the forward strand.
GACCGCGTATTGATATCCTGACTGCTTTTGGCCTGCGCCTGGCATCCGGTGGAACGTGCGCGGTTCAACTGGGATAAGTGCTGCACGCCTGGTGTGAAATCACCCCGTGCCACTCATCCTAGTGGTATCTTGCACGGTATTCCATAGATGTATATGTATTTTATTTGTTTCGAATAGGATGGCGCGTTTATACAATGTTTTTCCGGTCTTTTCCTCGACTCTAGACTTCGCTTGTCTATGTTTTAATGGTATTTTTAATCTGAAAAAAACTACCGCTATACACTCTAACGTGAGCAATGCAAGAGATTGAATGTGTATTAAACCTGTCTTCAGTTTATACTTATCTTCCCAAATAAAGGCTCTAAATGTTTGTATTGTGATGAAATTCCATGTTGAAAGAAGAAGGTAATTCTCTCTTTAACATTGCTATGCTTATTCAATACTGATTCAAATTATTCTTGTGAATAAGTCCATTCGAAGGGAAGTGAACAATACAAGAGTTTAAACTCTTGGATTGGAGGAATGAAACTTATCGCAGTATTCATAATTTACTCTACCACTAGCTACAGCAGTCTCATTTGCCCAGAAACGAATGAATAAACGCTGACTTACGTCCTGAATTTTTTCTTGGTCAAGTGGGATATTTTCCCCGCATTTCCTTTGTTATTTTTTTTACTCCCATGATCATAACACTTTCGTACCAAACCCATGCACTCCCTGCGTCGAACCGACAATATTTCTGAAGTATTCGCCCGTAAAATTCAATTTTTATGTGGGCTCCTTTCCAACTCAACCATTCTGTGGTAGACAGCAGGAGACCACCCTCAGCGGGAGCCTCATGGGAATCCTTGGGCGATGTTAAGGGTGTCTCCCTTTGCTAAAAGAATTTGGAGAATTTCTCGACCCTTATGCACGGCACTCCAAACCTTTGTTTAAGTTATACCGATCCCATTGAGATGAATGTTAATGTCTAAATCTGAATCACAGCTGGTTTCTCTGAGCGTGAATTTAGACAACTTTTCTTCCCAGATATCGTGGTAAGGAGTTGTGGTTACAGAATGATAAAACTCCTACTATAGGTACTAATGTCCGTTGACTGCCGTAAATAGGCGTTGCTGAGCGTGTACGTACTTCCGCCTGTCCTTCTTAAGCCACAGACATGATGTCCTTTCACTCGGCGTAGTTTTTCCCTCTCTCCATTATACCCAAAAATCTTTCCTCTCCTTCCCCGAATACCCATGTTATCCTTTCGACGATATCTCGCTCTTCAAGACTTTATTTCTTTCTCTGAACTGGTCCATCCTTTTATAGCAACCGGAAGGTGTGATGACATCAGTACTGGCTTCTATCCTGTGATCCCGTGTTCGAGCCCCGGCAACGTCGGGGGCTTTTCATTGGAATCCCAACCCTAACTTTGGCGCTTGGTATAGAATTGTACTGTCAAGGAAAGATTTTCGTCTCTCCCTCCATCTAAGATTTAACCCTTTGAGCAGCACGAACGTACACTTACGTCCTCGTGCCTCCTGGCCAACCAGAGTATGGTTGCACATCTACGTCTTTCAAATTTTCGCTGGAGCAGGAGTAAAGGAGCACTTCACGCCTCCCATTCAGATGCATTTTAACATGTTGTACCATCTATCCTGGTGGCTGGTGAGCCCAATAATCACTATAAAGTGTCTCTGAAGAGTACTGCCACCTATTTCATTATTCTACTAACTACATTCAGCCTTGAGTACGTACATAACACATGTAGTTGATTCAATTGACGGTAGTTATTGCATTCAAAGCCGGTTTTAGTCCTGTTCTAAGTTAATATTTTTGTTCTTATAGCACAATATTTAGGAGCGTACTCAGTAAACTTGTTCTCGTTTTCATTGATTCTATTTCATTGATCAAACAAACTTAATTTCAAGGTAATACAATTTGTATTCGGAAGTAGCTTAGTTAAAAAAAAACTTTCCTGGGGTCGGGGCAAACGAAAAAAAAACCCCATTATTCAAAAGGTTAAGAAATCCTTACTTGCCCTTCCTTTATACTTATTAAAGGAGAGCAGCGATAAATTATTGACTCGCCCATTAAAATTTTTTTCTTCAATGTTGCAGCGTGACTCTTTGAACATTTGAAATAACAGTGCACTTATTCTTTCGTGTTTTATCTGTAAAAAAAGGTATTTTTACGGAGAAAACTCGAGAAAAATTACTGTAAATGATCCAATGCATGCTGACTGATCAGTGGCGTGGACACATATTGCTTTCCGTCTCTCTGAAATTCGGGGTGGTTAATGAACTACCACAGCTTTATCGTCATTACTTGGGATTCACTATCCACCCCGTATTCCGATCGGGCGGTGAACAAATTGTGTCCGTATCATTCATAGTGTTCCATTAGCTCCTTTTCTCTTCTACTTTTCTGTAAACTTCATCATTTCATATTTTATCTATCCATTTTATCTTCATCATCCTCCTCCAGCACCAGGTTTCGAAGGCCTCTATCCTTTTCTGGTCAGCTTTTCCAATGGTCCATGCTTCCGATCCATAGAGTGCTACGCTCCACACGAATGTTTTCACACTTCCGATTCACTATCCACTGCGTACCATGATCGGGTGCTAAACGATTTGAGGCTGCATCATTGGCCAGCCGCTTTTTATTTGATGATCTTGAAGTCATTAAATAGCTCACTTTTCGCTGATAAGGCTCTATTGAATAATTGTAGTGTCATATCAAGCTTGGAATTTCACCTTTGGAGGATGATTAATGTAAGTTAAGAGTATATATGAGGGAAGATTGAGGGATGAAAGAATTACAACGGATATCAAGCGAATAATAGCTCAAGATAGGGAAGCGTTAATGGTTCAAAGACAAACTGGTGTGTTCAAAGATAGGTAATTGTCCTACAAACTAGAAAACTTTATGTCAAAACATTCGTGTGGAGCGTGGCTCTCTATGGATCGAAGCTGAAGATAAAATGAACGGACAAAATATGAAATGATGAAGTTTTAAAAAGAGTAGTAGAGGAAAGGACTGTATGGAACACCACAGAAAAGAAGAACCATATAGATTGGACACACTCTGAGGCACATTGGGCTTGTGATGAACCTGATAGATGGTTAAATAGTGGGTAAAGTCCGTGGAGGAATACCCAGGAATAAGTTCATGGACCAAATTTCGAAGGAAGTACATAGGAAAAGCTTCCAGAAATTTCGGGAATTAGCGTTTTATATGGATTGGTGGAGGGCTATTGTCAACCAATCTTAGGATTAAACTACCAATGACGGAGATGGTGAGGAGAGCACTTCATTATTCCGCACATTGTACGAAACGTTTCACTGTAGACTCTGGTGTCTTTTGTTATTAGCGAGCTATTGCTGGCATAGTTTTCCTCAACATCCCATTCTCCATTTCCCAAATAATACCCCCCACACCTACTCATCTCTTTATTCTAAATGGCGCAAATGGCCTATAATTTTGTCGGTCCCCTCCCCAGAAATAACCTCCCAGCGAGGAACCATTTCTTTGGGCCCAGGCCTTGTCCACTCTTACTCACGTAAAACTAAAAGTCGTCCGTCTCAACTGGAAAGAGCGCATTCCCTCTTTTCGAGCGTGTGGGAGGGAGGGAGGTGACTTACGAGAAAAGGACGCGTTTATTGCTCCCGCCATGGGACGGCCGAACGCATTTGGTCACGACATGTGTGCCCCAAGAGGGTGGGTCTCGCTCATCGGGAAAGAAGAGGGGGAGAGCGGGTGGAAGAAGAGAGAATGAATGAACGGACGAATTCCGTGGGAGTAGAGGAGAATAAAAGACCTACAGAGGCCGTTCTCAAATCTACGGTAAGGTGGTCCCGCCGTGAAATTAATTAAGATGGCGATTTTTATCTATGCTCCGATTTTCGTGAGACTGTACGAGTTTGTTGTGATGAGTGATTATTTTTAGTGATCTACTGGTAAAAGGTAGGTTTGGATGGTGGTCAGATAAAGTCCTCCCGGTTTCCTAGGTACTATCCATCTCAGTATTTCTCTTTTCGCCACTGCATTAGAGCTTCTTCTTCCAATCAACGAAACCTATTCTCTTTCCTCCTCTTCCCCGCTTGCCCAACACCCTTCCCTCTATCACACTCTTTGAGTAACCCATCGTCCCTTGTAACTTATCTACATAACCTACAGAGGCCGTTCTCAAATCTACGGTAAGGTGGTCGCGCCGTGAAATTAATTAAGATGGTTGCGGCAATTTTTATCTATGCCCCGATTTTCGTGAGACTGTACGAGTTTGTTGTGATTAGTGATTATTTTTAGTAATATATAGGTAAAGGTAGGTTTTGATGAAAGTCAGAGAAACTCCTCCCGGTTTTCTAGGTACTATCCTTCTCAGTATTTCTCCTTTCGCCACTGCATTCGAGTTTCTTCTTCCAATCAATGAAACCTATTCTCTTTCCTCCTCTTCCCCGCTTGCCCAACATCCTTCCCTCTATCACACTCTTGAGTAACCTATCGTCCCTTATAACTTCCTCCACCCGCCTGCCCTGCCTATCACGGATTTCATTCGGAAGTTTCCTCACCTCACCCACCGTTCTTACTTGTAAAACTATTTGAACTTCCTTGTTCGCCTTCCTTTCCGTCCACCCCTCCTTCTCCCTCCTTCTCCTCACCCACATCTCAAACGCCTGCAGTCTATTCTCGTCCTCCCTTATTGGTGTCCAAATTTCTGCTCCATGTTAAGGTCTTCTTCACCAGCCGCGTCTTCACATCCGTACCCTAAGCCCTTCTCATCATCTCCATTCTTTACTAAACGCTTCCTTGGCGAATGCTATTCTTCTTCTTGTGTGATTAGTGATTACAATACGTAAAAATGAAAAAAATGCATGTAACCGATTGTTTGGGGATAATTCAGTGCTATTTCAACGGGTAGCCTTACGTGGCTCATGAGATATACTTTGATTTCGAACATATTTCCTCAGATTTTCCTCTAAACACAAAATAAGACCTTCCATATCATAATATTTGTTGCTAACAAATATTGAGGCTGTACACCTGGTCCAATAGTTGAAAATCAGTATAATTTCGTCGCAATGTCAAATTTCAAACGGAGCCGAAACCTCTTGCTTTGGCATACTTTAAATGAGGAAACAATTGCAATTAGTGTAAATGGAAAATGTAATTCTTCTACCATTTCCATTTATTCATCCATGATGAGTTCAAGTGCATATGTAGATAGTAATTAAATTAAATGTGGCCCGGATATTTTTATCGACTTGCTTCACAAATTATGAACATTGTATCATGTGCGCTCGATTTCCGCTCTAGTAAGGTAAAATTTCGTTTAATTGCAGTAGTTAAACTTCTAGAAAAATCTACTCTCTTTTTGAGATTAGCAACGTAACCATTCTTTCCACTCCAGTTTTTTTCCTCAAATGGAGCTTGAATCAATCAATCAAATCGAACTTTTGGGGCGGACAACAGGTCGCCCGACCGGGTCGCAGGTGACCGACGCGTGTTTAAACCTTGATTATCCCGAGGCGGGTCATTAGATTTTCACGTTTTGTGCATCATTGTTTGGAAAATTTTGTTCTCCATTTAATCCGTTTGAAAAATACTTTTTAAACACTGATTTTGCACGTTTTTTGCCGGTTGAGTCGGAAAAATAATTCCTTCTTAGCGGAACTGAACCATGGGTAAATTTGGCATTTAATGACTACAAAGCAGAGGGTTTCACAACTGCAAAAATTTCGTACGTAACGTGACAGTCCACAATTAGTTTTTAATTTTTAGGAAATGAAGCCAAAGGGCGTCACTACAAAAGAAATAACTGGTTTTGTCTTGGTCGTGTATGTTGAAAACTTTTCTCCAAATAACTTGCATACCTCTTTTGTATCATAATTATGGGTCATTGTGACTGGATAATTTCATTCGTGAAAGCAGTAAATGTGTTTATATCTGTATATAATCATTTGTTCATTCTTTCAGACCGCGGTAAAGTCATTTAATATTCAGAGAGGGAGAACGAGAGTGGATAGAAACACACAGAAAAGAGTCTTGGGGGTGTCTGTTCTTATAAACCCACCGCCGATTCCAATGGCCTGTTATTAGACTAGGCAGCTAGGTGGTCTGAGTATCTGACGCGACATTTGGTCTGTGGATCCATCCCCGTTCCAGTAGAATTTTTTCCACATGGAATCGGCCGTCTTCCCATCTTCACACCACCATTGTGTTCGTCCATTTTATGTGTTTCTATCCATTTTCTTTCTCCATCTCTGTTTGAATTTTAAAGTAGTATTTTTCAACAATACAAACATGTAGGAGGAGTTAAGTATTGGTTTAGTGTCAACATAGTCGTGATGGAACTTACTAAAGGTGCTATAGCCGTCATTAGTTTCCTGATATCATCTACATCTACGTAATACCCTGCGAACCACCACGAGGGTGTATGACAGGGGGTGAAGAATACCAAACATGCACTATTGACATGCAACTAGGATATTTAAGGGAGACATGCTAGAAAATAGGGTCACATGGAGCTAGATGGTTAGTATCTACATAATAAGGAAGGGATTATTGGTTGTTATTACATGCATCATGCACTACAGACTACTCTAACTATATTTCACCTACCTATCCCTTTGCTACGCTGCCTATTGTTCTCTCTTATAGTACGCGGGAAAAATGACATTTTAAATCTATCGATACGACAATCTATCTCTATAATCTTGTTAATATGATCAAACCTAGCATAATACACAGGGGTTCTCAATATATATCTAACGTCATCTGTGAACAAAACGGTTTCGAATTTACTTAAAAGGTTTAACCTAAATTTTAACCTGCGTTCTGATAGTAATTCCCATCCTAGTTCTTCTATTAAATTCGTAACACTTATACATTTATCATAACAGCCTTTAATAAACCTAGCGGATCTCCTTTGCACGCGCTCTAATTCTTTTATCATACCTTCCTCGTACGGATGCCATATACTAGCGGCATATTCTAAATGAGGCCTGACAAGTGTATAATAGCTTCTTTCTCGCATTCTTTCATCGTATTTGCCTAGAACCCTTTTTACAAATCCTAATCTACCTGGCAGAGGCGTCACAGTCACAGCTTGAATGGAAATATACCGCTGACTGTGGTGTATACTGAGTTGGTCTACTTGAATTTTAACTCGGCCAGGGATCCAGATAGGGTTGAAGTTTTTTTTCGGATGGTAAATGTGTTGCGTATTGCGCAGGTGGAGCCGCCTAGTGTTTGTTTGCCCAGGTAGCGAGACCGCGCAAGATGGAGGAGTGGGGGAGGCGACGGAGAGAGGAAGGAGTGGGAGTGTTGAGGACAAAGGGTACGAGTGGGTTGGATATCCGGTGGCATGGTTTAAATGAAAGCACCGAGCGAGAAGAAGGGTGGAAATTACTGCTCTAAGTGGGAGGCGTGGAGGAATGGCCGCACCTCATGCATTAGCATCCGTTGAGGTTCGATCCTGTGACGAAAACGAAGAATGAAAAAAAAACAACGGAATAAATGTGGGGTATTCCCAAGTAAAGCACTCCTATTCAAATGGCTTTCAGAAAAAATTTATCTCTGCGTATATTTCCCTCAGTATATAATGCGTATATACCCTCAGTATATAATGGATCTTTTTCTCCCAAGTAGTAAATACATTAATGTTGTTACTAGACAAGACCCCTGCTTTTTTGTACCCCCCCCCCCCCCAGTTCCGGACAGCTACAGTCCAGAAATCGTTTACAGTTGTTGCCTCAAAGCTGTGGAATGACTTGCCTAAACTGGTAAAAGTCAGTGCATCACTGGTAATATTTAAGAGAAAGATTATCATACACTTACTTTCTGGAATGCTGACCATGTAACTCATTTATCAGTTCATTGATGTGATTATTGTCCATTGATGATTTCATCAGTTCATTGATGTGATTTTTTTTCCTTTTAATTTGTTAAGCTAAATTTCCTTTTTAAAAGTTGTGCTATTTGTTTATTGATATGTTTAATGTTCGTTTTTCTGTTAGAAGAAGAAATTCAGTTCTTTTTCCACATTGCTAAATGATAATGTTGTATATGTCTATTGTTAGCAATTCATATGACAGCTTCCCTTTTTTGTTTCCTGATTGGGTTATTCCCATATTAATTGTCTTGCACACCACTGTATATCATTTCTATGTTCCAAAGGAGTTCACTCCTAGAACAATAAACGAGTTTATTATTATTATTATTATTATATTGTAGACATTCTCATGCGATTCGACATCTACGTGAAACCCAGCTAGACACCTAAAAGTTGTTTGGCAGACAAAGGTGTTGGGGAATCCATATTGAAAATAAGCCTTGTACTTTCCCAAAGTTATTTATCGTAAACGTACTACGCGTTTTGCAGCTTGCTTCATCTTCAGATACATTTGTTTACCTTTTACTTATTGATTGTTATGATAGTAACCTTATGCTAAGAAGAGGGGGTTTGGAGAACAAACTAATTTTTGGGTGGAAAGGCAGGGGAACATAGATTAGGGTTTTGTAAGAAGGGAAATTTTCCAGGAAAGGAGTGGGGAGGGGCGCGGAAAAAGTAGCTCGCTGCAAAGGTTGATTGACTCTCTGATAACTTCTATCTGCTCCAAAGCATCTATCTTTAAACCTTTTGGTAGATCATGTAAAATTTCGGGGATAAAAAACACTTCCGTGATATTATCCAGCAGATGCTTGGCAAATTGTGAGTTGGTATCCATATTCAAATAACTTCGTGAGTGTACTTTGCAGCGTAACTACGCAGCGGAAAAATTTACGTATTTACCTATGTTCCCCTGCTTTTCCACCCAAAAATTAGTTAGTTCTTCAAACCCCCCTTCTCAGCGTAAGGTTACTATCGTAACAATCAATAAATAAAAGATAAACAATGGTACCTGAAGATGCGGCAAGCTGGGAAACGCGTTGTATACAGGTTTACAATAAATAAGTGTGGAAAAGTACTAGGCTTATTTTCAATATGGGTTCGAATATAAAATTCTTCCACGAAGTGATTCCTGAAGGTCTAAAAGATTTAAAGATGTTGAGGACTAACGGACATATTATGCCGCAGAAACAGGTCTAAGGGTTGCCTAGCGCCGCAGGGCTCGAGATATCGGGGTTCATGTCCCGGTAAAGGCTAATGTTTTTCCGCTGGGTAATTTCGCTTTTTATGTACTCTCGGGTAACTCCGTAAAGGTCTTGTCTAGTCCCATTATCCCCAAAATATATCGTTTAAAAGTAATAAGTCTCCAATAATCTCATCGTAAAAGTATTTTCCCTCTTTATATTCTTTTTCACGCTTCCCTCTTTTCTTTAAGGTGGTTGGGGCGCGAATCGTGAGTCGTTGAGTGCTAATTTTGATAAATTTGCGAAAGTCGAAAAAAATTCTTGGACCACACTTCAATCGAGTATTTATATTATTACGTAGGAAATAACCATACTTGTTGTTGTATAACTGAGGTAAAAATTATTATTAAAAATTTCGTTTCAGTGAAAGTATTGTATTTACCGGGTTCAGGGCGCGGAAGTCGATTTTTAAGCAAAAATTGTGCGGGAATACGTGTTATTTATTTGGAATGATACCTGGATATTTATTAGGAACCATTATAATAATGTGAAACGTTTTTTTCGCGTTTAGGAGAATATATGTTCAAATGTCATCGAATTATTTTGAAATATATGTCAAGTGCCATTAGGACTACGTTTTTAAATGGCGTCAAATTGCCAAGAGACCTAATCGGTAACACGTAACTTTATTTCCTATTGTCTATGTATATATCAAATGTGTATTCGAATGCGAATTTTCACGCAAACTTGTACATGAACGGAAATCAATCTAACCACCTTAATTTTGTTCTTCTGACTGCTAACATCCGCTCCCACGTGCCCTTAAGACGACTTTCTGGATAATCTGCTGATATATAGTCGAATTTCACGCCTCGTATCTGTATTTTGTCATTCAAATCAAGTTTTATTTCGTTGCCGCTCAAATATTTTGAAGTTCTTATTTAAGGACGGCTTACTCAGTGCATGTGATTGTTGAAGAGGACTCTTGAAGAACTTTCGCCGTAAATTTGCATCGCGTGAACGTGTTGACTCTTCAATTCCATGAAATGAAAATTCCACGAACTCTCAAATACTGATTGAGCTTTTTAAAATGTTCTTCGGTCTACCTGCGTGTGTACATTCATCATGCAATCAGGCTATTAGATTTTATCCCTTGATTTCGTGTAAATTCTCAAATATCCGACGAAATTATCCAGAGTAAATCAGAATATACAAAGCCAATTGATTGAACCAAATACGCAAATTTTATGATTAAAACTTTTCGCTGAATACCGTTCTTTTAACTTAAAACCTTAACAACGTTCATTCGTGGTGCCAGGAGAGGGGGTTACAATTAAATACTAGTTAATGTACCGCAGTTCACTTCTTGCGAAAGTCATCACACAAATGCCATACCTATACTTTGGGTGAAGTAAACGTAAAATCTTCAAATTCAGTAAAGTATCTTGGAATTACCTTAACTTTAGATATATCGTGGGGAAAACACACAAAAAATATATGCGGCACAGCATTAAAGAGACTAGGTTTTGTTTAGCGTATAATAGGAAGGTCCTCGGATGAAAAAGTAAGAGAGATATGCTACTCCGATCTGGTTAGGCCACATCTCGATATACGCCGCGAGTATTTGGGACCCTGGTCATAAAGATTTAAGCAAAAAAAATATATAAAATACCAAGAAAAGCAGCACGCATAGTTAAAAACTGCTACAAACAAGCATATTGTGTTTCACAACTGTTAGAGGAATTAAGGTGGGAACCCCTAGATACTCGGAGGCTGCACGTTAGGCTTAGGCGAACATAGAGTGTTCCACAGCTTTTAGATGGATTGAGGTGGGAGCCCCTAGAGGTTTTGGGGCTGCACGCTAGGCTTAGTTAGCTTGAGAAATTCAGAACTGGTGTGTTTCAGAGCGACGCAGAGAATATAATCATGACGCCTCTCTACATTTCTAGGTTGACAGAAGCGATAAAATAAGAGAGATACACTGCCGAACAGATAGATACAAAAACTCGTTCTTTCCACGAACAATAAGGACCAGAATAAAAACATTGATCCACTAAATACACTCCCATAATACACGGCACCATTTCACCTCCCAAAACCTTATCCCTTACATATTTACACGGCTGGTGTCCTAACACCCCCTGCCACACGCCCATGCGACGACTCACAGAGTAGTATGTTGATGTAGAAATGAGGGATCGTAGTTTGGTGCCTGGGGTCTCCAATCTAAACAATTGACATTCAAGAGCAGGTTGAACGGGGAAAGAGAACGAATAAAAAAGCTTGTGAAATGACAGTAACTCGCAGTTTACGACTCAGGAAAAATTATACGACCACTCCTTTAATTTTCGATCCAGTAAATTCTACCTTTTTGGGGAACAACCGGAACGATAGGCACTGTTGCGCATCATCTTGTAACGCCTTTGTAATTTATTAGACGCATAAATTCAGAAAAAAATAAAGAATTTTTATTGCCGAAGAGCATCGCCATGCTCAGTCGTGAAAATTCGCACGAGAGTTTAAAAATAAAAAGTATATTGACGATTCTTTAAGGAAAGCCACAAATCTCGCATCCCGGGAATCACTCAGCATCGTTGTAGACACGTTTACGACCTGAGTGGTCTCCGTCTCGTCTCTTCTGAACTCGGCGGAAGGAAGTGAAAAACGCGTCATCTGTGGTTGAGGAAAGGCGTTGGAAGCGATTTTCGTTCTTGTACAGATTTGCGTGAAACTTTGCATAAGTGCACTTATTAGTAATGTGTATATTGATAAAAGTTTTTTTTTAATGCGTGTTACCGCTGTGGTTTCTGGGCAATTTGACGCTATTTCAGCACCTAGTTTTATGCCATTTTGACATTCATTCCGAAATAATTTGATCACCCTTGGAAATATTTTCTTCACAACAGGAAATAATACGTTTAATGTCATTTTATGGTGGTTTACAAATATCAGAGTATCATGTCGAGATAAAAAACGGATTTACAAATTATTTTTGCTAAAATTTCGAATTCCGCGCCGTAAACTCATGCCGTAAAAATACTTGACTGAGACGAAAATTTTATAGTAGGTATAATTCCTTCATCGTTTATATTACAACGTATATGGCCATTTCCAACTTATAAAGTGATGTGCCTTAGTGTTGTTGGTACACGTGTATTTTTTAGAAAACATTTTTTTTAAACTAAATTATGATGATTTTTTTACCTAACATCACTATTAATTGTAGGAGAAAAGCGCTTCTACACGCTGGCATAATTGTTTCATTTAAAGCTGCTATAGTTAAAAATAGAAAATTCAAAAGGCAAACGTGTACCCAATTAAACCTGGTCCCGCCAACTTAAATCAAGAATCTGCTTAAACTCTTGCAGCATTTATGTTTCCTCTTGTATGGTCTTTTAATGGTATAAATAGATATGTTTAAGTGAAGTGTAGCCCGGGAAGTTTTTCGACTCTCCTGAAAAGCTATCAATACGAGATCTGAATGACTCACGATTAGTACTCCAACCGACTCCACGACCGGCTCTGTCTCCGACCGGCAGTCCTCGCTGGGGAAAGACGGGCGAGGATGCTTGGATCCCGAAATTCTGACCAATGTGTGTATGGTTTCTTTATGCGGAATGGAGATCCCATTTTCAAGTTAAACTCGTCGGCATTTCTGTTTTGAATTGAGTGGTGACCCTTTCTAAGATTGATTTGTTTCAATTGCCGCACATCATCATCTATTCTCTGTTGAGGAAATTCGTTGTATCCCCGCTCAGAATGCATTCATACTTCTGTAAATCAATCCCCCTCTCTCAATGGGTCGCCATAACTCAACCATCCACTTTTTATCGCGTGACCAACCGATTTCTGTTTCTTTTGTTCGTCGTAAAGTGTTTGCAGGGGAGACCGACGACTCAGATCATTCACTTAACAAATGGTGGATGAATAAATATAAAACTATCTTTTGTGACTCAGTGGTATTCCATTGTTGAAACTATTTAATGGGTAAATTTTACAATACCATAAATTGATCAATTTTTTCTATTGTAAAATAACCCCCTAAATACTCTACAAAAGATAAATGGCCAGATGCTCAGTTCGAAAAGACCTAGGAATTTTTTTGAGCCATAATAACGGATGTCAGTTTGGCGCCTGTACCTCGAACATTTCAAATGATGCCAGTCATAAAGATTCCATCATGGCTTCATTAGTGCTTTAAATACTCATTTCAATCCCTTAATTAGCTTTCTTTAAAAAATTTTCCCTGATTTTATCTTATTTTAAAAATTTGTAGGTGATTTACAATGAAACAAAAACTAAATTAAAATATATCAAACAACAACTAAGGAACAAAGATGAAGTACTAACATTTTATTTTTTTCAATTCCATGGGAATTTTCTCTTATTACCAATATTTTAGCTGGAGTTCCTTTAATATTATATTACATGGGAAAATAATATTTTCGTCATGTTTTAATTACTAAGTCAATATCTAAGTCAATCTTATTATCTACCAGAACCTATGTCATTAATTTTGTAATTTAATTTGATATTTGCTGATGCGCTGGGATAGAATATTCGTCTTCACATCTGGGCAGTGCATAAAAATTGAATGAACTGCACGTTTTCCTTCAGATCTCCACATTCTTGTAAGCTTCTGTCTGTTTAGTTTTTCAAGAGTCGGGGCATGCCAAGGGGGATTGAGCTTTCGTTAAGGTGGCTCTGTTCTCGGGGTGCCTTATTCCAGATTTTCCGAAAACTTGAATTTAGCATCTTTTAAGGGCGTTCTATTAACTGAGGTAAGAGTAATATAGGGTTTCCAGGCTATTTTTACTGTAATTCAGCCTTGTAAGTGGAGAATTCCCCTTGGGTTTTTAATGAGATTGTTCACATTACAGCAGAAAAACGTCTATTTGAACAAGAAAGCATACTCAAGCTTTTAAATGAAACTGTTGAAAAAAGTGTCAACTCCTGGGATATAGAGCAAAAATAAAAAAGAGGCATCCTACCACCTATTTTTTTAAGTTATTGGCGAATTGATGTCGTAATTTATATCAAAATGCGGTAGGTCCATGTGAATGGCGCTTTAATCGGCTCCTATGGCTGGTGATAATTAAAAATATATTCATGGAATAGTCTTCATATTTTTTACCTCAATGTTGGTTTTCAATAGGTAACAATAGGTAACTTTATCAGCGAAAGCAGGATTTTTTTCAACTGAACGAATAAAAATGTGTAAATTAGTGTTTTGTCGTGACTCACATGGCACAGCCAGAGCCAACATAATTTCCACGGAACCGCTGGAGGTGGAGAGGAAGGAAATGATTGATCCTGACCCCGTCACCTAATGCATGAAATTCACAATTACGAGAGTAAGGTGAAAAGTTCTCGGCCTGACAATGAAAGACTTTGATTTTCAGTTAAAAAATGATTTTATTTTTCTACATAATCTCCATTGACTTCAACGCACTTGGTCCAGCGTTTCTCCAACATCAGTATTCCTTCCCGGAGGTGAGAGTCTGGAAGGTTGTGAAAATATTCATCTACGGTCCTCTCAACTTCTTCATTGGTTGCGAAGCGCTTCCCAGAAACAAATTTCTTCAAGTTTGGGAACAGATGGGAGTCAGAAGGAAGAACAGAAAGGAAGAGGGTGCTAAATCAGGAGAATAAATCAGGGGGGATGACCGAGCCAATCGTACCCCAAATCCCGCAGTTTTCCCATCGCCAACGCACTCTTGTGCGCAGGTGCGTTGTCCTGGTGAAAGACGACTTTTTTCTTCTTGAAGCCAGGCCTCTTCATACGAATTTTGGCATCCAGCTGGTCAAGAAGGTTGGAGTAATATTCGCCCGTAATTGTTCTGCCTTTTGCAAGGTAATCAATTAATAGGATCCATTTCGCATCCCAAAACACACTGGCCTTGACCTTTCCGGCAGATGCGATCGACTTCGCTTTCTTTGGCACTGAACCAGCGGCTTCCACCCACTGCATGGACTGCTGTTTCGTTTCTAGCGTGTAGTGGTGGACCCATGTCTCATCCTTGGTGACAAATCGCCGCACAAAATCGGTCGGATCCCTATTGAATCGGTTCAAAGATTGCTGCGAAAATCGTTTGCGCATTTGCTTTTGATCGGCATTCAGCAAATGCGGCACCCATCTTGCGCAGAGCTTTTGCATCCCTAATTCTTTGTGCAAGATGTTCCGCACCCTTTCTTCCGATATCCCCACAGCTTCAGCTATCTCACTCACCTGCACTCGCCTATCGTCCAACACGATATCATGCACTTTTTCGATGGTTTCCGATTTTTGCGATGGTTGCGGTTTTTGGCCGTCCTTCACGTGGGTCATCTTCGAGGGATGTGAGACCACGTTTAAATTCAGCTGCCCACTTTTTAATGATTGACATGGAAGGAGCAGAGTCCCCGTAAACTTTTGTCAACTTCAGATGAATTTCCTTTGGGGTAAATCCATCCAAAACGAAGAATTTTATGACCGCACGATATTCAAGTTTATCCATTTTAACGAAAAACTCGCAAGACGTCTACTGCACAAATTCGTGTAAACAAACTACTTGAGAGAACAGGTTGAAACTTGTCATACGAACTACTGAGACGTGCACCCACGCAGGAAACAAATACTTTGCTGATCGGAGCGCCACCTCTGTGTCAGGCCGAGAACTTTTCACCTTATCCTCGTGTATGGCCAATGGAAGGATGGGTCTGTAGAAAAAGACAAGTTTTCCGAACAATTTTTTTCATCACATTGAACAAAGTGTTGAAATATTTTTGAATACGAAAGAGACTTCATTTTTTCCCGCAATAAATTTAATGTGATTTTTTCAATTCAGTCATTCAATATCGACTTAATTTCCGGAACTATTATCAACTAAAGCTACTTCCGAAAATCGCTGTTTGTTTTATTCTATCTCTTCTGAAATTGCTGATTAACTTTCGCTTTTCATTAATGAATCATATTCCCTACCCTGTTACCGACGATGATTCAAATTTATCTAGTTATTTTCAATAGCAAAATGGACTTTACTGTAAAATTTTATGAGGTTACCTGTTAGTTTGTGGTAATTTAGTCGCCCCATCTACCAGTTAACATGTTTAAATAGATGTTTGTAAATGTTTTTATGCAGGGAGAGAATAGGTATGTGAATAGAAATCCTTCCATCTATTTTTTAACATCCTTTACTCTGATCCCACAAGACTCCTTAAGACTCCCCAGTGTCAGGTTTCGTTGGAGAATTTTTTCCGTTCTTTTTTTACGAGAACATTCTGTGAGGACGGTTTCCGTTTCTCTTTTGTTTCGGTTTGCTCTCGAGGAAGCGCAACCCCTCAATTAACGGCGTCGTGCATTTAGAGAGGGTCCCTGCATCTCCTCGTCGAGGAACCCTCTCGACCACGGTAATTTAATAAATGGAGCCATTAATCATCGATTCGTAAGTGTGTGTGTGTGTGTGTGTGCATCCATGAGCCGCAATTCCCGTGTGGTCCGGTCGATCTCTTGTACCTCTGTAATGCTCACGACCACCATCGCCGAAGCGACCTCCTTTAGGGTCGTTTACGGCGATAATTGTGAAAGCGGCGGGGGTTAATTTGAGGAGGAAAGCTGGAACTTGGATGGTTATGTGATACGGAAGAGCGGAAGAGAATTCAGGATCAGAGCTCGGCCAATCGCGATCCGAAGTTCCAAAAGGCCACTGCGTCTAGCATACCTTGCTTGGGTCTTTAGGTGGTTGGGTTAGGTGGACCGTGAATTATTGAGTGCACATTTGGGTAACTTTTAAGGTCATTCATTCATTGGTTGTTCAATCCTGAGATTGGTTGACTGCAGCCCTCCACCTATCCTTATCTAATGCTAGTTCCCTTACCTCCTGGAATTTATTATATGTACTTTCCTCATTATTTAATCCATGAACTTATTCCTGGATCTTCCTCTGGGGACTTTTCCCTCTATTTTTCCTTCAATTATGTTCTTCACAAGCCCATTGCGTCCTAGGGTATATCCCATTCATCTTGTTCTTCTTTTCTGTATGGTGTTCCATATGGTCCTTTCCTCTTCTACTCTTCTTTACAATTCATCATTTCTTATTTTGTCCGTCCATCTTATCTTCCAGTGTATATTACCACCTTGGAAACCGTCCATGAATTAAGATATTTGGGTGTTGTAACCGGCCAAAACGCCCTGCGTGCCATTGTGTGATCCAGTTCATCCAGAATGTTCTCCGTATCTGTTTTTCTAGCATAATTTACTATTCTTCTTCTTCCTCTTCACACTTTTATTAGGCTCTAAGCCTATTCCGACCTAGCCGTTATCCTTTTTCGGCTAAGTCTGTAATCTTTCGACATTTCTCTTCTTCGATGGTTTGCCTTTCGTCGTTTCCTGAGGGATTCTATCTCTGCATTACAAACTCATTTCTTTTTTAAGTTGTATTCTCCCATGTTTACGTCATAATATCTCCACCTAGCTAATTTCCTATGTGTGTATTTTCTTATCCATCTCTTTTGTTTTAAAAATGTATTTTACCGAAAAATCTTGAGACCAAGATCTTGCTTCTGCTACTTTTCATCACCAAGAAAATGTTGTTTCATAAATTTGATAATAACTTTTTTATGGTAAATCATAAAGAACTAAACGTTTAAAGATACATGTAAATAGGTTTTTCCCACACAATACTACAGATTCATTCATATTCAACCACAAGTTTCTTCACTATTAAATGTCAAAAAGAGCGTTCCGTTCGAAAGCGCCAAAAACCTGGTACTTTTTTTGTTCTCACCGCAATAAAAAATCAAATGTGTAATGTAAAAACAATCGGCTACCACGGTTAAACTCAAAATAAAACAAGCTAAAGTTTGGTGTAACTTACATTCATATCGTGGTTCATTATCAATCAGCGTTCAAACTCGAGTCTACATAATTTTTGCACCGACAGTAAGTACTTTATGTATACATACAAGTGCCTAAGTGGAAGCAATTTTAAAATTTTAAACAGTAAAAATGAAGTCTTCTTTTTAACTATCACCCTGTTCAACATTTTTTGAAGGATGACAGCTGGTTTAATGTATTGTGGTCCTCTCCTCTTCTACTTTTTTGTGAACTTAATCATTTCTTATTTTGTCCGTCCGTTTTATCTTCAGCATCCTCCCCCAGCACCGGGTTTCGAAGGCCTCTAATCATTTCTGGTCAGCTTTTCCAATGGTCCATGCTTCAGATCCATAAGTACAAGGCTCCACACGAATGTTCTCACATGCTGTTTCCTGGTTCGTTGTCCTATCTTCATTGAACGACGCAGTTTTCTTTTTCCATGAACGCCTTCTTAGCTTGGGTAATTCTCCGCTTGATGTTCGTTGTACTTCTTCCGGCCCACGTGATCGTACTTTCGAGCTAGGTGAAGGAATACACCTTTCTCAAAACTTTTCAGGTATATTGGAAAAAAATCTTTGACCACAATATGGAAAGGAATATCTTTGAAAATAATCATACGTGTTGTCATATAATTGATAGAAAAATTATATAATTTAAAATTGTAATCTCAGTTAAAGCAACGTGATAACGACACGTTATTCAGAATTTATGTGAAAATCTAATGTAAACACATGTTTTTTTATTCGGCGTGATACCTTGATATATATTATTAGACATTTTGATTACATGAAATGCACGTTTTTGCGTTGAGAAGAAAACCTGCTTATATGCAATCGAATTATTTTGAAATGTATGTGAAGTGCCATAAGGCTACGTGTTAAAATGGCGTTAACTAGCCTAGAAACCAAATCTTTAACACGTATTTTTCCCTTATATCTATAGATATTACTAAAAAGTAAACGTGAGCAAGTTTTATGCCATAAACGAAAATCGCACCAACCACCTTAAGCCGCGTCCACGTTTGCAAAACTTTGCGCCGAATGCGTTCGACGTGAATATTTTCGGCGTGTATTGAAAATTATTTTCACACAATTACTTACGCTGTGCGGCGTGCGCATGTGCTCAAGTGGGGTTGACGGGTTAGACCATTGAGGTGTATGGAGTGGAGTGGGCACACTACGTCATCAAACTGAAGCCTGGCGACTGGAATAACAATTATTATATTTAACCCTTTAATCTTACTATTCTATGGATAGCACGATTGAATGGAGCAGAATTAGCAGATGTAAAGCAAGAATTACAACCATCTCTTTGAATTTTAAGGTAAGTAACTATTGAAACATATATTGGCTACGTACTGCTATAGATTCTTCTCGATTTGCTATAGTTTTCATCGGGATTACGGGTTATTTTTAAATTAAATAAATAAACAGTATCTTTAAGGAGAATGCACATCAAAGAAGTAGTGTATGCTGATTTCTGGTCAGTTATCGATGGAAAAGACTACCGAGGAAGTGCTTGAGATGGTGGGTGAAGAAAGAAAACTTCTGAATGAAATCCGAGATCCGCAGAGCAGATGGTTGGAGGATGTGATAAGGGGCGATTGGTTGCTTAGGAGTGTGATAGAGGGAAGGAGGAGCGGGGAAGGGGAAGAAGGAGAATAGGTTTCATGGACAGGATTGAGAAGGGGAGATTGTATGCTGAGGCAAATAAGGATATACTGGAGATAGACAGGCTCCGGAAAATGTAGAAAACCGGATGGTTATTCTCAGATATTCAGCAAAACCTACCTTAAACGGTAATTACATTTTTTTAAATCGATGTAAAACATTGTAAAATTACAAAATAAGTGCGTTAGTCCGCAAGTGCTGCTGGAAAATGAGGGTTAACGAAGATGGCGGACTGGCTTCAGCTTCCAGCAATGGCCAGCTTAGCAAGCACCCTCTTCATATACTTCAATGGGATCGATAGGCAAGAAATCTTGCGGCAAAAGCATCCACATCGAGAGTCTGAACGCGGCGCAAACCCATTGTTTTGGTTGTCCAAATACCGACTCCGTCCGGAACGTTTTCGTGAATGTGGAATATATACTTTCATGCTTTGTCAGTCCAGGTAGACACAATTTCTCTCACACGAAAGAAAACCAAAGCAAGGTTATTTTCAACGAATAAATTGATATACTTACGCGAATTTTCAAGATATTAATAGTATTTTAAGTATTCTTTAAAAGATTTTTTAAGTTTGGTCCAAGATTTTTTTCGACTAACTTGAAAAGATATTAAAATGTGTACTCAACGACTTACGATTCACACTCCAACCGCCTACCAAAGGCCAATGACGCCCCCTCCCTCACCGGTCTATTTGTGTATCTCGCTAGACAAAGCGTATATTTACTTGTACTCCAAGACCTCGGGTAGCATCACTGTTCCCATGTCCGCGTTTTCGCTATCGTTAGTCTAAGCGCAAACCTCTTTGTAAGGGCAGTACTCACCTTTACTGTCCTCGGAAAGCGTTCCATTAAAAAAAACTAGTGATAAATGCATCGGAAATTATTGAAGAATGATAAACGTGTTTTCGCCGTCATGAGTTTATGCGACGCTTAAAATAGAGATAACGCAAAGGTATGCGTTAAAGGCGGTGAAACGCAATTGCACCCCTAACCTCGTGCCTTCCTGAATGCAATATGAGAAAATAAATATGTAAAGTCACATCAGGGGCCATAGCAGTGTGGAGTCTCCGTTACACAAGGCGACGATCGATCTCGTGTTAGCTCCTAAAAGCGCAGTTGAAAAATGACGATGACGCGAGTCCGCGAGTTATGGAGAACCATGTGAGCGCATACATCGTTTTTCACGTTGAAGTTCATAAACACTTTTCGCTCGTTCTGCATAAATTTCGAAGTCATAGAAGCCGCTTAAAATACGCTGCCAGTGTTTGATATCCACATGAGGTAGGCTTACAAACAGTTCGAACGCGTGCATAGAAGGTCAGCAGGATACGTGAAAGGAAGTTATGATTGTCAGTTACATTGAAAATTAGACTCAATCTTTTAAGTAAATTCAAAACCGATTTATTTTCAGAAGAAGTTATCAATATCTTACGAACTCCAACATGCTACGGTTGATCAGATCATGAAAATAGAATAAGGGAAACAGGTAGTAGAACAGAGATTTAAAATGTCGTTTTTCCCGCGATCGATATGAGACCATAATGGCTGCGTAGAGACTTAAAAGTAGGTTAGTTGACAGGTAGTGTAGCTGATCAATTAATAGGGCCCCAAATTCATGTTTCTAAATCTGCCGAGTAGTGCTAACACCATGTTTTGCATGTTCCCAGCATGATTCTTGTGCCACATTTACGTAGTTACATTTTATATTAATTTTGTGGTTTCTGTAACATTTGTAGCACACCCATTATGTAGTGCATGTTGGTGACAGTAAATTTCTTCACTGTAGTCCATGTTAGTGATAAGTCACCACCTGAAATACACCCTTCTGGTGGCTAGCAGGGTAAAAAGTCGCTGTAGATGTCAATGCAACTCGCAATCCGAGTATTCACTGTCGATGATTTAGTGAACCATCACGAAACTATGCCAGGGTGGTCAGCAATAGAATGCCCGGGCCAGCAATAGAATTATTGCGATAAATCGATCCCACAAGTTATGGAGAACCGCGTGGGCGCCCATCGTTCGTTTGCCAATTCAAAGTTCATTTTTCGCTCGTTCTGCGTAGCCCTCGAAGTCGTTGGTATTGGAAATCTCAAGTTTTCACTGTCGATAGTTCTGTGAACCATCACAGATCTTTGCCAGGGTGGTTTTGAGGAAAGAATGAGAAGATGGTGATGCGTGGGAGGATCGGCGGCATTCAGTTGAGGAACAAGGAGTTTTTAAAAAGGGCGGGAACGGAGCGAGGAGGGCGTGTGGACTCGAAGGAAAGGCAGGAGGGGAGAGGGAGATTCCTCCCGCCGCGACAAAAACCTTGATCTCTTTCCCCCTCTCGCCACCACCAAACACCAACATTTTAGAGTCCTTTTATGTTTGCTGCGAGGTGACCCAGGACTGAGGAAGGGCGAAGGGAGACAGCGGAAAAGAGGGTTAAGTTATGGAGCGGATGGGCCGGCAGGGTTGGGAGGGAAAATGGGACTCAAGAAAAAAAAAGTTTTTCCAACGGGGTGGGGCGAAGGCAACCCCTTGTGTATGAGAGTTGAGTTTGCCTTTGTGGGTGTGTTTACGCGCGTGATATTTGTATGCGGGGAGTGCACTCGTGATCCAGCGTGCCTGTATTCAATTGTGTGGACGGACTACTACTATTTTCTCTGCATATAGAAGAGAATAGAATATATACTTATGGTAGTTTGAGCGAAATATCATTTCACCTAGAAATCAATGAATTTGGTCTCATTTTTAAGAAAAATATGTCACATTTCCATTGACATAAAAAATTCAACCCCTTACCTTATTACTTTCCGAGATATTTGCCAAAAACTACCTGCCCTTTTATATAGGAATTGGTGCGTGTATGCACTCCAGAGAGACCTTATCTTAAAAAATCAGGCATTTCCTACACTTAGCTCTAGTAAAAAAACTAACAGCGTGTAGTTTGTGTTTTTTCTCAACTATTTTTGAAAATTAATCATTGTCACCGCAGTAAATTCTTCGGGATCACAATAAACCTTCCGTTTGGATGGAGTTTCAAACGTACCGTGTGAAAAAATGAGTCAAGTTAAAGATTTAATTGGTAATTTTTATTTGATTACCTGCCTTTTCTGTCATGTAAAACTATATAATTGCATTATTAATTATGCAATATTTAATTCGTTTGTCTCACAGCTGGTGAAATTAAAACGTATATATCGAATATGGTCTCTATTATGATTAGGGAGCTATCTCGCTCGCACTATCTTCATTGTCTTGGGGGCATGCCCCGTAAGTACACGAACAATAAACCGTTAAACGAGCGTAATCATAAAGTAAAAGTATTAAGGCTGGGACACAATCAACGTGTACGTGTAACGTGAGCCGTTAACGGGAATACGCGAAAAGATGGCTGAGGGGAAAGTATAGCGAACGGACACAATCAACGTGTACGGGGAGTACGTGTACGCGAGAGATGGGCAACTTTCATCTCTTCCCGTGTCCCGTACACGGAAAACCAATCAGAATAGTCCTGAGAATCCGGGAATGGGAGCCATCTGTCGGCAGATTCATCCAACTGCTGAAGATAGCTCTTGGCGAAGACATCTTATTTACTTTCACACTTGTTTACACCTGGTCTCTTAGCTGTGCCTGCGTTAGTCAATTGTTACTCCGGGCCGCGTTAACGTCGATTGTGTCCGCTGACTTGCGTTCCCCGTCTCCCGTTGTCCCGTTAACGTCTCGCGTCACACGTACACGTTGATTGTGTCCCTTTAGAACAACACGATAGTGCTAGGTAACGCAGAGATAAAATTTGACGTAGACATATGCAGTGCAAGTAGAAACAGATAGAAAGTATGCATGGAGTAGTTCGAAGTGATTCAGATAATTTAATTACAAATCAAAATGTTCAAATTCATGATTTACAAATAGAAATACAACATTAGGGAGCTGAAAAAAATGGGTTGTAAAATGCCATTTTGAAATCTTTGCATATTGATATATTTGATTTTCCTGAAATAAACCAATTTCTTTTATGTTTGTGACAACTGGAGTTCTGGCTGGAATGATTCTAAATCCACCTTTTCCGTGGAATTGGTGTAAATACTACCCTCCCATTACCTATGTTCTTAGTAATAGATTTATGGACTTTGGGTGTACGTGCTTTGGCTGACAAAACTATACCGCTTTTCATAACCCATTGACCATAGATTGGAATAAATTTAACAATTACGTACGATGCTACCAAAAAAAAACAAAAAAGCAATAAAAAAAACAAAAACCAATCTCCAGACTATTGCAATGAACCAATAACTACTGCGTAACTACGTAAAACTAGGTGATGAGCCGTCAAAAATGACGGGCATAACACCCAGTCGTGCAAATCGTATAAGGGAAGCTGGTGTCTGGTGGAATCGCTTTTATATCTTTCCTCTTCTTATCAAATTCGACATTTTCCCGTACGTTTGTTGTGTCGCCGGTTTCTTTCAGTTCTGTTTTGAATGTTAATTGAAGCCTGGCGGGAAGCGGCTTCAGCAAACAAAATTCATTTTTACATCTTCTAAACGAAAGCAATAGGATCTTTAAGATTCAATTTACGCATCTAATTCTCGTAATGATTGGCGAATGATTCATTTTCCTTACGCACTGCTCCGCAAGGCCTATCAGAATGGATTTAGTTTATCCGATTTTTAACCGACAGAGTTAGCTGCTGCAGCAGCAGATGAATAGTCCATCCTCTGTTGTATCTTCAAAAAAGTGCGATTGAAATGTCATCCAGAATTTTATTTTTTGGCACGCTTCGTTGAAGCATTTTAATCTGTGGACACCCTATTATAGCCATCTATAGATATAATATATATCTATATATTCAAACGATTTATTTAAGAATAAGCTTTTTCATTAGATGCGGGTATTTTAATGAAACCTGACGCCTTTCCTAGTTTAAAAAAAATGAAAAGATATGTAGTTTAGAAGGCCTAACTATAAAATTATTTCTCGTAATACCATATTGTAGAATAGTCATAAAATATCGTGCAAAATTAAGCATTTGGAATTCAGATGGATGAAATAACGCCGATTTTCCATCTTCTATATGTTTCATATTGAGCGATTTTACAATAAGCGTCAATTTCAGGAAATTTCAGAAAAACCCCGCGCTATGTGAGGTTTTCTGCATATATGGGGCGACAATGGAAATTCTGGGATTTTGATGATGCTATACGAAAAAGATGGCCCCAAAATGAACTCAAACATTTTAGCCACTTTCTCTATAATTAGCGTAGCCCTCTCTCCCTCCGAACAATTACTTTGATTAGTAATATCTATGGTAATTTGTATAAACCATTTCCTTGATAGCCTTTCCGTCGAACGGAAATGGAAAGCGAAGGGACGTAGAAAGAACAAACAATGTGTCTGCCATATACGAGGCCTGTTTTTTTAAGTAAGCACCGTTTTGAAATCCGGCCACTGCAGTGCTGCAGTCGGCATTTAGCGCATGAGCGCTGTGTACCTACATCTGTTAAGAAGCTTCAGACGCCATTACGGAAACATTCGACCGTGTTTGCCTTTGTTTGTGAGTACAGTAAGTCCTCGATTTACGTCGGAGATGCGTGTTGAAGAAGAGCGACGTAAGTCGAAATAACTTAAAACGGATCCAGATATTCGTGACCCCTGAAATCCCGCGATGAATCAAGGCGCTAATTTAAAAATTTCGTTTTTTGCCTTTATCCAGGAAAAAATAGCAATTTCTGATAGGGTTATTACGTCTCAGTTATCAAAAAACGCAAGCATGTGCACATATAGTCTATTTTATTAGCATTAAACTGGGAATAATTTTCCGACGACCCTTGTCAGAATGGACGTAACATCGAATCAGAGATAAATCGAAACGACGCATACCTCCGCCGATTGAGAATCCCGCCGACTGTAAAATACACGCTGTGATTCGTTTTCTCGGAGCTAAAGGCTTTAAAACGTCTGAAGTTCATCGTCAGATCAGTGAAGTTAATGGAAAAAACATTATGAGCGATGGAATGGTACGGCAATGGGTTACAGCTTTTAGAGAATCCAAAACAAAAGGCGTGGCACGTTGAATAAGGGAATCGTATTGCTCTTTGACAATGCCCGTCCACACACGGCTAATCAAATTCAAGATCTCATCGGATCATTTGGGTGGGAACAACTTGATCACCCTCCGTACAGTCCCGATCTAGCACCGAGTGACTACCATATTTTTTTGCATTTGAAGATGCATCTGGTCAGCTCCATTACGACGATGATGAGGTCAAAACGACCGTATTGCAGTGGTTATCAAATCAGACGGCAGACTTCTATGTGGATGGGATTCAAAAGTTGTGACAATTGCCTTAATATTATTGGAAAGTATGTATAAAAGTAGATTAATGTATAGGTTTTCATGGAAAAATAAAATTGTTAAGAAAGGTATCCTTGTCTTGTTTTAATTTCAAAACGGTAATTACTAAAAAAACACTCCTCGTACGAAGGAAGAAGGTATATAAATTGAATTTGTATTAAACCATCCAGCTAAAGCCTTCTTCACCTACATCTACATAATACCCCGCGAGCCGCCGCATGGGCGTGTGGCAGGGGGTGTTAGGTCACCAGCCGTGCAAAGGTGTAAGTTTTTTGGAGATGACATGGTGACATGAATTATAGGAGTGTATTTAGTGAGCTTAATTTTTATTATGATCGTTTATTGTTCGCGGAAAGATCGAGTTCTTGTACTTATCTGTTCGGCAGTGTATCTCTCTTATTTTATCGCATCTGTCAGTCATAGAGATGTAGTGACTAGTCATGATAATATTCTCTATGTCGCTCTGAAAAGTATCAGTTCTGAATTTCTCAAGCAACCTAAGCCTAGCGTGTAGCCTCCGAGTCTCTAGGGGCTCCCCCTTAATCCCTCTAAAAGTTGTGAGACACTATATGTACGCTCGCAGCAGTTTTTAACGAAGCGCGCTGCTTTCCTTTGTATTTTATTAATTTTTTTGGTTAAATCTATTTGACCAGGGTCCCAAATGCTCGCGGCGTGTCCGAGGTGTGGCTTAACCAGAGCGAAGTAGCATCTCTCTTTGACTTTTTCATCCGAGAACCTTCCTATTATACGTTTAATAAAACCTAGTTTCTTTAATGCTGCGTCACATATGTTATGTATGTGTAACCCTTATGGTGGCTTGTAGTGCAATGTGTAGATGGAGATTACATAAAAAATGGCGTAATTATGTTGTACCGTACCTAACTCTCCTTCCACCGTATCACGCGGTAGTCTCGTCTGTGCGGGCGGCGTTTTGTGTATACCGTTGGTTTCCCTTTCGCCTTCACTTTCTTAACTCCCTTTCCTCTCCCCTTCAAATCCCCACCCCCATTCTCACCCTCCCTCTCTTTTGTCCTTTTGGGAATGCAACAGCTAGCCGCCGCCACAGCCTCTGCCGCAGACGAGCACTTAATGAAAAGGAGGAGGCGGGACGCTCTCTGAGGACCCATTGGAAAGGTGAGGCACACGAGGGGAGGGTGGGAATGAAGGATAAAGGATGCCGTTTTGTACGGCTAAAGGTAGCCGAGGAAATGGAGGGATGGGGGGTGCTAGCTCAGGGGTATAGGAAGAGTAAGGAGGCGGGGCCGTACGATTTTTTTTGTCTACCGCGCACTTACGTATAAGCCGGCGTCACACAGGAGAATTTTTTTCCCTACTTCCTCACCCCCAGCTGGCTAATGTGTGTTCTGCTGTGCGTATTATCGCGAGGAAACTACGCGTTTTTCCAACATGAAAATAATGAGCGATTCTACGCAATCGCCACCATGGTCTGGGATTGGTGACCTATTTCTTTCAAGAAAAAACTCATAAGAGAGCTTGGAATAGATTTATATACTACCCAATGTCAATTTAGAACTCCGTTGTTTTCTCCTCATCACGAAAATGCTGTCGTACAGTAGTTATTCGGTATGAGTCGTTTCGGTTTACGTCTGATTCGATGTTACGTCCATGCTGACAAGGGTAGTCGAAAAATTTTTCCCTGTTTAATGATAATCCACATCTACATGATACCTCGCGAGCCGCCGCAATGGCGTGTGGCAGGGGGTGTTAGGTCACCAGCCGTGTAAAGGTGTGAGGTTTTTGGAGATGAAATGGTGACATGAATTATAGGAGTGTATTTAGTGAGCTTAATTTTTATTATGATCGCTTATTGTTCGCGGAAAGAACGAGTCTTTGCACCTATCTGTTCGGCAGTATATCTCTCTTATTTTATCGAATCTGTCAGTCATAGAGATGTTGTGAGGTGTCATGATAATATTCTCTATGTCGCTCTGAAAAATATCAGTTCTGAATTTCTCATGCAACCTAAGCCTAACGTGTAGCCTCCGAGTCTCTCGGGGGTCTAATAAAGTAGACTGTATGTGCATATGCTTGCGTTTTTTGATAACTGAGGCATAATCATTCCATCTGAATCAGCTACTTTTCCCTGGATAAAGGAAAAAAACTAATTTTGAAATTAACGCCTTGATTTATCGCGGGATTAAAGTGGTCACGAATATCTGGATCCGTTTTTACGTTGTTTCGACTTTCGTCGCTCTTCTTCAACACGCATGTCCGACGTAAATCGAGGACTTACTTTATTCGAAATACGACCATTAAACCGACATTTGAGTCAAGGCTTAAACCTGCGGTTCCCCGTATTGCGCCGAATTATAAAAGAGAATATGTAGAAGTTTTAAATTATTTGTTATATGCACATGAGTTCGTGTCAAAGCTATAATTAAAGCGTGGATTTGTATGTGCTATACCAGTGTTAATTCTCTTGTTTTTTGTTGAAAATATTTTAGCATACGTGAACAAATGAGGAGTTTTTGTCAATTGTAAATTGCATAATATTATTCCAGTGTCAATGATAAAGTTACGTACAATTTATTTGGCTCCACAAAAGCATGCGCCTGGTATTCTATTTTGTTTTTTTTATGATAATCGAGTCGTTAACCCCAATACGGAATTTTTCCCAAGGGGAAATTTTATGCCAACTGATATATAATTGCATTTCTGATAGTTGTATAACACATAGAAGACTACATTCATTATATTTGGTCAGCGGTACTAAGAATGTGTAGGTGCGGACATCTATGGCATTGCTATGGATACATAGCGGTAGCAATTGACCGCGAAACGAACTCACAAAGAAAATTGACAGGCTTTTCTTTTAACACTAATGATAAGCATTAGAACAGTATTCTGCCTGTAGAGATACTTATCAAAGATATTGCCTCATTTTCTACGGCGATGGAAGTCAAATATCGCGCGCGTTACCGCCTTTAAGCCGAGTCGTAGCCTGTGTTTACCCCTTAAAGTCGATTTGATTCATTGTGAACGACGCTGGGTGGAGCTTTGACCAAGTTGCCGAAACGACGCAGGGTGGTCTATTTTCCTATGTTAGAGGGATAAGTCATTTCTCACCGAAGTCTTCTTTATATTGTCCCAAATATTAGGAAGTATGCGCCGTAATAACAATAAAACATGAAACATAAAATATGCTTCTCGGCCCTGGTGGCGACGGAACAAAGTACTTGCCTGCTAATGCGAGGGTCGCGGGTCGCGACTGTGTGGAATATTTCCCCAATCAGTACATGAGTGGTGTTGTGTAGTTCGTGTTGACGTCAATGGAACCCGATTCAAATATCCGACGGTGCACTTTTCGAAGCAAAATAAATAAATTTTTAAAAATCTAGCATTTTTAAGTAGTTCCCTCGAGTAAGTATGAATTGATACTTGAATTGCCTTGTCCTAGTTCTCTTCTAATAATGAGAGCAATGAAAATAAATCTTTCTGAGGTATTCCACCGGGGAAGAAGGTCCATGTCTCCCGACGTTTTTGGAAAACGACTTGCTCTCCATCTTCATGGGTGTCTATTGTAAATTACATCGTATTATTCCAGCTCTTGTTTCCTTATTCCAGCTTTTATTCTTGCTCTCCATCTTCAGGGAACTCCTGAAGATGCAGAGTTCGGGAAAACGTAAGATCTTTCAGCAGTATTGAAAAAATCTACTTAGGTTTAAATGATGAAGAAATCCCTGCCGGGCGCTAACCCTCGCGCGTGTTAGAAGGAGCTCTAATTTTAATGGAGTTCCATGTGTGATGACTAGCGGAAGGATACCTATCCGATCGTGTACTGAAGTTTTCGTCCGTCTTGGACGCCTAATTGTGAAGGACTATTTGATGCTCGTTCATGTATATATATACATCTACTTGCGATATCGTCATGGCAGAGGTTGGCCCGCATTGACACGGGGAAAGTGTGATCAAGCGTTTTCGCTATATTCCGTTAAAGATCCTAGTTCCCCAAAATGCCTGTGTTCTATCTTCATTATACTCGACTCTTCGAGAATTTACCCAGTCTTCCAACTCGAGCGCCGGGCAGAACGCAAGGGATAACGCAAGAAAAAATGCAAGTCTCGTGAGAGACAGGCGTATTAGACCTTCCCCCTCGGATAACCCATTCGCTGCCTACCCACGCTTAAAAGGATACATAAAAGGTGTGCATCCTAAACCCCCGTCCTGCTTTTACGTATTTCTCCCTCTCTCCGACAAAATTCTCCCGCCCCTCCCTCCCCCCCCCCGCGTTTATGTCACTTAGGCTTTCTACAGGGTTTATTCTCCTCTCTCCCTTATTTTCCCGGAGCTTGTATGGCAGGGGGTGTTCTTACCCAGATAAGCGCTTCCCTTTAGCCGGATTCTTCCCCATTTTCATCCCTCACACTCTCCTCCCCCCCCCAACCTTCCCAACCGTGCCGAATCATGTCCCTTACCCTCCGAAGAGTTTCCACCCAAAATTCCGTCTGTTCCCCGTTTCCCTTTTTCTTGGGAACTAACCGCCTCCAGTATAT
The DNA here is from genome assembly GCA_963169105.1 of Ceriagrion tenellum. Classification (NCBI taxonomy): domain Eukaryota; kingdom Metazoa; phylum Arthropoda; class Insecta; order Odonata; family Coenagrionidae; genus Ceriagrion; species Ceriagrion tenellum. The sequence goes on from OY720637.1 coordinate 53,475,900, forward strand.
ATCCTCCTCTCTCCCTTTTCCCTCTTACCTATTTCCGATGCTTCCTTTCCCCTTTTTTGAATACCCGCTTTTTCGTGGGGTCACGCCCCCTACTGTCAAGATGGGCGTTTAAGCCCCAGAGCTTAAAAACTCTCGTGTCATCGGTTCCCTTGAAAGCGCTGGCTCGTCTACCCTCCGCCGCAGATTTAACGATGCGGTGGCCGGGACATAATTTTCGCGTCGAGCTCGACCGCGGCTGGTTCCAGAATATTTTACGACGGGAGGTATACTACAAGAGTGTCGTGTAATTAAGGGGGAAAATGTTGCCATGGGGAACGGTTGGGCGTCGTGTTTTGAAGGGATGTTTTCTGTATCGAGCATTGAGGTAGGTGAAGAGGGCGATTGCTATGTTGGCCAATGCTAAATGCTGTAACGTTAGCGTGGCCTGCCCGCCATATTAGTTAACCCCGATTTTCCTTTAGCGCTTACGAGCTGGCGGGCTGGTTTTGCAATTGTACACTGTTTTGCATGAATAACTTTTTGGAAATGAGCATTCATTTATTTCTTGAATATGGATTCTCCTAACATGTATGTTTTATTTATTTAAATTATTAATAACCCGCATTTCCGGTGGAAACAATGGTAACTCCGAGTAGAATTCATAACATATAAGGAGCCACTCAAGTATTACGTGAGACATTTTTGGTGGTCGGGGGGGTTGGAATCATCTTACATTATCTTATATAGGAGGGGGCAGGGAGTCTGGAACCAGTTTACGTAAGATTTTTGTCCGTCTTGAAGCATTGTATTGTTTTCGAATGAAATTTAGCAGTGAGATGGAGCACCCACTCGTTACTGGCGTATTTTCCGTAATCTCACCGCTACACCAACGTTCCTATTCTGTCGCCTGACCAGCTAGCTACATTACCTCTACTACATTACATGCTCAACCGAAGCGAGCGTTTAACGGAGAGTAGATACAAATATCTAACGTCTTACGTAAGGCTAAGAGGGAGGGGGGATTGGGAAAATCTTACATTGGCTTACATGTTGGGAGGGAGTGGGGTCAAAAATGGCATAAATCGTCTTACTTTATACTTGAACGACCCCTAACTAACTAGAAATCAGCATATTTATACTTATTGAATATGAATTCTCCTAACAAGTATATTTTATTTACTTAAATTATTAATGACCCTCATTCCTGGTGGAAACAAGGGTAACTCCGAGTAGAATCCATAAAATATAAGTAGCCGATATATATTTGAAGAGTTACTTGTCTTCAATTTCGAACAGATGGTTGATATTCTTGCTAAATATCCGTTAATATGTTCATTACATCGTGCTATCCATAGGAAAGTAAGGAAATAGTAGGAATAACGATTATGGTTGCTATTTCACTTGTCAGGCTACAGTTTGATGACGTAATGCCTATTCCATCTGTCTCAATGGAATCGAGGCTGTGGTGTCGCAAACTAGTGATGGCAAAGATTGTTTTCTTTGGTATTTGCGATCCATACTTGAATTTATTGTAGAGAGAAACTACAATATAGTGAAACGATTTTTAGGATTCATAATTAAAATTGAAAACTTCGTAGGTTTTTGATAGAGCTATCTCATAATGTCTCGATGTGTTTCGTGTACTTCATCGGCTTTCGACGGCATCTACAGGTTTACAATTCAGAACGTGCTATTTTATTTGTGACTTCGTAGTTGAGGGAAAAACTGATTAAAGACCTGGGATGATTGAAGATGACAGGGGCCTAATTTCCCGAACTTCTGTGAGTAAAAAGGAAACAATGTGCACAAAACTTCGTTAAACTTTTTCCCCTTAATCTTTTCTCCCGGAGACTTGAGCATCCTATCCCACAAATGTTTCCAGCGTCCGCATTTTTTCCGTAATGCCTTTTCCTCGATTGGCTCGCTTGGCTTCGTTTAAAACATCTTCCGGTTTGAGTGAATACGCTTGAGGAACGGGGGAAAAATGGTTGACACATGAATTTAGCACCTTTTAGGTCCGTTTTTATGATCTCTAGCAAAATGTTTTCTCGGTGTAGAAATCGGTGATATTACGTTCTCCTATTTATAGCTCTCGTGCCATGTAACTGAAATTATGGTTTGTATGTCGAAACCGAAACTCGCAGCGTTTAACTTGAACCCCACCTTATACAACCGAACCTTTAGGGTATTAAAACGTCTTCTACAAGATTTGGTGCCACAATGTCTGTTTGTTGTAATATTAATTGTAGTATTTTTACAATGAAGTATTTGTTTTCAATCACTCAGTCGCGCTGGAATGTCTGTAATAAGCTTTTCGTCTTAATGGTTGTAGTATTTTCAGAAGCGCGATCACTGAACTCCATATAATGAGCGCTCGTGTTATCATTATTTTTCAATTGCGCTCGTTAGAGTAAAAACATTTAGTTACAGTAAAAACCTGATCGTTATTCTTCAAATTTTGGCCGCTGATTGAAGTATCTAGTTTTAATTTATGGAGTGCGTTCTTAGAAGAGTAATATTGAGTATTGTCCGTCTGGGACAGTTTTCGTTTTGGATGTAGATAGAATGAGAATAGACTGAAAGTGTTCGAGATGTGGGCCTGGGATGAATGGAAAAGATACGGTTAACGGTTAAGTGCCTGATGTGGTAGGTGAGGAATGGAAACTTCTGGCTGAGATTTAAAAGAGGCAAAGTAGGCTGTCGGAAGAGGCAGTGAGGGGCAAATGGTCGTTAAAGAACGTGATAAAGGGGTGTAGGGCACTAGAAAAATAAGTTTTTATGCACGGGATTGAAGATGGGTAGGACGTAAGATGAGATTAATAAAGAAATAATATTGGTGGATAGGGCCCTGCAGATGTGAAAACCTTAAGAATTTTTTGTTCTCTTGCATTTAAGCATACATTAAAGGGTTGATTATCTTTTATTTTGTTAATGATTGATAGGATTTAGAACAGACAATTCCTTACTCTACCTTCAAACTATTTCAACAAGAGCATGCTCAGTCTAATAGCCTTAGATATTACGTGTTTGTGTGGGATAAAAAGACATTTACTGCAATAAATTAGGCTCTGAAATGGAGTTCGATTGAATTAAGATAAAATATGTACATACACGATTTCTGAATGGTGAATTATAATCGATCACAGCACGATATGAAGGCACGATCATTTTTGGTTCCACAAAACATATAAACGAAAAAAATGTATCTCCAGAGTAAAATATCGCACTCTGTTATGGAGCTCATCACTTTAAAATTATTATATTTTTAGAATACAAAAATAAATAATACGACTGATTTGTTTAGCTAAATATAGAGGCCATAGTAAGTTTCTTTAAAAAAAAACTGGAAGTACTAACTGTGCCCTGCATACATATATTTTGCAAGTTTAACTGTATGAACATATATCGTTTATTTTATGACTTTGAAAGAAAAACAATATTAATCACCCTCTAAACCCAGGAGGTTGTAAAGATGTGAGGCATAAAATGCTTAAAATAAGTTGCAACAGCCTAAATACTGAACGCCCTTGTCCTTCCTGACTGATGTACTCCTCCCAGTAATCCCCTCCCGGAGGTCCGAATGGGGGACTTATTATCTCCGGAGTGTTTTACTGGTAGGAAATCCATTCTGTCATCTATAGAATGCAGGGCTGCATCTCCTACGGAGACTAATGTGGTGCTTTCCCCGTTGCCTTCCACATCGCAGTACCCCGGCCGATTCCCGACCGGTCCGATCTTCTGCACTATCGATGCCTTCTGCTGAGACTGCTGTCAATCAGCAGTGGGGTCAAATTCTTGTAGCGTGTATAGGTTCGTTCGCCAGCGAGGAAAATATTTTAAACCCTCGGAACGGGAGTCAAACACGCTTCCACTAGTCCAAACCGGACCCTTATTGAATGCCCATCTGTTAAAAAAAAGTTAAAGGACTATTTGATCGTGCCTCTACGACCTTAAAGAATTTTTATGAGCGATGACTACCTCCTAGGTATGTATCTTATATCTGTATATGTCTCTTATTATATGATACTTATAACTCTTCCTATGCCTATGTCTATATAAGTCTACTGGATGAAATAAAATATTATAATAAACAATATCGTATCCTTCTCCAGGGCCGTCAATAGGACGGTACGCGTTTTTAAAAGTATAGAGGATTTTAATTTAAACCTACCTTACCTGGTAGGTTACTTAAAAATAACGAACAAAGGGATGAAAGATGGAACAGTTTTCTCGCTCCAGGTTCTATTAGCTTCCTGGAGTCGTATCTTCTTTCCTGCCCCCAAATTCACACGTGGCGCACGGCAGCCCCCTAAATTAAAAAAAAGCCCTAACCTTTCAACACCCTGGTCGATCCGGCGTGAGTTTTAATTTTTTCTGACCTTTCCTCGTCCCTAATTTTCTCGGGGAAGGAGTTGGGCAGAAATACATCCCCCTCTTATGGAGAGTTTTCTTCATTTTGTTCTTCCAGAAATTCTTGGAAATATGCGCTGGTTCCCTGTGGAAGTATCATTTATTTTAATGGACATTTTCATTTCCTCGCCAAATGTTTGCCGAACGAAATGTCCGGCGGACAGTTTTAACGGGAAAAAAATCCATTGTTTGTTTTTTTTACAGCCGAGCATTGAACCATCGTTCATCCTAAGAAAATTGGATGAGTTTTTTCTGCCGCCTCCTTTTGACTTCCAATCTAGATAGGGTTGTTAGGATATTTAGTGGAGGGCAAGCTCAGTAAAATCAGAGGGTTGTTTAGTTGAGGGCATTCTTCGCCAGGTTACTTCAGCTCTTTAACTGAGTTCATTTATTCTAGCAAGAGATAGCCCCATGGACTTCTAATCCAAAGGTCGTGGCTTCGTTCCCCACCAGGGATGAAAATTAAGCCGGCCCCGGTGACGGCGGGGTAAAGTCCTCGCCTGCTAACTGGAGGGTCTCGGGTTCGAATCCCGTCTGGGTGGAATTATACAACTCAGGGCAAGGGTGTTTGTTTTGGTCTGTTGTTGTTATTGGTGATATAAATTGGTCAAGTGCGCTGTATTCGGGGAGGTAAAGATTAAAAAAATAATAAAATCCTTTCCAAAAAATTAGGGAAAAATAATTACTCATAAAGAGTCAAATAAACAAATGTGACTGTCGTTGAAATGGTGGCGACTTTTACCATAAATCAAAGTGATTGCTTAAATACTTCCAATCTCGGTTTCGTTCGTATCTCTACTTAAAAAACTTTTTTATGCATGATGCACACGAGAGGATTTGACCGTGGTGTACTAGCGGTAAATTTGGGTGTATTGTTTCTCTATTGTATTTGCTAAGGTTACATCTGCTCTATAATGCAAGACGTCAATCCTGAATCGCAAACAGCTACATGTGAGCTACCTTTGATATTTAGGACGGCGTTATACCTAACGGGAAAATTTACCGCCGGCCAAAGTAATAAATATTTGCGGCTTCTTGCATATTTTGGGGATATAAATCCTATATTCTTCTTCTTTACATGAGTAAATTAATAAGACAAAGACTAAAATACTAGTACGCGGGAGAACGAAGCTGAGTATAGAAGTCACCCTGAGGGGAGAAAAATTAGAGCAAGTGGATTCCTTCACCTATCTCGGAAGTACAATAACGTGGGATGGAAGATGTGCAATGGACATCAAGCGAATAATAGCCCTGGCTAATAAGGCGTTCATGGGAAAAAGAAAACAGCTTTTTTCAATGAAGATAGAACTGCTAACCAGGAAACAGTGCGAAAACATTCGTGTGTAGCGTGACACACTATGTATCGGAATCATGGACCATTGGAAAAGCTGACCAGAAGAGACTAGACACCTTCGTAACCTGGTGCTGGAGGAGGATGATGAAGATAAAATGGACGGAAAAAATAAGAAATGATGAAGTGTAGAGAATAATAAACAGGAAAAGACTGTATGGAACACGATAGAGAAGAGAAGAACAAGATACATTGGACACACCCTGAGACACAATGGGTTTGTGAAGAACATAATTGAAGGGAAAATAGAGGGAAACGTCCCCAGAGGAAGAAAACCCAGGAATAAGTTCATGGACCAAATAAAGAGGAAAGTACATAGGAAGAGATATCAGGAGTTAAGGGAACTAGCTTTAGATAGAGATGGGTGGAGGGATGCAGTCAACCAATCTTAGGGCCAATGATATCTAGAGTGTGAAAAAAATGAGATTCAAGTCATTTCTCGGTGCAACCGCCTTTAACGCAATAGCATTTGGTATGCTGACAGCTGACAATGTGTGGCGATGTGTAGCCCAAAGTTCACGTATATAAAACACGCAACCGCAATAGTGCAATTCCCATGGTCGTATTCATTGAGTTAGATGGGGAGGGCGCTTGCTATTGCGGCCAACGTTAGAAGCTGTAACGTGGGCGTGGCCTATTCGCCATCTTTCTGAACTCTCATTTCCCTTTAAGGCAGTTTGAGCTAAATATCATTTTACCTAGAAATCAAGGAATTTGGTCTCATTTTAAAGAAACAATCTCACCCTTCCATTGACACCAAAAATTCAACACCTCAACTTGCCAAACTCAACTCAAACTCAACAATTATTTGCCAAAATACACCAGCCCTTTTACATGGGAAATGGCACGTGTATGCACTCCAGAGAGACATTATTTACAAAATGAGGAATTTCTAACACTTGTGGTGAAAAAAACTAACCGTGTAGTTTTTATGTATTCTTAACTATTTTTGAAAATTAAATCATACTGTCACCGCAATAGGTTCTTGGGTATCACAAAAAACCTTCCGTTTGGAAGGAGTTTCTAACGCACCGCGCGAAAAAAATGAGTCAAGTTAAAGACTTATTTAGACATTTTCATTTAATTACTTACCATTTCTGTCATATAAAACTATATTATTGCACCATTAATGATGCAATATTTAATTCATATGTCCTTCAGCTGATGAAATTAAAACGTTTTATTCGAATATGGTCTCTATTATGACTAAGAAACTATCTCGCTCGGACAACCTTAACGCTAACAGGCTGATGCACTAATTTTACAATTTTACGATGTTTCCCATCGTTCATCTGCTATAAATGAGCATGCACTTACTTATTTTATGTGTATTATCCTAACAGATATTGAATATTTATTTGAATTTATAATCATCCGCCTTCCCAGTTAAAACTATGGTAAAATCGAGTGGCATCCATATTAATCAGTAGCCAATATATGTTGCAAGAGTTACTTGCCTTAAATTTCAAACAGATGGTTGAAACTCTTGCTTGAAATCCGCGTATTCGTCCGTTCCGTCATGCTATTCAAAGGAAAGTAAAAAGAGAGCAGGGATAACCAATTTGTTGGTTATTTCGGTTGCCAGGCTTCAGTTTGATGACGTATTGCCCTCTCCATGTACTTCAATGGTCGTAATGCATGATGGCTCGCGGCTTCGTTTTGAATTTAGAATCGACAATCGTCACGAAGATTTGTGGACATGAACTATGAACTCGCGTACAAGATTTTTCGGCCTGCTAATGTTGCCAAGTTTATTTACACCGTGTGAGTGGCTTAAAGAAACAATTTTAAACATCCCACCACCGCTACCGCAGAAGGTACAGGCGGTACGCGATCCTTTTCGAGGCGTCTGGGGTTGAGTTGCCGAGATGGAAAAATTTGTGTTGATGTATGTGTGGAGGAAGTCGAGCGACAGCTGCGATTATTCTCACCATCATGGTGGTGGTCTAGTAATTAGGGAGAATGAAGGATGAGGATGAAGAATTGGGATGGCAAGAAAAGGCAACCATCAAGAAAATGGTCCGCTTGCGCCTCTAAAGATCGAAATTCCCATTTGACGGGCTCTGTTAACTACCGCTAAGTACAAGCGAGCTCAACCCTCCGATTAGTCTGGGAATGGAATCGTGGATTAAGCTTCCTCTCGCGATTTTTCCGTTTGAAAATCATCAGTCAACGATGGCAATCGGTTTTCTTTCAGCAAGTCGCTATTACTGTTGATTTTGCTTAACTTCTTAAACGATCATGGAGGTGGATTAATGGTAGCGTCACAGTAATGGCGAATCCGTTCCCACGAAGCCTCGCCGACAAAAAATTCATACTATATTTCCACAATGACTTCCTCGTTCCACAGGAACGAGTGCTGCCCAGGGTCATACGGGCCCGGTTTTGTAATTCCTGGTTATCGTTCACATCTATTTCACTTATCTCGTTACACAGATAGTCTTGGAATCTTTAACCTTTTTAACTTAATGTCAATTGATAGTGAACTCTCAATGGACGAGCGAGTCGTATTCGTTACGTTTCAAAATCACTGAAAGATCTGCTTTCTAAGAGGCTTTTCCATTCATTTGCTGTGCTTGACATAATTCTAACGTGTCGGATTAAGCGTGTGGAAATTTGTATCTCTTTCGACGGATTGTCAAACAATGTGAATAGATGAATGTGGGACGCTTTTCACTGACGATGGCGTGCCTGGTGGGCTCGGAAATAAATAGTTTCTGCTGTCATATGTAGAAAAAAATGGGGAAAGTTAGAAAAAGGTACGTTATGAAGGCAATGTTGAAATATACCTTGTGTAAATATTATAATGCAAAGTGACATTTTTAATTAAATACATACACTACAAATAAGTCACATTTCGAAATAAGTTTTATTATCAAATCAATTGCATTTTTTTAATGCTTAAATTGAACTTTTAAAAAACCAATATAGTAGCAGTATTTTTTCATGCCGATGTTTCATAATTCTGTCCATAGAGTGTTTAGGAAGTTCCACCCCGACTGTAGGAGTCAAAACTAATAGTAATTACTAAATTTTGGTTAATTGGTTTTAAAAACTTGCTTCCACTGATGGCACTTGTGTGCCATTTAAAACCAAAATCAAGGTGGGTCATTCCATGTCCAATAAAACTACAGCGCACAATATGGTGACGATAAGATTGAAATTTTGCCAAACTATTACACTTATTTTATTTTTGAAAACTCCAAACGCGTTATTCTTAAAACACGTACCCCATCGCTTTCACTCAATTTCCGATATTTTGTAGCTAAATACCTTGTCTACACAATATTAAATAATCGTGATCGCAATTTTCCCTTTAAGGGAGAAATTAATTTTTTTTCGTCGGCCTACTATCCATTCGTGTTGCACTTTCGCAACTCCTTCGGCTGTGGGGCGGTGCAATTTTCATCGTACTGTGGTGAAATACATATCACGTTTAATTTAAACCGAAAGTGCTTAAGAAAGAAAATATCAGAAGTTATCAAATCCCAACAATGCCTAGGCAACTTTGTTTCCATCTCGACTAATCTTTAAAATTTGATTCAGCTGAGATCTCACATTGCCTAAGCAGTAGCGTTGGAGTAACGCCATTGTTGAGGCTCTACAATCACGGGCCATCAGTGAAAAAGCAGTCCGATGAATCGAGTCCCAATTAGCTGCTTCTTGGTCGAGGAGTCGAACGTTATTTTACTGCTTTATTTAAACTTCAGTTAACTGTTTCAAAATGCCGTCTCGACGGTGTTCACTAGGTAGGTCACTGTACAATCCGTGCTGAAGGGTAATTAAATATTTTTTTAGAAGTGCCTAAAGATCTTGAGAAATCCAGTAATTAGAAACAATTAGTGGTGCGAAAGACATTGTGCCTGTGTGTTCCCTACATGATTAGTAGTTCCGCGTTTTTACCTCTGTTCATTAAAATATTTGCTGCAATCGATTAAATTTGAATGCAAGTAAGCGAGTGAAACACTTGCGTCCTGTTACCCCAAATTTATTTACACCTTCATTTAAGGGACACTGGCTAATCTAGAGAGCCACAACCTAGATTGCCATGCTCGTCAGGGCGAAGAGCAGTCTACATTCAGACCTCGGTTGTGGATTCGCTGATTGATAGAGAGAAAACCTATCTGGAAGCAGCCAATGCGAATATTCTCCGAAGGAAGAAGTTCTAGATAATTAATGCAACCCATAAATTACTTGGGAAATCGTCACTGAGTTTAAAACAAGTAACTCATTCAAAATCATGCCTGGTGAAGTTGAAGCACTCTACTCTACATATATATATAATGGTTATATAGTGATAATTTGTCATCGATCATTCAAATAAGACATATTGGGTTAAAAATGATGAATTTTAAATCTGAAATGCATCGTCGATGCTCAAGTGGGTTTGTCGTTGTTGATAGATTGGCATTCCCTGTGGCAGAACCGCAGGAGCGTCCATATAGAGAACCTAAATGCGGCGCAAATCTTTTGTTGTTCGTCGAGAAACTGACCCTGTTCGGACTGTGTGCGTTGAATGTGGAGTACCTAAATACGAAAACCCACGCATGCACTAAAAGTTATACTGTGTGTCTTATTTGACGCAAATTTTTATAGGTGCGGACGCGGCTTGAAATAAACCTTTTTGTCCTACTCTATACCCACATACTAAGGAAGAGAAATATCTGTTTCTCCTATGATTTTGCACCAGTAGTTAGAATCCCTCGTTGTGGCCGATTGCTTAGAATTATATCCCATCCGAATGGAAGCCGATTTTCTCCTACAACGAAAACAGCGTCTCCACATTTGTTTTTTTAAGTATTCTACCGGTTAAAGTAGGTTTTGCTGAGTGTCAGAGAATCTCCTCTCCGTTTTCTTCACTTTCCGGAGCCTATCTCCCTCTAGTATATCCTTTTTCGCCTCAGCATACGATCTGCCCTTTTTCTTCCTGTCATTAAAACCTATTCTCTGCCTTCATCTTACCCGCTTGCGCACCATCCGTCCCTCTATCACATTCTTGAGCAACCCCTCGCCCCGTATTATATCCTCCAGCCACCTACTCTGCTGATCTCCCCATTTGTTGGGTAAAGTTATTTCCCCAATGTTTACGTGGGGCGCTCCCATTCTTGCACCTTTAAACTACACATTTACCAAAGAATGAATATGTCAGCCTTAATAAAGATGAAAATTTTGGCATTTAACTTATGGAAATTGACACCCCGTGGCGAGCATCCTCGAACTCGCCCTGGCTCAAATATCGTGTGGAACGGGATCAAAACTTTTTAAACCAACAAACTGGACGCGCCAGGCGTTGCTCTTGGCGCCACCAGGGCTCGAGTGATGAATGCCTGAAGCGACTAAATTCCGAGTCGGACGTCGCCAATTAATCAGGGAGATGGTTAAGACCGAGTCTTGGGCATTAATACAACCCCCCCCCCCATCCTCTGAGGTTAATGGTCTATGGCGTCGGCCTGAGAGGGGAACGCATTTATCTCTCGCTCACTTATCAAAATCTAATAAAGGAGTCAATACCTTCTCCTCGACCTGCTTTCAGTCGAAAATAAACCATCCACATCAGCATGGAAAGAACTGTTTTGTTCTTAGTGAAGAGGGTTACCAACGAGGTGGCAATACCTGAGAACACTTTTTGTTCCCCGTAGTAAAGCTCTTTATGGTCCAAGGACATTGACTGCTGGAAAGCGTTGATAGAAAGGAATAAAGGCTTTCGAAACTTGGCGCTTCAGGCGAATTCTGAAGATCAATCAGACGTATAGGATCGAAAACGAAGAATTTTACCAGAGATTAGGAGGTGGGAAATCATACGGAGCACTATATTGAACACAAGGTTCAGATGGGTATGCCAGACTTTGAGACACTGTGAATGTCTTATTACGTCCAAAGTAATTGGTGATGTAGGACCATAGTAGAAGATAAAGTGGAAAGCATAGTCCAATTAGGAAGACCTAGGTACGAATTAATAGGTCAGCTTAAACGGGATATGAAACAGAAGCGCTACAGGAACATAAAGGCGTCTGCTGGGGGAAGTGTTAAATATAGGGCTGCAGCCAACTAATCTTAGTATTCTATGATTAATGATGATTATCAAACATCCTGTCTCCATTTTCTGTACCTGGATAACCGAGTTCATTATAAAAAAATATTTTTACGGTTACATTAAGAATGTTTTTCTTCTTCTATGCAACTGCGTAGGTCAGCGTATCGTAGACGTTTCTCCCCCGTTACTGGAAGCATCTTCAGGTTGAAGCGGCGTTTGCATGATTTATGCCAGTGTACAAATATAGGTGATTTCTTGCCCGTTTGGGAAATGTTATATTGGCAAAACGTAGAGAGCAGGGTAATATTGGGGATTCCTTGCCCGTATGGAATATTTTATGTTGGCAATACTGACAGAGCAGGGTAATCTCCAATAAAAGAATAACATGGGCTGCTAACGATACAATTCCGAGTATCGGCATTGGCAAAACATCTCCGGTTGAAACTCATACCGACATTGGCTTTGGAACAGGACAAAAAACATAAAATTTTAAGGTATCGCGATTATGGAGTCATATTCATAAGATTTCATGTGAGGTGAGAATAAGCTGAAGCTTTCTTAAGAAATGAATAATTCTCTTAGGGATAGATAACATCCTACATCTTCGAGAACTTAAGCATCGTAAACTTCATGTTCCTTGATTCTATATCAACAAATTTGCTAGTAGAGACAGAGATGAACGTAGGAACTGATGATATTTGGTACAAGAATGTTAATTGCCGTTATTGTTAAAAATAAGGGTGTCGGCAAATGTCGACGTTCCATGAGAGTTTTCATTGAAATAGTTCATTAAAATGATTCAATTCACCAAGATTTTTTCAACTGTTTTGATGATATTTACTCGGTGATTACTCCGTTGAATTACGCGGAGGGTACATTGAGGATAAATTCATTTGGACGGGGATATTAAACGGAAGTTCGTGGTTCGATTCTCGGTCCTGGTGGATTTTTTCCTTTGCAAATGCCCAATTACTCGGACTAATTTAACCCTCTATGATTGAGAGAGTCAAATTTGTTACGTTCCAACATCATTGAAATATCTGCTCTCTCAGAGGCTTTCCCATTTTGTTGCTGCACTAGACAGAATTTTAACGCTTCGGATTAAGTTTGCGGAAAGTTTCGTCTCTTTCGGTTGTTTGTCAAGCAATTTGAATAGAGGAATGCGTGACACTATTCACTGACGATGGTGTGCTTGGTGGAGCTCTGAAATAAATAGTTTCAGCTGTCATATGAAGAAAAAAGTTTAAAAAAGGTACATTGTGAATGTAATGTTGAAGTATACCTTGTTTAAATATTATTGTGCACAGTATTATTTTAAATTAAATATATACACTACGATTACGTCACATTTCAAAGTTAATGTTATTATCAAATAAATTGCCATTTTTTAACGCTTAAATAGCACTTTTTAAAAACTAATATAGTAGCAGTATTTTTTTCATGCTGATGTTTCATAATTTCGTCCATAGAGGGTTAATATTTATCCGGTGAGAAGTTTAACTAACAGCTTGACGCAATCATGTTTTCTTAACGTATCTCAGTAGTCATCAACCTTCTATCGCGTGTCTGATGGAAGGACAAACGAACACAATTCCGGTGAGCCACACAATTAAAATCGCCCTCGTCAAATGACACCGTTTGAAATCTCCAGCTAATCTATATTCCAATCAAGTTTATTCCGACGATTTTTCTTATTTTCCTCCAAAATAATTAATGAAAGGCTCATAATTAATGCGTCCGTAACTTATTTGATCTCTCTTTAATGCCTCAATCATTCTTCCGACCAAACCTCCGACTTTTGACGTCGTGCCTTGGGGACATCAATCTCGGGTGTACTGGCGTTTGCTCACACCTACCGTAAAAAAAATGAATTCTCCTGACTTGTTTACCAAACGCTCATCTTAAATCAAACAGGCATGATTGATCATTTGCTAAACGGCGGACTGACTGAGCAGTGGGGGCGTTTGCCATTTCGAACCATGTCATCAAACATTTTTCGTGTGCTCTGTCTCATGATCTTGTTCTCAACTCACCATGTTTCATTCTCAATCAACAGGCCATCTCCTCATTGTTTTGAGAATGAATGGAGGGCATGGCATTGTCATGGGATAAAAAAGATCCTTATTTCTGTGGCTGAAATTAATGGTTCGCTCACAGTCTCTAGTTTTATTTTTTGGCGAAGAGTTTCAGTTTTTTTCATTTTTGCTTAGTTGACGATATTTTAAAGGCAAAAGGCATATTCCTAGCGACTTTTTCGCATGTTTCAAGTTCCTCTCATTTCAACAACTTACGATCATTAAATGGTTAAAAACGATTCTTCTTCATGATTTATTTGAACCTTCTCCTCGTACTAGAGATCGCCACAAATGGAGCGAAGTAAACATTTACCTACAGATAATTGAAGTTTAGTCAGTCAAACCACAGATATAAGCGGATAGTGTCAGAGAAACGAAATTACGAATTTTCTAAATAGTAATGCCATTTTTTGGCATGGAGGGGGTGGGACAGCGGTAGAGTGAAGCAGATAGAATAAGCAATTAATGCTAAATAAAAAGAATCAGGTTATGCGATTATGTAAACAAGTACAAGGTTTGTCCAAAATTTCACTGCGCTTTTGCAGTCCCGAAAATGTCTGAAAGAGCTGACAAAGTGACCGGAATCCTAGATGAATGAGTAATTTTTTCTAAGAAAAACTACCTTTTCGCACATTTCTTGCTCCCATGATCTGCTAAAAACAACGGTGAATCAATTCGTTATAATCCAAGGGCATTTGCCAAGTCAAGTGGTGTTTATCCCTAATATTTCAAGTGCTTTTCTCGCTCGATTGTGTAGTTTTTCAAGTCGCATACTTTGCATATCTTAGCTAGCTGATCTTTATGATATTAAGGGCTATATAGTTCTGACATCTTCCTCCAATCCTTCGTCTGCAATGCCGCTTCGATATACTCAATTAAATTCTGAAATGAACCTACTTTCGACGCTCCGTATCCATACCTCGAATTCGAAGTTTGGCTTCTCATGTGTTGAGTTGAAATGAATTTGTTCGTATAAAATACTGGGAAAAATGGAGTTTTCGTCTTATTTCCTCGGCAAGTGTCACTTATCCCTTTAGGAAACTTAGTTTTGTCATCCTCGTTTTGAAAAAATGCACACTGTAGAATAAAAGGAAAAAAACTTTCTTTTGAAGGATATCTGTAAGGATAAACTGTATCTTATTCTTTCCATTTTTCGGGATTCATCCGCGTCGTTTTTTTTTCGACAACGTTTCTCCTCCTATCGTGAGGGCGTCTTCAGGTCGAAGATGACGTTGTCGAAACGTTGTAGAAAAAACAACGACGCGGCCGAATCCCGAAAAATGGAAAGAATACCTGATCGCCGCGGATACCTGAAGCAAAACTATATCTTATTTAATCTCATTCACGGGTTGAAGACATTTTTACCCCGGGTATGTTGCGTTTGAATGCTGATCGGAAACAGGGGCTTCAATATATGTTGAGAGTCATATCCAGCTTAGCACTAGTTACATGATACAGACCTTTCAAGGAATCCAAGATGGTTCTGTAAGTAGAATTGTTTCCTGCCTAGATATATGTTAATTTCACATACCTATGGGTGCTATGTGGTGGTATGTACAGTAACATCAAATGCTATATGGTTTTACTGTTAGAGTGGAAGACTGATTGGTGTTCATGGTAGAGTGAACGAACGAAGTGAACGGGCAGTTTTTTTTCGGGAGTCTTTTAAACCTAGCTTTTTCTTAGACAAAGGAGAGAACCGATATCTAAAACCTTGGGGCATGATGTTAAGAAAAAGCTAGAAAAGAGTTTCACTCGTAGCATGACTTAACTTGGTAGAAAAACTTTGATGAATGAAACTAAACATAATAATTAAAAAAATGTTTGTTTCAATTGATTTTCCCGGCATTGTGTACTTCATGAGAAAATATGCCCTGAAATTTCCATCTTCAATAGCGTTGCAACAAAAGAAACGGGAATCTATAAGTTATATTTATTTGATTGAAATAACACTATCATCGAACCACGCGGTCATTTTCAGCTCGCATCACCTCAAGATGCCACGACCCATTTTTCGTGCGCCTGGATGTGGACTGCACGTGGTCTCTCCGTTTGGAAAGAAGAATATTGTCACCAAAGGACTGATTCCATCGATACACACTTTTCAGTTAGTGACGGAAAGTTTACGCATGCCGAGGAGGTGTCGTTTTGTTGACTCTGTTGAGTCAACGCATCCCAACGCGGCCGCCGCCGTCGCTATTGTTGTCCGAGCCGAGAGTTTGGGGCGGGGCGAAATCCGGCATCGACACGTGGAGTCCCAGTCGTTGAAAGCCACGCACAATGTTGGCGTTCACACTCTCTGGCCTTTGAGCCATGGATGCACTCAAAATGAGGTCTGTTGCTCATTCCCACGTGCGTACAAAAACTTTCGTTGGGTAGGCGTAGACGGCACTTGCCATTGTGAATCAATTCTTGAAGCTGTAACGTGGGCCGCCATATTTTTTCCCTCCGATTTAACTGAGTACTCAATAATCTGACGCACAAATTTTTGATTTCCTGATTTTCTCAATCGTTAACTCACTAGAAATCAGCTGGCATTTTCTTTTTGAAAGTATATTCTTAATATATTTTTTTATTCATTTAAATTAATAATTATCCACTGTCCCAGCCAAAATAAAGTGTATAATCGAGTTAAAACAATATCTCCCAGCAACAATCACTACGTTTACCAATCGAACTTAGATCGATTTGGCCGGTTTAGCTCGGTATGGTAAACGCAACGGGCTAGCGAGATCGATATGAGAAGCCGGCTAACTCGGCCCGCTTTCTCTGCCAGTCTGGTCTGAGATTTCAAATCGCTATGAACCGATTTAAATCGATATTTCAATGGATTTCGCATTGGTTAACCAGGTGATCCGAGTTGGCTGGCTTAGTATGTTCAGATCGGACCGAGATCTTATCGATCTGAGTTCGATTGGTAAACGTAGTGAATATCTCCCAGCAACTTCCACAAGAGGTAGATATTTGCTATTATATCCGATATCCGATGATGCGCTCACTCTCCCGTTATTTTCAAAGACAAGCAAGAGAAACAACTGGGGGAAGCAATGTGGCGGATGTTTCGGTTTTCTGTTTTCAAGTAGATGACGTAGTGCCCTCTTCGTCTACATCAATGCTCTGCATCCTCTACGGCGCTGCTTGAGAGCGTTTTTGGAGCGGTCATGGAACTACTGATACAAGGTAGAACCTTCTACCTTGTATGGGCCAAAAGTTGTCCGTTCTGTGCAGAAAGTCAACCGGATGACACGAGCTGCAAACGACTCCGAGTATCCGATTGGGAGCGATTTCGTTGGTTGCACAGATTTGCGTGACACTTTGCATTCGTGTACGTAATAAAAATGTCTATAGATAAAGCTGAAAAAATTGCGTGTTACTGATTTGGCATCTTGGCACTTTGACGCTATTTTAACACGTAGTTTTATGGCTCTTGGCAAACATTTCGAAATTATTAGATCACATACGATCTGATTTTCTTTAGAACATGAAATAATACGTTTCATATCATTGTTGTTGCGGTGAACAATGTCACGGAATCATACAGAGTAATAAATGCGTATTTTGGTTTGATTTTTCGCTTTAATTTCGAATTCTGCGCCGAAAATTGGAGTCATCACGATTGGTTATTCACGCTGGATAAACAGATGAACTAAAGTGTAGTGCAACATTCTTTTTTGATTTATCTGAAGAAGAGTTAAATGTGCACTAAATGATTCACGATTAGCTCTCCAACCACCTGAAGCAATGGCAGAATGGAGTCATGTAACTACTCGCATCCTCAAGAACTGAAATGGTATCATACATTCGATCGATTTTAATTACCAAATAACTATTTTTGTCGTACGATCTTTTTTACTGCGGAAATAACCGTAGAAACAGTTTACTTATTAATGAAAGTTGCGATTCCCAATCATTTTCAACATAAAAGTTGTCTTGTCGCCGGCAAACTTGGACCCGATACACTCGTGTGGATGTGATGAAAAAGTAGAAGAGAGATGCTACTTCGCTCTGGTTAGGCCACACTTCGAATACGCCGCGAGCATTTGGGACACTGGTCATAAAGATTTAACCACAAAAATTAATAATATACAAAGGAAAGCAGCGCGCTTCGTTAAAAACTGCTGCGAGCGTACATATAGTGTCTCACAACTTTTAGAGGGATTAAGGTGGGAGCCCCTAGAGACTCGGAGGCTACACGCTAGGCTTAGGCTGCTTGAGAAATTCAGAACTGATATTTTTCAGAGCGACAGAGAATATTATCATGACTCCTCACTACATCTCTTGGTCTGACAGATGCGATAAAATAAGAGAGATACACTGCCGAACAGATAGGTACAAAAACTCGCTCTTTCCGCTCACAATAAGCGACCACAATGGAAACTGAGCTCCACTATATACACTCCTATAATACATGTCACCGTTTCATCTCCCAAAAACTTAAATCTTTACACGGCTGGTGACCTAACACCCCCTGCCACACGCCCATGCGGCGGCTCGCAGGGTATTATGTAGATGTAGATGTGGATGAATACGTTTTCTTACTTTGCTGTTTCATCCAGATTGTGCGCAAACTTAAAATAAGTACGCAATACACTCCGTACTAGCGCTTGATGTAATCCGAACCACATCTCAGCGCTCAATCAAAGCCCTCCGCTGCGACCTTTCTCTATTTGTGGTATTATGGGTAGAGATGATAGAATCGTTGTATTTTACTTATCAGTGCTCTCGGAAAACAGGTCCAGGACAAGTCAGAAAGTAATTGCCCTAATTTTAATCTTTCTTTATGACCATGAGGACTTCTCAAATAATCTGATTCTCTGGAAAAAATACGTAGTACGAATTTGTTTGGACTCTCAATGGAGCCTCAATGGAAAATTTCTTCTGTAATGACGCTCTAATAGTTAATTAGTGCAATTTTCCCAGCGTATTCATTCTATTTTCCGTGCTAAGCCAAGCACCAGGTCGAAGGAGCACGTAAGTATTATTGGTTTCCCTAACAGCTAAGCTAGTCATTGGGAGCTCATTATGAGATTTTCCCCAGCATGTTTTAATAACGCTGGCATGCAATCCTGTGGTATTATATTTTTATTCTGACAGGATAATTTAGACAGGAGGGTTTGATTGCATATGTGGAAGGTTCCGATCAGTCTCGGTTTTTATTGATTGAGCAATCGAAGCGAATTTCGAGAAAAATATCTTGCATTCGGCTTTGCGGAACAGTGACCATTTCTACACAGTAATTTTCTATACTACGTGATCGCGGTGGGAAAATTAAACACGATCCCATTTGATCGGAGAGGGTCACATTTGACGGAGTATAATGGGGCATGTGTTTCTGAGAGGGGAATAATGGCGGGCGGGCGAATAACAGAGCAGGGACCTAGAAGTTTCCGGCTAATTCGCATCCCAGTTCCCCTTCGGTCCTACTCGTCCTCAGATATAAAATGTATATCCTTAGCGCCTTCCCGTCCCTCTCCACCGAAAGGCTGTTGCGCGACGCTAGAGATAGCGTGTTATTGTGGAGAGAAGGGTTATTACCCGAAACAACTATATCGCCTCCTCTTTAAGTATTCTGGCGCCCTGAGGGGACTTTCACACGGATCGCTCTGGGTGAGGTCACCGCCCCAATCGTCACAATTAGGCCGTAATGGGTGTGTATAAAGCCTTAAGGTGAGAATGGCCGATGGGACGAGGAAGGGGGGGTGTATCAGAACTTGTTGGTGCCGCTCCCATTAGGGGAATGGTAACGGACCGTGGATATGTAGAGATTCTCACGAAATGGAGTGAATTTCTTCGAAAGAGGGCTCGAGGCAGACTGAACTCAACATTCGCATGTGATTGATCCGTAATGATGCTGAGGTAAGAAATTATTGCATCATGGTTTCCTTTAAATATTCTTCTAATGGTTTATGCATCTTTACTGTATATAATTTTAAGGAACAGTTAAGCAAGCGACTATCCGTTGAAGTGCCTCATTGTTAAATAAAAGCCATTGGGCACATTACAGTGTCTTATAACTCACCAACAATTCTCTATGGGTGCTCTTAGGCGTCTGTGATAATCTGTGCTGCGCAGTTTGGCGCACATTTTTTCCTATGCTCTAATTGCCGGCGTAGACGACAAAGCACTTCCAGACATGTTTGAGGCCAGTTTCGCCTTCCTCCAGCTTCCATAGTAGATAACATTTTCGCCCCAAGTTTGTTAAAAAGTTATTACGACATTTGTTTGGAGCGATATTGATTACACCCACGTCGTTCCAAAAGTTCTTAATTTAACGAAAATGACATCTATAGTACATCATATTTCATTTTTCGGCATGAGAAGATATTGATTTTTTCACGAATTTGTTATTAATGTACTGAGTACACAATCAATCTCACTTTTCAGATTACGTGGTTAACTTCCGGTGCTGTCTGGACAGTTTCGTTCTCTTCATCTGTGCCTGTTTGGACTGAAGTGCGGTAGCTGATTGAATTGATCTATAGTGTAAAAGTCTCGAAAGCGTTGAGTTCGTTTCTTAAAGGACTTTGGTTAAATTTGTGGAAAAAAACATATGAATCCAACCTTTTGTAAAAATCACATGGAGGAGGTATTGGAGTAGTACTCGAGGATAAACCATTGGACGCGCCGAGAATGAATAGTATGAAACACAGATTTTGATGACTGAGATTATGACACCCTTACGGTCGTTCTATTCCAATGGAAAAGGCCTTGTGATCGCTGATTCCGTCTTTTAAATCCTCTCATGTAACCAATTCAGAAACGCGCGTCGAAATTCTCTCAGGAATGATGATTTTTAGAAACGAAGTCCGTTAAATATTATAATGTTTAATAAAAATTATTATATTTCCTTTAAATATAATATTATATATCATTATGTGCCCCCATCTGGGGACAGCAATGAAGCAATTGATGTGATACAACAATACAACATGCCGAGTCATTAACGAATTATTTCAATCTTCTGTTGTTGTGAAGAAGTGGAAGTAATACATGTTATAACTTTATTTACATTGTATCATTTTTCTGAACATACTACATGAAAAAATCGTTTGGTGATAAAGTGGTACATGGTGGAATTTTTCTGGTTCGTTGCACTGGAATCAGCACCCAAAACTCTACAAGATTCGCCTATTACTTTACAAACTATTGTCCATTGCAGGCCTATGTAATCTGTGCCTATAATGAAAAAAAAACTATTCCCTTAGTCCTCGTGAATATTTTTATCGTACAAACTAAACGCTTCTAATGGAGGATAATAGCGACAACAGATCTCGAATATTTCCGCCTTTTCCGGCACCTGATTAACGTTTGGATCGGTAACAGTTCGAAATCGTTCCGTTGTTGACGCGATGCATGGAAATTTCACCTCGGCGTGAAAATGGGGAGGAGGAACGATGTTTGCCCACCATGTTACCTTCGACGTTTAACGACCGCGCGGGACGTTGCGCATCGCGTTCTTCTTTTTGTTCCCCATTCTTCACCTATCGTCTATTCCATCCCGTCCCCGCCCATAGGGACTCCTCCTTTTCGTAGGCCATGTCTTTATTAGCATTTTACGGCGATCCTCGGGGCCGATGCGAGCGAGGTGTGAAGGAAGGAAAGAATCGGTTCGGAAACTCATGACATCGAGTGAAATTGGTGGGTTTGGCCGGAGAGAGGGGTAATACACTCCATTTGGCCGTTCCTCCGTTTACCGGAGCGGCGGAATTCCTTAATAAAGAGTTAAACACACGGCGGGGAGGAACTAGACACAGGGGACGGATCGAACCTATTGGAGAGAAAATGAGAGGGGTGGCGGGCAAAGTAGAAGCAGGGCTTCGATGATGAGATGTCGAGGTGGTTGGAGTTTTTAAGACTAAATCCTCGGGGTTGAACTCCGGTCGCCTAAGGAGCGGTTCCCTCAAAGGAATCTCACGAGAGGTTTTGGTCCTCTTTCCACCAAAATCATGGATGGCTTACGCTGTGAGAGATATTTAGACCAAATGGTTTCATCTGTAACAGCAAAAACTTCAGGCAAGCATGCATTTTAACACTCGTTAACTATATTGATGAATTTCCGCGAGAAAAAAATCCGCCTGTACTGTGAATTAACTAGACATTTGGACCACTAATCTGCGCAAGTTTCCGTTTTAAGGAGAAACCTTCATTTTAGGCATGCCCGATAACCCACCATGATTTTAGAATATTACATAAAGTGAGATTTGTACTATCGAATCGAGTGTAAAACATTTTACAAGATCTTCGATTCATTAACGAGGATATAATGGTTTTTAAATGATTAATTGATGAAAAATGCTGAAATACATTGCCTTAATGGCTGTATGATGGCCTCTCTTCATATAACTTTTTTATGTCAATTTCCTACCGAACAGCATTGTTCAAAAACTTTTATAAAAGTTTATAATACGTACTTCAAAGATGGTTTAAGTTTGCAGAGAATCGAAGAAATTAAGGTGACCCTCAGGCCACCTTAATTTCTTCGCAATGTGAGCAGTGGCTTTCGTATTGGTCTGGCAATACAAAGGACTGTGGTTCTGATTCTCGTCCTTATTGATTTTTTTCTCGGAGCAATCAAAGCATTCATTCAATGAGTGCTCAAATGCATGTTCCTCTGAGTTGTAGCGGGGATCGATGAAGTTGCCTTAACGTAAAAGTGATTCATCGCCGTAATTTCCCGACGAAGACACAATGAAACCAGATCTTTTTAAATTTAGTGGCAGAACGTTATGAAAGTCTAACAAAACTACAGAATCCAGTGATTTTGTCAGAGTTTCATCCCTTTTTATGAATATTTGGCCGAAGTAAAACAACATCAATACGCAGGCTATCTCGGTATTAGGGATGGTAAGGTAAAAACTTCACCACATCGACAGTGATGCCCTTTTTGCCTCTCCGCAAACTCTCTGAGCACCACCTTAGCTACCCTGCGTTTAGGGAGGAATTTTTATTTTAGGCATGCCTGATGACCCACCTTGATTTTAACATATATTATGAAGTAAAACTTCTATAATCGAATGGTGTAAGGATATAACTTGGTCAGCGGTCATTTAACACTAGGACGCCCGTACTTTTTAGCATCATTCAACGCCCTAAGGAGGGTCATTTTGAAACATCGTCATAATTCCTCAATTTGCACGATAAAGTTTCCATTTTAACAGTTTTTCTACAAAATACAACTCTTTTTATTTCCATAAATTGATATTTTTACATTAGAACACTAATAATTTTTACAATATTGATGATTTATTGGTATATCTACTTACGGCATTAGTATCAGTTAATAATTTTTTCAATTTTTTTTATTTTCCTTTCATGAAATGGCATAGTTCAATAAATTACGAAGGCCTTTCACATTATTTTATACTTATCTATAACTTTTCCATGTTTGGTTGCTATTAATAAGCAAAGTGCACAACAGTGCAAACATATGTCTGGATCAAAACGATCCGTATGGGCGTTCAAGGTAAATTCTAAAAAAATAGTTAATGGACTATTCCAGGGAGGTGAAAATTTGTGGACATAAAATCATGTTGAAATGAATAAAAGTCACGAAGGAAATCCTGCTCTCATTCAAAATGGAATTAAGAAATGAATTTAAATTCATGTTTGAGTCAAAATGACCCACCATTGGCGTTCTAGTGTTAACTATGATATATGGGGTTAAAAATGACGAATTTCATGGCTGAAATACATTGTCTTAGTGGCAGGACGATGGCATCTCTAAGCATAACTTGTTTATCTCACCTTCCGCATGAATAATATTGTTCAACAACTTGTATAACATGCACTACCTATTGAGACACTTGATACATTTTTTTCAGCTTAGGTCATCGGTGATATAAAACGAGTTTTTATTTTAAATAACAGGTTTCCGATTATCGTCTGAGCACATAGCCGACATACTTTGACAAATGCTGTAACGTTGCCAAGGGAGACTTCTGCAATTTACCTTGTTTTCTGAATATATTTAAATGTATAGCATAATTAGGTATTTAATATACAACGTTAAATTTTATAGGCGTAAATATAATTATACTCCTCTCTTATGGCCGGTTGCAAGAAAATTTAGTTCTAGAATCAATAGTTATGAGATCCATAAAAATATAGATCTCAAAAAAATATTCGGGTTGCAGGAACACATCTACTAGTTACGGTACTTATTTACCAATAGTTAATAGCTTCGAATATTCGATCTAATCTTCCACCGCCGGATAAAATTTATGAAATTTTAGCCTATGAATAATTCCTAATTCACATAATAATTTGTCAGTAAGAGTCAATTAACTGGTCATTTGTCTCAAAACAACTCTTTTACTTAATAATTAAGTCTCCAAGCGGTTCATTGCGCATCCGCCATCTTGGCTACTCATGGAACTCATTACACCACGCCATAAGTTAATGAAACCAGTAAATTTTTCGAATATTTCTGCAACACTTATTGAAAGGTTGCCATGGGCTATGTGTCCCATAACTTTGTAGAATACATATGTATCGTTCCTACAACTGGCCATTATTTCGTTAAAAAATCATACCGATCTAATCGTTCAGAAATAACTATGGAGGCTGGAGTCAGTATAATGGTTTTCGTGACGTGGGAACAGCTTCAGTTTAACGCTTTGTCCCTTAAGATAATATTCAAATGAGTATTTACATGAAATTTTAAAAATGTATAAAACCTAAATTTACTCATTACGGCTAATTTTATTTTCTTAAGAAAACTGTACTTCGTAGCTTAGGTTCCTCTTGAAAGGAATTCGGCTGGGAGAATTCGCCGTTCGCCTTGATGAGGTGACCTGCTGGGTCAAGAGGAACTTGCGCCGCGGGGAACAACTCACCAGAATAAAAATCCCGAGTGCCGCAGTCGACTCGCTAACGTCTTAAAACCTCGACGAATTATTACCGCCTTAAAAACCTTACGTGGATAACGCTTTGCTTTCTCTGCAAACACCTAAGGATGTTTTGAAATGACCTGTTATGTTCATATCCTAAATTTATCACTTAACGGCTGGACCACACTGATGGAAAAGCCTGTTAGTGGCGGAAGAGAGTTGTTAAGACCATTAAAATTACCATTTTTTACGTTTTAAACGTGAATTTAGCACTGTTTGGACCATTTTCTCCTCCGAGATCATTGATCTCGCTTAAAATTTTTCCGTGGGTGGCAGAACACCTCAAGTGAACTATCCGAGTATTGCTTTGGGAAAAGTGTATATCTTATGAGTACTTAAAAGCCCGAAGTTAGCTGTAGGCTCTATGAACGCTTTAAGTTGTGCCACGTGGCGCCTGGCTGGATGAAAAGAACGGTTTGAATACGTATTTCTCCCGAACGTCTGTCTTTATGGAAGCCTTTGGAAAAGACGGTTGAGAAACACAGGCGCAGTAGGAGAGGTACTTGAGATTTACTCGCTTCGGCTGCCATAGTTTTGCTCTTAATGATATTTAATGGGGACCAACCTTAAACTTTGTTTCTCATACTATATTAGTGTGCCCGACTTACGTTTTCCCCTGGAGCTGAACTGTATAATCGAGTGTGTAACGATCAGCAACTGTTATTAACGATAGCCTTTCGAAGGAGCACGAATTGAAAAAGCCACGTGACCCAAAATGGTCTCACACTCTCACATGATTTTATCACCGTATGGTATTTCTTCTGTGCTTTACATGTATTTCAAAAGCCGGGATCAAGTCATTCTAGTTCATTGTTTTCCGCTAACGCAATCAAAGCAGTAGTTTCGTTAAATTATGAAAAAAAGAAGCAGAGTTTCGGATGGATAGTATTGTTGCTAGTTTTGAGGAATAGCAAGTGCCCTCTCCAAATACCTCAGTGGTTGTTAGCTATTCCATTCCGTGACGTCGTATTCTGGGTTCCTGATGACGTAGTGTTTCCACGCCGCCAGACGCGTAGTTTCTTAGAGGGAAAGCGCGTATTGTTTTTTTAAATATGGCGCACTTTTCTCGATGAAATTAATGTTCTTTGTACTTAGGAATACGACCTTCGAATACAAATAGTTATTTTTTGAAGAAGAACTCAAGCCACGTCCAAAATTCGCAGCGTTTACTTTGCGCGAGTTCGAGAGGTATTGGCTAACAACAAATGGACAGATCATACCAAAGAAAATGTGGATCGGACAATTATATGAGGTAGTAATTTGATTAATGTTACATTAATTAATGTTTTTGTTCAAGGGATCTAGCGGTTATTGTAGTTTAAAAAGGTAAGGGGTATATATATGCCAGTCTACCTCTACCGTAGGTCCTTATTTCCTTACGCGTAGTCATTATTCAGCCAGGCATTCGTCCTACCTCTCATCATCCCAACCGTAAAACCTATTCCTGCTCTTCATGGTCCCTACTTACTCAACGTCCTTGTCTCTATCACAGTCTTCAGTTTACACTAGCCGTTCGTTAACTTTTTCAATCGCCTACTCTGCCTCTTCTTAATATCTTCCTCCAGAAGTTACCTCTCATCGCTCATAATACCGAGTACTCGCCTTTCTTAGTAATATATGGACACCTACATACATCCCAGCGAATCCCCGCATAGGTGTGAGGCAGGAGGAGTTAGGTCATCAGCCGTGTGAAGATGTAAGGGATAAGGCCTTGGGAGGAGAAATGGTGACGTGTACTATGGGAGCGTATTGGATGGAGCTCAGTTTTTATCATGGTCATTTGTTGTGCGTGAATAATGTAGCCATTCTTTGTTGAAAGGTTGAACTAAAATTTGGAATTGTAAAAACGCTAGATGCATATTTGTTTTTTTGCATTTGGAAAATAATCGGCTCGATCATGAGCCGTAAAAAACTGCTCTGCTGTCAGAAGTTAAAGAAATAGGGAAAATGTTATTCGATGCTCTGATACTCAGCGAAATTCATGATAATTTTGAATCCGTATAATCATCTCAATTTTTTTCTGAAATTGGATCGCCGTACATCGCGTTTGAAGGGATATGCCACCCTTGCGGGAATTCTGAGCGGGCATCTTGAGATGACAATCTTATTTGCTTGTCGAATAGAAGGAGCCTGTACAAGACGATGTATATATTATGATAGCTCAATCGATCGCATGCATAATGAGCCAATTAAATTTAATTGATTAAATTTGATCTCATTTGATTGGATCGGGTGCAAACATATTATTGAGAAATGCAAGGTAGTGAAAAAAATCAGCGCAGCTCCTTTCGATTGTTAGCTTACCATTTTTTAGTATTCTACCGGTTGGGGTAGGTTTTGTTGAATGCTAGAGAATCTCCTCCCGGCTTTCTACTCTTACAGGGGCCTATCTTGCTCTAGTATATCCTTTTTCGCCTCAGCATATGATCTACTCTTCTTCATCCCGTCCATGAAACCTATTCTCTGTCTTCCCCTTCTCCGCTTGCCCATCCTTCCCTCTAACATACTCTTGAGCAACCCATCGCCCCTTATTTCATCCTCCAGCCACCTACTCTGCCTATCACGAATTTCGTTAAGAAGTTTCCTTTCTTCGCCCTCCATCTCAAGTACCACCTCGTTAGTCTTCCTCTCCGTCCACCTCACCTTCTCCATTCCTCTCCACACCCACATGTTAAACGCCTGCAGTCTATATTCTATTCTCGTCCTCCTTTCTGAGGGTCCACGTTCCTGCTCCACACAACCATACCCTCCAAATAAAAACTACGACACTACAAAGCGTACCGTAAGGCAGCATGATCAGAAACGAGCATCGGTTAAATTTACGCAATATTTAATTTCTCAGTCACTGAACACGAAAGCAAACTGATACTTGGTGCATTTTCTAGATTTATGGAAGCCACGAAGGATGATCCGTGACACCGTGGGTTGCATTGCGCGCCTATAATATTTCTAGCATGTCATGGATCTCAAAACATAACTCTCCCCTCAAAAGTTTGAAATCGACCTATCTGCCCGTAAATAACAGGGCCTGTCTCTTCTTTAAGTATGCGGAGAAAGTGGACCTGTGTCTTTTGGGACGTTTTAATTTTTGCTGCCTCGGAAGAGATTTGTTAAGGGGGACGCCGCAACCTTTTATGCTGTCACGCGCGAGGAACAAGACAAATGCGGGTCACAGCTAAGAAATTAATCGTCAACCATCCAGTGGTCCTGTCTTGAGATAGGCCGAAAATACCGATAGCCGGTGCTACCGGAAATTTTTTAATATCTATCTCGGTACAATCGATACGTATTTGAAATCGTAGGCAATAAATAGCTCATATTCTCTCATCAGTTATAAGACAATCTTATACCGCAAAAACAAATAGCTCAATTTCTTCATACGATAATGCTCATAAAGCTTTAAAAAAATGAAAGTGAACAGTAAACTACGGTAAATATGTATAGCTGATCGTAATTTTTTATCTATAATGCTCGTACTCATTACATACTTATACCGTAGAGGACGGCGGATTTAAGTCACACGAGCTATAAATTAGTATTATTTTTATTATTATTATTATAGGGTACTGTATGGGCAGCTTTTTTATGCTCTCATCATCTCCTTATTTATTCATCATTCCTCATATTTTTAATTTAATTTAATTTTTTTCATCATTTTATTTTAGTCCCTATTTTTAAAATTATTACTATCTGTTTTTGGTATTATTCTTCGTCTCGATCCAGGACGGTCTCGTGGGTTGGCATCAGGAGGGTCGATCCAAAGGGGCTGGATACCACAATCTCTCGACCCCAAATTAGTATACGATACTCGTGACTTAATTTGGTCTTATAACACAGCATATTACTTTAAATGCCTTCGGTTGATAGTACCGTTGGTAGTAAAAGTGCCGGTTTCCAGGGACGATGGATATCGCATCCACTACGTTAACCAATCGAACTCAGATCGATATGAACTCAGACCGACCTGAAAATTGTAAGCCAGGCGACTCGGAACGCCTGGTTTACCAATGCAAAATCGATTGAAATATCGATTTGAATCCGTTCATATCGATTTGAAAACTCAGACTGGCAGAGAAAGTGGGCCGAGTTATCCCGCTTTTCACATCGATCCCACTAGCCCGTTGCGTTTGCCATACCGAGATGAACCGGCCAAATCGATTTGAGTTCGATTGTAAAACGTAGTGGATAACTACGAATCGTCTGATAGTGAAGCTGAAGTTTCTGACGGTTGACGGATTTTTTTTATCTACTGGGTCAAACTCTGCGACTGCGCTTAAGTGATTGCAGCGTACAAGTCGATTCTATGATCTGCAGGACTGAATAATTCACCATTCATGATGGTACATCGTCGGAAATTCGGAGTTATGCTAGGAAGAAAACCCAAAGAGTCCTCACTAACGGCGTACGCCGGTAAAGCACCAAATCTTACGAATTAGGTTCAGGTTTCAGGTTGCGTTTACGTTTCATGTACAAAAAGTAACTATTTCAACCTCCCCTGTCCATTAACTCATTTCCACAGTTTAACATCAACCCTGATGATGCAGAAATTAAATTGCAGAACGTTTGCAAGAGTTGATTAAAATTTTAACGATTTTGTAGCGAGAATTTTAAAAGTTACGTTTATTAGATCCATTCGTATTAATTTTTAATTTCTATTTTCTGTGTGTTTTTCGAACACTAATGCGCGCACAAGACTTACGATTTGGAAAATACAAACGAATTTCTATGTTTTTGTCATTTAATTTGATATATTTTCCTCATATCCATTTCAAGACTAACCCTTAAGAATAATGGCTTGCTAAAAAATAATTTACCAATAAACACTCGCAAAAGGATTGCTAAATAAATTCATGTTCTTGTATTCCACGCATTTTATTCTCTAACCTTGATTGAGCTCGATAATTGTGAAAACCATGGTCCAAAGTAAAAATGTATTTTTGTTAACACACAATTCCCTCAGTGATCAGCGCCAATTTCGTTAAGTTACGCCGGAAACCTTTTATATTTCAGTCAAAATTTGTGCTATATCGGTATTACTTCGTCGTTACTTCTTGTGGTACATCTAAAAAAATAAAAAATACTCGCCAATTAAAAACCGGTTATGTTTTTAGTTGGGTGCCGCCCATGCTTACTCCCGGCCTTTTGATTTATTCCATGCGGATCTCTCAGGTATGTATTCTGACTTTGGTCGACCCATCCGTAATCCATTTGCCATCTTCGGACTCCTTGGAATTCGACCCCCCATCCCCACCGGAAGAAGCCGCGACGAGCCGAGCTATACGTGATGGTGTGCGATGGAAAGGAAGGAAGAAGTAATAAAATGGAGGATGGGGACATGGGAGATAAAGTTGGGGGAAAGGGGCGAGGGGAATTTAGTCGGGCGGTTACTTGATATTACTTCGTGGCCGACCCGTTGTTTCAGACGCTTATCGGGAGTTAGTGGCCTGTTGGGTGTTTGCCTATCTGTCACGAAGATTGGTGTCCTTCCACTGCTCAAAAGATTCATTTTTCTCAGCGATTCCTTTCTTTTTAACTCATAGCATCACCTCGGCTGTCCTTTAAGGTTGTAAAAAAAAATACCTTATTTAACAATTACCAAACGCTATTCTGCTGTGGATCACTCAGCAATGGTAAATGTATGCCATTGCGCTTCAATCTGCGATTATGAAAATATATAAGGAGTCCAAAGTAGTGGTATCGTCAGGATTTAACCCTCTACAGCTAATAATATTTCACTTCGTTTCCATCATGAAACTAGCTCCAGATGATTTTTAATTTGAGCAATCGTTTCAAATACGCAATCCATTTTATTTGGTTCGTGTTTATAATTGTTGTGAACAGAAACTCTACTGCTAATATCGAAATTTGTTTTGGCTATGTTAGAACCTTGCTGAACTCAAAGCTCTGAAGATACTAAGAAATTTGGCCTGACATCGGCATTGATCCATGTTACAATTTGACCAAAACTCGAGAAGCTGTATTTATATATATACTGATCGAAAAAAATTCCTAGTTGATTATATTTATAATCCTATTATTATTATTATTTTTTTTTGCTTTTTAATAATAATAATTTTATTTTACAAATAGCTTACATGCTGTAGTTTCCCTTTGGATAGGTTACAAAAAATATTACAACTTACACAGTTACAAGTATACTTTCTTTTTTCTGGTCATTATGGTTGATTTTATCCAGCATGGTCCAGCTAAGCTGATGCTTATCAGCAGGTTCCAAGTTTACAATGTTTTGGTGCAAACAAAGAGAAAATTATTTTCTATCAATAAAGAAAGGAAAAAAAATAATAGTGTAGTTGAGGTCCTGCTAAGCCGAAGCGGCTTGTCAGCAGGTGCCTTAAGTTAAAAAATATTTTTTGGCTGTGTAGCGTTTTGGACAATTAAGAGCTTAAAAATGTTAGCCTATGAGCCACTCTTTTAGTGATTGTTTAAGAACAGATATCCTATTAATATCATGCATTGACATAGGTAATTTGTTTAACAACCCTGGGACTACATGTGCTAAAGACCTCTTGCCATGGAGGTTAAAATACTTAGGTACAGACAACCTATTTATTCGACGCAGTTGCATGTCAGAATTAATCACACGTTGCCTTATTTATTTGCTATCAAAGAAGTTGTCACAAATTAACACATATTTATACAATTCTTTTAATGGTAACAAACATTGATTCTTATATACTTCTCTCACATTGTTTTCCTTGACCATCAAATGCGCAACCATTTTATTTTGCAAAGTAATGACCTTATTCAGCAAGGTGGAGTTTGTGCTACCCCAAATCGTCAAACCATAACGTATTACGGCCTCAGCTAAGCCTTGATACATTAATCTTTTCAACTCATGAGGCAAATAATGCTTTATGTTCGACATTTGGAACAAAATACACCTTAGTTTGTCACATATATAGATGATATGATTGCTAAAACTAAATTTTTCATCTAAAACTATTCCCAAGTATTTTAGGTGTCTAAATTGGGTTATTTTTGTACACGAAAAGTACCTATTGCACGCATTTCTCGGTTGGCCACCCTGGTTGGAGTGTAAACAAAGGTGTGTGTGTGTAGTGTGAGGTCTAAGGTTTGCCTTTTTTCCTTCACATTTAAAAACTGCAAGGAGTATGTCCTATTATTGTTAATAATTATTTTATTATCGTTACACCATAATTGCAAGGAATACAAATCGTTTTTTTAATTTCCGCTGGGCCACATCAAAACATCTGCTTGTGGATAGTAATGCAATGTCGTCTGCATGCATAAAAATCTTGCAATTTCTAATATGTTGAACAATGTCATTTATATATATAAGAAACAGAATTGGTCCTAATATTGAACCCTGGGGAACTCCAGATTGGATAGTTTTCATTCCACTGAAGTGATCAAGAATTTTTACGGTTAGTTTTCTATTCGTAAGGTAGGATTTTATCCAGTTCATCGGCGGTCCACGTATACCAGCCCGTTCCAACTTGTTCAACAGTATGTGAATATCGATAGTATCGAAGGCTTTTCGGAAGTCGATAAAGACTGGTATATCTGGTATATAAGACTTATAATTGGTATAGTGATAATCTATTTGTATTACATTCAGCTATCTACTTTTCTAATTGTGAAAAGGTTAGTGAACGATCCGATATACAGATAAAAAAAGTCTATTAGAAACTTCGAATTGAATAATAATTACTATATCATAAAATATTGTCCATTAAAAGCTATGATCAGTGAAAGAAAACGAGGATTCAGTTCCTAGTTTGTTTTTCCTAGATTCAAATGTTGATGTTTTTACTATCTAGTGTACCCGATGATGGCGTAACTGCTGAAACCGGTCGTACCTGTAATTATAAATATGTGGAAGTCACAAAGTTTGGTAATTACTACAATTTGTTTTTCCTGGTGGATACTCCATGTGAAATTCAAATCACTGCGATTCAAAATTTACGTATGTTTACGGTACACGCATCTTTCATTGGGTCATGAAATAAGTGAGACATACTTTATTGAAATGAGAATTCTCCCGCATAATTTATCCATTCAATAAAAGTGAATTTTTTTACAGTGGTAAGTTTGAGCTGATTATGTGATATGGGCGTAGGAAAGAACATCGCCGGCGGTAATTGCCAGCATATCCTTCCGCATGATTTCAGATTTTCCGTTGTATGTTTCGAACTGAAAACAGAGTATAGTATCTTTGTAATTTGCTCATAATTTTCTGCTTTCAGATATCAGTAATTAAAAAAAATATTTTACGCTTCGTTGGGCTGCAATGTTTACTTACCCGAAGGGCGTCTCTGTGGCGCTGGATCAACTTCTTTCCCCGCCGGAACTGGACTTAAGGCCGAGGCGGTTGACAGCACGGCAAGAAGCAGGAGAAGTGACGCCATCTTTCTTCTGAGCCTGAAAAGAGGGAAAGTTTTCGTTCAGATATCTGAAGGTAGCTGTACGCATGGCATTAACTTATATTGTAGTGTTCTTATAGGTCGCTTTCAATCAGTACTTCCGTTTGTTAGCACGGACTTCTTCGGCAGTGCGGGTCGATAGTGGTAGTAGTATATATGTTATCGACCGATATTCTCACCTGCGCGGATGAAAGACTGGCTTCTAAGTATGTTGCCTGCTATTAGCACAACGATTCTCTGACCCAATTCTGCATCATCTGGTGAAATCCTGATTACCTGACCGCGTGCTGGCATTTATTTGATTGGCACTGGTAAGTTTTATACACATGTTACTTAGCGCGAGCGTCTTTTGGCGTAAATCGCAAGAGTAAATGGCTATTCTGGTGCGCTTACAGAACTTCAAAAAGTTTCGGTAAGTCACTTGTAGAAGCGTATTTAAGCCAATTTAAACAGCTAACGAATTGTCCCTGGACTAAATTTTGAGAGTGTAATTCCTCGCAAGCTCTTGCAGGAAAACTCAGTCGAGATATCCCTAATTCTCCGACTTCAGTCTCCGACGAAAGGCGCACCAAAGCCGGCTTTTTGTGTTACACAGGCAGGCACAGAATCTGAGACTCAGCATGGAAGTAATTCGTTTATGAGCGGTAAATGAAAAAAAAGGCCGCGGATTAATGAACTGAAATCCTGACCACGGCCGTGATCACACATAGGGGAGAGGAAGACCAAAATTTTAAAAAGGACCCCTGACTACAAGATGAGGTGATTAACTGTATCTTAATATCGTAAATGATGGCTCGATTCAGCCGGAGAGACATGAGGAGAGAATTTTAATCACTCAAAAGGAAGCGCCTTCGATCTTATTTAAAAAAAAAATAAATTCGCGGATTTGGACTCGGTAAAAGCCGCTAAAATATCTCATCCTCCTTCCTTTTTTTTCCGCACCGAAACAAGTCGATGCTAATAGGGCGCGGCTTTTGTGTAAGGAGTCAATTATAAAAGAAGCGGTCTTCCGCTTTCATGCCTCGTTAGTTCGTTTCACGGAGGATGTGTCCCAAGTCGGTCCGCTTCAATTCCACGTCACCCTCCTAGCCTCCCATCCCAACAGCTTCACTCCCCCCCGTGACCTTTCAGAGGGATAAATTAAAAGAACACCGTCGGAATATCTCGTATTCCCGATCGTAATCGTTGGCGTCACTCGACGCGAAAAAAATGAAGATCGAAATCCCACACCCGAGGATTAGCAATTTCCTTCCTCTCTCTTTAGCGGTCATTAGGCTAGAGATACAACCCCACGAGGGGTTGGTGAGTTATTACGGTCCATAAAACTGCTGGAGTGATTAAAAAAGTCGGACACTTTCTACAGCCTCAATAACTTCGGGTCTCCAGGTAGCATAAAGTATTCACAATGGCCAGACAAATCCAAGATTTTCAAGTTCAAACCTGGATCTACTAAAAAGAATCTCCCGTTGGTTACCTTTAATACATTTCTAAAGCCATGTTTGATTTATTTACAGCCAAGAGTGCAATCCCATTTATAACTTGTTTATGAAATTTTCCTAGCCGGCACTAAAAACCTAAAGCCTGTCACAAAATACTGATTAAATCCAAGTCAAGGAATAAGAAAATTGTGCAATACAATTTTTGGATTGGTTAATGTATCTAGATGCGTCACCATTACCATAGGCTTCTCTCAGAACAACTCCATTTAATTTCAGTGTACAAGCGAAATTGTCAGGTTCCTAGAATAATTTAAAATACACCATATTACGAATATGTAAATGGTCCAATGTTATAATTAAAAAAAAATTCTTATTTCCCGGTAACCATCTTTTTCATGAGCCAATGGTTTCCCAATTGTAATAAGTATCTACAAAATAAATAAGATTTGTGGAATTGTAGGGGAAAAATTTAATGCTGTCATTCTTTCTCTTTTCTTACATTTTCCACAATTTGGAATGTAAAAATGGAAGAGTACTATTCAAGTAACCCATTATAGGCCCATACTGCATTTTCACTTGATCAAATTCCTCCCACTCACTTCAAGCCTTCAGGCGGCTTACACGTGGACGTTGACTTCCATGGACTCATGCATTTAAGTGATTATCAACTCATAAATATCTATGTCAAATAAATATCTATGTCAAATAAATACAATGTACATACGAGTACGTATTTTGCACCTAGTCAATCTCCGGCAATTCAATTCGTCGCCTACATTATTAAGGGTGGATTAATGTTGTCAAGTTAATTTCCCAAATTTCTTCAGTTCTAGCATACGTCTTATTCTCCAGGATACCTCGTATTATCATTTCTAAATGGTATATTTTCATAATAAGTTCATATGAATCCTTAAAAGTTGGCATTATAATGCCGTTTGCGATGAGAGCGCGAATTTTCAAGTCTTGCACGATGCTCAGTGGAAACTGAGGGTCATCCGAACTTCTTTATCTTTTCTCTCTAAGGGGCCCTTTACGTTCGAAGCGACTAAACAAACCTTACCTTTACCTTAAATTATCCTATTCCCACGATCCATTCTATTCATACAATACCTCTTCATTTCTTCCATACTCATCTCTCATCAAAATTCTGCCCTCATGTGTATCATTCTTTCCATTTGGATCCAATTTTTTTTAGTATTCTACCGGTTAAGGTAGGTTTTGTTGAATGTCAGAGAATCTCCTCCCGGTTTTCTACCCATGAAGGGGCATATCTCGCTCTAGAATATCCTTTTTCGCATCTACCCTTCCCCATCCTGTCCATGAAACCTATTCTCGTTCTTCCCCTTCCCTGCTTGCCCAACATCCTTCCCTCTAACATACTGTTGAGCAACCCATCGCCCCTTATTTCATCCTCCAGCCACCTACTCATGCTGCCACCTACTCATCTAGCCAGCCACCTACTCATCCTGCATGTTTGGTGATCTTCACCCCCTGCCACACACCCTCGTGGTGGCTCGCAGGGTATTACGTAGATGTAGATGTAGATGTACTCTACCGATCACGAATTTCGTTAAGAAGTTTCCTTTCTTCCCCCTCCATCTCAAGCACCACCTCGTTAGTCTTCCTCTCCGTCCACCTAACCTTCTCCATCCTTCTATACACCCACATCTCAAATGCCTGCAGCCTATTCTCGTCCTCCTTTCTGAGGTTTCACGTTTCTGCCCCATACAACGCTACGATCCATATCAAGGTCTTCACCAGCCTCCTCTTAGCATCCTTTCCCAAGGTCCCCGTCATAAGTTCCCTTCTATTACTAAATGCTTCCTTAGCTAGCGCTAATTTGTCATTGTAAAATATTTCTTTTTTATTTATTAATTCACTGGTTTTATTTAGTTCATTTTTAAATGTTTTTTTAATAGTGCTTTCATTAGCCCAATGTAATTGCCATCGAGATTTTCTTGGACGTAAATAATGAGTAAACCTACCGAATTCAGGGTTGCTAAACTTCGTTGGGCACTCATATTCAGAGAATTTCTTAAATTCGTTCCTTTGGAATTGGATTCGAACCCATGCCCCAAGAATTTTCACCTGATACTTTCATCCGATTGAATCCGAAATTTTATTGGAAAAGGGCACTTGGATAGCGCAGTTCCATCTTGTTCAACTGCGGATATCCACATACAATCCCAGGGTAGGCAAATGGTTTTTCACCGTGTAATTCCTGCATTCAAATATCTTTCGTTTTCGACCCAGGAGAAGGTTCTAAAATGACAATTTTCAAACACTAGCTGATTTTTTAACACCTGCTTAAACACTAATGATTCCCACGAATTTTCTGAAAAATGTCGTATCCATTTTGTATTGAAAAATAGGTAATCCCATGCGTTTTACCCGTGTCATAAAAGGTACTCCTATTGAGAAAGATATTCAGGGTGAAAATTGGTGTCTATTTGTTTGAAAGAGACCTAAAGATCCAGTAACTGTTGCGCACCTGGTTACTTGTGAAAAGGGAACCGCATACCTTTCCACAGTCTTATATTATCTTATTCATGAATATGATATTAATTCAACACGACCCTGCCAGATGTCTAGGAGACAGTTAACTCGAAGGAGAGAAGTCCTATCATTCCATAATCTCCACTCAGAAAATCCTCACCCGAGGGAAATAATCCCAGCTTGGGAAACCCCAATAAACCTGCCATCCTCGTTGGTTCTTTGGGTTTATCATTTATCCCAGCCCGTAAGACCCTGTATTCTATGAAAATACGTTGTAAAGTCGGCATGTGTCTTGCGGGTGGAGGGGAAAATCGTATTTCCTCTCAACCGATTTTGTTTCTCCATTGGGGGATTCATCTCTCTAATTACCCCGAAGACTGCTTTGCGGCAGCGAGCCAGAGGTCATTCGAAGTTGGTGCGAAGGCTTCCGCGGTGCTCTAATGTTGAAGGCCATCCTTTTTTTAGTATTTCTCCGCGTTGTTGTTCTTGGTAACAATATTTCTACTAACCGGTATCAACATTTCGACCTGGAAAAGCCCGCTGGAACGCTGGCGAAACCGTTGCCACCAAAAACAATAACGCGGTGAAACGCCCTAAGAAATGCAGCCCAAATGTCAATCATTTGTTTCTGGGATTTTAAGACGGTTGGATTTTTTTACAGTCGCTCTTCTTGTTAGTTGACTATCCCATTTTATTCCTGTGCATATTCAACATTAATGGGCGTCGAATAATTTTTTCTTCATATACCTAGCCCCAAAAATATGAGTACGTCTTACTTTCGTAGTGCGGTGCGTGTCATTGGACGGGGAATGCGGCACGTAACATCTGGCTAACTCATAGCTAGTGCTCGGCAAAAATCGAATGACATCTTGGACTTGGACTGGGTTGTTTTAGGTTTTTGGGTCTTGTTTAACTTTTGGAACTGTATTATGACCTCTATCGCTCTTGCACTCAAAATTTAAGGACTTATCAACGTATTTTAACCTTGAAGAAAAAACTGAGTCCGGTATTCGATTAGAGAACCTCCACAACTGAATGAAATACGGGTGTTCATCCGAGCCACGACTCGACAAAGCTTGGATAATGGCGATCAAATTGAACGCCCTCTTCAGGTCAGAGCATACCACGGGAGACTTATAGCTTTGTCATATGGCACGATTAAATCCCGCCCTTCCTAATGCCCCCTAGTCATCCCGTCCCCTTTTATCTCACGGGTCGGAGCCTGGGAGAGAAAGAGGGGACTGTCGCTGGGGCCACCCACCAGGTGTCACCCTATCAGCGCCGTTTCTCATTTCCCACAATCCCCATTCCTCATACCCCCATTATTTCCCGTCTCTACAGCCGATCCGTCGTGCCGCTGTCGCCCGCGTTTCGGGCCAGGTTTTCCCGAGCCAACAAATACATGGCTTACTCTCCCTTCCGCCAAAGCGTCGCAAGACATCACAGCAACAGCTTCCGACGCCTTATGGCGGCTGGAACGCTCTTTTGTTTACTTACGGATTTGCTTATTATTTTTCATTCATGTTCTCATTAGCTATATCTAAGAAAAGGCGCATTTCACCGATTTTTTTGCAATCCACCTCTATTTTATAGCGTAACCTTATGTCACATTAGGTATATTTAAAAATTATTCAATTTCTCATGTACACATTTTCTTCTCAATGCGAAATTGTTTGTTCTATACTACTGTAATGATTGCTAACGAATATTAAAATCTCATTTTTCATTCATTTCGTATACCGAGCTGAAAACGCGCATTATCGTACTTCGATTATGCCAATAATGTAAACTTTAACCCATAAATCATTTCTTTTACAGCACATATGATGATTTCCATTGGTTAAACATATGTTCTTTTATAAAATGTGGTCCCATTAGTTTTTCGACACACTTCATTAAATATTAATTCAATGTATCGAGTTTTTTGATCGCCCATCGATAAACCTCTGGAGATAACCAAATCAATTAAAAATGTACAACGTGGTTCATAAAATAATCGATAAGCCTCGAAACATTTTGCTAAACTAACAATATCACCGAGCAAATTTCTGAGGAGACAAATTTTCGTTTTGGTCTTACGTTAATACATGGATAAATTAATTTCACGCAAAAATTTGACATCTCCACCTATATTTAATTCGTTACACAAGTATATGTGATGAATTACGTATCACTCTTCGTTTTCGCAAACTTCGAAAAATCAGAAATTTTTATCACAGCATCGCAACGCTTTCCCAATACACTTGAAGAATTATTAAAACGTGTACTTCTCTCGTACTAATGACTCTCGATTTCTGCACCATCCACCTAATATGATCGACTCCAGTTAATCAAGTGAGATGAGAAATGAACAAAAAATTAAATAAATTAAAAAGAAAGCCAAAGACGAGCCAGGAGACGACGAAATCCCGGGTTCCTCTACGATTGAGTCCTCCACCGACGGCTATCTCAAGGTTGTGTCCGATGTTCGAGATAACGAGGAATAATTCTTGACAAGGCATGATCGATGGTCATATGTAATCGATATATTATAGCCGACCCCTTTTGAATTTCACATGCCTGCATGGTTTTTCCCGCGATAGCTTTAGATGTCTCGTCCCGATTTGAATTTCGGGTGGGTCCTGTTAAAGCACACGTGCTGGCATACCTCGGCATCTCAAAAATACAAAGGACGCTTGTCCATAATTCAATGAAACCATATCGATCAATTCCCCAAGTAGTCTGTGATTACA
Source organism: Ceriagrion tenellum (assembly GCA_963169105.1). Lineage (NCBI taxonomy): Eukaryota > Metazoa > Arthropoda > Insecta > Odonata > Coenagrionidae > Ceriagrion > Ceriagrion tenellum. Next base: position 53,515,710 of record OY720637.1, read on the forward strand.
AGGCGAAGGACAAAGTGTGGAGAGAGTTTTGGTGATGCATCTTTGCGATTCGCGCCGCCGACTTTTAATTGCTTGTTTGCTCTGCAAATTTGGCTTTCACGGATGCAATCATGGAGAAAATATGCAGGGATTTGCGTAAGGGTTTAAGTGAGCACTTAGGCCACCGAGGTGGACAGGTTACTGATGCGCTTCTCTGACCACTCAGTTGTCGTGTGTTTGAAATACGCCTTTGTTGTAGATGCTATATTCCCTTTAGGGTTAAAATCCGGGGCACACATGGAAAGGCCAAAAACGGCAAATGATGTTTTGCGCAAACCGCAATTTTATTAGCGAGTTCCAGCCCCGAAAGTCAATAGTTAAGTTGGGGCAAAGAGTTCTAGGGAAAATTTTTCAAAATAGTAATATTGCACGTTACTAAGAAATAATGTTAATTAAGCCTGTACGTCACGTCTCATTGCTATGATTTTGAGTCTTATCCGTCTTATCCAAAAGTTACGGACTCAACAAGTCAAGTTCACATCAGGAATAGGCGACGCGCTTGGTGTTTCAATAAACGCTTTGGCATGATATTAGGAATTAATTTTGCTAAATATTTCCTTCATAATTCACCGGCCTGAGACAGGCATAAATACGAAAATAGACGTGAAAGAGGTACCGCTATTGAGGAAAGTGTGACGCTCTCAATCATGGTATGTCTGTGAAAGTGTACTGCATAGTAAATTTTATACTAATCCGTAGCGCTCTATCAAGTTAATTGACAGCCACAGATTGAAATGCTTTCTTAAGATGCGCGCTATCATCGTCTGTATGATCGGAGTATTATTTAATAATCTATATTGAGAAGGGGAATGATATTATGAAAAGTAGTGTAAGGGGATAATTTAGTAAACAAAGGTTATGAAACAATGCTTTAAGGTAGTTTGAGCGAGATAGTTCCCAAGTCATAATGGAGACCAAATTCGAATTATACGTTTTAATTTCAGCAGCTCTAGGAAGCATGAAGTAAATATTGCATTATTAATTGTGCAATTATAAAATTCTAATGACTGAAGTTCTAATAAAGTAAATAAAACTATCTCAATAAGTCTTTAACTTGACTCATTTTTTCGTGCGTTACGTTTAAAACTCCTTCACAGCGGAAGGTTATTTTTTGTGATTTAGAAAAAATTACTGCGGTGACATTATGATTGATTTTCAAAAATAGTTGAGAAAACATACAAACTACAAGCTGTTAGTTCTCTGACGAGATCTAGGTATTAGAAATTCCTCATTTTTTAAATAAGGTCTCTCTGGAGTGCATGCACAAACCATTTCCCATGTATAAGGGGTGGCATTTTTCGTCAAAAATTTCGGAAAGTAGTTCGGTAAAGGGGCTGATATTTTGGTATCTTTGGAAGGGTGAGATAATTTTCATAATAATGAGACCGAATTCATTGATTTCTGGGTGGAGTGATATTTCGCTCAAACTACCTTAAGGTTATTTCCTCCGCCGCTTTCATTAGATAAGCTCTATCGGCAAGTGCACCCAAAGTAGTTATAAAGATCATCCCTTACCTTGAGTGTTTTCGGTCGTTTAACTTCATTTAAGTGGAAGTCGCTCCTGACTGGTCTACTAGACTACCTTCCCATAGTCCCTCATACGGTAAGAAAGGTGTTATAAAGGCATTGTGACTGGATATAAAATTTCGACCCCCCACTCAACTTGCAGGATAGTATTCAAGTATCAACCGCAGCATGACCAGAGGGCCAAATAATCTTTCGCTCCTGATTCCGTGAGGGCGACATCCTCCCTCCCCTCGTGTGACGTGCTCCGTCCCAACAAAGAGAGATAAATACACGTTGGGACACTTCGTTCGACCGAACCACACAAGATGGAGTGTCCTAGGGGGAAGAGAGAATCTGTCTCCGGAGGTGGGATATTTATTTGGGTCACCCTCACGACAGGCATAGAAGTTATATGGACCGCGTGATTCATTCCGGATGAATTATCGAGACGAGAGGGAGCTTTTCTGGAGTACTGTCGTCTCGAATGTTTATTTTTCAAATGGAAGCCATTTCATGGAGCTTTGTAAGGGCGACAAGACTTGTCGTAAAGTCGTTTGAAGCGAACGTATTAATGGTAAAATTTTAGAAGAATTGACTTGCAGTAGCGTTCCTCTGCAAGCAGATGTTTATGCTGTTACCGCTAATTGTCATGTCTAACTGGTCCTTTATTTAAAAAATCATTACATTTGAAGCTGTTTGATGAGGCTTTACAAGGAACGAAAAATTGGAAAGAAAAATCTTTTGGAGTGATCCTATTTATAGTGAAAATTTTATCGGATTGACTTACGAAAGAACTCCTCCGCAGCAAGATCTCTTGATAGCTTTAGTGTTTAAGCCATTTGTCTTCGTCACTAGAGTACCCCGTGAGCCACCGTAAGGTTCAGAACTGGTGTGTTTGAAAGCGAAACACTGAATATAATCATGATACCGTACTACATCTCTAGGCCTGACGTAAGCGATAAAATATGATAGATAACATTGCCGAACAGTTTCACCACAATAAAAACTGGGTTCCACTAAATACACTCCTATAATACATGTCACCATTTCATCTCCCAAAACCTTATCCCTTACATATTTACGCGGCTGGTATCCTAACACCTCCCGCCACACGCCCATGCGGTGGCTCTCAGGGTATTATGTAGATGTAGAAGGGTGTGTGGTGCGGGGTGATTACAAATCAGGTATGCAACGCTCGTTCTAGCATGACATCGAGACTTGCTCGCTCCCCCCAGTCCCTAGGCGATGGCCTGAAGCAATCAAAGGAAAAATACAAGACCAAACGTGAAATCTAAGGAGCTCAGCGTGGACGCTTACATGCAGTACTCAGGCTCACACACCTCTACCGGAAGTTGCCTAAGAAAAGAATTCCACATGAATCGGATCACGAACCCTAGGTTTTCTAGGTCGATGCGCGGACCACCACAATATCCAGGTTTCCTGATTACCGTGGCAATTTTGAAAGGACGTTTACTATCCATTGAATATCGAGTTTCGTTAAAATCCTCTAAAAATTGCCGTAGGAATCAGGAAACCTGGGTAGCCTGGAGGTCTTCTCATTGGCTCGGCAAGTTAAAGGTCCGTGGTGCGATTTCCGATCCAGGTGGATTATCCCATTGACAATTGCTACGTAAATTTTCATCGCCGGTTTCGTCACAAATGAAATGTCTTCGCACAACCGCTGATGTCTATTCCTGGTTGCACATGGATACTAATTCATGCTTAAATAAGTCTCGGCTAACTTGGTGATTTATTTTTTCAACGGTTCTCTTAATTGCATCCTATTTCGCTAGTGGGGACGATAAATCTTGGAGAAAAATCGCTTGCAGTGGACTCACGTGTGAAAAAAATCATAAAATTGACTTCCAATAGCACACCTCTAAAATGGTAGCTATCACCTCGGCGTTTGTAATGTCAATTCTCTTAGAGGGGTGCCACTTACGATTCGTATTGTACTCTCAAAGTCATTTCATTCATGGCCTGGTTACTCCATGGAAATGTATCCTCCGTTTGTATATTTTTAGTTAATTAGTATTTTGCCGGTAAATGTAGGTTTTGATGCAAGTCAGAGAATCTCCTTCGTCAGAGAATCTCCTTCCGTTTTTATCTACTTTCAGGGGCCTGGCTACCTCTATTATTTCCTATTTGTCCTCAGCCTACGATCAACCGTTCTTTATCCCGTCCAAGAAACCTATTCTCTTTCTTCCTCTTCCCCGCTTACCCAACATTCATTTCTCTGTCACTCTCCAGAGCAGCTCACCATATTTCGTCCACCAGCCACCTACTCGTACACTGCCTCTCCCGGAGTTCATTCAAAAGTTTCCTTTCCTCACCCACCATCTCAAGCACTTCTTCGTTAGTCTTCTTTCTCGTCCCCCTCACCTTGTCCATCCTTCTCCACTACCACATCTCAAATATAAATAACAAAATCTTACCCTCGCACGCTAATTTGTTTGCAAATAGAAGTTGAAGGTAAATGATGTTTAATGTGGTTGTGGGTGAACATGGGAAATTAGTACCCTTCCATTTGAAACAGTTGAAGATATTTTTCGAAATGCTGTTACAAGGAGCCAAACCGATGAAGTTGAATTAACATAAAGTATAAGCAACTTACTATCTTTTTTCACAACCAAATACTATGGCAAGTGGCTTTATATAATAATTTTCTATGTAGTATAAATGCCATTTTAGTGAGATGTAAACGCTTCAAGGGAATTGAATGGTAATGGAATAGATTCACCAACCCATCTTAGTTTTTTGGTCAATCATCAGAGCTTAAATTTAAATGTGTTTGTTCAATTATTGCTGCAGTCGGCTCATACGCCTGGGAATAGGTGTTTTTCAAAAATTAATCTTCGAATTATGGGCTTATTCTGTATCGATATTTTATTTTCTAAGAGGTAAAGACTGTCAGTAATGAAAACAGTATTGTCTAAGTTGTACAAGCGAAAAGGTGGAATTCAATATTTGTTTTGGCACACGCAGTCGCGGCAGAACGTTCTTAATCCGAAAGATGACGACGTCATTCATTTCATATTTTTAAAATCACATTTTCCATCATTCCTACGTTCGTCGGTCAGTGTTGTGTTTCTGCCTCTTCAAATTTTGCACCAGATGGGTGATTTAAAAAAATGATCGTACAAATGTTCGGATTGCTATTTTAAAATTATTCATTTTCGAATATGTTTTTTTAATGGATGACGTATTTCTTGCTGCTTTCTGCTTTCAAATTTCGCACCAGATGGGTGATTAAAAAAAATGATCGTACATATGTTCGGAATGCTATTTTAAAATTATTCATTTTTTAATATATTTTTTTAATGGATGACGTATTTCTTGCTGCGTGCGCATGACTAAAGCAATCGTCACAAAGGCTCGCACTCAAATAATAATGTGAAAATAACAAGGCTTTTCCTTACTGAATACCCACCAAACAATATTCTCATGTATCATAAATCTTGTTTTTCTGATCGTTTGAGGTACGACGCGTGGCACGCGCACAAAAAAAGCCCTCACTCCAGAGGGAAGAACTGAACGGAAATCTGTAAATGATAAACGGAACGTGTGCGCCAAATTCGGTCGAGGATCCTGGGGGAGTTCAAAAGGCAGCCGGTAAGGTAGGAACGCTTCCCATAGAGGAAGGCAGAATGGGAGAAGAGGGGAGAATGATAGGGCAGGTGATGGGTGTGAAGAGAGAGGAACAGACGCAGGGAGGGACATTCCCCGGGGGCAGTTCATTTATCATCGGCGCGTGAATAGGAGGCCGGGAGGGTATGGTAGGAAGTCCCCATAAAAAGGGTGCGGGGGATGGGAATTCTAGGGTTAGGAAGGTGTGGGTGAAGGTACTGTCGCGGTGGACCTCTAAATGCTTCTTTCAAGGCTAGAAACCCCGCACCGAAGTGGTGGCGAACGCATTATGTGAGAGGGGTACCGCAAGGGTCTATGTTAGAGCCCATGGATTTTCATGGCCAAAGCGGGTGAAGGCTGTTTGCACCCCCAACCTCGCTTCTCTCTCTCCCACCTCTTTCACGTCCCCACCCGCATGATCTTCTAAGATATCTTCTTCCCTTCAATTTTCCTTGTCCTTGCCCTTCGTCCTCATTTCCTGTTTTGTCCTAAGCCACCACGACTTGTCCCTTCTTTTGTTCAAATCACCGCCTCACTCTTTCTCTCGTGTCATGGTGGACAAAACTGTAATTGCGAAATGAATGCCTGCTGTCAGCTCGTTGAAGACTCTCTGGATTAGCCTCCTTTCCTTTGTCGTTTTGAGAAATTCAGTATCAGCTATACGAACGGGAAAGAATATCGTTTATATTCAAAAGGAAAGTTACTTCCTAAACTTCCTTTCCTATCATAGTTTCCTTAACAATTTATAAAAGTATATTAGTTAATGCGTTCGTGTACGAGAGGCCGGTATGCAGAAACATTAGATGTTGTAGAGTTATAATGGAGTTTAGAGATCCATTCTAAAGTAAGGCATTCTTTCAACATATGCTAGAGAAACATCCGATAAATGTATCGGTCTCATGAATCATTGGACATGATAAATGTAGTTAATTATGTGCTCCATGATAACCAAGTTGACGGAATTGCAGTGTACCGTCTGAAGGAGTAATTCCTTGATATTATACGTATTGTGAGGCGATTAACGAGTTGCATTCATGCCAAATTGTCATGTGCATAGGTAATATAATGTTTAGATTTTTGCCAGCGATAAGAAAATGAACGAAATAATGGCAAAAATTGCTGTTTGAACATGATTTACGAAAGCGATCGTCCATGCAATTCGAAGTTTTTAATGAGATAAGTGGCGTTATGGATCTCATGACAATTGATTCCGCGACTAAATTTTTGTGCAACTGGCCGCTAATTTATTAGTGCTGATGTTTTGTGTGAGTAGGCAGTGTGATGTAAGTAATATGTCATTTGAAAGACATTTTTCTTTTCTACTCACTATTGAAAGCCTCCTCACCTCGCGAATACAGAGAGACAAAATGGGAGTAGGTGACAGAATTTTGGGTTACGGACATCAACCAGTGATAGTCGCCCCAACTGAATCTGAATACTGGCATGAAGCCGGTCTAGTTTGATATTGGCTCCCTTAAATACCAGTAGTACCAACCCCGTTTCATTTATTTCGTACGTTGGCTCATTATTTGCCTTCTCTTATTTTCATTGCACAACAAGTGTATTTCATTGGAATCAATGAATGAGAATGCAACTAAAGTGGTAGGAAAGATTAGGACCATCCGGAAGACGTGAGCTGAACAGCCTCTTTATGTGATCTTACGCCAATTATTAGGCTTCTCAATCTATCCACCTTGATTTAAAATGGATGGGTTAATAGTTTTTATTTCTCTGAAAGACTTTTCCAACGCTACTGTGTGGGTCATAGGAAATAGGAAACTACCTTTTCGTTCTTCAAACTGAAATAAAATTCTGCTTTCACTAATCACATACCTTGACTATTAAAAACAGAATGACAAAAAAAAACAAAATTGAAATCGAGCAGACTGTTTGATGTGTGTATTTTCAATTAGTGTATATTTTCAATTCAAAATATATGTATATTTTAAATTCAATTTTTTTTCCACGAACTAACGCATTTTGACTACAATACCTGTAATTTTATTTTTCTAATAACTGAAAACATATATTGATTTGTGACTCATTTTTATACCAATTCAATATTGTGGTAATGCATAAATCTTTTAAATGGTTTTTCGTGGGGATGGCATTTATCTTAGACAGATAGAGCATTTTTCACCGTTTTTCACCCAATCTTGCATTCAACATCGTGTAATTTTAAAGCCAACTTGCAAAAAATAGCATATAGGATTTCGTTGTTCATAATATACTTTGCTATATAAGATGTCTGGATTCGGAAAAAAAGATTTCCCTAATTCATTTTTACGACGAACCACCTTTGTGATGAGTGAGGTAAAGAAACAAGATCCAACATGCTAAAATCAGCCACCTGTTTATGGGTCCAGTAAGAAGAAATCGAATTCCCTGGAGAAGGCTGACCCATTCGCCCGTCGAATGACTTGTTGAATCCGCGGAGAATTCCGCTATTAAGCTCGCCCTGAGACCGTATCGAATAGGTGCGTTTTATAGAGCTACTTCGAAATACGAAGCCGTTTTCACCACTCATCGTTCCCGCTAGGAATTGCTCTGACTTTTAAATGTCGTCGACCGATTTTTTTTATTTTGAACGCTAAAACACGCTATTCCTCTTCGTAATGTTTTGAGGATCCCTTCTTTTAAAGGCTTCCTCATTTATGGAGGGGCCTCGAACAAGTTCCTGGTTGATGTCCCACGCAAACATTTTATTTTTTTGAGTGCTCCAGATGTTCTCTCTGCGGACTTGTTTTGAGACGAGACACAAGTTGACTTTGTTCAAACGGCGAGGGACGTCGTCTCCGTCTTCGTCTCGCCGTCAAAAAACTGTCAAAATATTCCTCTGAACGCGCGTGGGATTTACGTGGCTTCCCACCGTTTTGCCTTTTATGTGTGCTCCTCCAAATTTTCTCTCCCGTGACGTATTTCTTCTTGCGCCCCTGTTCCATTCCTCCGCGTTATCCTTCATCATGTTCGTGCGTTGTCACGAGCTAACGACTTGATTTTGACGTGCTGATGCTGCTCATGATGTCCAGTGGCGAAGCTGAGGTAGGTGGCTTCCTCTTTTTGTACAAATAAATCACTCAAAAAATATTATGTCAAAAATTCCGCTCCGAAAAAATGTGCCTCCGGAAAAGATCTGCCCCGGGAGGCACATTTTTTCGGAGCGGCATTCGGTGTGGCATAATATTTTTTGAGTGATTTATTTGTACAAAAAGAGGAAGACTATCCAAAAATCAATAGTTACAATTTTCCACAGTAAAGATTATTTATCTTTATTTTTTTGAACAATCGACTAGTGAAGGTAGATTTACTAACCTACTGGTTACGTTAGAATGGCTCAAACTAAGAAAGCCAACATGGTTAAAAGACAACTGCTATGTTAAAAGAAGATAGGACTCAAAATGAGGAAACAGTGAGTGAAAAAAATTCTTGGGGAGCGTGGTACTCTATGGGTCGGAAGTATGCGCCATGGAAAAATTAGACCAGAAAAGACTAGATATTTTCAAAGCCTGGTTTTGGAGGAGAATGCTGAAGATCAAATGGACGGAGAAATTAATGTATGAAGGAGCATACAGAAGGGGCCATTCAAGTATTACGTAAGACGTTTTTGGGCGTAGGGGGGGCTGGGATCATCTTACTTTGTCTTATGAAGAGGGGGGCGGGGAGTCTGGAACCAATTTACGTAAGATTTTTGTCCGTCTTGAAACATTGTATCGTTACCAAATATCCTGTGATTGTTCACAACTTCATCAACTGTGGCACTGTTTCGCTCTTAATGTTAATGAATGTGGTACACCAACACTGCATAATTATACGATATCCTGAGCTCAAAGCTGTACGATGGCTTCTATGGATAGATGAAATATCAGAAAGCGAGAATTTAACGAAGAGTAGGTATAAATATCTAATGTCTTACGTAAGACTGAGAGGAAGGGGGAGTTGGGAAAATCTTACATTGTCATACATAGGGGAGGTCAAAAATGGCATAAATCGTCTTACGTTATACTTGAACGGCCCCGAAGATCAGGGGACCGTATGGTACATCATACAGGAAAGAAGAACCAGATGGATGGGACACACCCTGAGACACATTGGGTTTGTGAAGAACTTATTTGAAGGTAAAATAGAGGGAAAGGTACCCAAAGGAAGACTCAGGAATAAGTTCATGCATGAAATAAAGGGTAGAGTTCATAGGAAGAGCTACTAGAGGTGGCGGGTTGCATTCAACCAATCTTAGTATTGAAAACGACCAATGAATGAATGAATGAAGTTAGCTTTAAAAGGAATGAGGAAAATATTCTAGATTTTTTCACACGCCGACCTCAATGTATGTACCTAAATGTAATATCTTTATTTTCATCTGGGCATACGCCCTTACTCTATTCATCCCATTCGTAAAACCTATCCTCTTTCTTTCCCCTCCCCGCTAACCCAACATCCCTGTATCACAATCTTACTTACTCCGTTTAACTCCACACCCCAATCGCAAATGTGTAAAGTCTATTTTCATCCTACTACCTATTTGTCCAAGATTCTGCCTAATACAGTGGCTACACTCCATGGTAAACTCTTCGTCAACCTCTTCTTTATATACTTTCTTATAAGGTCCACTTTATCAACTCCCTCCTACTGCTGGACGCTTCTTTCGCTAGCGCTATTCTTCTATCTTCTTTGCTACTGTGACGTTAAAACGAATAATAATTATTGTGGTATTCTCCCGTATCAGGTAGGTTTGGACAGTAGACAGTTAAAATCCTCTAAATTTTTACGAGTGCAGATCTCTATTACCCTACACAATGTCTTTCATCATCTCGGTATATGTCATAGCTTTCTTCATCCAGTCCAAAGAATCTATTATTTTCCTTTTCCTTCGCCGCTTACCAAACATCCTCCACTTAACGACGTCCTTCAGTAACCCATTTGCCTCTCAGTACTTACTTGTAAAATAATTGCATATTAAACAAAATTAACAAACAAAATAGGATTAATGGTATTGGCAATAACTTGGTGGAATTCCTTCATAATGAAATGATCATAATGGCCGATGGGCCATCGGCCATATTGAATGGATCAGCCATTTAGATAAATCGTCGAAAACATAGGTATTAATCGCGGTATCGTCACGGTAGGTACTGTGATGATTTATCTATTAAAATGCAAAATGAAAATAATTTCCAAGAAATCACCTTATTGTGTGTTTTACTAGCTCTGTACCTGATGACGTCGCGCAGAGATGAAACGCGGGTCGTAAGAACGTAATAAATCATTTGTGGAAAACTAAGTAATTCATCATTTCAGCAAAACGAAATAGGTTTTTATAAAATCATAATTGATTTTGCATTAGAAAAGAAAGAAAAATGCAGCTTTAAATTTGTATTTCATTTAACAAACTGAAGATAGTTATAATTAGATAGTGATAACGATAGTTATTGACTGAGTTACTATTTTTTCTTCATTTGAAATTGTGTAAGTAGGTTTGATGTGTTTTATATTTCCCCCAAAGGAAAGGTAGCCATGGAAAGTCAGCCTCGGGCGGCTTCTACACAAGCTGCGTGTCTGTTGCTGTCGTGCCATGGAGTACTTCTATCTCCCCTAAGTTTCCCGAATGTTTCCATCATTCAACTTAAATTTATAGTTTTGATGATCTGACTTAAAACGTAGGTATTAAATGAAAAACTTTGACTTTTTTGTCGGACAACTTCATCCTCGAGAAGACAATTCATTGATGAAAGAGGAGAATAAAGAAAACCAGAATGAACGAGATAGTGTATGGGAATATAGAAGCCAATGAATTGGATCATCGGCCATGCTATACGTCGAAAACATTAGTATTAATCGTGGGATCGTCTAGGTACTGTGATGATTGATATAGGAAAATGTACAATGAAAATAATTTCCAAAACTCTATTTTTCGTAAAATTGATTTAAAAATCCTGCGCGCCCTGGTTGACGATTAAGTTTTTTGTGCATTAAAAGAGGCTTCAATTTCGCACATCGATACGCCATCCCCTCTCTTCTTTATCGTTCAACTTGCTCTTGGTGAAGATAATTTTTAGTGATCAACCAGTTGGCTAATGTAACAGTTGATCCGCCTTTGGGCAATATTGAGATTTTGATGTTTTTCCAGCAGGATAATATAAACTAAATATTTCCAGGAATATTACGGTGTAATTGAGTATTTAATTTTTTTTCCTATATGTTTTGTTTTACATTACGTTCACGTGGTAGTCGTTATATTATGTATTTGTTGATGTAATCGGAAGTCAATTAATTTGTTCATCCTCGACTTTATTTCTGCGTAGGATGTAAGTATATTAAGGTAGTTCGAGTGAAATATCATTTCACCTAGAAATCAATGACTTGGTCTCATTTTAAAGAAAAATATCATTTTCTTCCAAAGATGCCAAAATATTCGCCCCACACCGGGCTACTTTCTGATAGTTTTGGCGAAAAATACCAGCAATTTTACTTGGGAAATGGTACGTGAATGCACTCCAGAGAGACCTCATTTTTTAAAAATGAAGAATTTTTAACACCTAGATCTCGTCAAAAAATTAACATTGCGTAGTTTTTGTTTCCTCAACTATTTTGGAAAATAAATCATTTTGTCACCGAAGTAATTTTTTCAGAATTACAAAAAAACCTTCCGTTGTGAAGGAGTTCAAACGTATCGCATGAAAAAAAGAGTCAAATTAAAAGGCTTGATATTTTTATTTGATAACTTAGAATTTCAGTAATCTTAAGGTTATATATTATTGCACCATTGATAATAATGCAATACTTAATGCTTCCTACAGCTGCTGAAATTAAAGTCGAATATGGTCTTTATTGTGCATAGGGTGTACTCTCTCTCTCTCTCTCTCTCTCTCTCTCTCTCTCTCTCTCTCTCAAACGAACCAAATAGCATAGCTCAAGCGTAAAGTACCATTTCAACTCTGCTCTTAGGCATTAAAACAGTGATTGGGAGAAATAAGGCAATTGTTATTCCAAATTTATCTTCTGATAGAATCAGTTTGATTCAACTTCTGTTCGACACGCGAAATTTTCCATCCACCCATAAACAGAATGATTGATTCGTCGCACGTGGCTCGATCGCTGGCGAAAAATTATTGAATTATGTATCTGTCCGACTTTTGCTTTGCTTTTTGTAATTCCTAAGACGACTGACTCCTACGCAAACATTGTCTCGTCTGCTCCAAAAGGAGACTACATGCCACCAAGTTACGTCAAACACTTCCAGCAGCTAATATTTTTGCTCCGATTCGCGTTGTCCCTCTCGTATTTACCAAGGATAACGAAAATTCAGAAACCATTTCATGTTTTTCGAGACTCGTACGTTCTGTCTCTCATCTGTGAAGGACGATTGGTTACGTATCTTCAAAAATTTTAGAGCATTTCCCCTGGTGTATTCTTAAGACTACATGCCCTCAAAAATATCATATTTAACGTGAAATATTTTGCCTTGTTATGTATCGCTACGTTATTACCAGCAGTACAATACGTTCTTCCTACACAAGATCTGCGGGATCACAGATGTAGCTTTTGTATGATTTAGCGCCTATGTATAGTATTCATCAGTCGCATTAATAATACTAACCAGTAGTTGTATCTTAGGCAGTATACTGCATGGTAGCATTCTCGTTTACGGAGCGTTCTAGTTTCTGGTCTGACCGCGTATTGTTACCCTGACTGATTTTTCCTGCACCTGACATCCGGGCGAACGTGCGCGGTTCTGGTTTCAGTTGGGATGAGTGCGGCATGCCTGGTGTGGAGTTACCCCATGCCACTCACCCAAGTGGTTTCTGAACGGCGTTTTATACATTAAGATGTACGAACACAATAATAAAAAATTATGCGGATGAAGCATGCCCTAAAATGACAGAGAAACTGACGATATCGGCCAAAAGTTTAAAAATATCGGGAGCCATGAGAAGTTGGTGTTAAAGAATTAAATGAACAGGGGGAATCTCGGATGGAGAAGTCCTTCTAAAAGCGAGAAAGAAAATAGCCATAAAAATACGCCGTGACGTTCGTACGGGAAGAGGTCGTTCGATATCGATTGTATTCTTCCTTCGATACAGGTCTTCGCAACCATTTCCACCTCATGTCCGACATTATTGTGCTATCTGAGCATTTACTGTAATAATACACCCAAGGAAATCTGCGAATATGCGGCACAAGTTGTCAATTCGAATACAAATGAAATGCCAAATCAAAAAAAATCGTCGAACGACCTATGCTATGCTTTGGAGAATACAGAAAAATTTGCACATTAATGGCGGATTTATGTACGTTGCGAAGACCTATATCGAATGAAGAACACAATCGATATTGAACGACCTTGCGTATAGGGGACAAAGTTGCACATTCTGTGGCAATGTAGCCATATCAAAGCATTATTGGAAGGAGAGATGAATGAAAACAATCACTGGGAAACACCAAGGATGAAATACACCGAGACAGTTTTGAGGAATGCAAAAAAAATGAGACAAGATTTGAAAGACGTGGAAATCCTGGGGAGGGAGTCGTGGGAGTATACCGTGGAATAAATGTTTGTCTAAAGAACCGAACTTTGGTTTGTGAAATCCCTCCCAATTTATAGCGCGTTAGCGAAGCTCAAGTATGCGAGGATAAGCACAGGAATGGGCTCCATGTGGTGGGTATGGGGTTCCTGAGAAGTGTTATTGGTCAATGCAGAAAGGACCGGTTTAGATATGAGTGCTTGAAAAAAGAATGTGGAATTAATGCCCTGGTAATGGACGTAAATTAGAGGAGCTTGTTTCTTCGGTTTGGCCATGTCGATAGAATATATAAGATGAGAACCCATTACGGAAGCGGATAAATGATAGATGAGTGAATGGTGTAAAGGCTTTTTTACACGATGCATGTACCAGCGCAACTACGCGTCTGGACAGATGCGTGGACAATTGCTCCAAATTAGAACGGGCTATTTTATGGCCCGTTCTAATTTGGAATACATGAGAGCAACTGAAGCAAAAGAGGTATGCATAGAGCCTGTAGTAAGAGATTGGAAACCGGCCATGTTGGACGACCCGCTCTGGGAGCTTAATTTTATCAAACAGTTAATTTAATATTGAATTAAACATTTGATTTGATAATAATTGATACAATTAATTTATTGAGTTAAATTACTGAGTGTTTAATTCAATTAAATATATAATAAAAAATAAAACTCGTATCAACGTAAAGGCTGCGTTGTTATTGTTGTTTCTTCGCAATGTTTATAAATATTTGTGTCGCGCTTCATTCGAAATACACGAATCTCATTGGTTCCGCCATAATCGGTGGCCCACAAATCAAAAGTGGAACCAAGGTTTCCAGTCTCTGACTTAAGGGTCTCTTGAGGTATGCAAGTGTAGGTCAGTCTAGCGGAAAGTACCAACGAATAGTCAGTCTCATAGGTTCATCTCTGACAATGAAATTTTTTTGACTTTGCCCCGAGAGGGCACGGTTTGATGGGTATGTTGGAATGATGAGGAAATTGAAGTTTTTTGTGAGAGAGATTTACACTGAGCGTGCTGGGCTTTAAATTGAAAGTCCTCTAAAAAAAACTGTGTATTTTACACACTTACCTGGATTGTGAAAGAAGACTCTAAAATATAGGTTAATGAACTTTTATTTACTATTTAAAATAAATTAATATTGGCACTTTGTGGTCAAATGTATCTATCAGTAAGACTGCAGCCATACCATTACGTCTAGCTGCCGTTCAATATTGATATTCTTGGACGTTCTAGTACGTCCATTGTATTTCTCAGAAAATGTAGGAGGACGTACCATTGCGTCCGTAGCACTCAAAGTGTTATGAGTGGGAAGTTACAGCAAACATATAGTCGCTTTGGAGATGGCGTATAATTTTGAAAGAAAAAACTTTATAAGCTCCACTCGGTTATTTATCTGTACAACGCGTTTAGATGCTTAAAGCGCTTTAAGCGTCGAAAAGCGGTGTACAAATAAATAAACGAGTGGACATTTTTTAAAAAGTTATTAAGTTTTTTCTTTAAAAATTTGCGATGACGTTCTGCAATATCTCGCCGGATACCGTTAAATATATACGAATAATTTTATGACATTTTCGTCCTTACGGAAGAAAGTGAAAGTGCGGAAAATATTTTACTTTCGTAGACTAAAGGTAATTTTAGGCGGTGGAGATGCATCCTCTCTCATCGTCAAACCAACCACTTGCAATGGGGATGGCTGTCCCACCTTTTATGTGTGTTCGTTTCAGATGCTTACGCCTTACGCTCTCTTTCGGGACAGTTAATTTGTATCGTGCGGGCAATGTCTATATGCGCACCCATCAAACTGGCTAAGTCCTTTTACAGACTTCGACGTGCTCTCGAATCTCTTGAAATTGAAAGGCCCGTGAAAGACCATTCTTCTTGAAGGATCTTATCCTTCTCTTCTTCCTTTACTCCGTTCCAGTGGGAGACGCCTTTTCACGCGTCTCCCACTTCACCTTTTTCTTCCTCCTCTCCTCGTGAGAGGGCAATGGGCTTCCTGTCTGCTCCACCCACTAGTTCAATATGCTGTGTGAAGAACGTCTGTTTGGATTGAGGGCGGAGGAAGTGTTGGGCGAGTAGAGGGCCCTTTTTTTGGACCCTGTGCAATCGGAGGAATCCAACGCGCTCCGGTTGCACCCGTTGAACAATTAACATCGTCGCTCACCGTCTGACACTGCAGTTTTGTTTTTGTGCTCGGTCGGGAGTCTTCAGAAGTGAGGCTCAGAGGTTATTCTGGTGAGGAAAGAGAGAGATATAGAGCTACCGAAAGTGATTTCTTACCTTAAGGTTGCTTCTGCGAGATTATTTCCTCTGTCATAATGGAGATCATATTCAAAGTATTCATTTTAATGTCAGCTGCGGTATGAGGCATGAATTAAATCTTATATATTATTTCTAAAAGGTGTTTTCTTGTGACAACGCCATAACTTCCATAATTCTCCAGCAAAATAAATGATTCAAACGTCGTTTTAAAGCTTATGTTCCCAGCTATTGACAAAAAATAGCCAAATTGTTTAAAATTAAATTTTTTGTTAAAAAATGATCAAAAATTAACAGTGCCATCTGTTGACAAAAAATCAACTTATACGTTTGCTATGGTTACGTGCTTAAAAGACTGTAGGAGGCGCCATTTATTAACACATCGTTTAGTTAGACTGTTTACATTCTACATGCTATCAGTGTGACCGTTTATGTTTACGTTATGCATCTTTAACACAAACATAAATAATATAATTGTCCATAGGAAGAAACAGGCAGAAGAATAGGAAGAAAGAAGGAAGAAACAAGAAGAAGCTGCATAGTGTGCGAAATATTCGCACAGGTCAGCTAGTATTGCATTATTAATGGTGCAATAATATTGTTATGCGTTGTTAATTCTTAGTAACTCAATCATAATATCTATACAAGTAAATAAAATTGACTATTTTTTTCGCGCGGTACGTTTTAAGTTATACGCTTTATAGTTATACGTTCAATGAAAAGCAATATTTCTGAATTTTATTATGTGAATTAGGAATTGCCTTGATGATACGGTATCTATTGGGTGTTTAATATTGGAGATGATACTGTAGATTTTTGGTGAATACTCTTTACTCAGCGGGAGTTTCCATGTCGAAAGTCTGGGATCTGATGTTTTTCCGGCGTATGAGATTTTCAAAGTTTTCTCCGGCTTCTGTTGGACCCAACTTAGACCAACTCAACCGAACGGATGCCCGAGGAAACTTTGAAAATGCCAAAAATCTCATACATTCTCGATTTTTACCATCTGGAACACTTTAATCCTCTAACCTTGTTTAGTGATGCCACATATCCCCACTACTCATCAACCTATTCTGACCTAACCTTCTCTCCATTACCACCCTCTTTAACATAATATGTTACTTCAAATTACATCAGTCACCCAACTCTTCTCTATCTTTCAAATGTCCCCAATAAACCTCTTTTCCTGAATTGTCTTCGTCTCCATAAATCTCCCAACTATAACCGCAAAAGCCTATTCTCTGTAATTATTCTCTCTCTTGAGATCATCATCGTCTTATCAAGGCTAAGCCTTGTCTTTGCAGCCAAGTGTCCATGTGTACTGCAGCTCTCTTCAAATCAGCATATATTTTTAATCCCAACGCATTTTGTACATCATCTAGGAACTTCTTTCTTGGCCTTCCTCTGCTTCTCTTGCCGAGCACCTTTCCCTCCATTGTATTTTCTAAAAATTTATCATGTCGAAGAGCATGACCAATGAATTCTCTTGAGATATCAAGTTTCCAAACCACGCATCACTACCATGTACTTAATGTAAATATTTCACTAAAATTTTCTTCTTTCTTTTACTTGAGAGAGCATCTCTCGTCCATTTCATTCATTTGGTAAGCCTTTATTTGATCGGAGATATTCATTTCATAATATATTTGTTAATAAACATCTTACCGTTTTTTACCTCGTAATGTCTTTTTCGTTAAAACGTTTCCACCGAAATGATCCCTAGATATGTTAAAGACAAATGGAAAATGGCTTCAACAGCTGTAATTTAAAACAAGTCACGAGAATTCTTGGCCTTTGTTTTTTTTGTCAATAGAATTTTATTAGACTTTGCACCTTCAGGCGTTACTTCATGGAAGTATTTTATATTCGAATCCGTATTCAAAATAAGTATTGTACTTTTCCACAGTTATTAGTTTATAACTAAGGAAAAGCACAATACTTAGAGTCTAATTATGTCAACATTTTTCCGGGATGCATCCGCGTATGTTGTTGGGATCACAACAGTTTCGCCAGCTATCATGCTGGCGTCCCCAGGTGAAGGATAGCGAGAAGGTTTTTGGTTCATTCTTACATAGGCAAGATAGGCGCCAAAAAAACGACCAATACTTCGTCCAATCATGGAGCAGCATTGTGATTTCGTGGGAGTCTTACTCCCACGAAATTACTATTACTAACTACTTATTACTCTTTTCCGTGCACTGTGTAAGGGGTATCCATCTTGGAAAAGTGCATGAAGAAGAGTAATAAGACTCCCGTGAAATCACGATGTTGCTCCATGATTGTACGAAGCATTGGTCATTTTTTGGCACCAAATCTTGCCTGTATAAGAATGAACCAAAAAAATTCTCGCTATCCTTCATCTGAGGACGCCAGTGGGACAGCTGGGGAAACTGTTGTGATACCCAGCAACATACGCGGACGCAACCCAGAAAAATGTTGACATCATCTGATCAACGGGGCGGAAACATACGAACATAGAATCTAATTACTTACGTTTATTTAGGGAATAAAATCATACCACCCTAAACTCCTACATAAATCGCGCAACGCGTTTATAGAGAAGGATGGAGTGGGTAAGCTAGGTGGCGAGAAGAACGAACGAGGAGGTACTGGATAAGGTTGGAGAAGACAGAAAGCTAATGGTGGAGGTTCGGAGGAGGAAGAAGAGATGGATGGAGGACGTTTTGAAAAGAGAGGGAATGCTGAAGAAGGTATTAGAGGGAGAAAACAGGGGAAGCGTGGAAGAGGCAAGAAGAGGATAGGAATTCTGTACGAAAAAGAGGAAGACCATGTAAGATTTTAATCGGGATCTAATGGGGAATCAGGTACAGGAGGGAAAGCAGAATGATATGCCCGAAATTAGGACGTAAGAATAAGTACTGAACAGAAAACTACCAATCAGCTGCTAGAATACTGAAATAAATACTTTGTAATTCAAACGGTGTTAAACTGTAAGGGAAAATATTACCAACTACAATCGAAGAAGTAATCGGTGCAGAAAAAGTTACTTAAAGCCACTTAAGAGTGATTTCAACATCACCTTCTCACATATCAAACCAGATCTCATATTGCTTGAACGCCTATGCTCTCCCATTACAGAGGAACGTGCGGAGTCCAAATAGATAAAAGATAATCCGTCTGGAGAAAAATATTTCTAGAGGCACAAACAATCGCTCTCCGGAGCTTTTGATCCTGCCGGTAGGAATCATTGAATTCTCTCCCGGACCCCAATCAATCGTCTACCATACCTCCAAACCTTTCTCTCTAATCTCTATGAAATAAAACGCCAGGATTTATCCCTGCCGGACTCACGGCGGGATGTGAAGATTGCGCTTGCTCCATGAAAATCTCTCCCTCTCTCTCTGTTCGGGGGACCGCCCACATGAAGAAATCTGTGAGGAGGAATGTGGTCCACCATAGGAACTCACTCCCATCAACTTGGTTCCCGTCATTTCGTCGGCCGAAACGCATTCGATTAAGTACCTTGAACAGCGATGGCTTGCCAATGCGGCGGAAAAAAATCTCACGTCATCAGGACATAACTGTTCCTATAAGCAAGATTTCTCATTCCCTTGTATTCGCAAGAAATCACCTCAAGGTAAAGAATATGGAAGTACAGCCAATATTTCACCAAACACGTCCGATGACATCGTGACTATAACGGTAAATCTTGCTTAAAAATGCCCTATGATGATGAATGGAGGAGATGAGGTGAAGCAAAGATCCATCTACAAGTTCATTCTGCGATACTCACGGTGTAGTCCAGCGGAGTTAATCAAGCAGGTGACATATCAGTTCTCATCATCCATTGGTCGTTCAATCCTAAGATTGGTTGACTGCTGCCCTCCACCATTCCCTATCTAATGCTAGTTTCCTTACCTCCTGGTATCTCTTCCTATGTACTTTCCTCTTTATTTGGTCCATGAACTTATTCCTGGGTCTTCCCCTGGGGACTTTTTCCTCTATTTTACCTGTAGTTACGTTCCTCACAAACCCTTTAATGTACAATTGTAAACGATTTGTAAACATTTGTTCAAGTGCTAAATCGTAATATTCCTGTACTGTATTTATTCGTAGATTTATTGTATTGATTAGAGACTTGTTGCTAGAATGCCTAACCAAAGCTTGCAACAGCGAGTCAATTGTCGTAAATATAAATCTTCCTCGGGAAGTTAAATTTTGCATTTTTTTCTGTACTTTTTTAAATAGAGTCAAGAAAACATCTTGTACAGATATTTTACTAATATCGGAAAGTTAAAATTCATGCGCTACTGTGGATAATTTGCATCCTTGTTGAAATGGATTGGCTAAATTTATTCCACTATTTTTTCCCCATTATACTTAAGTATAAATGCACTGTTGATGTTCAACTGCAGGTGCCAATACATTTGATTCCTTAATCATAGCCCGTGCTTTGAAACGGTCTTTCATTGTACTATGCTACAAAATATTGGTGCTATATATCCCCATTCTATGATGCAAATAGATGTGGAATACTTATGTTGCAAAATTTAAGTCAATGGAGCACGTAGTTCCATCTCCGGAGATACCGACGATGCGACGTCGCAAATCTTCAATGTACTCTATTTTGGTAAGAAAATCGGGAATATTCACCGTTGTAATGTCAAAAATTCGTCTTCAAAGTGAAACTCATGAGTCCCTTCCGAGTTAACACCTCCTGTTGAGAATTTGGGAAGTTAAAAAATGGTACAAATTGGAAATGATGCGAGGTGTTGATAAATCATTTCCCCTGGCTCGAGCCTAGTGGCGTCTCGCAGGAATCGTGAAAGATTTACCGCTTGCATTATTTCTTTAATGACCGTATAATTTGTGGTCGGGAGTGGGGGAACACGTTCACTCAAACGCAAAGAGCTACGAGGGACGAAAAAAAATATTAAACCGTAGGGAATAAACCCTTAATGTCGCCGCAGGAAGCGTATAAGACCGAGAGAATTGTTTTATAAACCTTTCAATTGAGCTGGAATTTGTATGGTGATGACGATAAAATGGTACCGTGTCATGCTGTGTATTATAATGATACTGGGCGGTGTTCCTCAAGTCAAAATTTTGTTTCTGACGTTTAGAGAGTGTTCGGGTTTGAGGCTTAATGCATGATTCACAGCTCGCGAATTATATCGTGTTTTGCGTGCCTCAGGTTATAGATGTTCAAGAATATATTCCTGTTCGATTCCGCATTGGAAATTAGTTGTGTACTTTTCCATAGTAATTTATTTTAATCGTACAACACGTTTCGCAGCTTGTTGCATCTTCAGGTGCAATTGTTTATCTTTTATTTATTGATTGTTACGATAGTAACCTTACGCTAAGAGGAACTTGCTAAAGTTTGGAGGAGAAACTAATTTTTGGGTGGAAAGGCAGAGGAATATAAATAATTTATAGGTTAATAATATAATATATAGGTTAGGGGCTTGTGAGAAGGGAAATTTTTCCGGAAAGGAGTGGGGAGGGGTGCGGAAAAAGTAGCACGTCGCAAAGGTTGCTTGACTGTCCGATAATTTCCATCTGTGTGATGTCCAAATCACTTACGTGATTATAATCACCTAGGTACTTCGCAAATTGAGTTGCAATTCTTATAAAAGTAACTTTGTGATTGTTCTTTGATGCGCGCCTTGAAATTTCGTCCAGTTTGACCTATGTAAGCTATATTACAACTATTTCATTGAATTTTGTAATTGCCCGAACTGAATAATATATCCTCTTTGTCTTTTCATTTCAATGTGGATTCGAAAATAAAATACTTCCACGAAGTGACGCCTGAAGGTGTAAAGTTTATTCATACATTCCTGG
Organism: Ceriagrion tenellum; assembly: GCA_963169105.1. Lineage (NCBI taxonomy): Eukaryota > Metazoa > Arthropoda > Insecta > Odonata > Coenagrionidae > Ceriagrion > Ceriagrion tenellum. The sequence continues at coordinate 53,537,471 of OY720637.1, forward strand.
TCCATTTATCTAATATTTTTACTTGCATGAAGTTGGAAATTTTACTGAGTTTAAATCCGTTAAAGAAGTTAATTCATGTAAGCATTGCAAGTTGTATCAGTATGCATCTCCTAAGTTTTACTTCAAATGTTTACGGCTTCAGGTGGATATTGTAAATAAGTAAAGGAATATGAACTTTTTATCATCTATAACAATGATAAATGCATTGTTTCGCTACACTTGTGTAGTCGAATCATATCGAAATGTATGTCACGTTCCATGAGGCTACGTGCTAAAACAGCATTGAATTGCCAAAAATAATCGGTAAGATTCATTTTTTCTCTTTTTTCGGTAGATATTACTTCTTAGAACACGTATGAAAATTTTTACGCAATTCCGCTCATGACAAGAAATCGCTCCAACTACCTTGAAAGCACAAAGATAATTTTTCGGCGATCGGTGTCAGTGTGGAAGTCTAGTGTTACCGCTTCTGTATTGAAGCTATCACAATTACCTACTCAAGTCTGGTAAAAAAATGAACAATTAACGTGCGAATTTTTTTCCGTGAGCTTATTGATGTTCGACCTCGGTCCGAATCTAGGCGCAGGCCGAAGTTAACCTTCGCTTATCATGACCAAACCGGCAAACTTTCACAGACCTGAAGACGCCGATTGCTCTCGCCGGCTAAACTGTCGTCCCTGCGTAATGGACGGAAGCGTCTTGGAAGAGGCCTGTATCTACAAATTAAGAAGAACTTGAATGTTGAGACTAGATGGCACGGCGTTGTGTTTGGTGCACGCGGCAGTAGCCACCAAAAAAGGTATTTCATTCAAGGAAAAATGTTGCACGTACGTCAAAATGGATGAAAATTACAGCTCTCAAGTCAGTTTTAGCGAGATAGTTCCATAGTCATAATGTAGGCCACATTCGAATTGTACGTTTTAATTGCAGCAGCTGTCGTAGGCAGGAATTAAATATTTCATTATGAATGGTGCATTAATATACTTCTATGTGACTGAAATTCTAAGTTATTAAATAAAAATATTTATATCGGTCTTTAATTTGACTCATCTTTCAACACGAGGCGTTTTTAAACTCCTTCACAACGATTCTGAAATGCGATTGCTTCATGCGATTCTGAAAACAAATTTCTGCGTGGCGACGTGATTTATTTTTTAAAAAAAGTCGAGAAAATATGCCAACTACACGCTTAATTTTTTCACGAGATCTACGTGTTAGAAATTCTCCATTTTTTAAAAATAATGCTTCTCTGGAGTGCACGCGCGTTCCATTTCGCATGTAAAAGGGCTGGTATTTTTAGTTAAAAATCTTGGTAAGTAGTTCGGTAATGGGCAGATATTTCTATTCATTTGGAAGATAAAGATATTTTTCTTTAAAGTGAGACCAAATTCATTGATTTCTATTTGAAACAATATTTCGCTCAAACTGCCTTCAAGACTGTAACTTGGCGAGTTACTCCTAGAAATTGTTTCCCCCTATCGGTAAGCAATGACAATCAATTATTTATTTGTAGAATATGCACTTATAGAATATAAATAATCCATTTCAGTATGAAGTAAAAGAAATATAGGTACCCCTGAGAAAATAATTCCGTTTTGGGGTTACCGACTCTTTCAATACATATAAAAGCAGTGAAAAATAATCATGATTCGGTGAAAGAAATGGAACACCATTGCATTCATGCCTCTTGAGCGACCTCTAAATGTTCAATAATCGAGCCGATATTTTTAGGATATCCTTTCTTCACCCCATAGCAAAATTTAAGAGGTTTAACCCATTTCCGCCCTCTGTAGCCATGTAGCTACACCCTGACACGCCGAGTGTATGACGCTCTTTAGGAGGAACCGCGAACTTTATCGCAATCAACTTGTCAACACTGCCTCGTTAACTAACGTTAGGTCACTAACATCAAAATATTTTGCCTGAGTACTTTAGGCGACCATTTGAGTAAAATACCAAAAACTCATCAATATCGCAAACGAAAATTTTTTTGGGCGGAAATGGATTTAATCGAAATCCGAGAAAAAAAAAGACTGTACTTGAATAATTCTTTGGGAAGCGATGGGAAGAGAGTGGGGAGTTAATTACCGGAGACAGAGACAGTTTCCTCGTGATCCAACGCCCGCCGTAATTAGGCTTCGTTGACTGACTTCTTTGGAAAGGGAAGGCGTGATGGATATATATGAATGTTTGTTGTGTTATTGTATCAGGCCCGCTGACGTCATTAATCCGACAAAGGACGACCGACAATGATTCCAGCTCCCTCGGTTTTGTTGCCCGACGCAGTTGCCAACGAGGCCACGTCCGTCGGGAAGGAAAGTCACGCACCACCCTTGCGGCGGCTTCCTGAGACCCGGGCGGCGAAATGCCGGTGGCTCATCTCTTGTTCCTCGGGTCTCGTTTTCTTCCCATTCCATCTCCTTTTTATCCCGCTCATCTCTCCCGCCCTCCCGCCCGTAAATTCTCCTGCGCGCTAACGACTTCAGCTGTCGTCCCAAGAGCCCGATGGGTGATCGGCAGCTTTCGGCAAATTCCCTCCGCTCTCAACAAAATACATCGCGGCCACCACAGAAGAAGTCGAGCGCCTTATTCTTTCTCTCGGTAGCCTCAATTTATTTTCCTTCCGGGGCACACAGGGGTTGGCTCGCCTTAAAACTCGAGATCAAAGAAGGTGGCGAAATGTTTTTTCTCTTCTTCTTCCGGGAACTGAGATTGATGGGAAAACGAGTGTTAATTACGTGCAAATGTGTGGCGGTGAATTGGCTTGGTCGGGAGGAGTACCCTGTCGATTTCTCCCGGCAGTCTTGCCTACCTCTGGAAGGTTTTAATCAATTTATATTTACATTTGTTTCGTACCCGTGTTAAAAAAATATAAGTGATCTAAATCTTGGCTAAAAGCTTTTTTTTATTTATTTTCTCGCTGTTCAATTACCTGCGTTACTTCAGTGATCTCGTATCCCTTTTTGTATGGCCTAAAAATCTACCCGAGATTTCGGCCAATTGGCCTATTTGAAGTTTACAAATTGCAAACGTTAGTCACGATGTTTTATTAAAAAGTTATTTGAATTGACCCACCTTATTTTAATTTAAATAATTTTTTCACCGCTTATAAATACTAAGAGAATGGCTTAATCTTCTCAAGCATGTTTCTGTGTTTTTTTTAATATGATTTTTGTCTGAACCTTGAAATATGCTCGAAGTCCTTAGTATTCGACGAAAGTAATTGAATGTAAGGCCCAGTAGCGAGAGCTCCAATCATTTTGTTTCTGTTTGAGTTTTATTGGTTTATGTGTCTTCTCTCATTTTCAAGCTGGATATTCGTTCGTATAACATAAATGCAATGAATAATGTTACTTAATATTTCAAAAATATGGCCAAATATTTTCGTTTATAATTGTCATTGGTTAATGTGCATTGTCTCTTTGTGAAGCTGGATATTCGTTCGTATAACATAAATGCAATGAATAATGTTACGTAATATTTCAAAAATATAGCCAAATATTTTCGTTTATAGTTGTCATTGGTTAATGTGCATTGTCTCATTGTGAAGCTAGATATTCGTTCGTATAACATAAATGCAATGATTAATGTTTCGTAATATAGCCAAATATTTTTGTCACATATTCTCGATTGTATGAATTTGGGTCGGATTTTTTATTTGCTTCCTACACCACTGACTTTAGCGGAGTTAACCGTGGGCGGGCTCGGCGGACTGCTGGGGCACGTGGACCTGTAGGGGACCACATAATCCCAGGCCAATTGGTGCGAAAATAGTATTCACAGTATAATTTTTCATTTCATCACTCTTCATTATTATCGAGTCTCCTGCGCGCATTATGCACTCGGAATCGCATTTCTCGTGTGTAATTTTACGCATGAGAGTTTTCATGTGGTTTGTATTTTATACGTCTGATGTTTTTGTACGTGATGGAATAGATAAACGATAAATAAACACGCGGGTATTTTACTTGCCAGTATTTTTTTCATAAAATTTCATGTTCAATTTTAAGAATAAAGCAAAACTTTTGTTATTTTTAAGTGCATTTCAGAAATGGTATTCGTAAATGTATAAAATTATTTCTATATGTAGCCATCTTCTAAAAACACTGAAATTCACAGTCTGATTCAAATGTATTGCAAAGAACCGAGCGGCGCCACTTACGCCTCTCAAGGAAATCGAGTTTCACTTACGGCGCTGTTATTCTTTGCAATGCAGCGCTATCTATTCAGCTGTTTATTTGCACGAATTTAAATTGTAACAGTTGAGCAATTGCCTATTTTGTGCTAACTTTTTATTACATAATATGATCAGCTCGAATAACAATGTCATGCTGCGACGTATTGATTAATTGAAATACCAAACTTTATTATTAAACACAGATCGTTCCTGGCATACAATATACCTACGGCAAATACTACGTAATGTATCATTTAGGGTGACAGTTGTGATTAATAAATAATAATTATCCATGCTCAAATCGTAAATCCAAACCGAAATGAAAGTGTAATAACAAATGAGCACAATATAGGAAATGGGTCAACTATTACCATTTGAATACTTGCAAATAAACAGATGAATAGATGGCGTTGCGAAGCAAAGAATAACAGCGCCGTAAGTGAAACTCAATCTCCTTGAGAAGCGTAAGTGGCGCCGCTCGATTCTTTGCAATACATTTGAATCCGACCGTACCTCTGACCATATTGTTTCTACGTATGCATGGGCCTCATGGTCCATGGGACAATTTTCTGGAACAATAAATGAATATATGTATCTCTGGTCGCGAAACTTTAACTTCGATAGAGATGAGTTTCATGAATCAATCTTCTTAAACAGAGGCTACCAAATATTTTTGGCCATGGAGTCATTTACAAAAACTTCATTTTTCGTGGAACCCATGCCCTCTACCTGATCTCAGAGTTATTACTTATCTGCCTGAAAAAATAATTTCTGATGCTATTCTCTATTTTGAACTTACAAATCAAGACTTTTGCGCAACTCTTAGGGTTGCTTACCAGATGTATGCATTTATTAATAGACACATATCAAAAGTTCGTTCCAGAACCATGATTAATGGATTTCTCCATTGATTACGAAATAAATAGCATAAATACTAAGCTAAGGTTAGTGTTAAAGCTATTTCAAACGGCCTCGTTCAATGATTCGGGTATGTAGCTAATTCGCTGAAAATGGAATATTTAATTACGGTTCTGTTGTCTTACCAAACACGAGGTAATCGAAAATAATGTGTGTTGAAAAGGTTTAATATCTTAGGCTTGATGGACAAATGTAGCTTAGCTCGACAATCACGTTGATTGGGTCATTTTTCTTGGGAAAACGTATACAATCCGTGCTAAAGAACGCTATCTCCTACATTCTTGGTATTGGAACCATTGGTTTTCTCATAAGAATAATTAGTCCATTGCACCTCTTGTGTATTCCTCTTAGTTAACATACTGAAAATAAAAGCTCGAATAAATGGTTAAAAACCTTTTGGTGTTAGAGGGAGCACATACCAACGTAGTTTTTTACCTTCCCAAAGAATGGTTTAATCATTCTGGATGTTTGAACCCATGGTATTACTAATAATTAGCTCAGCCAATTATGACGACAAATGCCTATCTTTAAAACTGGCTTCGATATTTCTAGTAACCACTAAATACTTCGTGGACACAGAAAAATCCCTCTTCAGTGAAATCAGTTCAATAGGTAGAGGTTTGGCATTTCGTTATTGCTTTTGTTAATCATAGAAGCACATTTGTTACAGGGTGTTTATTTAGGGATTCTGGTGAGTCCTTCCATTTTAAATTAGTTTTTAGAGACTGAAGCATAAAAGGAGAATTAATGCAGTGAAAACCCTGTAGACGACCACTCCTATCAAGCGACCACCCCTCTCAACGACCATGCTTCCGCGGAACCGTCGGCCGTCGCTTAGTTCAGGTTTCACTATCTGTGTACATCAAATTAAGGAGGTTGGTCCGAAAACTAAAGTCCATGTCATTTTCTTCATATTTGCAGGAATTATAGAATACAAGGCCCTCTATCGATTGGTTTAATTAGAAATACACCTTTCCGTCCTGGTTTTTCCAATAATCGCATTTGAAAATGGCTATATTTACAGTACGTAGTACAGTAGGAGTGGACCCTTGGTACATAAAATATAGATTTAGAGTGTTGAAACCCATGTCGTTTATACAAAAAACGGATATAACATAAGCAAGGATTTAAAAAACTGATTAGTGTAAAAATGACGTTAGATTACCGACTTAGTTTCTGAGAAATAAATTATTATTATCGAAATTTTATCCGAGAGACAGTAGTAAGCTGAACGGGGCGCTGGGGTCGGTCATACATGTGGCAGCGTTGGAAGTGAACTTACACATATCGTGGGAATTCAAACAGAGAGGCACATTTCAGAAGCTGTAAATTGTTTGTTTGAAAATATATTACCACCTCGATCAATGACAAACATCGGTCAAAAAACGAAGGGCTTCATATAACCCAAACAGGCCCGGTAAATATTCCTAAAACATTTTGTTGACACATAATAATAATTAACATTACTTAAAAACGACTGATAAATTCGGCACGTACAGCTAAAATGAACGCTTGATATTATAAATATTTCTGAATAATACAAACTAGTTGTTTTTAAATCCTAATGTATACCTTTGTGATATTGAATTCATGTCTGTTCATCGTTTTAGGCAGAAGTAGGCATATATACTTGAATTATGACCTCGGCAACATTCACGACTAGGCAACATTCGTATTCTTAATGCCATTAGCCCATCATCTATATAAACTACTTTCTTTACCCTTTTTTCCATATCATTTCTCACAATTTTAAGGTCTAGCGTATGAACGGTTGATCTGATCGAAGTTCTGACGGTCAATTTTTTGTAGGCAACGAAACGTTCGTTCAAACGTTCAATTAGTATCTTTTTTTGGGGAAAAATATTTTTAAAGAGAGTTACGATGATGAAAACAAAATTTTTAAAAGATGTTAGTGAAAAAAAAGAAAAATATATTTCACTTCAGAGTAACGAACCTCACACCTTCCCCTTCACAATCCACTACCGTTCCTCTCGTCCACCGCTCGGTTGGACCTAGGTATAGTGTAGCAGCAATTAAATTATACAATAATAATGTATAAAGTGAGTTACAGTCTGATTTCCACAATAACACCATTCAGTGATCAATTTAGTCCTGGAAAGGACTGTTATGTAGTTTGAGAACTTCTAAAATGAACTTATTCAATGTGTTTAAAGCAGGAAAGCACTTTAGTTCACGCACATCAAACACCAGTCACTAAGGACATCAACAAAGTTCAGTACGGCGTTGCCAAAGTCTTTAGAAATTAATTAACCTTGAAATAAATGTAAATGTAGGGTTTACTTCAGAAAATATTGTAATATAACAATCACATGAATTTTTAGATATTACTGGTGATATAAATTGTTGAAAAGGTTTCATAAATCTAATTACTTATTTAGGCATAATCGCTGCACGACTCCATTCCCGGTATTCGATTAAAAAGTCTTTTCGTAGACTGGTCTTCCTTTTCTTATTCATTTTGAATACGATATTTCAGCTTTCCTCTAAATGAGACATATTACAAATCAAAGCAGTATTCTTTTAAAGGCTCCTGTACGTAACTAAAACAATCGGAATGCCGCCAGAATTATGACTCATTCAGTCGTGAACCAACCTCCTTAATATTCATCCAAATTTTCCAGGAGAAACTAAATAATGAGGAAATAAGCGCCATCGGTATAGGTTTTAAGAAAACCGTCCTTTCAAGAGTATTTTAATTTTTCTCTAATCAGGCACCGGTTCATTTGTGTAATATGTACTCCTAGAAACTGAACCCCTGTCGAACGACCACCCCTCTTTACGACCAATTTTCAGCGGAACCGTCGGTGGTCGTTTAATACAGGTTTCAATGTTGTGCTTAGATAACGACTTTCCTGGCAATTGAGGCGGTTTTTTTCTAGATTCTTCGGTCATTACTTTGACTTTCCACTAGATCAGCATATATGAAGATAAGAAACGTGACTCATTCTGGCTCTACGATTTTTAAATGAATGGGAGGTATTTTAAATCCAGCTTCTCGGAAAAATTCTCTCTTACTAGACGAGTTAAGTTAGGGAAAATCCACGAAGAATCCAATTCCAGATACTCTATTTTTCCAGGTCAGTGGTTCTAAGTATACTATAAATCTTCTAGGACCTTCGGCTAATCTCTTCTCCCACAGACGACGAAGCTTAAGCAGCCAAATTAAAAAGACAGTCCATCCGGATCTGGGAAAATTCCGGCCGTTTTTCTTGCTTAACTGTCGCAGATTTCAGTATTCATAACGATACCGAAAGCGGTGAAATTCGAACGCTGGCGAACACGGTTTCCTTATTTCAGAAAATTATACATATTTATTCCGATTTGTTTCCGAGAGCGCCACAGCCTACCAGTTTCGGCCTTGAGGTCACCTTCTAATGAACGGGAGGAAGTCACGACACCCTTGGAATTTTTCAAATCGTCCTCTTTTTCCACCTTTCATCCGAGCAGGAGAAAAGCAATCGCGATGTCTGAATGGCACTAATATATTCTCCTGCATACTCTCATGTTCTAAATTGGTTATTCTACAAGGTGATTGGTAGGTCTTTTGGAGAGACCCTGCCTTAAATTCCCATTTTTCGGGGTAATCGTGTAACTCACCCAAACATAATTATACTTTCCCGTCATCAAGTCTGCTCCTAAGCTCCTTATGCCCTCTGTCCCTCTTCATGTCGTCCATTAGCTATTCGCCTCCTTCCTCTCCGTCGCTTCCCAAGCGCTCCCCCATCAGCCACTCTCTTTAACATGCCCTCACCTCTCAACGCGTTTACCATCCACATTTGTTGCTAGGTTTTTTTACCTGGTGTTTTTTTTAAATTTCAGTGTCTCGAGCAGTGATGAGATTCTCAGGAAGCAAGAAAGCTAGACTTAACGTAAGGGTGGCCGGGCACAAAATAGAACAAGTCGTGCGACCTACACATCTGGGTTGTACCCAGGTCCAGAAGGTATACCTGCACGCGTGCTCAAGGAGTTGGCGCCACAGATTGCACCATTCTTAGAAATTATATTCAGCAAATCATTATGCGAAGACAAGGTGCTCCAAGAATGGAAAATAGCCAACGTCACACCGATATTTACATACATACATACCAATCACGCCGTTCCCTTCCGGGGTAGGCAGAGTCACTCATAGTTTACATAGACTCAGAGTCACACTAAGTTTCACTCATAAATACATATTTGTACATATAACTTTGCTTCAACTATTTCCTCCATACTGACCTATCCTTGCAAACCTTTTTTGCTTCATTTACCCCCATACACTGCTTCATACACGCCCTCCTGTTTTTAAGACTCCTAATATTCCTCCTCCTAAGAATTTCCTCAACCACATTCAACCACTACTTGCTCGGCCTACTTCTACCTTTCGCACCATTCATTTCACTCTTATATATCTGTTTCGCTATTCGACTCTCATCCATTCTCTCAACATGGCCAAACCAACGAAACACAATCCTTTCATACATGTCCATTACTGAAGCGTTTAACCCACATTCATTTATTACCCACTCATTTCTGACCCTATCCATCCTACTTTTGCCGCAAACATTCCTCAGATAACTCATACCCATGGCGTTTAGTCTACTCTTGTGTCTATCCTGACACACCCACGTTTCACTACCATACGACAAAGTGGGGAGAAGTACACTTTTGTACACGGCGATTTTCGCTTCCTTAAACAGGCACTCATTCCTTTATATGCTCCACATGCTACCTACCACTTTCCTTCCAGCATTCGCACGTCTTTTATCTCCTCATCTATCCGTCCATCTTTCGCAAACATCTTACCTAAATACACAAAATCTTCCACTTATCCAATTACTTCACCATTCGCCCTCATCATACAGTTATTCTCCCCATTCTCCTTAACAAAAACTACTACTTTAGTCTTGCACGGATTTATTCTCAATTCCATTCTCTCTGTTGATTCACAAGACTTATTTAGGAGCTTCTGTAATCCCTCTTGGCTCTCTGAGATCAAAACAGTATCATCTTTAGGAGAAACTCGCACTTTACATTTACAATCAAAACCCCGCCGTTTTCACTACATGCATCTCCAACACATTTATCCATGAATACATTAAACAGCCATGGAGACATTACGCATCTTTGCTTTACGCTCTGTTTTATTGCAAACCAATCACTCAGAACCCCGTTAACTCTCACGCTTGCCTTACGATTATCATTCATCACCATCATAACATTCAATAACTGCCCATTTACTCCTTAGTCCTTCAAAACCTTCTAAAACTTCTTTCTATTTACCCTGTCATATGCCCTCTCTAAATCAACAAACACACAATACACTTTCTTTCGGACGCCCATACATTATTCTATCACTTGCTGAAGCGCGAAAAGCTGGTCACTACACCCTCTCCCAGGCATAAACCCGCACTGCATACCCCATATTCTGTCAGCAGTAATATTCCTCACTCTTTCGATTAACATTTTGCTGAACAATTTTACCGGAATACTCAATGAACTAATGACCCTATAATTATTATATTCGGTCTTTCCTCCTTTCCCTTTGTGCAATGGAACAACGAATGCATTTTTCCAATCCACTGGAACAACTGAAGTCTGTAAGCATAAATTACATAGTTCACACAGCCGACAAATGAGCAAATTACACCCACACTTCAACATCTCACTGGATATCCCATCTACGCCTGCAGCCTTCCCATTTTTCAATACTCTGAATGCCGTTATGACCTCATTCTTACTGATCTCCTTTTCCATCATTGCATTCTCACATACTACTTCGCAAGGCTCATCCTCAGCGCCTGTATCATTATTGTATAAAGTGAACCCGGAAATGATCGGCCTACATCGTTAACATCTTTTTTATGCAACGTCCTTGAACACATTGTCGTTAGCAATATTTTGACATTCCTGGATAATCGTAACTTCTTACACAGCAGTTAGCACGGCTTCCGTAAGTGCAGGTCCTGCGAAACAGCTTGCGCTCTTCCTTCATGATATCCTAAAATCAGGTGTATCGAAAAAGCAAGTCGTCGCGATATTCCTGATTTCAAGAAGGCATTCGAAAAGGTTCCACACATAAAACTCATTTATAAATTTCTTTCATGCGGAGTTAATAAAAAAATAGTGAATTGGTTAAGTGACTTTCTCAGTGCTCGAGAACAAAATGAAGTTATTGATGGTTTTAGCTCTGATATAGTCGAAGTCACATCCGGTGTCAAGGAAGCGTGATTGGCCCTCTTTTATTCATTATTGATATTAATGATCTAAGTTCTCGAGACAAGATAAATGCTGAAAATTGGTCCGAATTGCTGTATAAATTTTTGAATAAATTGTTGCAGTTGTTATTTCCACTGTAGGTATACAAGATTGTATTCTATGCTACACATTTACTTATTATAACCGATCATATATGTGGTGCATATGTCCTGAAGGGTGGAAATATCTACTTGGCTTCATTCTGTGGTTGCTAAAAACTAAACTTTCATGGCTTTCACACATTATTCTTATGATAGATCTCGAGTCTTCTGCTGTTCGTGACATCCAAACGACGTTATGTGCAGAACGGACTCCCTTTTGGTCCCGGAAACGTCCTACCTTGTAATAGGAGTCCCATGAACTAGGGTTTTAATACCAGAAGATCTCTTTAACTGCACTAATAATGAGTACATCATTAACTATTAACATATTCTCATGATTTCTGGAACCAAAATTATTCGAGTGCTGGCAATCGAGCCCGGTCATCCCAAATGAGTGATGGGTATCATAGCCTCGAGGCTGTACCTTTTGTCTTTGGTAAGCAATGGTTTTTTCCCAGAGTAAACTTTTGGTTATGGGCAATTCAAGTATTAGTAAGACGTTTTTGGGGGTAGAGGGGTTGGCATTATATTACTTTGTCTTCAGGTAGAGGGCCTGGAACCAATTTAAGTAAGATTTTTGTCCGTCTTGAAACATTGTATCGTTTCCAAATAGGTCCTATCCTGTGTTTTTTTTCAAATCTCCTGTAATTGTTCACTACTTCATCAGCTGTGGTACTGTTTCGCTTTTAATGTTAATAAATGTGTTAGTCCAATACTGCATAATTATACGATATCCAGTGCTCAAAACTGTACGATGGTTTCAATGGAAAGATGAAACAGCAGAAAGCGAGCATTTAACGAAGAGTAGATACAAGTATCAAATGTCTTAAGTAAGACTAAGAGGGAGGGGGGTTGGGAAAATCTTACATTATCCTACATAGGGGGAGGGGAGAGGAGAAAAAATGCATAAATCGTCTTATGTAATACTTGAACGGCCCCTTAACGCTTCTCCGGTCCATTGCAAGTTGAGGTTTGCCGACGGTTCAACAGTTTCTTCCGCCATCGTCTTCAGGGCTAATACCCGCGACTAGAGATGGAAAAATGTCGGTCAAAATCGATTTTTCGAACACTCGATTTTTAATCGAAATGAAAAGCTAGACTTTTCAACAAAAATCGAAATTTGAACCAAAAGATCGATTAATCGAAAAAATTGACGGTTCTTTCTTGAAAAAAATACAGTTGGTACAAAAACATGTTTATTATTCATTCAAAAAACGCTCATAATACACATTTGAATAGTATAAAAAATCCCTAAAAATCTACTTAGAAAACATTCTTGAATTATTAGTAGTGAAAATGTACAAATGCACGCACATTAAAGTTTGGGCATCACCGCTTGGGACCATTCGGCTTCACTAAAATTTTTGAAGAAAGATCAACTGATTGAGATGCTTTCTTGATGATCTAGGGCGTGCCTTTCCAATTTTACCGGCCTTAGAGAAAAGTCTTTCACATGGGACGGATGACGTTATCATACTCGGCACTCTGATCGCGAAACGGTACGAGAGTAATCGGTACGGTATGCTGAGATCAAACGAAATGGTTAAGATCGAAGTTGAAAAATCGAGTTTGGATCGAAACTCGAAGATCATGGCTCGATCTCGATTTCCTCTATCTTTGACTATTGAAACTCGATTTTCGATTTTAATCGAAATCGATTTTTCCATCACTACCCGTGACGACTTCACCTACTGTTTGTCTTATTCATTTTTCGACGGAGCCTCTTTCACGTCAGCTGTTGCGGAAATCGTCAGTTAATATTCAATTTAGCGAGGTATCCGATTGATAATTGAAAGGCGTTGGCCCGTTGCCCTGCAGGCAAACACTCGCACGTTTCCCGTGATTGAAATCAACCACGAATCTCACCATCTAATTTCGTTCACTGCTCGTCAAATTCGATCGAACGCGGGTGGAGACAATGGGCCCGTGAAGGGATGAGACTCGTTTAATTTCGTCGCACAAAGGAGTTCCGGAACGCCGCCGTCGGCGACGTGGAAACCTGTCACCCTTGTCAATCCGTTCGCTTAAAGCGGCGATAACCGAACCGGCTGCCCCGAAAGCTCAAAGCAGAGCGACTTCGATGCCGCTACCGAATGATTCACAGGTCGCTGATTTCCAGGAGACGAGAAACAAACTCGCGTAATTGATGGAATCGGCTTCATCTACGTGGGAGGTCATCTCGAAGGGTAGTATAAAACAATAAGAGAGAGATATTGCCGAACAGATAGGGACAAGAACTCGTTTTTTCCGGGCGCAATAAGCGTCCAGAATAAAAACTGAGCTCCACTCAGTACACTCCATAATACACGACACCAAATCACCTCCCAAAATCTTAACCCTTAAATCTTTACCCGGTTGGTATCCTAACATCCCCTGCCAAACGTTCATGTGTTGGCTCTAGGGTAGTTTGTAGATGTAGATGAATTGTTTTTTTGCTACACTTGAACGGAGAGTTCATTTCCTCCCTGTTTTACGGGCGGAAAGTGGCGCTTTTGCTCCCTGTTAAATACACTAACACCTAGAGTTGTGTAAATAAGTCGTTGCTAGGAAAACCAAACGCGATGTAACGTATGCACGTTACGTGTGGTAGTTGTAACGCATTCACGAAGGCACGTTGCGTGTGACAATTGTAACGCATTCACTTATGCACGTTACGTGTGACCATTGTAACGCATTCACGCATGAACGTTACGTGTGACAATTGTAACGCATTCACTATACGCCATGTTGGGTTTTTCTTGAAATGAATTATTTACACGACTGAATGACTTATTGAATTGTAATTTAATCAATGGAAAAGTCAAATGTCAATTATCTTCAAAGTTAACTACATTGAAATGTAAGTTCATCGTAAGATTCTAAAGTTGGCGATGAAGACTACAGAAATACGGAGATTTTGGTTTGGAAGCTCGAAATACTGCTGAGTCTTTTTTGCTAGGAAAATCAGTGGGTCAATACATTTGGCATAGTAATATTTTTGAAAAGTTCAAAAATGGTCATAATTGTTGGAAAGAGCTGACAAACGTTCATTCAAAAAGAAATTCTGTATCCGTCAAAAATGCTACATATTTTGTTTCCGTCGTATGTGAAGTACTGACGGAGTAAATAATGACGCATTACAGTTATATACGAAGAATATTTTTACGAATTTTCCATTCGGATGTGGCAAAAAGTCGCATACGTAACGCGGGAAAGAAATAGGGCTTTGCATTCCGCGTTTTAGCCACCCTCACCCTCCACCCGGGCCACAATATTACGCGGATTACTAATTCGTACTTCCCTCTGCATTCACGTTATATACTATTCTTAAAATATATATTTATTTCGTTCACCCGTTATTTCATTTGCCTTAAGTGATTTCAGTGTGCTCGCATGAGGATGACGGTCGGGCGGCGTTACCGGTTATAATGACCAAATGAACATTCCTGAGTAAATTATACATTGTTATATATTTCGGTACCGCTGGAGGAGGTTTTAGAGAGGCAGAATGGATAGTTGGAAGAGGTGTTTAGGGGAAAAAGGTTGTTAAATCCTGAGGTAGAGGGGCGGACTTTGGACAAGCTGAGAAGAGGACGGACGAGAAAGGGCTTTATGGTCGGGAGGCAAAGAGGTAAAACCGAGAAGGCAAATCGCGTGCTGAGTTTAAGGAAGAAATAATATTTGTAGACATGGGTCTGCTCTTGTAAATGCCTAGAGTATCTTAACGCTCATCCATTTAAACTTACCTTAATCGATTGATTGACCAGACAACGATAAAATATATTTCATCATTTGTGCATTCTATCCCATAATTAAGTTTGGGTTTAGGACAGTCTTTATCCAACTATTGAAATTTCTGGGTCATATTTTGACTAATTATGGCATAAATCTATATAAAATTTGACTAATTATGGCATTGCCTGTCCTCAAGTTTCTCTACGCCCTATGTTGTTATCATTCGAAATTTTAAATCACTAACGCTTCCGGTGAAAACTCTTTATTTGTACCCAAGCCAGATCGAAGAAAACATCCTCATATGACACATATATGTCACCGTGAATGCTATCATAGTAGTTAACTGCTTGAATTTTAATCTGTGGAGTATTTCATTGAATTGATTTGTTCTGAAGGGTTAAATGTTCTTCTAACTTCATCTAGTCTGTTTGTCACGTTTATGAAGGTAAATTTGTCTTATTCATTATAAAGTGAGCATTTTATCACAGTATATTTTTTTACTTAACAGATTTTCGTGGAGGGCCTTCGATTAAAAAGTGATTAGATCCGTCAGGATATCTAAACCATATTTTCCTTTTCCTGTGTATGTAATGCATTCATTAATCCCTCCAAAAAATGTAAATTCATAGCAAATGTCCCGCATCAATTAGACTATAGTAAAGTAGATCCAGCAATATCGAAAGAAGGCCATATCTTGTGATATTCTCCAAAATATTGATATTCTAATTGCCAATTTCTTCGCAATTTTATTTTCATTTTTATTATTTGGTTATTAAAATTTCTGGAATGGCTGTTCCCTGGCTAATAATTCGCCAAAAGATGTAATTATTTACGTACTTCAGTATGCTCCTATAGGCGTCTGTATAAAAATGCATCCCACCATAATATTTGTACTTCTGGACAACGATGCCTGTAGTTCTCAACTCTTTGTGTTACGCAATATATCCGTAGTTCCGCGAGCGGAGACTAGACCCACTTATCAAACCGACCACCGAAATACTGTAATTTAAACTCGACATTGCTCCGCCAAACTATATGAGTTCTAAGTAATTTCGTCTTATAATTTTTTAACACGCCTGAATGTAAATGAGAAGATTCTGGTTCGAATCCTGGTCAAGTCTAATGACTTTCCGGTTCTTTCAAGCCGAACGTCCATTACGTATCCAGTCTATCCAGTAGAAACAAGCACAATAACGTCACTTGTGTGGGAATGTGAGCTGGAAACTAGAACTGCTAGTGCGTATGAACTCTCTCTGAAATATACCTGGAATAAGGATGGCGTGATTGCGTGACTTCCGAATACTCGTGACCTGCATTTGCAGACCTGGGCTCGGATCCCTGTAAAGTCACACTATTTTGGTCATCATGAATTCAATTCCGCTGGTCTATATCCTAGCACTACTGGGTGTGCCTTGTTGATTTTACATCTGGCCAGGCACGTACCACAAAGTTTCATGTGCCTGGTGCAACTGTGCTTGTTCAATAGCGCTTGTATTTTTAAAGGTAATTCGATTAACGTGTATATAATGACTTTAAAAATATATCACCCAAACCACCGTAAGTTCACGTTCACATCACTACTCCTCTGGAGCGCATGTTGCCTGGGTCCGACCTTGACCCACCCGCGAGAAGTCACTGTACCAGTAGTAAGAGTCGTTCATGAAAATCCGAATTTTGCCACAAAAATGTCGTTTGTCGAACTTTGAAAATAACTCTATAGATTTCTAGGGGTTTAAACAGCTACCTCAATTGACGCCACTTCTCATTCCACCGTGGAATAGGACACCAAGGTACCTTAATTTGACAGCTCAGTGCTACAGGCAACTATGCGCCGTTTGCCGAGCTGTCAGAAGATGAAGGGTGTTATAAAAAATGAATTCAAAATTATTTCAGCCTTCAAGAACTTTGATTGTGGGAGCACTTCGCGGGCACAGTAAGGCTGTAGCACGGGATGTCGTAGAAAATAGTGCGACATCATCTAATCATTGCTCTGGTCAGCTGATAATACACGTCACCATTTCACCTTCCAAAACCTTACATCTTTACACGGGTGGTGTCCTAACACCACCTACCACACGCCCTTGCGGCGGCTTGCAGGGTATTATGTCGATAGCGAGTCGGGAGACCTGGGTTAAAATCCCGGTCGAGGCGAATATTTTTTTCGCCGTGTATTTCGCACTTTTTTGCTCGTTGGTGCGGTCCAAGAGATTCACCATAACGAGCCCGACGTCGTGATTAATCCCGCTCAAACTTGGAAATGGGATAAGTTCATACCGAGCCGAAAGAAGCGGCTAAATAAGATTGATTAACTGTCCAATAGATGGAAGAATTTCTTTGTCACACGCACATCTCTGACTAGGTCGTGAAAACAGAACAAGACACTGGGACACTCCGTCAAAATGCGTATTCCTCATCGCCCTACATTAATCAACTCTTTTTGACGGAATTATTTCAATAATATTGTAGATTTCACCATCGACTCATTAGTTATCAATTAGCTTCATCTTCGTTGACTGAATCACTTCAATAACTTTGTAGTTTGCACAATAAACCTATTAGTTATGTATCTGTTTCGTCGTAGAGGCGACATCATCGGGCTGCAAGGAAACTAGTCGATAACTCATTAATCAATTGTGAAAATAACAAGGTTGTTATGGAGATTCTGTCATTATGCATTTTCTTATACCTAAACTTAACAATGCTGGAGAAAAATTAACGTTGTACTGCTCCACGCAAATTTATCAATTTCAACGATTAAAACGTAGGGATAGAACCATTTCCTTCGTTACTTTGTGGTATTCCATATTTCAAAATTTTTAATGACGAATTCGTATTTGTTATCATTAAAATAAAAACATAAAGTTGTGAATGATATCATTAATATTTTGATTAAAACGTAATTTTTAAGGTGTCTCTGGCCTTGATAATTACCTGTAACCATTGAAATCGCTGGGTGAAATAAATTTGTGCGTAATAGTACAAGTTTTATAAATATCGCCAATATGGTTAACACATCACTTCTACAAAGTTTGCCTGATTCCATCATGTCCGATAATATCCGGTTCCTTATTTCTCTTCCTCCAAGTGCCGGGATCATCCCGATTGCCAAGCTGTCAAAAGATGAAGGAATCATGGAAATCTATGCTTCCCTCGGTTTCCCTTTCTATTAGCACACCTGTGTTGCCTATTTAAAACACTAATGTACCCATATCATGTATTTTCACTTCGGTTTCCCAACACACTGTGCTACATGCCCTTTTGGCGGTCAGCATGTCAGTAGATATAGATGTCGAGGTTTTGCTAACCTTTTCGCGCGGACGAAGTCCCGCTACGAGCCACCGCTCCGCTGCACCCAAAACTGCCGGCCGACGGGTAGACTCCTCCCGGGCGTCAAGGTACCCTTGTCACCGGCTCCAGTGACTTCTCTCTTGGATTTCCTCTTTCTGCCTCCTCACTCTGAAGGCGAAGGTGTAACAGTGTATGGTGGGGTGGGGTCCGGGAGAACTGAGGGAATATAATGGGTGTGTTGGGGGATATATCCACCCGGTGGTCCCTTTGGCCGTATCCGTCGGGTGCTCGACTCTCCTGTGCGGAGGTCCACGGGCAACTGGCGGGCTCGCTGCACCGGACGGCCCACGGGGTCGGCTCGGGGTGAGAACGGGAGGGGGTTAGGGGATCGGCGGGGTGGGGCAGCGGGGGACCCGGTCTCTCAGTCAGCCTCCTCTCCGTTCTGCCTCGTGAACCCCCTCCTCCTCTTCCTTCTGTGGCGGTCTTTCTCTCACAGTGTGCCACCTCTCTCGCCATACCTCCCTCACCTCGAATAGCGCCGGAGAAGATTCCCTGTCAACCTCCCTACTCACTCCCTACTCTTTCTGCGTTCAAGTCTTCTCCCCCTCCCCTACTCAGCCCCCTACCCCCCCCCCTGTTCAGACTAACCGCCCTCCGCCCCCCTTCCCTCCCCCACCAGCCCCCGCCTTCCCTTTGGTCCTCGTCCCGCTCCGTTCTGACTAACCCGGACCGCCGGGCGCCAAAGATTATTTGGGATACTTACGTGTTGATCTTTGGGGGATGGGTGTTTTGTGGAAAATCAAGTTCACGGCGTTGGGCGTGACTTTCGAAGAGTTTCTCTGTAATGTGTGAGAAACTGGAGTTTCGATTCAACGCACGCGATATCGGTGTTTTCTATTAGAACCTAGTTATTTGAAATACCTTTATTCTTAGCTGTTTGAAGTACTTAGTTACGTATTTGAAAAATCTATGTACTTACATAGAATAGAATTCGTTTTATTATGCTCTGGGTTTCATCACAAGAGCAAAAAGGAAAATACATATCAAATTCTGCTCTTAGTGAAAAGAAAAACAAGAAATATACGTGGCCAACATCTCGCAGTGATGAAAAACAAACATTTCGCAACCACAGATAATTAGCACTAAATACAAATGGAAAATGTAATATCAATCAGAAAGAGATGAGAAACAAACAATAATTTTTCTTACCATTATGTAA
This sequence comes from Ceriagrion tenellum, assembly GCA_963169105.1. NCBI lineage: Eukaryota > Metazoa > Arthropoda > Insecta > Odonata > Coenagrionidae > Ceriagrion > Ceriagrion tenellum. Next base: position 53,557,146 of record OY720637.1, read on the forward strand.
AACATACATATATTTTTGACTGTGCACGAATGCCGACGCCAGGGGAGTTTATTCTGGAGACGTCGTGAAAATTAACGCTAGCGAAAACATTCACTGTATGGCATGGTATTGTCGATTCAGGATTTCTGAGGCGTCACATTTGGTCCGCATGCGATAATTATTAATTGATAAATATCCGGTGGTTGCGATATGCATGCATGGAATATCTCTTCGAAATAATTCGACGGTTCGCTTATTCCGTTTGAATTAATTGAACTCGCGGAGTTGTAAGAATCGACTCTAAGGTCGAGAGAAAATCCACCCTTCGAGGATTAACCCTCCATATTATCCTCACGTAGTCCTTAATGAACGGTAATTTTCAAATTTCGGTGGGTAAAAATAGAGTGTCCGTTAGTGTGTTTGTTACTGCTTCTGTCACACCGTTAATTTATGTTCTTTAAAGTTAGCGTGGCATAGCGCGAAGTTCTTAAGTGTCTCATAAGAGAATTCGTAAGCCGCAACTTTATTCCTGTTCTGCCTTAATGGTGTGTGTTCAGTTTCCAAAATTCAAATTTATGTCTTTGTCCATTTCGTCCTTTATTCTTGTTTTACCTTTTCTGTGTCTGCTCATTCTTTATAATAATCTACCAACTGATTGGTCGGTTTTGGGAAATTACTTTCATAACGTCCTAATTTCTGCCATATCTTTCCATTTTCACACCCGCTATTAGAGCCCTCTTCAGTTGACTCATCATCTCCCTCTTCTTATTTCTCACAGACATCCCATCCTCTTCCTTCTTCCTCCCCCTTCTTCTCCCCTCTGTTATCCTCTTCAGCATACCCTCTCTTTTCAAAACGTCCTCCAACCATCTCTTCTGCCTCCTCCGAACCTCCGCCGCTAGCTTCCTCTCCAACCATGTCCAATATCTCCTCGTTTGTAATTGATATGTTTCTCAAAATAACTACTAATCATGCAATGGTTACTGGAACAGAACCTAGTAACCTCACAACTCTAGAATTCTATTCCAATTGTTTTGAGAATATATCGTTTGTTGGCAACTTTTTGATCTAAATTGTATGGAATTTTATTTTGTGTCAGTCGTAGTAGTGTTATGAGCGTCGCAATACGCCACTCCGCTATCCGCCGCTTGATCGCAGCTCTATATGTGAGGAGCCACCAAGGTCTTCTTCGACTATTAAGAGGATAAGAGTAAGGAGGTTAAGGATAAGGGCGATAGGGAAGAGGACGATAGAGATAAGGATGTTGAGAACCTTGGGAGCGGTGTGGTGGTTGGGACGCGGCCGAGTGTGTGATGAGTGCGTCATGGCGACTGGTCGTGTCTTCCCATCGGGGAATGTTATGTATTAGAGAGTATTGAATGTTAATAAACGAAGTGAGTAACCTCAGAGTTCGGCGTTGTTCCCTTTGGACCGCCTGACACTGTGTTTTCCTACAGTTTAAAGATTGTTATCCTGAATAGTTTAGCCTTTTCAGTATTTAATTCTAATTGCTGTTTTTTTTCTAGATGAAATTTTTTTCATGTACAATTCATGTTTTTTGTTTTAACTGTTTAAAATGTTATTTTTCATATCTCAGACGTATCCTTATTGTAACCTTAAGTATTTTTACCATTCGATTATCTTGTATTATATCTGTATCTATCTTTGAATTCAATTGTAATACATGTACAGTTATTGTCTTATAATGAGGGTAGTTATTTTTGTCTTTCTTTTTGTTTGTTATCAAGCTGCATTTATTTTCTGATATGAACACAATCATTTGTTAACTACCTCGCTGCTATTTCTTCGTATCTTATTGTCGCTCTAGGGGACATGTCCCAGAGTATAATAAAGGTCTATTCTATTCTATTTGTCTTTCTCGCCGCCCAGGTCATCCACTCCATCCTTCGCCTATTCTCCTTTATCTCCAACGCCTCAAGTGTACCTGCTTCCTCCCTTCGCAATGACCAAGTCTCCGACCCATACAGCGCAACGATCCATATTAGTTTTCACCAGCGTTTTCTTTACGTATCTTCTCAAACCTCCTTCTCGATTCCCTCCTATTTGCAAATGATTTTTTTAGCCATGGCGGTTCTACATTTAATGTCACTATCACTTTACCTCATCATCATTGGTTGTTCAATCCTAAGATTGCTTGACTTCAGTCCACCACCCCTCCGTATGCAATGCTAGTTCCCATACCATCTGGTTCTTCTTTTCTGTATAGAGTTTCATGTGGTCCTTCCCTCTTCTACTCTTCTGTACATTTCATCATTTCTTATTTTACTCGTCCATTATATCTTCAGCATTCTCCTCCAGCACCAGGAGGTTTTCGAGGGGTCTAGTCTTTTCTGGTCAGGTTTTCCAATAGTCCATTCTTCCGATACATAGAGTGCCACGCTCCACATGAATGTTTTCTCATACTGATTCCTGGTTTGTGGTCCTATCTTCTTTGAGCTCAGCGGTTGTCTTTTTGCCACATTCGCCTCCTTAACTTCGCTTGATGTCCGTTGTAATTCTTCCGTCCCACGTGATGGTACTTCCGAGATGGGTGAAGCAATCCACTTGCTCTGATTTCTCTCCTCTCAGGGTGACTTCTGCATCCAGCTTCTCTCTTCCGCATTCTAGGATTTAAGTCTTCGTCACTACTTCACCTATTCTGCTCCAAAGTACTATATATGTCTGTAAACTGCTCGACCAGGTTTATTTTGTACCCTTCCGCCCTTATACTCAGCCCCTGCCTTCTTGCTTCAAGGCAATCTCAATACTCTCGTCTTCTTATGGTTAATAATCATCCCATACCTCTCGCACGGCACTTCTAACGCATTCATCGTTGGCAGTGACCCCTTGGCTGCTGTATGTACAAACTATTTTAAATATTAAATGATGTATTTAGTGTGTGGAAAATTATTGCATCTACATCTACATACTACCCTGCGAGCCACCGCATGGGCGTGTGGCAGGGGATGTTATAACACAACCCGTGTAAACATGTTAGTTTTGGAGGGGTGAAATGGTGAAATGTATAATGGGTACTTTTAGTGGAGTTCAGTTCTTATTGTGGGCGGGAAGGACGAGGTTTTGTACCTATCCGTTCGGTAATGCATCTCTCTTATTTTATCGCTTTTGTCACACCCAGAGATGTAGTGAGGCGTCATGATAATGTTCTCCATGTCGATCTGAAACACTACAGTTCTGAATTTCTCAAGCAAGCTAAGCCTAGCGTGAAGCCTCCGAGTCTCTAGGGACTCCCGCTTTAATCCCTCTAAAAGTTGTTAAACACGGTATGTTCGCTCGTAGCAGCTTTTAAGGAAACTCGCTGCTTTCCTTTGTACTTTATAAACTTTGTACTTTGTACTTTAAAATTTTTGGTCAAAATTTTATGACCACGGTGCAAATGCTCTTGGCGTATTCGAGGTGTGTCCTAACCAGAGTGAAGTTGCATCTAGCTTTTATAAAAGCTAGTAAAAGTATACTTTTTAATCCGAGGACCTTCCTATTATACGCTTAAGAAATCCTAGGTTCTTTAATTCTGTGCCGCATATGTTCCGCTGTATGTGAGATCCACTCGATATATCAGCATCGGGACAGTCTTTACAAATGGCTTGAAATTAACCTATTTCTGTGTAGTTAACTACTGAATCGTTATTTGGCTGTGTTTCGCCTCGAGGAAAAAAACTAACCCTTCTCTCCATGGTATCTTTGCCCGAGGCTGGATTCGATCAAGCGGCTTCCTACTCGACCTGCGATAGCCTTTAGCAGGTGACTCATCCAACCTAATCATTCGCCCCTTAAAGAATTATTTCGCAGCTGTTGTTCCATAATGTTTAATGATGGCCTTTTCCGTTGTTAAGATGGAGCTATTCTGACTCTTGAATGATGGACGGGGAGCTTATAAAAGTGTGTTTCTGGTGCTTATGAAATAGGACGTATTTAAAGATGGTAAATACCACATTGAAAGGCGGTTACCGCTGTGAACGGAATTAAATTCGTGATCCTTCTGCTGACCTTAAACAGGCAAAGCCACGTCTCTATATATACTTAGATATATATTAAGACAGCTGTTCCTCTTACGTGATCTCATTCCGACACGCTTCTGCGTCCTTATATCCCTCTAATCGTGTCAAAATTGTTTGTAATAGGCTTGGAGTGTGCAAACAGCTAGTGGCCGATATCGGCCGATTTTAGCAGCGGTGGGAAAATTATCTCCGTCCTGCAGAATTCCTGAGACGGAAATATTAATACCCTCTCATTCTCTCCCCCACCTATTGAAGGAGTTGATGGACTTTGGGGCAAGTATAGAAAGTTACATATTGCAACAGTTTTCGCATTTTATCATCTACATAACTACCGTATAAACGCGTGTAAGAGGCGCACCCCTCTTTTTAAGCGTCGAAGTTGAAGAAAAAATTTTGGGGCTTTTTTTCTTCCTATCGCGAGGTTTTGCGGACCTAACTTCAAACTTTCGGCCATTGTCAAAGCCTTCCGGACACCTTTTTTTTAATGCCGTTTTTCCCCACTATTTTCCTAATGCAGAAGTCGTAGTCGCTGTGAGTATGGGTCTTTTAACTGTATTTAACTTCTACATATTATATTTTGCTGTAAGCGATGACGAGCGGGAATTTGTGTAAGAAGCGCACTCTCATTTTCGGCTGCGATTTCAGGGAAAAAAGGTGCGCCTCTTACATGAGTTTATACGGTACTGAACTAGTGAACACAGAAGTATTTTTTAGTCTTAGATGCCGAATAACTATCGGCACTTTCGTATATACTACTATAAATCTAATATTGTAATTATTCTAATGAAAATTAATAATCAAGTGCGATGTAAACAGCCGTTATGGATTGTTCTGTACCCGTCCTTATCAAATAACACCATTGCTTTGTTATTAGGGCAGGATATCAAGCTCCTCGTATGAAAAAGTCAAAGAGAGATGCTACTTCGCTCTCGTTAGGCCACACCTCGAACATGCCGCGAGCATTTGGGACCCTAGTCAAAGATATTTTACCAAAAACATTAGTAAAATACAAAGAATTGATGTAAAGCGTCAATTTCCAAGTATTCCAAAAAACGATTGCCCTATCCATATGTCACAGTGTAACTTAGCGACGGATTTCAGTAGTGAAAGATGGACTACTCTTTGCAGCTACTTCCTAAAGAAACTACCTCCTCTAATTGGGTTTTCCCTGATTAAATGTTAAACGGCGACTAATATCCTGATTATTACTGTTTAATGGTCATAGCTGATTTGTAATGTTGAAGGGAAGACCTAGAACACGGTGCTATATCCTGTTCCACAAATCGATAATATTGTTGATTCTAAAATAGCTTAATGGATTGAATTAATTTTGTGCAATTCCATTCGAGTACTTACTGTGACTTCAGCTACAAATTTTATAAATGCGGGAAATCTTATCTATCGTTCTGATTCATTTTATAGGAATGCACCTGACAATATGCATACTTTATGAAAACAAACCAGTCCTTCCATTCTTAACTTGTTTACCGTAAACAATCAGTTTTTAACTAAAGTACAAATTTTGAAGATTACAGTGATTTTCTATGGAACCGAAACATAACTGATGCATCACAAAACGAGCCAATTCCACAAGTATATTACACGACCTAGGTTTCGCCTTAACAACATCATCAAGTGACAACTACAAGGTTTTATATATACAAGGTTTTACTTTTACTAAACAAAGTTACACTTTGACTAACAACAACAAGGTTTTAGTTAAAGTGTTTATATGACTCAAATTAATTCACCTTTTTTGAGGTATCACGCTTCTAACTCGGATTACACAATATTGAGGCAGTCAGTTCATTCCTGGGCGGCCGGGTGTCCCTGGCATGTGATACTTATGAATCAATAGGGTTACATAGATTTTTGCACTGTTTATCAAAATGCAATTTAAAAAATGTCTTCTAATGCTCATACATCGGCTTTTTATCGTATAATCCATCTCGGGAGAAATTTTATTACTCATTTTTATTTATTTATTTGTTCCTCGTATAAGCACATACTCATAAAGGTAAATATTGCAAGATTTCAAAACGAGGGAAATAGGCTAGCAACCTGTTTGGTAGTATAGCAACGAAGTAGGATAGCAACCTGTTTGGTTTAAGCGACTGTTTCTTGTCAAAAAAAATACATCTATATAGAAAACAACTAAAATCAGTCACTGTGCCGCAAAATTTCAAATCACATTACAAAAATTATTAATGGATACAAAAAATGTAAACAATAAGAAAATGAAAATGGGTGAAAACATTAATGATTCCGGAACACACAACAAAATCTGATTAGGATCCCTGCAATTTACTGAGAGTTATAGTTTTATAAGGTTATGATACATAAATAATATAACATGAACCTTTTTGCAGGAAAATATTTGAAAATGATTTAATTACACGTAATAAAAATAATGCAAGTATCATCAGCCTATCTAAACAAAAGACCTTTACTCACTCCTTTTAAACTAATATTTCTCCTCCTTTTTTCCGAATAACCATTCCTTAACAAGTTTTAAAAAGGTTCCTTATTTATCAGCACCAGTTATATTCAAAGGTAAGGAAACGAACAATATAGGGTCGAGGTAAAGATAGCAAAGATTAAAAAATTCTCCAATGGCCGTAAAAATGGCACCACTCGTCAAACATGCAACCACACAACACTTACTGTGTTGGTTTGCGGGAATGGGGATTCCACAGCAGGGACCAACCACAGCCTCTCTACCAGAATACCCTCCTGTGATGGTTTACGGGAATGTTACTTCCTCGCCAGTGACCACCACAGACACACACATTTTCAACCCAGTTGGGATCCTTTTCGAGGGCTAATGGGACCCTGATAAGGATGCCTAGGTTATAACCTGAGATCCTTCATAGGGCTAATGGGATCCTACTAAGGATGCCTGGTCATTACCACAATCACACTCACAAGCACTCAAATCACTCACTCACACACACAGACGGGCCCAACTTCTGGGAGAAATCGCTCAAAAAGAGCGTGGTCAAAATATAAACACAAAGACAAACGAGGGTGAGCGTCGGATACGCGTATTTCGGCCACAAGGTGGCCCTCTTCAGCGAGCTGAAGGGAAAAGCACTTGCAACACGAGGTTGTAAGAGGAGGTGCTCCTCAAGGTAAAGAAATGATCGGCAAAGAATTTCATTGTTTGGTTTAGGTATAAAAAAATTATAATTTGCTCTTAGGGTATAGGCTCTGAGCTTTTCATGTTCACATTATAAAAAATTCGTAAAACCGTATAAACAAACAAATGCCTTAGGAGTAAAATATTTACCTTTTTAAATATAGGAAAGAAAAGCGCTGTGGTTGAGGCTCACGTCATTACCCTTAAATCATTTTGCAATTTGCTGTTCATGCTTGGTTGGCTTCTTCATTTTGAACGTGTGTCTATATATGTAGTACATCTACATCTACGTCATACCCTGCAAGCCACCCAAAGGGTGTGTGGCAGGGGGTGCTTTCGCACCAGGCATGCATGAATGATATGGTAGAACACCGACATTACATTAAAACCCGCGTACCACACATGCAAAGCGCCAATTACAAATCTAATACCCAAGAAACATTCTATCTCCAATCGTTCTAACATGCAAGGGATACAAAGACTACTACTACAGATTCAAAATATCATGCATAAATAAGAACATCATTATTTACATCATGCATAAATAAGAAAGAGGAGAATATAATGAGAAAGATTAACTGCCTGCCTATTGTCAATACTCGAACTATTCATGACGACGATCACAGCTGTTATGGTCCCGAATGGTACGCGGCAAAAATGACATTTTATACCTATCGGTTCTACAATCTAGCTCTCTAATTTTATTGGCGCGATCTAATCTGCCGTAGTACGAAGGGGTTAATAGTATGTTTTTTACGTCGTCAGTAAAATGATTTTCCTGAAATTTATTTAGGAGGTTAAGCCTATAATTTAATCTACGCTGTGATAGCGATTCCCATCCTAATTCTTCTAACAGTCCAGACACACTAGCCAACTTATCGTAGCATCGTTTCACAAACCTAGCTCCTCTTCGCTGGACGCGATCTAACTCTGATATCAACCCCGTTTCGTATGGATCCCATACACTAACAGCATATTCCAGATGAGGCCTAACGATTGAAAAATAACAACGTTCTTTCACTTTCTCATCACATTTTCCGAGTACTCTCTTGATAAAGCCTAGCTTCCTATATGCTTGACCGCATATCTCCCTAATATGTTTTCCCCAAGATAGGTCGTGACTAATTGTGACTCCTAAGTACTTAACAGACTCGGCGTGAATAATTTCTGTATTTTTAATTCTGTAAGCCCTAACTGGCCAATTTTTCTTTTTCCAAAAGCTGACTGCTACGCACTTTTTTATGTTTAGTTCCATCTGCCACTTTTCGCACCAAGCATGAATAGCAAGTAGGTCGATTGTTAATACAGTGGTATGTATGTATTATCGGGAAGGCTTGATAGAGAGACACGGATTTCGCTCGCTTAAACATTTTAAGTGCCGATGCTCGACCGGAAACGTATGTCGAAAGTAATAATCTAGGTTTTGATCGCATGTGAAAACTGTTTGGCGTTAATTCAGAAAACAAAATCTAAAACATCGCCTCCGACTTCCACCCCGCTTGAATAAAGTGACCGTTCCGCCGTTTGTTCTTGATTTTACGCTTTCCTCGCATAAATTACGGCGATCAAGGCCCTAGCCCCCGTCTCCTTCTCTCAGCCTCCGTCAATCCTACCGACATTATCGTGATCAGTTGTCCGGAGTGGGCCTTGGAAGAGGATGAGCTCCCACGAGCAATTCTGAGCCAACTCTTCGTCAGTGCTGGATTGAGTGCGAAGTCTTTAAGTAAGCATGGCGACACTCGTGTACATATTTGGGGCCGATATTAAAACCTCGTGCCTTTTTAAATAGCTTGCAGAGTCGAAGAGAAAAGGAAACTGTCCTTTAATAAACCACAATACCACAGTTTTAATAGACCACAATAAAAACTGAGCTTCTCTAAATACACTCCCATAGTACATGTCACCATTTCACCTCCAGAAATTTCACATCTTTACACGGTTGGTGACCTACCACCCCCTGCCACACGCCCATGCGGCGGCTCGCGGGGAATTATGTAGATGAACACTAACGAGTAAAGAATAACGCGATGGATCGGGCACACTCTGAGGCTCAATAGGTTTGTGAGGAATACGATTGCGAATGAAGGAGAATTAGATGGGAAAGTCTCGTGGAAGGCCAAGGATAAATATACCAAATAAGCAAACAGGAAAGTACATGAGAAGAACTACCAGGGTAGCTAAAGAGTAATGGAGCCAGCATTTACGCTTTCAGACCGCCGCGCCGATTAAAAATTAGACTTATATTTTATCTAAATTCCCAACCAATGTATTTTCCGACGAGGTTGTTAAAATCTTACGAGCTCCAACATACCATGGTAGATCATATCGTAAAAATAAATTTTGGGGAAATTGACTGCGGAACAGTGAGGTTTTAAGTGTCGTTATACCCGCGATCAATAATAATAATAATAATTTGTCTTTATAAATTAGTAATTTCAATAATTTAGGTCTGTGCCGTTCTCTCTTGCAATTAACTCATTTGACGAACACAAACACCCATGTTCTGGGCAGTAAATATTCTATCCAGGAGGGAATCGAAACCGCGACCCCCGGGTTAGCCGGCGAGGTCTTCACCCCTTTCACTGGGACCGACAATTATGGCGATCAATGAGACTTTGAAGTAGGTTAGTCGACAGGTAGTGTAGCTGATTAGTTGGTTTGCACCCTAATGCTTGTTTTTTTTATTCTACCAAGGAGTACTAACATCACGTTTTGCAAGATCCCGGCAAGGTGCTTGTATCTCGTTTACGTAGTTGCATGATACATTAATTCAATAGCTTTCGTAGCATTGGTATCATGCCAAATGTATACTGTATGTTTGTTTAAGTTACGTGTAAATTATAGTGCATGTTGGTGATGACCCATCCCTGGGGTAGCTTGCAAGGTAAAGTGTAGACGTAAATGTAGCATTAGATAGGGAGGGATTTAGGGCTGCAGTCTACCAATCTTAGGATTGAACGACCAATGATGATTACAACTTTCTCTGAAGTTAGCTCTTAAAGAAAAACATATGACAAACGTCAGACGCAAAAGTGGATTTTACATTATATCTTTCCCTTTTACGGAGGACAAACCAGCTGTTATGCTTAGCGTGCCAAATGCAAAAGAACCCTGTGGATTGTTATGGCCTCGGCTACTTAATTAATAAGAAAAGATGAAAAATGAGAAAACCACAATTTTTTCTGGTATTAATTTATTTCCTTGAATATTGCAGTGGGGGAAACGGGTATAGGGTTTGAGAAATTGAACGGGAGGTCAGCATTTACGATGAAGACGTTCACATGTACTAGAGGAATAGAAATTGGAGCTTTGCGTTTGAACGTTAAGAAAAGTGCTTTGCATGGTGAGTGAGGGGAGGAGAATGCATGAGGAAATTAAGGTAGCTCTGGCTTGACTACGTGAGTCAAAGCAAATACTAAGTTACACATTTTTATTTCTTCAGGCTCAAAAATCTTACTTTTGCTGATGAAATAGGTCATCTATTGAAAACCAAAATTTAGGTACAAAATATACTGATTATTCCACGAGTATATTTTTCATGGCCACATTTGTTAACACTAGAAGCCCCGGGACTTCAGTATACCTAGAAGCCCCGCGGTGGGTCAATTGGTTTTTTTGCTTTTTGTTCTTCCTATCTTTTATCATATACAGATTTTTCAGTATAAGTGTTATTATTGGTGTTTTATTTGGTTCAATCAGCTCCAGAATATTTTTCAATATGATTTCCAGTTGAAATAATATGGAGTGGGTCAATTGAATCACCCCGGGGCTTCTAGGTATACTTTTATTTTTTAAGGAAACTAATGAAGATAACTTCAAAATTTTGGTAAAAAGAGCATATCTGTATTTATTTTAAAGTAATAAAAGCATTTTATGATCCGTTAAAATTAACGGCGTAACATAATCGCGAATTTCAAAATGGGTCAATTGACCCACCCCGGGGCTTCTAAGTGTTATGCCATGGGAGCCGACTGCAGCGCCAGTTGCATGGAAATCACGTATTTTGACTTCAATGACGGCAGTAACTCGCTAATAACTTTTAAAATAGGTTTGTATTTTATTTTTATTCAATTCCTTAAGTATTTTTATTCTTATAATCGGTCATAATTAAAAGCTTGATATGCTTGCTGGTTCAAATTGACGTTTTTCTGGTGAACTCTGAGCAATCTCCATAATAACCCATGTTCAAATCTCCACTTTCTCAGCCTAATTACTATGTAAATAGCTCGGAAACCATGCTTAGAAACTAAGCTCCGCTTAGGTATTGGAACTCCGTGTAGAGGAAAAGCATTTCAAATGTACTGACCTAAATTCTCATTTATGGTTGGTTCATGATGATGCTCCACTGCATCACATATGATACCGTTGAATCCATCACAACCATGAAGTTTTATCACAGTCTAATAATATACGGTCGTGATACTCATTGCTAATTACCTTATGCTGAGCTGCAGCTTGCGCCAGTGGCGTCTTTTACGGTCAGTAAGTAAAACTAACCCGCCCTCTGGGTAACGCTGAGAAATTGCATTGGATATAATAAGATATAATGAATGAAATTGGATATCAGCTATGCAAAACCTACTCTGTTTCACAACAGCAATATTAGGGAACCTATATTTCCGTTCATTCTGCTGGAAATGATTTTTTTACCCCAAGATATTTGTAGTTTCCTTCGAATGTATTTTGTACAGGATATGATTATGCGAAGCATTATAATACCTGCATCCGGAAACTCTCATCTCTTGCAAAATGGGGGTAAAATGATGCATCTTATTATTCTCGGGAAGATTTTTGAGTATTTTTTTAAATTGACTATGTGAAATAAACTTTGACTTGCTCGCCGCCGCACAGCGTCACTGAGCTCCAAGCTGCAAGTTTACTGCAATTGTTGTCGGGACTGTGTTATTAGTGTTTGGTTTTATTAGACTCTCCCACAAAGTGACCCGTGAACAATGATTTGCCCATCTTCATTCCATAGATATGCGTCTTCTTCATTATAGCTCTTTTCGTTTTGCACATCTTCCGCGAGAGAGAAAGTAGAGGGCGGCCAACCAGAGGATTACATTTAACGCGGCAGACGGATAACCCGCTGAGAGCCGCGGTCGCTCCGTGACGAAGATCGGGAAAGAATCGGAGGATTAATTTTGGTGTGCTAGACGGGAAGGTTGATTCACTTAATTTCATACGAACACCGTCTGGGTCTGGCGACTCCGAAAAGTGTTCCATTAAGCATCGCGAAGTGAAATTTCCTGTCCTTTGTTCCCGAAGACACGGAACCCGAGTTCCCGTAATCATTATTAACCATTATTACTAACTCGTTACTGCCGGACTCCCAGGGGTTAAAAATTCGACTAAGAATCATACGAGGTGACGTTCTCATTGGCCGAGAAAAATTTGTTTCATATAATTGATAACATATTTTTTATGGTAAATTATAAAGTACTGAATGTTTGGATATACATATAATTATGGTTTTCCTATACAGTATCAAAGATTTCATCACGATTTAGCTTCATGTGTCTTCATTGTCAAAAAGTGTGTTGTAAAAAAATTGGCAACCATGGTTACAACCGCTTGATGTACCTTGCATTCATGTAGGCACTATATTTCATTTTTAATCTGCGTCCAAACTCAAGTCCACATAATTGTTACACCGACAGTAGACCTACAAGATAGGACTGATGGGGAAAGCATCGTAAAGAGAGGTATCATTTTTGCTGTCTACATATACATACTACCTTGCGAGCCGCCACATGGACATGAAACAGGTTACGTTAGGACAGCAGCCGTGTGCAGATGTAAGGGATAAGGTTTGGGGAGGTTAAATGGTGACGTGTATTATGAGTGTATGTGTGGAGCTAAGTTTGTATTGTGGTCGCTTATTGTACGCGGAAAGAACGAGTTTTTGTACCTATCTGTTCGGCACTTTATCCCTCTCGTTGTTTTATATTACCCTTCGAGATGAACGTCGAAAACATTCGAAAAAATTACACGATCCATCTCTTCTGCCACCTCCGAACCTCGGCACTAGTTTCCTCTCTTCTCCAACCATATCTGATTCCTTCTCGTTTCTCTTCTCGCCTCCCAGCTCACCCTCTCCTTACTTCTCCACACCCACATCTCAAACGCGTCAAATCTGCGACCATCCTCCCTTCGCAATGACCCAATCTCCCACCCATACAGCGCAATACTGTATATTAGAGTTTTCATCAGCCTTTCCTTTACGTCTCTACTCAGACCCCCCTCATCAATTACCTCCTCTTTTAAAAAGCTTATTCAGCCTGGCAATTCTTCATCTTATGTCCCTACTACTAAACCTATTCCCCTCCAGAATATTACCCAGGTGCGCAAACTGTACGACTTGCTCTATTTGGTACCCGCCCATCCATACGCTAAGTCTTGCTTTCATGTACCCCTATATCTACATGCTACCCTGCGAGCCGCCGCATGAGTGTGTGGCAGGAGGGTGTTAGGACACCAGCCGGGTAAAGATATAAGGAATAAGGTTATGGGAGTTGAAATAGTGAAGTCTATTATGGGAGTGTATTTAGCGGAGCTCAATTTTTATTGTGGAAAGAACGAATTTTTGTGCCTATCTGTTCGGCAATATTTTATCGCTTCTGTCGGAACTAGAGATGTAGTGAGGCGTCATGATAATACTCTCTGTGTCTCTTTGAAACACACCAGTTCCAAATTCCTTAAGCAAGCTAAGCCTAGCATGTAGCCTCCGAGTCTCTAGGGGCTCCCACTTTAGTCCCCCTAAAAGCTGTGAAACACTATATATTCGCTCGTAGCAGTTTTTAACTTTACTTTATAAGTGATGGTGCAGTCGTAGACAGTTTTAATTTTTACATAACACACACTCTCAGTTTCATCAGGTGTGATGAAACTGAGAGCTACGAGAGAACGTAAATGATACGTCCTTTTGCAAGTAACATTAATCAGACATTGTAAAATACGGCCTAAACGTTCGCCGCTTGTAGTTTTTCTCGGGGGGCCTACCTCCTAAAACATATCGATGGGAACAATCCCTCAACCCTCTCGGTTCTCTGAACATTCGACAGATGCAGCTGTTGAAATGCCCGCTCCCCTCCGTCCGATATATCCACCCTTCCGTCTACGCCGCATTCTTTCTTTCCACGCTTACATTCCCTTTAGGACAGGCATTCCCCTCCCTTATCTATCTCTTGTGCCCCTCTGTGCACACAGACATCGATACGGATCCATCGGTGGCCGTTGCACATCGACAAACAACCATGAAACCTTCGACAGAGATAAGAGAAAGGTGAAAGAGGGTCGAGATGGAAAAAAATCGTTTTTTTGTTGTGCGGAAGTTTTAAAACTTCTATTATGAAAAAGCTTCATTATGAAATTCCCCTTTTCCCTTTTTTTAGTGAGTTACATGGCGTGTTGACGCACGAAAGTGAAGCCTGTTTTACTCCTCAAAATGGTACACCTAACATGGCTACCGTGCGCAATTTGTTCGTTTATTATTTGAGACAAGGATTCTACAGAGTCCTTGACAACTCTACGGATTTACGGTGTCCTTGATTTGAGTATTGCAGCGGCTCCCAAACTTTTCTGTCCTGGGACCCACCTCCAACCTGGAATATTTTTCGCGACCCAATATTACCCGGCGCCGGCGGGACAAAAGACAACAGACCCGTACAACGTAGCGAAGTCTCTTCGCTTTCACATAAATAGTCTCGACTGACTATATAGTCTATGTTCACTTTATTATTTTTAATGTTTCTTATTGTTAGTTTACCGTTAGAACATATTTGAAGAGAATTTTTGGGTAATTATTTAAGATTTAATTTTTACTTTAAAAGGCACCTTCCCTGCGCGACCCACCAAAATTGCTCCCGCGACCCACCAGTGGGTCGCGACCCATAGTTTGGGAACCGCTGGAGTATTGGATTGCCTTTTTAAAATTGTGACCACTTTTCTCGTTATACCATTATTGCTCGGCGACTCTTCCCCTATTTATAACTTTGTATTCGGCCGGTGAATATGGCAAATGAGCATTTTGCATGGCCTCAGTATTAACTCGTACCATTGCACTCCATATCTCATTTATAAGAGTCTCATGTCCGATATATTATAGAAGAAAATATATCGACCCTTGCGGCATAAAAGCTAAAAAGAATATTGGCGCCATTAATTGCGCAATCGGCCACGTTGAATGAGCAGGAACGAAAACGAATTGATCGTAATTTTGTAATAACTTTTGCGTGACTGCATGACTCGAGGTATGGAGACGAGACCAAATGTCGCTGTTACTGTGGATCGTGTTCTTTCATTTGAAGAGTATGCGTTAATGAGTGGAGGAAAATTCAGTAAAACGAAATTTGGCTATCAAAAACTGTCCCGCCTTTAAACAATATGGTTGTCATTTCAGTTGCCAGGTTACAGTTTGATGACGTGGTGCCGTCTTCATATACCACAATGGTAACATGCATCCATTTTATTCTAAATCAATTCTCCGGAACTTTTTGCTTCTAAAAAAATAGTTTTCCATGAAAACGACGTTTGTGTTAGACAGAAAAATGTTATTTTTCCACGTGTTTTCCACATTCTCCCACTGAGCAATGTGAAAGTTAAAGTTCTCTTTGCGAGAAAGAAGTACGGAAATGTAAAGGCGAGTATACACATGGAAGTTCCTTCCTTCATCCTTCCCACTGTTCTTAATGTTGAAAATCCTCCCAATTAGGCATTTGTTTGTTTTTAAAGTCTTAAGATTTTTTTACAATCGCAGTGGACACAAAAATAAACCATGTCCCTGCACAAAAACTTCCAGAAGCCAATTAATTACATCTGTTCCTAAACCAAAAATTGAAGCTTACAAACACTTTTATCATTATGTAGCACCAAAAATTTATACTAAACTATGGAAAGAATTACAGTGTTGTAATAGTCAAGCTGCCTTTATTAATAAGTTGAGAGACTGGTTGTTTCGTCATAAGGATATTGAATTTCTCTTTAAGACTATTACTTGAGTTTCTTTAAGACAAGGGTTCCACTGATTATGTTCATTTTTTATACTATTCTATTGTCTATAAATTCTATTTGGATATATTTTTCTCATGAATGGTTCAATATTATTGTATTCTTATTTCATTTTGTATCTGTTTACTAAAGTTGTCCATCTACTTTCACTCGAAATATATGGCATTTGGATGATTCAAAAAAGAGCTATTTTTGTTCTGCTCTGATGCCGAAAAATGTACTGCAGAGCAATGCCATGCTTTCATTGAATGACAACCCCTATACAAGAATATATCTTCTGGGGTGCCTAATTTCATTTTTTTGTATGTATTTCGGTGTATACTTTTGCACTGAAATAACTGTGTTTATATTTTATTATTAAGTTGACTTCTTCTATGAAAGTAGCGAGTGTAGCGATGTCTCGAATGGTATCGCCGCTTGTAGGGTATTCTCTGGTTACACACTACTTCCGGCTTTTCCTAAACAAATGGATGACGGAAGTAAACATTGGATATGGTAATTACGAAGTAATCCAGATTTAGCAATAATGACGTTCGTATATCGCTGTTTGAGTCCCATGGGCACTCGTGGTTGAATAAATATGTATGAATTACAAGAATTGCGCATAATTACGTCGAATAAAGTGTGTCCATCATGGCAATAATAATTATTATCTAATGAGATATAAGTCATAAAGGTTATTTTAGGGGTTCATTAGCATTTAAAATATTTTCAAGTACAAATTAATATTTGCATAAGCAGCAATGAGTCCTCCTCCTCCTAAGTTATTCGTTGTTTACATTTTAAATCTCCGTTTACAGTCATGTAACCAAGATCACATGGAATGCAATGCGATTTTATGCTAAATGCAGGCAAATAGAAACTAGTCCATATTCCTTGCGAATAGCGGTCGATTACCACCACTATCGACCACTACTGCCATGGCATTCCGTGCTTACGCATTGTAGTGTCGCTTATGCCCTGTTTACAATACTAGCTTTCTAACCAGGTTTCATTTCATTTATTTTTCAACAATTTTACATCGATTTTCCGTCAGGCACATGCTTATCGACGGGGCATATGTAAAATTAAACATGATAATATATTTTTTCTTCTTTTACCAACAAACTATAGCAGCTCAGGCTCATATACTTAAGAAAACATCAACAGAAATTCACCTTGATAAAAAAATACCAACAAAAATAACGGCAAAAAACTACAATAGAAATGCACCTTGATAAAAACTAGTCTTTTGCAATTCCAATAACATTTGTCTCTGTAGAACCCTTTTTACAATTTTTTTGACTAATTACATTTTCTTCCTTTTCTTTCCTCATCTCTCCGAAATATTTATTTAATAATTTTGGGAGAATGTACTGCCTATCACGTTCACCAAATTTAGTATTTATTTTGGGCACAACAAAAAAAGTTCCTCTTGTATTTACATTATTTCAGGCAGTTAAGTAGTCTTCCTTGTCCTTGTACTTACATAGAATAACTCTTACCCTAGTAAAAGTTCGCCGTGTGAACGCAGGTTGGCGCTAACCGTAGTCAACCTTTTAACCATGCTGGAGTTACTCGAGTTGGCTCTGGTTATCATCAGTTTTAACTCGTGTAAACGCAGGTTCGTCAGAATAGGAGTTGAGTGATCCAGTCCACATTTTGCTTTTATTGAAAGCTTACAATTTATGACGAGAGTTTCTCTCGCCCCAAGCGTCGATACCAAGTGGTATGATGCGTTAAAATACAAGAGTGAATGATAAATCGCATTTTAAGTCCAAAATTTACCTTAAAGGTGCAATCGAGGACGGGTCATGTGCAAAACTTGGAAGTAAAAGTCGTTTATTCTTCTGCATATATTGAGGCAAGAACTTGAAAAGGAAGTTATTTATAAACCTTTCATGTAAACATACCATTTTAAATTATTTTTATCTATTATAAAGGAGTGCATACGACATAATAACGTAATATTCGCGGGGTATCGACATGGTGAAGTAAAGAATAGTGACATGTCGTTCGTTGAGTGAAATTTACTCTCTCAATTTGCATCTTTCGATGCTTAAAGAAATGTCTAGACATGAAATCAAAAGTGTATCGTTAAATACTAAGAAATGAGAAGCATAACCGTACGAGACATATGCATGTTCCATCCTTTTTCTCACCCATACAAGTGTCGTGAATATAGCCCACAGCCCTGGAACAATTGAAAAGCGACTTGCGCTGTTTGTTGGGCTGTCGGTTACATCACCTTCTTAATTATCCTCCAGAATCCACCAGCATGATAACTCGGGTTAAAGAATGCCGTGTAAACGCAACTTTCTTAAGCCGCCGTGTTAACTATCATTCTAACGCCATTAATGTAAACGGGGCATCACCAGCGACTTCCAAGGCTGCTGTCATGGAAGTGACTTCCATGTGTAAACCCGCATTAACACTTTGTTTCCCATATCTAATCGAGGATATATTTTTCTATAATCAATCATTATATGATTAAAATGATACATATGCCCATTCTTGGTGGGACAACCTTAAGTAGTCAGTTTATGGGGAGGTAGAGGGGAAAAGTTTTGAACGCATTGTTTTTTATCCCTTTTTGATGAAGGCACACATTTCTATTCCCTTCACCTTGTTCACATTAAGACGGACCTCCCGCTTCCTTATCTCTTCCCATGAGCCTCTGCGCACGAGGATATCATTACGTAGCCATCGGTGACCGCAGTACAAGAGCAAACAACAATGAGGCCTTCGAGACGGAGATAAGGGAAATGGAAAGAAGATGGAGAGGAGGAACAGAGAGGCGAGAATACCGAACTTAAGCCTTCGTATAAATACCTCCCCGTAAAAAAAATGAAGAGTTGAGATGGAATGGGGGAGGAAAAATAAAGACGGGGGGGGGGTTGCATCGATAAGAAATGCAGATGAGGAGAGTGCATTGGTGAGGAGGTATTCAAAGGCTGGCAGCGGCCTCCCCCTTTCTATGTTCGGGAGGGAGAATTAACGATTGGTTAGCCTCCCTACAATCGCTGGTCCGATCAATTTTCGTCCCTAACTGAATCCCAAGATGGTGTAAATATTAAATTGAATGCCCAAGGGATAGCGGACCTTGTGTCTCTCCACTCTTCCGTTGCTCAAAAGAATGCGTGCTCCAAGGTACGGAGACGTGTTTTGTTTCTGTGTTGAAGGCGATTAAAGGGAAGCACTGCAAGTCATGTTAGTTTCCGTGTTGTACCAAACTTCAGTCTACTCGTAGCCTATAAAAGCCATCGCAGCAGATTAGATATCTATCGGTGGAATGGAATTGTTGATCCGTCAGGGAGTATTATCACTAAGCACGTGGACAAGAATTCCTGGGTCGTCGGACGACAGTGTCCTCTGGTTCTATCGAACCTAAAGGCACATTACATATTGGAGTCACTTCCATGACAGTAGCCTTGGAAGTCGCTTGCAAGCGACACTTCGATGTGTAAGCATACACTTCCATGGCAGTAGGGGTCGATAGTGGCGGTAATCGACCGCGGTGGCTACTTGCAAGGAAAATAGACTGATTTCTATTTTGCCTGCAAGTAGCATATCGATTCTACAATGAAATCGCATCTCATCCGGTGGAATTTTGGTCACGTGACAGCAAACGGATATTTATAATGTAAACAACGAATAACTTAGTAGGAGGACGACTCATTATTGCTCAGGCAAATATTTATATGTAGTACTTGAAAATATTTTAAATGCTAATGAACCCCTAAGGTTAGCTTCATGGCCTATCTCTTACGAGAAAATAATTGTCTTTGTCACAATGAACACACTTGATTCACCGTAATCATGCTTAATTAATGTAATTCATACGAATTTATCAAATCCACGAATGCCTATAGGATTCAAACTCGATGTACGAACGCCATTGTTGCCAAATTCGGGCGATTTACCATATTCATTGTTTACTTCCGTCATCCATTTGTTTAGAAAAAGCCGGAAGTTGTGTGTAAGCAGAACGATGCCCCGCAAATGACGATAAGATTCGAGGTATCGCTGCACTTGCCACTTCCATAGAAGACAACTTCCATGTGTAAACCCGCCTTTATGGTGCTTGCGAGTGTAATCAAGGGCGAGCGATTTAAAACCTACGTTTGTTTTAAATGCGTGGTATTTCCCAAGCCTACAACGATTTTGGTAACTAAAAGCTACAAAGATATTGCTGAGGTAGCTTTCCATTCTTAAGTGTCTACTTCGGTGAACGCAGATTGGAAAAAGTCAGCGCACACGATTGACGCTGAGTTGAAGACGCAGTTGAAACCTTCAATAATCTGCCTATAGTTTGATTTCTTTAGTCATACCACATCTTAGTAAAATACAGTCTACATCCGCTTATTACCCTGCAAGCCACAACAAGGATGTTTGGCAGGAGGTGACTCATCACCAACACTAACTAGAGTGAAGAAGAAAACTACTCTCACCAACTAAAATAATCTATAATGTAACTACGCAAACGCGACACTAAAGTCATGCAGGGGAGTGCGACGACAATTGCAGTAAACTCGCCGCTCCGAGCTGTGACGCCGTGCGGTGGCAAGTAAAAGCTCATTTCAAATAGTTACTAAAATCACCACTACGAAGCAGTCTTTCCGATTATATTAAGAGATATCATTTTCATCCTTTTCGCAAGTGATGAGAATTTTTGAAGATGGATACTGCGATGCTATGTAAAATCATATCCAGTACTGTAAAGTCATTTACAGCATAATGGCTCACTACATAGGAAGTTTATGTTGCTGTTTTGAAATGATTTAGTTTTCGCACAACTACAATGATTAATCTCTGGCAGATATCTAATTTAATCCAATGCATTTTCTTAGTATACCCCAATCGGCGGATTAGTTTTACATACTGGCGGATAGGGGCGCTGTCAGAATTAGCTCAACCTAGCGTAGGGAATTTAACAATGATTATCGCGACTCTATATTATTGCAATGTGGTCTTGCTATGCTACGGCCGAATGTTTATTGCATATCTATTGGGTTCGTTTAGGGCGCATTTAAAAAAATTAAAAGCGCAGGATTATGATAGCAGATTAGATAACTAATGACTTCACTTTATCCCTGAGTCGTGCCATTACTGTATGTCAGCGCAAAAGTAGCAATCGCGGGTGCGATTATAGGAGTTCTTTTGTTGTACACCACACTTAATTTTGGTCCCCAATGTGTGTTCATGGGTGATGCCCAGTACGTAGGCTCTCAGACCGAATGGAAAGCAAACGCTGTATCTTTTCCGAAGTATGCAACACACTGCAGCGAATGAAAAGATCTCTTTATGTACGAAGATGCTTGAAGAGTATACGAAAATTTTCATTGTTGCCTAATTACGGTGGTGAAATCCGTATGAATTTCCACGAGAAAGCGTCTTGAGATTTTTTTCTTTTGGCGAAAGGGGTTGAATACTTATTATACTGAATTTTTGTATTTGAAAGCCCGTGACGTAAAGATAAATACTGAGGGCTCTTAGTGGCTTTGCGGAAAAATGCGTCAATTCGATGGAAGTGACGCTACAGTCGGCTCCTTTGGATGGGAAAGAAGTGTTAATTTACAATGTAATCGTCACATAATCTGCATATTTAAATCGTAATCTTCTTTCCGAAGAGCAAATGGGTGTCGTTTGTGATATCAGTATGTTTTAATCAGTATTGGCGGAAATGGCAGCTGAGTATTTTGTTTTTACACACTGAGTCACGATTGAAACTTTACGCGGGGAATAGCGGCTCCGGCAAAGAATAATCAGATACTTTCCCCTTCGTCTCTGGAGTCCGAAATTATGGCGATTGTACATCAGTTACTTCAGTAATTAATTTCATTGAAAATTAACAAACTTGGGAACTGAAATTAAAAGGTAATTACAAATTTAATTTATTGGCCTGAGTCCTTCATGTCCTATGCCAAAAGACCGAAGAACTTGTTGAGGAAAAAACTGGATTTGAAACTTTAAATTAAACGTGAAATTGTTGACCCCATGGCGTCCTCTATCAATACCAGTTTTTAAGCTGAATACATTATCTTTTGAAGTATAAATGGTAGCTTTTCGAGTAATGAGTTCCGACTGCTGAAGTTTTATCTCACTGTTCAATGACTGTCGATGAACTATTTTTGGGACTAACATTATACCTCATGCCTGGAGAGATTCCAGCCTTTTTTAATACTGCATTAATCTCTGCGGCCCACATTGATCGTATGATTAAAAGAAGATTTATTTAGGGAAAATAAAAGTATAGATACAAAATGAAGTAGGTGGAAGTTATTCCAATGGTTTGCGAATTTAAAGGGTTGGGAGAAGATGGTGTGTTCATAATTCAATTGTGCCCTTACGTACATCAAACATTAATCGGAAAACATAAAAATTGTTCAATACAATTCCTTTCAAGTTTGCGATCAGCCATTTTGAAGCTAGCAGATACTACGGCAGGATGAAATAATTTTTTCCAAATCATTAAGGAATTGCTCAAAATTAATGTACTTAATATCTCAAAAATTGCCGGATTTCTGTTTGTCATTGCCTCACCCCAAATCTCTCAATAAGCCACGTGCGTTTGGTGAACAATGATTTTTTACTATTTGCTTGGCATTTTATTACTTTCAAAGTCTGGAAAAATCATGCTTTGCGTTATAAATTGTGCATACAGGAGTAATAAAAATGGATAATGGGGTAAATGCTGTTTCCATAGTTCGTTTTATTTATCGTCACATTTCCTGTAAACGTCTGTCGTATGAGTTTTTCTTTTAAGTGCTAACTTTAGTGAGAGTTGTAATCATCATTATTGGTCGTTCAATCCTAAGATTGGTTGACTGCAGCCCTCCACCCTTCCCTATGTAATGCTAGTTCCCTTACCTCTTGGTATCTCTTCCTATATACTTTCCTCTTAATTTGGTAAATAAACTTATTCCTAGGTCTTCCCCTGGGGACTTTTCCCTCTATTTTATCTTCAATTGCG
This sequence comes from Ceriagrion tenellum, assembly GCA_963169105.1. NCBI lineage: Eukaryota > Metazoa > Arthropoda > Insecta > Odonata > Coenagrionidae > Ceriagrion > Ceriagrion tenellum. The sequence goes on from OY720637.1 coordinate 53,580,244, forward strand.
TTCTTCACAAACCCATTGGGTCTTAGAGTGTGTCAAATCCATCTGGTTTTTCTTTTCTGTATGGTGTTCCACATGGTCCATTCCTCTTCTACTCTTCTGTAAGAGATTAGTAATAATTAGGTGTTTTTACAAAATGTATTTTACTCAGGAATTTGGGCCCGAGCATCTAGGAAATTGACCATGAAGTGCAACAATGTATATTTTATTTGGGACTGACTCTTTTCTGAGCATAAAAAGTCGGTGTATTCCTAATGCCGGAGAGCTTACCCGCGCTTTCAAACTGTATTGTCATGTAAAAGGCGGATTTCGGAAGATTCACGTTACACTTTCCTGACCGCCACTGAGATGTTTCCTTCCTTTTCGAGCTTTTAAAACTCTCTTGCATTCAGCCGCGTGCACCAACAAACCATTCCAGAGGCACACATTTCTCGGACGGTCCGAAAAGCATTTGTGAGTGGGAATTAACACGTCCCAAAGATTTCTCGACGCCCACACGTTTTAGCAGTGGGCTCTCTAGGGTAGGGTATGCGGTAGAGAGAAGATCCCTTTGTTGAACGGAGAGACTGTACCCTTGGAAAAAGATGGAGACCCATTATTCTCGAGGCCCACTGTGGATGGCCGCACTAAAAGGACCACACATTCGATGCGATTGTGTGTATACTGCGGGTTTCGGAAGTCGCTTTTTCTCATCCTTTTCTGTCCGACCGATCGAAAACCTTTTAGAGACGCCCGGCGAAATATTCATGCACTTATTTATTTCCCCGCCCCCCTGAACCTTTTGGCAGAAAAGGTTTTTGGCCAAAGGCCAGGTGAACTGGGAGATGGCCAATACACTCCATCCCTCCCCTCCGCCGAAAATCCCGATGCAATAAATTAGCATTCAATTTCGCCGCTCGACAAGGTTAACATTGTATTTATGAGAGTGAGAGCGAGACTCGAAAAATAAAATAAAATAATGACGTAAGGGGTTTTTCTTTCCCGAGGTTCAAGGCTGTAGAGACCCACCCCCTTTTTCCATTCCGCGCCTGCTAATGAAGGAGCGACTTTTGAGTCTTCCATAGGTCCCGTGCTGTCGAGAAGTAGCCGTCCCCATCACCGAATACCCGAGTCTGAAATATCATGTTTGTGTTTCATAATAAAATAGGCAAGGGATTCACTCGAGGTGGATGTTTTATCGTTGTGAGCCTCGAGTGTTATGTGATAGCGTGCTCTGCGCTAAAGTTCACGTCCACTCTTAAACTGTGTGACAGTAAAATATTCTTACGATCTAAGTTTTGTGTGCTAGGGTACTTTGGATCCTCAAGTTTGTCTTTTTTCCCTCGCCTCCGATGTCATCGTTCACCTTCATTGTCTTCAAGTCTTACTGTTGCGCCGTTTTCAAAAAGAATCATCTGGAAATCGATAATAATTCTACATCTACATCAATTACCCTGATAGCCACCACAAGGATGTTAGACATGGGGTAACTTATCACCAACATGAACAGCAGTGAAGAAACTTGCTCTCACCAACATGCACCACATAATGGGTATGCTACAGAAACTACTAATCTACAGTGCAACTACGTAAACGTGGCACGAGAGTCATGCAGGGAACTGCAAAACATAATCAATGTACTTTTCATAATTGAAGAGATGATTGTTTTAGGAATCAGAATAAATTATTCTTCACTTATAAGAAAAATTTATCACTCGCAGTTTTGGTACAATATTGAGTTCAAATATTGATGAGCTTTAGGCAGTCTCAAAGGTCACAGACCTGTATTTAGACTGCCTTCCATAAATGGAATGCATTACTGGCATAAAACAAAAATTTTTATTCGCGTATACATGAAACAAAATGATGATAACAAAATGATTTCATTCCAGCCCAATTTTGAACAAGGGAAATAGAGACAATGAAAATAATCTAACTTACAACAGCAATAAAACACTAATTACGTCAAGTTAAAACACAGGGCACATCTATATCTACATACTACCCCGCAAGCCGCCTCAAAAGGCGTGTGGCGGGGGGTGTTAGGACTCGAGCCGTCAACAAAAAAAACAAAGTTCCGCCTAGCATTTATTAAAGTCCTTAATTGTTCGGGGGAAAAACGAATTCCCATACCTATCCGTTCGGCAAAATATCTCTCTTAATTTATCGATTCTGTCGGACCTGGAAATATAATGTGGTTCTAATATGATGTTCTCCTTGTCGCTCTGAAAGATATCCATTCTCAATTGCTCAAGCAATCTAAGCCTAGCGCGTAGCCTCCGAGTCTCTAGCGGCTCCCACCCTAAATCGTTCAAAATCTGTGTAACGCTTTCTGTTCGGCCGTAGCAGTTTTTGACGAATCGCGCAGCTTTCCTTTGTATTTTATTAAGTTCATGGACTAGGTCTTTCTCCGCCGGATCCCATATGCTCGCTGCATATTCAAGGTGTGGCCGGACGAGTGCGAAATAGCACCTCTCTTTCACTTTTTCATCCGAAAATCTTCCCACAACACGCTTGACAAATCCTAGCTTCGACATTTACGTATATTACAGTTCTAGTACAAAACATCAATATTACTTATATCTTAGTTAATATTGTTAATGTAATGCAGTTAATAGTGTTTGAAAAAAGTACCATTATACCAATTTATCACTCAGTTTTAGTACAATATTGTGTGCAAATATTGATGAGCTTTAGGCAGTCTCAAAGGTCACAGACCTGTATGTAGACTGCCTTCCATAAATGAATTTCTTAGCTGGCATTAAATAAAAATTAATATTAGCGTATATATGAAACAAAAGCCAATCTACCAGAAAGCACTATGTTGACATTCATATCCTCTAGCACCGAACTCCTCACCTCAATAAATCTTTTATAGTGACAGCTGCTAGAATATGGAACTCATTACCGTTAGAAATAAGAAACTCACATTCAGTACGTGTGTTCAAATGAAAAGTTTACAAGTTACTTCTAAGTGATGCACGGCAGTTCCTTGCATAGCTGATAACGCTGCTCTATCAACTTACGTAAATTGGGAAAGAATGCATATATTTAATTTTGTTCTTTGCTATATTTTCGAACTGTGATTTCTACTATGGTTATGAATGTAATAATATGTACCGAACATATGTTTTCAACATTCCTGATATGTATATACATTGTGAAACTGAAAACCGGCGAGTTAACATTTAATAGAATTGAAATATATATTTTTTTAATTATTATTCCATTCCTTCTTTTTTTCTTTATTTATTTTTATACATTTTTACTTTTGTAATAACCATGTAAGATATCTCATGGGCCAGAAAGGCTCACGATTATAAATGAATTAAATTGAATTATAAGCACAGTTGTTCATGATGTGACGTCCTTCATTGCATGAACAAATGAAGTTTACTAATTCAATAATTAATGACGTAAACTCAAGTACTTCTGTATCTCTTTTTACTCTGTCTTGAAATTTCTTAGAATTTGAAAATCCCATGATTTGTATTCTTCTAAACAATGTATTTCAGGGTCAGATTGAATATTATATTGTCTGTTAGAGACTAATTAGAGAAAATCTAATATTCAATGGGTTTAATCTCTTAGTGGACGCTTTTGGATAATAGATACAAGTATGTTAGTGTACCTTCACAGGTAAGAGAATTGTTAGATCGTCAACTTACATTATGCGTTGTCATGATTATGATTTAGCTACTTTCTCCTGCCCTTATATCAGTAAATTTTCAAAATGTATCGCATTTTCCTCTCTGGTATCATTTCTTACTATTTTTTTCGTCTTTCTCATAGTGACGAGTGTTTCTCTCGAGGACTGTGACTGCAGCTTTCTCCTAACCGTCCAGATGCTGCGGATGGAGAGAGAAAAATACCCAGGAAACTCTTGGGTGAGCACTGTACCTCCTTTACTCCCTATCTTGCATGCAGTATCGATTGTTGTGACTGACTTTCTTAGTGATAAGTGTTTCTCTAATGAAAAAATTAGGATAGGGAATGATTACTGACCTCTTGCAACTACATGGATGGGCGTCGCTTTCAGACAGTCAATTGAAGGTTAGACTAAATCTTTTATTTTGATTTAAAACCAATTTATTTTCCGACGAAGTTATCAATATCTTACGAACTCCAACATACTTCGGTAGATCAGATCATGAGTATAAAGTGTGGGAAATAGATTGTACAACAGAGGTTAAAAATGTCGCTTTTCCCACGATCGATAAGAGACCATAATGGCGGCTTTAAGACTTTGAAGAAGGTTTGTATACAGGTAGTGTTGCTGATTAATTGATGTTCTCTGCATGCATGCATATTTGCCAATGCATGTTTCTAAATATACCAAGTAGTGCTTACATCATGTTTGGCATATTCCCAGCATGGTTATTGTATTATGTGTACATAATTGCTTTATAGATTAGTTTAGTAGTTTCTGCAGCATTTGTAGCAAACCCATAGTGTGGTGGAAGTTGGTGAAGTTTATTTCTACACTGAAGTGTATGTTGGTGATAAGTAACCCCCTGCCAAACACTCTGGAGGTGGCCCGCAGTGTATTTTATAGAGATCTTTTATATACATAGATTATTTAAGCTTAACAGAATTATATGGTTTCCCTAGCATTAAAATGATATTTTAATTTTCCTGTTGGAGGCTTAATGTGGGTGTGAAGACTACAGTTCTGGCTTCCCATCCCGAAGTCCCGAACTGGAATCCCTGATGGGTTACCATGGAATTGTCATTGAAAAAAGTTGGCCTGGGCCGAGAAAGAAACCACGAACCTTTGACTTACCAGGTCAATACGCAGACCACTACACTGCCCAGACTTCCTAATTCTCATGGCAATTTAGAATCCTCATAGCAATTTAGGATGGTGCGTATTGTTACCGGTTTGGGTAACACAAAAGAAAGTATTACGACTCTTTATTCTGCGACCAACACACTTCACTCCAACCTTTATTTTCTGTTGTTTTCTAACCAATCAACAATATCCCTAACAACCACATTATTATTCCGGTATTAGTGGGAATATTCATCATTTATTCTTTCATTACCGATGATTCGTTACACTCTGAGCTAGGTGTTAACATGACAAACAAAATTGCCAGGGGAATTAGGAAGCCTGAAGGGCGTAGCGGTTTGCGTATTGGCCCGTAAAGCCAAAGGTCCGTGGTTCATTTTCCGGTCCAGACCGATTTTTTCTCTGGGAAATTTCATTGTATTTCACCACCGTATTAGCGGCAGGCCTGATTACTTTGTATAAAGTGTTGGAGATTATTTAATAGGAAACCTCTACCCTTATTAGGGTAATGCGTTGAGAACCTTTCAAATTCCGTTACTACTTCGGCAATTGGGTTTTAAAGTTTAAACCTTGGTCCTTTTGGCGCCTTTCGTCAAGTCTATTGCCAACGCAGGGCTTCTCCCTTCCCTTCGCGGCTCCCTGTTCCCTAACGAATCAACCAACAGATTTACCTAAATTGCGTAAAATCCATGAGGTGTCGGTCGTATTCCCGAATAACCAACCCTCCGTCGTCAGGCATGCTCTTTTTCATCACTTCATGGATTCTGCCTGTTCCGGAGACCACCTTAACCCGAGACATCCAACGCTTCATGATCCTCTACGCTTGTACTCCAAGGCAATTCTGTGAAGGCGGTCCTGTTGCATTCTTCCTTCATGTTGGCACCATTTGATTTTAAATTCTTTTATTTTATCTTCTACTTTTAAAATGTTTTAATCTTTTGTAAATAAATTCACTTTGTAATTTATTGACAAACCATTGGAATGTGGTTCCACCAAGAGAATCTTGAGAATCTGACATGTTTAAATCTTGTTTAAAATTTTCATTACGTATTCTATCTTGTAGTGTGCCACCTTTTACTGTTCTCAGGAATTTAATTTCAGCTGCTTCAATTTTATTTCTCTCTCGCTTTGAGAGTACACACGTCTCACTCCCATGCAATTGTGGGAATGAGCCATAGGACATGTTTCTACCTGAAAGTTTGCTATAATATTTTTTTAAATGTGTTTCTGTTGACGTAGTGGTTCACTTTTGCTGTGTCAAACTAAGCGTTGCGTTGTCAAACTCGAGCCCCAACATTGGACGGGGGCCCAGCCTAGGGGACGATGTAGTACCTATATATTGAGGACACAGGGCAAGAAAAATAAGTTGATATGTATTCGAAAGAAATATAAGACAATGCACCATAGTTACTACCTTCGGAAGTCCGTTGCGTGGCACTGTAGTCTTATAATTATATATTGAAAAATTTTAACGTATAAAATAAGTATCGTTGGTACTTATCCACCTCATTTCTAAGCCTGATTGTCTAATTTCCAGGTCTAAGTGCATTAAATCAATTTTAAAAATTGGAAGTATTAAGTGAAATTTACTTAAGGTTCAAGGACTTTTAAAAACCCAGAGGCTCTGAGGCTCCCAATTCCGGTCCTTGGTCGACGCCGACGATGACTACTTGATTTGGGAAAGGAGCTAATATTAGCCTATTCGAATGTTTGCGCGCCATTCTAATGCATGACCATGAAATAAACTTTGCTGCGGTAAAAATGAGAAATAGTTGCTTACTAGTCTGGCGGCTCATTCAAACAGTTATATTTTAAGAGAAGAAAGAGTTGAGGTGTATGCAATGTGACTCCGGGCGGTGGCCTTTAAGACTCGTTTTGATCGTATCAAATGATTTTATCATGCTTACCAATGTTGTTTAACGATATTACGGTGGACAGTCAAGGACATGAAAATGGAATACTACCTCAGGAAGACGCTCCAGTTAGTGAATTCATCGAATAAAACTTATGACCTGGATCTTTGAAACGTCTATTCCGAGATAGGCTATTTTATACCGGCCAGATGGTCATCAAAAGCTCCCAGTCTCCTGGCAAAGACCATTTTTATTCCCAGGAGGCCGTGCATAAACTAAACGAAGTGGTCTGTGTGTATAAAAGATGAAATAAGACATTGGAGAGTTTTCGATCGCACGTGCAATTAACAGGGATTTAAAATATTAATAAAAGGGTAAACATTTTCTTAAGCTGTGATATATGGTCGACGTATTTTTCACCCCAATCGCTTCATATGTTGTCAATGGATGCGAAATATTTTCATTTTGAATGTCACTTTAGAGAAATCTTTTGATCCAACGCAAAAATTTTATTTTTCTTCTTCTTCTTTCCCTTGAAATTCAATGGGTACTATCTTCTAGTCATCATATCGCACCCTATACTACAAAACGAGCAATAATTCTAAAGATGCTCTTAGGATTTTGTCGAAACTTGGTTATCCGATCGACCCGAATGTTGGCATTTTACAGTTTTTTGGCTCGAGGATTTGATTGGTACGGGTTCCATACCTGCAAAAAATCTGTATGATGTAGAAATAAAAGGACCAAAAGTCTTTTAAGAAGGTAATGCATACGTGGCTACGTCGGTTACTTTCGTTTGGTTCTGTAGCCACGCATTACTTACTTATTCTTATATTTTGTCTTGAAAGTCATTATTCATGAAATGTACTTGCCATTAGTTTTTACTTTCGATAAAACTAAATTTAGTTAGTACCGAGTATATTTTTCATTTGCGATAAATTGTATATATAGGTTTAAAATTGAGCCAAATTTTAAACCTATTTGTTTATAAATAATTGTATTAAAATACAATAATAATAAAAAATTACCCTATTTTATAATTTTTTAAGTTTCCGCTTAATTTTAAAAATACTTTATACAAATGATATACCGAGCAAAGATTGGTCCCCCTCAATAAATTGAATAGCATTTAGAGCAACTTAAGCCTTCCTGCTTATACTGTTGTGTTTAGGCTTACGGCTCACAGGAAAGCGTGTTGTCAACCTGGGTTCCACAAACTGCCTACACATTTTCGACATTTACCATATCTCAGGTGTCTGAGAACCTTGAACTCGGTGTCATTCCTCCCTTAAAATACGTCACTAAACTGGTTTAGCGGAAAAAGAACGAGCACTATTCGGAGTTTTTTATGCGTGTTCCGTAGTTTGTAATTCACCAGCCACAGGATTTAATGTTTGTCGCCCTGGTCGCGTCGGTTGGTGGGGCACGGTAAGCCACGCTCAGTGGGACGCGCTCCGGATTCCACGGATGCAAACAACTCTTGGAATGCAAGCCACGTCTCTGTAATCTCGTGCTGTTTCCCCAAAGTCGAAGTTTTTTGGCCAAAAATGTGGCCAAGCGGATTGGAGCACTGCGTTGAAGGCAGAATTTCAAGGAATTGTAATTTTCATTCCTCAAATTACATTGATTAAGCTGGTACGAGCATTAATTGTGGGTCATTGAGTTCACATTTTCATAACATCTTAATTTAAGTAGTTTTATGACCTTTTTATTCGTATATTCAGTTGTTCTGGCAGATTGGTCTTTGGTGTTGATGATATTAATCACCTCTTACCTCCAACGTTGCCAATGTTTGCAACCAAAGATTATATACACGCATCTCAACATTTAATGAATGTCTCGCATACACTATAGGCGCTCTCAAGTGGAGCTTACTTAAAAGTTGCCCTTAAATGCAGACGAGTGTCTTCTGCACAGATATAAAATCTACTTAAGCCTCAGGTAGTGTTCATGCGAAGAACTTTGCATCGCGCGATCGTTTGAGTTTAAATTTGTGATTTATGAATACATTTAAGAGCACAAATAAATGAATTAGAAAAATAATACGCACAATAGCTCAACTCCTCATTTGAATAATGTAAACAAAAGTCTGAAGTTTATGACTGCCGATAATCTTCAATCTATCGATGACGAGCCCTCGACCGCCTTGATGGAACACTATCGATATCATCCAAGTCCACTTAAGTAGGGGTCCCCGGGTACACTTATATGGATCCGTTGCCTGAGTGGTGAAAGGGTTTATACATGGTGCACTTAAGTTAAAAATGCAATTAAATCTTCACTTAATTGATCACTGTAGAAGCGGCGACACCGAAAATTTTGTTGAAATAGGAAATTTTCCATCAGAAGTTATAATAATACCTTTTATAGACATAAATGCAGTTAAATATCTTGGAATTGCCTTAACTTCTTACATATAGTGACGAACACACATACAAAACATATGTGGCTCAATATTAAAGTAACAAGGTTTTGTTAAGCGTATTATAGGAAGTTCCTCGGTTGAAAAAGTAAAAGAGAGATGCTACTTCGCTCAGGTTTGGCCACACCTCGAATACGCCGTGACCATTTGGGACCATGGTCATAAATATTTAGCAAGAAAGAATTATCAAATATGAATAAAATATGCTCGCTTCGTTAAAAATTGCTACGAGTGAACATTTAGTGTTTCACGACCTTTAGAGGAACTAAGGTGGGAGCCCCTAGAGACTCGGATGCTACACGTTAGGCTTAGCTTGCTTGGGAAATTCAGCACTCGTGTGCTTCGGAGTGACACCGATAATATTATCATGACACCTCACTACATTTCTAGGTCTGACAGAAGCGAAAAAATAAGAGAGATACATTGCCGAACAGATAGATTCAAGAACTCATTCTTTCCGGGGACAATAAGCGACCGCAATAAAAACGGAGCTCCACTGAATACACTCCTGTAATACACGTCACCATTTCGACTCCCAAAACCTTATCCCTTACATCTTTACTCGACTGGTGTCCTAACACCCCCCTGCCACACGCTCATGTGGCGGCTCGCAGGGTAATATGGAGATGTAGAATGTAAGCCCTGGAAACTTGACTTCTTTATCTGTACCATACGCATCTCACTCTCCTCAGTTTTCCACTGTGCCATACCTCGGGCTCACTTCGAAAAACTACCGCAACGATAGGGGGTACCTATACTGTTTTCTCGCCTCCCGCACCCGAGGCACGTCGAGGTCATCGTGGTGGGCTTTGTGTTTTTCTTTTGTTTTCCTCTGACCAACCACCCACGGAGGGCTTCAGTCGACATCTCTGCGGCGAACTTTTTGCCAGAATCCGGCCGGCTCGGTGAGGGAGGTGGTCATTCTGCACAATGACCCGACCCGCCTCCCTCCCTGCGGTCTGGTCGCTTACACTTCATTCTCCTCCGCACGCGGTGAAGTGTCACTCCCATCGGAAACCTCCCTCCCTAACTTCCTCCCTCCTCCAAGGTCCCCTGAGAGAGAAGTCAATTCCGACGTCCATGCTTTTGAGATAGGTGGACGTGGAGGGCCCGCCGTCACAAAGAATGTAGCCATCGTCCGCCATTTTGTTTACCCAGTCACTCCATAACATTTCATTCAATTTAGCTTGAACATATGACACCAAAGAGTGCATGGAGTAAATATGTATGTTGAATCATTCGTTGTCCGTTCAATCCTAAGATCCGTTGACTGCAGCCCTTAATCCTTCCCTGACTTATGCTAGTTGACTGACTTCCCGGTTGTTATTATACTCTCTTTTTCATGTTTCCTATGTATTTATCCCTTGGACTTTCTCTTTGGATTTTTTCCTATATTTTTCTTTCAGATATATTCTTCACAAATTTATTGTGCCTTAGGGTGTGCACAATCCATCCGGTTCTTCATTTCTATGTCGTGTTCCATCTGGTCGTTTCTTCTTCTACTCTTCTGTATATTTCTTCAGTTCTGATATTCTCCGTCCAGTTTTCCAGCTAGTTCCCTTACCAGCTAGTTCCTGGTGTCTCTTCATATGTAATAGCTCAATACGATTCCTTTCAGGTTCGCGATCAGCCATATTTAAGCTCGCAGGTACTAAGTCAGGATGAAATAATTTTTTCCGTATCGTTTAGAAATTGTTCTACTGATCTGTCAGTACCCCAACCCGAATCCTTCAATTAGCCATGTACGTTTGGTGAACAATGTTTTTTTTGCTATTTGCTTGGCATTTTATTATTTTCATAGTCCGGAAAAATCATGCTTTGCATTATAGCTTGTAGATACAGAAGTAATAAAAATGGAGAAAATGCTGTTCCATATTTCGTTTCATTTATCGTTACATTTTCTGTAAACGTTTGTCATATGAGTTTTTCTTTAAGAGCTAACTTCAGAGAAAGTTGTAATCATCATTGGTCGTTCAATCCTAAGATTGGTTGACTGCAGCCCTCCAACCTTCCCTATCTAATGCTAGTTCCCTTACCTCCTGGTATCTCTTTTTGTGTACTTTCCTCTTTATTTGGTCCATGAACTTATTCCTGGGTCTTCCTCTGGGGAATAATCCCTCCATTTTACCTAAATTATGTTGTTCACAAACCAATGGTGTCTCCGGGTGTGTCCAATCCACCTGGTTCTTTTTTCTATGGTTTTCCATATGGTCCTTTCCTCTTCTACTCTTCTGTATATTTCTTCATTTTTTTTAGTTTCTCCGTCCATTTTATCTTCAGCATTCTCCTCCAACACCAGGCTTAGAAAGCTCCTAGTCTATTCTGGCCTGTTTTACCGAAGGTCCATGCTTCCGATCGATGGAGGGCCACGCTCCACCCGAATATTTTCTCGTATTTTTTCATCGTTTGAAATCCTATCCTCTTTGAACACAGCTGTTATCTTTTATCCGTGAATGCTTTCCTAGCTGGGGCTATTGTTTGCGTGATGTCAGTTGTACTGCTTCCGTCCCACGTGATGGTACTTCCGAGATAGGTGAAGGAATCCTCTTGCTCTAATTTTGCTCCTCTCAGGATGACATTCAGCTTCTCTCTTCAGCATACTAGGAGTTTAGTCTTCAACTTACTTATTTTTATATTGTAATCTTGGAGAACTAGGTCCATTACGTTCAGTGACCTTTGAAGATCAACGCGATTTCCAGCAGTGACCTTGATATCATCTACGAAGCGGAGCATGTTTATTTCTTGTCCGTTTTACTTAATTCCGTTCAATCCAATCTTTGATTTTCTCTCATTGAATCCTTAGAGTATTTTTTTAACAGTGCTGGTGAGAGGTTGCATCCTTATCTTACTCCTTGTCACATCTGTTAAGTCTTGTTAAATCACCATTTATACGGCATAATGTCGGTTGAAGAAGGTTGAAAAGAGAGAGTAAAAATCATCCACATTATTATTCACAAACCTTAATCTCCTTACGCAATATCTTTCTTCAGCTTGGAATTCGCCCTACCTCTCTGATCCCGTCCTTAAAATCTATTTGATTTCTTCCCCTTCCCCACCTTCCCAGCACGCTCCTTTGTATCTCGGCCTTCAGCATCCCCTCGTCTCCCAGTTCATGTTCCAACCTCTGTGTCTGCTTCCTAATTTCCTCGAGACATATCCTATTTTCCTCTCCTCAGCTACCATAACTACCACTTCCTCATTCGTCTTTCTTCGTTCCTCATTGATTACTTTCCGTCCGCTGCACTTTTTCCTTTCTCCTCCGCACACACATTTCATTCGCTTGGAGCCTTAACGTCGTCCACTTTTCTCCGAGTCCATGTCTCTGAACCATTATATCTCTACTTTCCATTTTTAACCCTCCGTTAACATTTTCTTTACAATCTTACGCAAGGTCTCTTGTGTTAGCTCCCTCCTGTGACGCCTCCTTCACCAGCGCAACAATACTTCCAATAACGTGGCTACCATCCCCATTTTCTTCAAACCTGCTATCCAAGTTATTTAATTGCTCTAGTGGCTCCAGTTTCCCTCTCACCTTTAGAAGTAGCCTCGTTCCCTTTGTCCTAGAAATTCTCGTCATCTCATTTTACAGTTTACAAATACATACGTACATTCAATAATCATGTGGAACAGGTGTGCTCCCAGATATGAAAAATCATACATACATTAATACAATAATATTTACCCTTAGTATAATGCATATTAGTTAGATTAAGGGGGATCGTTTTAGAAATTTACAAGAAAAATCAAGTAACCAATGAAATGACTGCGCTACAATAATCTTTTTTATACAAGAAGGATAACACTTCCTATTTAAATTTATGTACATTGATTGATTTAATAATATTGTCCGGGATACCATATTCTTAAGGCGGAATTTATTGCGGTTAACTGATACACATTAGTTCTATGGTATTTCATACCGTATTTCATTCTCTTTTCTGAGGCTGGTGTCAGTACTTGTTATCTATCTCACCAACGCCAGGTCGTTTCTGCATCTAACCGACTTTCCTGGATGTCGTACTTCTACTTCCATGTCTCTCTTACCTTATTTGATCATTTTAAAGTTTAAGTAATTTTGCGGAACAGCTCGGACAATATACGCGTAGCAATCGTCTTCCGTTCAATGAATGCCAACATACTGTATGAGGTCTTGTCCGCTTAGATTTTTCGTGATTTCCTTCAAGTTTTCCAGTTAATTTGGGGTTAAGTAGTTAAGTTAATTTATTGCTATCACTATGAACCATTTCCGAGTTATCTACTTCGTAGAATATTTTTTTATATTCACTCTAACGTTCCGTTCTTCCTTCAGAAAACATCGTGTAGTCGGTAGGCTGAAGAACTTTGTTTTGATTGTGTTATCTGGTTGATACACTACTGACTATAGTTGATAAAAATGTGAAAAAGTAACTTTAAATAATTGGCGGTTGGTTGCGAACATATGCTTGGAAAGATATACCATCCGGACGCAGCTTAGGCGGTAACCGTCTTAGTAATAAAATTTGACGGACGTTTGATTATTTCTGTTGTTTTTCAAATTTTTCGGGGATAATATGAAGCAGTTTTACTCTACGCATTACTCTAAATTGCTATACGTATGCATCAGCAAATCCAGCAAATGTTCATAGTGATAATACAATCCTGAAAACAATGATTAATACAGTGTTTTTTTTTCAAATATTAGGAATTTTTTTCATGGAGATCACTCTCACTCTCTCCGTTTACCCTTGTGTCGCTTACGCTCTCCTAACGGTTTAAAGCAAGAAGCCGATATTGAGCCGTCCGGACTCGCCTTTACCATTTTGGTTAGTTCCATTCCCCTTCGTCTCAAGACGCCAGCCCAGACACTCCGGCCCTCTCTTGCCTCAAACCCTGCTCTGCCCCACGTCTCCCTTCATTACCTTTGACGTGAGAGGTCCCGCATTGTTCGTGAAAATGCATTGTGGTCACCTGGAGAGTTCTCCTCTCCCTCTCATCATCTGCGGTGGTGGTCACCCGTGAACTTGAAAGTCTGGTGCGTGACCGTGTGGGGACAGAGAAGCCTGCCGTAGCCTTGCCTATAGAAGATGCGATCTTGCCCACAGTTACGGAAACTATCTTGACCGTAATGTATCTATCGTTAAGGTGGTTGGAGCGAATATATTCTACCGTTTAAGGTAGGTTTTGTAGAATGTCAGAGGATCTTCTCCCGGTTTTCTACACTTTCAGGGGCCTATCTCGCTCTAGTATATCCTTTTCGCCTCATCATACGATCTACCCATCTTCATCCCGTCCATGAAACATATTCTCTTCCTTCCCCCTTCCCACTTGCCCAACATCCTTCCCTCTATCACACTCATGAGCAACCCACCTCCCCCTTATTACATCCTCCAACCACCCACTCTACTGATCTCGAGTTTCATTAAGAAGATTCCTTTCCTCGCCCACCATCTCAAGCACTTTCTTGTGTACTTATCAGTAATATTTATGGATAAAATTGAAAAAAAAAAAAAAAAAAATTAAAGGGGATCGGGTTGGTGTGGTGGTTAGAGTACTCGCCTACCACACGGGCGGCCAGGGTTCAAATCCCTGCAGTGGCGGATGTTTTTCAGCGGAACCCGATCCCTACTTGAGTGTCTTGTGGAGGGCACTTCAAGTAGAGTACTCCGTCTGTCGGATGAGACGTTAAGCCGTGGTCCCCTTGGCGCCTTTCGTTAAGAGCAGGCTAATGCCGACGCCGGGTTTCTATCCACCCTTCCTCCCTTACCTATCCCCTATGGCGCAAATGACCTTAGCCGTCGGTCGCCTCCCCAAATATCCAATCCAATCCTGAAAAAATTAAATGTTGCTGATATGGTCTTCCGGTAATTTAATGTTGTTTTAACACGAAGAATTATGATAGAAGGCATATATTTCGAAATAATTCTAATATATGTGAATGGATTTTTCCGGTAACGCGAAATCACTCGCTTTTTGCAATTAAAATTGTTGCAAACAAAAATCAATTAAGCACACCGATTAATAAACACGTATTTACTTATGATTTTCGCCTTTTCTTCAAATTCCGCGCCGAAAACACGAGTCGTAACAACGCTTTGCATAAGACGAAAATTGCAAAATAAAATTATTGCGTCATTTTTATCATTACATGAATGGCTATATTTATCGTGAGAGCAGGTGTACTTAAGTGAAGTGTGGTCCATGAATTTTATTTCGTCTTACTTAAAATGGTTCGAAAAAGGGCGCTGAACGACTCACGATTAGCGCCCCAACCACCTTTAAATAGTTTGAGCGAGATATCACTTTGCATGAAGTTCGATGAGTTTGGGCTTTTTTTTTAAGTATTCTACCGGTAAAGGTAGGTTTTGTTGAATGTCAGAAAATCTCCTCCCGGTTTTCTACACATTCAGGGGCCTATCTCCCTCTAATATATCCTTTTTCGCCTCAGCATATAATCTACCCTTCTTCATCCCGTCCATGAAACCGATTCTCTTTCTTCTCCTTCCCCGCTTGCTCAACATCCATCCCTCTATCTCATTCTTCAGCAACCCGTCGCCCTTTATTAAATCATTCAGCCATCTACCCTGCATATCCCGGATTTCATTCAGAAGCTTCCTTTCCTCGCCAACCATCTCAAGCACTTCCTCATTAGTCTTCCTTTCCGTCCACCTGACCTTCTCCATCCTTCTCCACACCCACATCTCGAATGTCTGCAGTCTATTCTCGTCCTCCTTTCTGATGGTCCACTTTTCTGCCCCATACAACGCTACGCTCCATATTAAGCTCTGTACCAGCCTATTCTTCACACATATTTTTTTAGGATGAGGGAAATGCGTTTACGCAGACCTCAGCTCTTCATCTGACGCAGGTCTTTTTGCGTCATTTCCGTCCGCTGGTTGATCGATTGAAGAATCTCCATTCTGCTACACCCCCGATGATCACACGGCTGGAAATGACCTTCAAATCGCCTTTGTTTACGATCTTCTTTTCGATGAGCTCCCTCGCCGACTGCTAACTCCATATTCCTCGATTGTTAATGGTTGCTGCTAGCGTGTGAAGTTCTTCCAGATGATTTTCTTCTTTGATCTTCCTCTTGAGTTCTTCATTGCTGTCATACTTCTTCTTCTTCGAGTAGTTGGCCTTGTCCGGTTCTACTTGTTCGCCGATTACCTGCACATCAATTATGTATCCTACATTCTCTTTGTGAGCAATTATATCTGGGATAAATCGTCCTTTAGGTGTCGTATACGCTTTCTCCATTTTTGTGATGAATCCCTTATTTTCCTGACCCCTCTTCAGATATTTCGTTACAGCGTCATGACGTTTTATCCTTAGGCTGTGGGTTCGATGGCAGTTTTGCAGGACGTGATTTATGGTTTCAATGGCATTACAGCCTGCCCTGCAATACCTGTTCTCAATTCGCCCTCTAGACGTCCTCGATTTCGGAGGTAGGGCATTGATCTTAAGTTTGCAGGAATATATATAGTCCCGTCCGCTTAAAAACCTAGTACCATCCGATATCCATTGATTCTGAGAAGGGATCTTCTTCGAGTGCTTAAGAACATTCTCATCGACGGATTTATGTAGTAGTCCGGCCCACCACTTTTTAATTTCATTACCGGACGTAAATTCGTGGCCACCTTCCGCCTGCAGTCGTCGTTTTTCAATGAATTTTTCAGTCGCGAAGAATTCATTCATGTTTGTGATGTACGTAGATTTCATTAAGCTTTTAATCCTGCCTAATCGTCGCAGGGGGATACTCCATCGGAATGCGGGGATCCCCAAGTCTTTTGGATCAGCATGAATCGCAATGAACGGCATGATCCCCAATGCTCCCGTGTACAGCTCCCTTCTATTACTAAACGCCTCCTTAGCTAGAGCTATTTTCTGCCGTATGTCTTTGCTACTATGTCCGTTTTCTCTAGCGTGCTACCTAAGTTATTAAAATGCTCTACTTGCTCGAGTTTGTGTCCTCCAACTTTAATGACCAACTTCGCTTTCTTCGTCTTTGAGAATTTCATTACTTATGCTTTCTTATGGCTTATCTTCATTCCAAATATCCCGCTCTGTATCTCTCAAGCATCTACCAAAGCTTGCAGTCCCTTCGAAGATCCGAGTTTGGGCTGGTTATGAAGAAAAAGATCTTTTCTTTCAAATAGGTACATTCATTCGTTGTTGTTTAATCCAAAGATTGGTTGACTGCAGCCCTCCACTCTTCCCTCTCTAATGCTAGTTCCCCTACCTCCTGGTATCTCTTTCTATGTACTTTCCTCTTTATTTGGTCCATGAACTTATTCCTGGGTCTTCCTCTGGGAACGTTTCTCTCTATTTTGCCTTCAATTATGTTCTTCTTGAACCCATTGTGTCACAGAATGTGTCCAATCCATCTTGTTCTTCTTTTCTCTATGGCATTCCACATGGTCCTTTCCTCTTCTACTTTTCTGCACACTATATCATTTCTCATTTTGTCCGTCCATATTATCTTCAACATCCTCCTCCAGCAACAGATTTCGAAGGCTTCTATTCTATTCTGGTCAGCTTTTCCAATGGTCCATGCTTCCGATTCATAGAGTGCTACGCTCCACACGAATGTTTTTACACTTCCGATTCACCATCCACTGCGTACCATGATCGGGTGCTAAACGATTTGAGGCTGCATCATTGGCCAGCCGCTTTTTATTTGATGATCTTTAAGTCATTAAATAGCTCACTTTTCGCTGATAAGGCTCTACTGAATAATTGTAGTGTCATACCAAGCTTGGAATTTCACCTTTGGAGGATGATTAATGAAATTTAAGAGTGTATATGAGGGAAGATAGAGGGATGAAAGAATGGTTCCTCTTATTTTCTATGTGGTGTTCCATATGGTTCTCTCTTCCTCTACTCTTCTGTGCACTCAATAAATTTAGCCTACTTAGTATTAACACTTGTTGAGCCGTGTCTTCTTCTCTGATTTTTTTAATCCTCGGGCCGGGAGAGCGTACAAGGTTTCATATTCTGGCTAAAACCGAGTAATTTTTAACCCAATGCACCTAACATCTTTATGAAGCAAAGCTTTTTAAGGGAACGAGAGTGCCGTATTCAAATTTTGCATCTTCGCGGTCAACTCTTCATCTTCTTCACGTCATGAGTTTGGATACATTGCCAGATCCTGAATCAGCCATAACCTCTGACGACCGACGCTGCATTCAACACCAGGCACATATTCTAAAGGGCGTTTAATACGGTACATTTCATTGTACAAACCAAGGCATGAACTCTTTCATGACAAAAATTGTACCGTGTAAAGCGGCAAAATGTATGCTTGTCTGAATGACTGAACGGGAAATAGAACCATTTCTAATTCTATTCATTTTCTTGTCCATTCTATGATACATTTGTTTGACAGTAAAATGTACCGTGTAGAGTGGTCTTAAGAGAACTCTCAGGAGACGATTGTGCGGCATTTTTCCAACATGTTTTCACGGTAAAAAAATTCAAAATGTCGTATATTGCTTCGTAATAAATTGTAAAATGTGGAGAATTTAGACCTTAAATAATGTTTATCCCTTGATTTAATATTACTAACTACATTGGTATGTATTTATGGAGAGATTTAATGCCATTTCGATGCCGTGGTATATTTTTATCGTTGAGATAGGCCATGTTTGATCAATCAATTACAATTGTCAGCCCTAGTCTAGTCATTAAAAGGGGTGAGCTTCGAACCAGAAGGTGCTCATTAATTTCAGTTAATATGTGTAAAGAAATGTTTTTGGCTTAGTGGCAGGTGCAATAAATTTTCTTTCTGGCAATTAAAATTGTGCCTCGCCTACAATTTTCATATGAATGTGATCTCCGATTTCTTTCGGATAATAAATTACTGACTACGTTATAACTCGCCTTTCTACTCCAATATAGATCTTTGATATCAAATGGTGCCACTCGTGTTCTGTCATCCACAGGCCTTCATTTCAGTAACCAAAATGATCATCAAGACAGCGTTAAGTATGAACACTATCGGTAATAATGATCGCTATCTACGACTTAATTAAAAAACTATTTTTTCTTGCTTTTAGGAAAGGCTTTGTTCAGTTCCCATCAAATGAAAACACTATATCGCTAGGAGCGACCTAAAGTTTCCCCAAGTTATGCACAATATCCCCTATCATGATTTCATTTTCTTGTTGTTCATATTTTATTTTCCGATCGTTATAAATAAAATGCCTTTTTTCCTAGTGTAATTTTATTTCCAGGTCGGCAATTCGTCGCATGGTCCTAAGATCTCCCCATTTGTTTCGCTTTGGGTACCAGGCCCAGCCCAATATCCATGAATTCGCAACGTGCAGAAATGAAAGAATATATGTGTGATAAGTAGGATCCTTTTATCTAAGCCTTAGTCAATTATATTATTCTGCAGCTTAAAACATTCATAGTATGGAAAGAAGGTGAGGTAAACTACCTCGGCAGTTTAAATTCATTGCATTATCAGAAGGTCTTGGCCATGGCATCCATACATGATGTAAACAAATAAGAATATCATAAAATTAGTTTTAAAAGTGTGAAATCATTTTGTAATTAATTTATTGAGATGCCAGACCAATTATTAGTTGCAAAAGGCTCTATGCGATTTATTTATTTTTCATTTTCAAATTCAAGCTAAAAAAAATTGTTAATCTTCCTGTACGTAATATAATATGCTATTCATATCGAGTCTCTTTCTATCAAGAAGTTAAATGGCATGGGAGTAAATTTATGAAGTACTGTAGTGATTCATCGACTTTATTGCGTTTTAATTTCGTTATTTCTTAGCAAATTACATTAATTTTGTAAATTATGCAGTCTTGATCAAATCGTGAGTTTTAATGATGAATTAGTCATCAGTTCTCTCCCATTTCTACGAACAGAATAACTAGTATTTTCCATCAGCGGAACCTGATCGTTTTACGATGTCTGGATTTATTGTCTTCGTAATAACGTGAACAATTTCCTTTCATTCACCAACCTATTACCGCTACATTCCAAGGAAAAGTACAAATACATATAATGAGATATCCTGCAAGCCACCGCAAAGTTTCGTGGCAGGGTTTGCGTTTTCACCGAAATTCACTACACTATCTTCTTAAGTTGAATGGAATTAGGACTCTTAATGTATTAGCAAATATCTGCTAATCTTTCCATATAATGCGGAATTTCTTCAAAATGCAAGTTATAATATGCTACTGTTGTTACACAAACTACGAGTATTAATAAAAAATAAATGCACTTAGGTACAAGAGTTACTCAGGAAGCGTGTGACATATTCTCAATAGCAGAGCGTAATATCGTGAACAATTTCCTTTCATTCACCAACCTATTTCCGCTACATTCCAAGGAAAAGTAAAAATACATATAATGAGATATCCTGCAAGCCACCACAAAGTTGCGTGGCAGTAAGCATTAGAGAGCAACTCTAATAATTAGCCACACCACATATCGAAAAAATCTAATTGTAAATCATTAGTGGCAGTTGTTTTGTGCAGAAACATGGAAAAAATGTCATTCTAAACCTGTCCGTACTGCAGCCTACCACTCAAATTTTTTCTCGTGATCTAATCTACCGCAGTATGTAGGGTTTCGACGTGAATCTTGCTTAAAAGATTTAGTCCAAGTTTTAACCGTCACGTCGGTTGAAACGTCGCGACGGTCTGATTCTGATTCCCGTCCAAGTAGTTGCAATTGGATTTAAACGCCAATGGAATTATTTACTTACTTTTTCAGCTTTTGTTGCATGCGTTATAACTTCTAATTCAGTGAAGTGCGGACTTCCTAATCTTGCTAAGTGCCATCAGTTGTTCAGTATCACGATTTACCTCCTGCGTCCTTTCATTCCTCTATGCTGTAGTGCTTTGTTACAGTCTTTAATCTGTTTTCTAGCTTTCAAGACGTGCATGAATAGAGGGGAACATATTTCCTGAATAATTATGGAGGGAATGATGTTTGCAGCTTCTTCCTCTGTAGGCATGATGAAAGCTCGTAAACCAACATTGCTATTCATATCAAACCGAGGATGCGTTTTTTCTTCAGGTGGCCAGGATATGAATCAAATTGACGTTAAGTGAAATAGGTGTATTTTTCGAGATTGGCTGCGTATGGAGCATTTTTAGTCCAACCTTTCTTTCCAATTATGAGCAAAAATTACTACACCACCATCAACCAAGAGCTACGAATGCCAACACTCAGGAATTTAAGTCATTTTACAATAGAACCACCTTAAGGTACTTGAGACGAAATATCTTTTCACGTGGAAATCAATTAATTTGGTCTCATTTTTAAGAAAAATATCTCACCCTTCCAAAAATACCAAAATATCAGCCCCTTGCCGGACTACTTTCCGAGATTTTTGACGGAAAATACCTACCCTTTTTCATGCAAAATGGCACGTGTATGCACTGCAGAGTAAAACGTAAAAGTCTGGAACTTTTAAAGCGTGGATCCCGTCAAAAAATTAAGTGTGTAGTTTGCATGATTACTCAACTATTGTTGAAACAAAATCATATTGTTACCAATGTAAATTTTTCAGGATCGTATAAAACCTTCCGTTGTGGAGGATTTTTAGCGTGCTACGTGAAGCAAATTAGTCAAATCAAAGACTTAAGCAGATTTAAATATTTATTAAATACTTAAATAGATTTAAATTTTGAGAATTTCAGACATATATAAGGGTATTATTGCAGTGTTGATATTACATCATTTGACTCAAGCTTCTCACAACAGCAGAAAAAATATACCTACAACTCGAATGAAGTCTCTCTTATGACTAGGGAAATATCTCGCTCAAACTGCCTTAAGTGGGGGGCACATAAATAGAGAAAAGGTATTTCCTGCATCCATCCCTTAGAAAGCTGATGAAAGCGCTTAGGACAGCCAACTCATCGCCCGGAAAATATATTATTCCGGTGTGTGTTTGTGGACCAGGGTGCCTGTATCTCCTCAATTGATCTTCCATTTTGGCTCCGAGGTCGGAAGTGGTGAACGGGACAGTCCCGTGTCTGTAACGAATCGGCGCCGGACGGCGGTCGCCGAACGGGTTCCCCTCCGCACCCACAAATCCGCCGGCGAAGAGCATAAATTTCCCCGCGACAAGAAGTTTCGGAGGCCGTCTTTCTCTTCGGCCGTTTTCTTCGTGTGCTCTTCTCCTTGTTCTTGTTTTCATTGGACGGAGCGGGAAATCGGTTTGGGCCACTTCTCTCCCCTTCCTCTTTTTTGTATTTTCAAATATCCCCACTCCTCGAAATTAACTCTCTATGGATGGAATTATGAAACATTAGCATGATAAAAAATACTGCTACTATATTGGTTCTTTTAAAGTTCTATTCAAACATTTTTAAAAAATGCAATTTATTTTATGATAACGTTTATTTGGAAATGTGGCGGGTTGGTATTATATATATTTAATTTTAAATTATACTGTACACAATAATATTTAAACAAGGTATACTTCAACATTACCTTCTTAACGTACCTTTTTTAAATTTTACCAATGTTGTCTTCACATGACAGCCGAAACTATTTATTTCAGAGCTCCACCAGGCACGCCATTGTCAGTGAATAGCATCACACAATCATCCGTTTGAATTCTTTGAGAAACCGCCGAAAGAGACTCGACTTTCCACGCACTTAATCCGAAGCATTACAATTCTGTTTTAGCGCAGCAACTAAATGGAAAAGCCTCTGAGAAAGCAGATATTTCAATGCTTTTGAAACGTAACAAATTTGACTCGCTCGTCCATGGAGGGTTAAGCGTGCGTTTTCTGATCAGAAAACTTGAAAAAATTCTTCTCTTCCATGGTGTGTCTCTCTACGAATAGTCATGCTTTATGTGTACATTTTTTTTAAAGACCTAACCGCACCAGGGTGCCAACGCGCTTCTAACGTCCCGAAAGATGACGATATCAATAATTTTTGTGGTCGTTTTGCCGCTCGACAGAATTAACTGCCTCTCTCTCTCTCTCCCATCTTCGACCCCCATCCAAACGTTTGCCGAATCAAATCGCACGTCTGGACTTGAATTATGAGTGCCCTTCACCCGGGGCATTCCGCCTCAGCGAAGATCTTTATATTGCTGAGTTTGGAATCACTTCCCTACCGAAGATGACCACGTAGGGACATCGTGGGCATGGCTAACCAATTGGCGATCAAGGGCTGGATTTCGTTTTATTGGTCTCCCAAGGGTTCCGGAGCGGATGATGAAGCGTTCAGTTTGTAATGAATATGTCTTCCGGGGACTCAGACGGCAGCAATACTTTTGCAATGGCTTATATTTCTCCTGATCCGAAGGATTCGTGAGTGGTATTTCCATTTAAGACCTTGCTCCTCATTTGCATGAAGATGGACGTAGCAGTAATTGATTGTCATCTATAAAATAATCAAGTGTTTGCACTACTTTATGCTTGATCGTATTCTATTATCAGTTTGAGGTTACGTGAACTGAAACAGATATTTATCACTTTGCACGGATAACGATTCCCTCTCTGAGAACCTATGGCGTCCCTCTCTGAGAACCTCTCATTCTGGCGTCATTCTTGAACAAATCACACTATATATTTATCGCAGGATCAGACATCTGTCCTAAGCAGTACTTGGATTTTACTCTTAGAAAACTTTTTTCAACCTACTAATAAGCATGTAAAACTTACTATATTTACTGTGTAGTTAACTATTTCACTATAATTATAATTATAATAACTTTGTGTCAATAATTCTACATCAACAAATTGGCAAACGACTATAAGATAAGAACTGCCCACCCTATTAAAATGAAAATCCTGAGTCCGCACTTGAAAACAAAAATTACAAACTATATTTTGACCGTGCTATCATTACCGACAAAAGAATACAGCGCAATAGACCTGATATCTTATTTTTGACATATTTAATAAAACTGTGTACTTCATATATATATATATATATATATATATATATATATATATATATATATATATATATATATATATATATATATATATATTTTTTTTTTTTTTTTTTTTTTTTTTTCTTTGTTCCTTTGACAGATTATTTGGAAAGGGCTATACTGGATAAAAACAGCAAGTATCAGGGGTTTGCAGCTGAAGTATTAAGAATATAGAAAAGGAGCAAGGTAGAGATTGTACCCATCAGCCACCGGTAAAATACCAAAACAACTTCGAAAAAGTTTGGTGAAACTAAAATTACATTACAACGTATACATCCAAATTCAGAAAGATGTCATCATAGTAACGTGTAAGGAAATTCTTAAATTTTGGTCAAACAACTGAATTAATTTTCTCTGGGAGTACTTGGTATATTACCAGTACCTATGAATAACCCAACATGACTGAGGAATAAAAAGAAGAGAAAAAATAATGACAATATTTTATATGTCATTAAATGGTACTAAACCACAATACACAATGTCAAGAAAAACATTAATAGAAATATAGATCATGGTAGTTCATTACATAAAAACAATTCTTATTGAAAATTAAAAATTTTAAGAATAATATATCAGTTTAAAATTGATATGGAAATACAACGAAACAGTGAAGTACTCGTTAGCAAGTTATCATTGATGAATGCTCCCACGAATAGTACGCTTTACAGAGTAATATCTCCTTCAACTTTGTTTTGAAAATAGTTATTGACGTTATGCCCTTAATATTATTAGGTAGCTTGTTGTACGTAATGGAGAGGATTCACCAAGGGCTCCTCAATCCGCAGCTAAAGGAACTTGTTTTTAGGTGAATATTAATTAGCCGATGTTCATATGTTATGGCTATGCCATTCAATATTTAGTGGGAAAAGGCTCGGGTTTTAATTTGGTAAACATAACACAATGTAGAGTATATTCAGATGGCTATGTAAGAATTTTCATATCAATAAAAATGGGTTCGGAGAAACACCCTTTATAGCTTTAACTGCCTGCTTTTTAATGGCAAAAATTTTTCTGGATAGTCTTGAACCACCTCACGTTTTGAACAAGTTCTTCGCTGGTATGGTGAAACACTACACAGTAAATGTAATCCACCGAAAATATAATAAGTTTTAAACAGTAAATTATTATAGTACACTTGCGGCACTACCTAAGAATCTTTTTTCTTGAGATTTGTAAATAAAAGTTGGAGAATTCTAAACTTTCCTCTAAGTGTCTTCATCTAAATTCTTGAAATCACAAGGAAGAGCTTGGAGTTCCTGTGAAAGAAGGTAGGCTATTGGATGCGTCGATATCAACAGTCATTACAAAAGTCAGAGATGACCATATTTACTACTTTATTCCACGATAAAACATCATGCAATCAACGCATTCAAGCACTTGTGGGACTCAGGAAATACCCTTGTTTAATCGTCACCCGTAGCTACGAAAGTTTACCTAACATCCCATAGAATGTGTTATACCTAGATTTTTTTAATGGTCACGTTATCTCACCCCGTCCCCATTTTTTTAATTTTATTGATATTTATGCACACAAGGGGCTTGTTTATTTACAACTCTCTAAGATACCAGCGGAGACAGCAACCTGTCTTCGTGTCTCAAGACCGGGAGTTCATTAAGAGAATTTTCTACGGAAGAATTCATGCTGTGATCTCTGATTAGGCATTAGATATAACGCGTTTGGTCCTGTTAACAAGCTTGTTGGAATGCCTTAAAATGCCATCTGCGTGCTTTATCTTAAACTATGCCTAAAAAAGGTTATATTGAATTATTTTAATTGAATATGAATGTTGTGCCCGTTGAAGGAGGATGCGAAAATGACTCCACATTTTTCTACTGCGACCAGTTCATTCAATAAGTCCCTATAGTTCATGGTGGCACTCGGCCGTTTCTTTCAGGGATGTAAGCTCATGATACAGCTGTCTCAATGACATCGTAAGTACGCCTCAATTTAGTGGCAGCGAAATGCTTCCCAAAGATTTTGTCGACGGAGATAGAGGGGATTTCCGTACACTCAAATACACCCGTAGCGATCTCTCGTTCATGGGATAGATCCACCATTTACGTATTTCTGGGCCAGCTTTTTGCCCCTGAAAGCTTCCAACGGCCTATATCAACGCAATGGCTATGTTTTAAGTGCGTTCATGCTCTCCAAACTTTTATTTTATGCCCCATCCACCAACGTCTGCGCCAATGTTCCCTGAGCTGTCAAGATATAGCCGCGCGTGACTGCGAAGTTTTTGAGGAAACTTTAACTCGTGAAGTCTGCCTGTTTTTGTTTAAACTTGACTGTTTAGTGGGCATAAACTCGTCGATAAGTATGGAGATTTCACGGCGACTATGTGAGTCAAAACAAATGCTGAACTCTTTATTTCTTATTGTTTTTGGCGAGGATTGGAGAACCTTTTTTAAAAAACCTAAATGTAATGGGTAAGTATACTATTTTTAGCCTTCCATTTTTTGCTAAAGAAAATATGGTAAATATATATTTTGTTTTTTTTCGGTAAAATGTCAGGAGAGATGAGCTGGCTCCGAAATTTTACAAAAGCATGACCTCTTGCGGCACAGGTGAATAATAGCGTATTTAACGAGCGCATGAGAATTACCACCTTTTGTCAAGAATGGACCAATTTAATTTATTTTTGTGGGAATGAGATTCTGTGGAATAGCGGGAAATATTTTTTGCCTCTCCTGAACGGAAAGTTCGTTTTTCCGTCATGTTTAACGGGAGGAAAGCTCTTGCTCCCTGTTGTATTCACGTTATATCGTATTCGGTTATCCTAGTAACGCCTTTTTTACACTTCCAAAAGTCTTGGTATAGATAACTTGAAACGTGAAATTAGAATTATCAATAAAGTCAATTAGATCTACTTTACAATTCAACGGAAGAATCTAGTGATGGCGATGAAGAATGGAAAATTCCGAGATTTTTTTTGAAAGCTGTGGAAATATTTCAGAGTATTAGTTACCTGAAATATCAGTTGGTCTGTGCAATTGGCGTAAAAATATAAAGATTTCATCAGTTTTTAAATTCATGAACGGTCGTAATTTAGAAAACTACTAATATACGTTTGCTGAAAAAAGATATCACGTATCTGTCAAAAACATGACCGTATTTTATTTCCATCATACGTATCGACAGAGTGAATTATGACATTTTACAGCTATGAGAGGAGCATAGCTGAGAAGCAGACGACATTGGACTGAGCCGAATAGAGATAAACGGAGAAGAAATAAACATGCTCCGCTTCGCAGGTGATATTGCGGTCATAGCCGGTAATCGCGATGTTCGTCAAAGGTCACCAAACGCAATGGACCACATTCTCCAAGAATAAAGTATGAAAATAAATAAGACGGAGACTAAAATCCTAGCATGTGGAATGTGGAAGCTGAATGAAATGTGGAAGCTGAATGTAGAAGTCACCCTTCGAGGAGAAAAATTAGAGCTAGTGGATTCCTTCGCCTATCTCGGAAGTATGTACCATCACGTGGGACGGAAGAGGTACAACGGACATCAAGTGGAGAAGAGCCCAAGTTAAGAAGGCGTACGTGGCTAAAAGACAACCGCAGAGCTCAAAGAAGATAGGACTACAAACCAGGAAAGAGTATGTGAAAACATTGGTGTCTTATAATGTAGCTACACTTCTATCCTTGGACAAATGAATGTACTTTTATTAACCTCGGTTATGGGAGAGAAATCTCCCTACGATTTGATCTGTGACGTTTGGAATAGTGCGTGGCACTCGATGGATCGGAAGCATGGACCATTGGAAAAGCTGACCAGAAAAGACTAGAAGCCTACGACACCTGGTGCTGGAGGAGGATGCTGAGGATAAAAATGGACGGAAAAAATAAGAAATGGTGAAGAGTACAGAAGAGTTACTGAGGAAAAGACCTTATGGAGCACGATACAGAGAAGAAGAACCAGATTGATTGGACACACCGTGAGTCGCAATGGATTGTTGAAGAAGATAGTTGAAGGTAAAATAGAGGGAATAGTCCCCAGAAGAAGACCAAGGAATAAGTTCATGAATCAAATAAAGAGGAAAATGCATAGGAATAGATACTTATAGGTAAGGGAACTAGCATTGGATAGGGAAATATGGAGGGTCGCAGGCATTCAGTCTTAGGATTGAATGACCAATGATGACAGTAATAAAGGAGGAATATTTTCCTTAATTTTCCTTTCAGATATTACAAAAAATCGTTACGTTACACGGAAAAGAAGCAGGACTGTGCGACCAGCATTTTATCCACCCTCGCCTTCGGCTCGGATGCCAGTATCACTCAGGTCCCCAAGTCCTACCTCCCCACCAAGTTACGTAATATACTATTTCGATTTCTTGATTTTTTCGCGATTTACGAGTATTGGCCGTATGGGCAACACTTGCCATTGGTCTTATGAAGCCCTGGACTTCACAGCCAACGAAATTACTTCCATGGTTGGCTACAGTTGGGCAAATAGTACCCAATACCTTGCTATACCAACCTGTTAAGCTACATTCATGGCTATTTTGAATCGTAGTGGTAAGTATTCAATCCTTAGAATGACTTGCTGTGATACTCTACTCCTCTGTTTCTCCTACAAATTCCTTCATTCCGTAAGGTTTTAATTCTCGTTATATTTTACTATCGCATTAGTCCATGCAACGTCTGAATTGATAATTTCCTTCTTTGCTGGAAATAGGTCGCGAAGCTAGGCTGGCTCAACTATGTCTGCTCCGTAGAGCTTAGCAATCCACGTGAATACTTTGATGAACTATTTTCCTATTGGCAATCGTGTTTCCTTCGAATCTGTAAATTGTTTTTTAGTCAATAGCATGCCTCTGTGCTTGAGCTACGCTGTGCATTACATCCGCTGAACTTCTGGTCCACGTTATGGTTGGGTGAATTTATGGGGACATCCTTTTACCTATCTATCTGTGGTATTAATTCATTCTCATTGTTAGCAAGTCAACGAAAACAATATACTCATCGTCAA
The DNA here is from genome assembly GCA_963169105.1 of Ceriagrion tenellum. NCBI lineage: Eukaryota > Metazoa > Arthropoda > Insecta > Odonata > Coenagrionidae > Ceriagrion > Ceriagrion tenellum. The sequence goes on from OY720637.1 coordinate 53,609,173, forward strand.
CAACAGTCATAAATCTCAAGTCTGGTTTGTTGCAGCTATCCAACTCACTCTCCCCTCAGTCAAAAAATGTATTCGTACATAATTCTTTACTTAGGCGTCCTTCAAAATTGCCTGATGATTTCCATTCTTTGTTTTCATGTGCAATTCTTAAAATTCATGTATTCGTTCCGGTAATGTTTTCAATTGGCTACTGTGTCAAAAAAATGTGCCCAAAAATTTGCCTCATCTTCTCTGAGTAGCCATTACACCTTTTTTTCGACAACTCTTCGTAGGACTTCTTCGATCTCTTGTCGATTCTCCGAGTTCATTGATCTTCATCATTCTTCGATTATACCAAGTCTTCTTTTCTTTCAATTGCTTTTACTGTGAAGCTGTAATTGTCCAGGCTTCATTGCCATCGTCACTTAATCTCGTAGTTAGTAATATTTATCCTATAATGCCCAGGTTATGAAAAGATGATGTGAAAAGTTATTTCAAACCATATTGCAACCTTTTAGAATCGTATAGTACAAAAAATCTCGCCTGACTGTTGCGGTTACTGTTTTCAATATGCCGCAGTGGGAATTAATGGATCCTGGAGCGCGAGAAACTCAATTGATGCAGATAATCCTGTGTTAAATTTATGTAACAAAGGGCACTAAATGGTTAACACTATGCCACAGTGAAATTTGGTGGAGGGTAGAATAGCCTCGAAGCCGCGTTCGGTGATTATCCTTCCTTGCTGTACAAGGCCGCGAAAACAGATAACCCAACTCTACAAGCTTAAGTTTCCAAGTCGACAGTCTTTCACTTAGCCGACGCAACGTGAGAGAGCGGTCAAGTTGCGGCCAGCTCTGGACGTTCTTACGGCGCTTCCTCCTCTTGCCTCTTACCGAGTCCATTAGTTGACCATGGTAGAATCGCCACCCACTTTCATTCTCCGGCCTCCGGGTCTTTATGTCGCCAACTTTTGTGTCCGGGGTGGACATCCTGTCCATCCTAAAACTCTTTCCCTCCTCCCTCTCCCCCTTGACCGTGTCTTTTTTTCCCGTCTCCATCATTATCTTCAGACAAACGCGGTCTCCTTCTCGACATCACAAATGCCTTTACCTCCTCGCTGAGTAACCTCTTGTCTCTCTTACCCTTGTCTGCGGGAAATAGTCGGTGGGATAAGCCGAGGCGTACCTGTTCGATGTTTATCTGTTCCATGTACCCGCTAGGTTAGGTCATATAGGATAGAGAATGAGGATAATCGGTTTTAAGGTCGATTTGGACGTACGCGCTCTCCTCGAGTGTTGGCCCATAGGTCATAGATAAGAATATATTGCGTCTTGACGTGCTAAAGTGAATTTCTTTTTATTTTTTTGCGAAAAAAGATCCGCATAACACTGCTATCGCGCACAATTTGTCCCTGAATTTTCTGAGTGGTATAGGTCTTTTTTATTTCAGTTTTGTATTTTTAGAGATGAATTGTAACAGCACCACTAAAATTCCGCCATTAATCCCTTGTTTTCAGCGTATTGACTTAATTAGTGATCTATCGAATATGGCCGCTTGCGCATTTTAATGGTTTCAATATTTCCTTGTAAATTTTCAACTCATTTGCTCTCTTCCTTATTTTATGTTTTGACTTTTGTCGGTTCCACCGTAGAATAATTCGATTTTAAATTTAAATTTAATTTTATTCATATTCTGTCAAATTGTACAAAACGTTGCCCTCTGTCTGATATTAACAATAAAATATTACCTTTCAATGCTATTTTTCCGGCCAATATAACTTTAAATTACACGGTGGTCCTTGGTAGAACGGGAGAAAACGGGAATTAGAGATAAATTAGAATGTTTTCAAAAGAGAATTGAGGAAAAATATTGTTTTCTTTTTGGAATTTGGGGAAAATACATGTTTTCTTATTAATTTAAATGTTATTATTGCTGAAAACTTTTTCTGGGAAAATCCAGAGGAATTGAATGAAAAATATTTTACTACGCTATTTTTGGAGTTATTATCAATTACATTCCGGTGTTGAACCTGAAAATGACGATTTGACGTTGAGACGCGTACAATAAACTATTCAGTGGCTTAGATTTATAATTATTGTTATTATTCCAGTCAATATAATGCCCTATTCACACAGAATTACATAAATCCTCATGACATTGATTATAAGCCATCGTTATCTGTTGTTACTATCCGTTACTTAGATGAAAAGTTTACTGAAATCTTGAAACATGGGCGGAAAGTTTTACATAAAACCTTCCTAAACTCTAAAAAACGATATGAGATTTGTAACATATGAAATATTACATCATATTGCGACGTCTCTGTCCTAAAGAAATTTCGTGCATCGGATTCTCTTCCTCTGATTAATGTTTCGTTGCGAAACTTACTCAGGTTTCGTACCTTAAACATCATAAAACTCCCCTCAACCGCAGACCTTATCTCACGTGAATCTCGAGTCTGTCGCAGTTGATGAACATCAGCTGTTAAAATATTACGAAACGAGTTATCCTTTTCCTACTCAAATGGCAATCAGTCCATGAAAATATCTTCCTCTATGTTGATGAATCATCACCGCAGTATATTTGGCGTATGTAACGTGTCGGAATGAATTATTTGTGGTAACATATGTCTAAGTTAAAAGTTAAGAAAATTTGAACGATTCTGGCGTAGGAAAAAAAATAGTACACATTAATGATGAGTCATTGCCTTACGGTTGAATCGTCTGATCATCATTATTTCAGATATTTCTTCCGGAATTGGTAATAATGAATGTTTTTCTCAATATTTTGCTCAAGAATTTGCATTGCAATACTGAAAGCCAGTTGAAAGATACTCGACAGAGACTTTCTTGGTAGAAAATTCTCAGCTTTAAACTCTTGATTATCGTAAAAACTAATAAGAATACCGGAACTGGTACGATTTTGTGGTTTCGCTTAATTTGCACATAAATATTATTATTAATGTTGGAACAGTAGGTATTATAGGTATCATCTCAAGTATGACAAGCAAAAAAAGGTACTTATGTGTTTATGCCTACAAATATTTTTATACTCAGAAAAGCACAAGAAAATACGCCATGGCATTGAAAATGCAAGTTCGCACATTTACAAAAATATTTTTGATAAATCCTCATAAACAAGAGTTCATTTTTATATTTTATTTTAGAGTAACCTTCTTTCTCATTCTTAAAAATTTTGCTGGGTGAAGATAACTATACTATGGACCCTCAAAATAAGTAACCTACCTATGACTACGTTATGATGACATGAGTAACTCATCCGCTCTTGATGTTTCCAGGTTTCTATCCGAGTAAGGATTTTGGCTGCTGCCAACGTTTCGATGGAATACTCCTCCATCGTCTTCAGAGAAATTATTCCCTGGACATTGTGTCCGCGCTTATACAACTGTCTAATCGAGGGGGGGGGGGGCATTGTTATCTCCTTTTTTCCTTTTTTTTTAAATTAAAGGTTTCCATTCCCTGTTTATGATGTACCCAGAGTCCCGATTTAAGGAGTTATTTCACAGTCTGATTTCAATGGGTTCCTTTAGTCGACGCTCCCAATAACCTTTGGCTTTGGAGACCATCTGAGCAATATCAAAGGAGATGATATGGTCTTCTGATAGTCTATGTTCAGCCGAGGCAGATTTTTTCGGGTGGAACAGCTTAATACCCCACCTGTGTTCTTTTATTCAAGTCTCTATCTTGAGTCCTGTCTCCCCAATGTATATTTTGCCACACTGACAAGGAATACGGTAAACTCCCGACGTCTGACGATGGAGGAGTATTTCATCAAAAGATGGGCAGCAGCTCAAATCTTACTCGAACAGAAACCGAGAACAATTTATGTATTTAATTCGCCGAGAAAGGACAAAATTTTATACTCCGTCTTATAGGCTATAGGAGTTGATAGTTCAGTAAGAGGTGGGGGATGTATAAATCGGTCGACACTGAGGAAAGCCTAGTAACGAAAGTTCAGCCAAGTTGTAATGTTATTTTTCACTTATAGAATTGAGTGATGGTGGTATGGCGAAGGCGAATGATTTTTTCTGCTGCGGAATTTTGCACTGTCATACACTTTCGAGACTCCGCAAAGAAAGAAACGTAGCTATTCCTGGTACCCCTCAAATTTGAACTAAGTTTGCCTTTATATTTGAAGATGCAAATTCACGCTGTACGCTAAAAACTTTTTCGTAACCTAATAGTTTTCTGCGATTTTGTGACTAGAAAATAAAATGATGGAACCTTTAAAATTAATCTTCGACGAGCAAAATTTGTGAAAATTTATCCATTTTAAAAATAAGTGTTCACCTTTTGTATTTTCCTCATAATTTATTTTCCTAGGCCGGTTTTATATGTTTCCACGTCATTTTCAAGGGGCCACTAAACAGGGAAGGAGCGGTCGGTTTCTCATTCATAAAATGACGGAAGGAGGGAAGGGTTGATCAAAAGATTCAGGGGTAAGTGGTAGAGGTGTTCATGGACTATGTGAGGGTCGAAGGTCAGGATCATTGAGAAATGATGGAGGAGAGGTAGGAACTATTAGAGAAATAATGGCGATCGATTCACAGAAACAACCTCGTTTGCCAATTTTTTCTCGCAGTTATATATAAATCGTTATTTTTGTTAACGCTCTACGACGCTATCCGATGCCTAACCGCCATTTTTCTCTGATCATCCACAGCCCTTCAGATAACTCTTTTTGCCTTTTTTAATCCCTTCTCTCCAACTTAATCTGGGACTTCCTCTTTTATCCCATCCTGTGGATTCAATGTTAAAGTTGATATGGTAATATCTCGTTCATCATACGTTATATGTGACCATGAGCTGTTTTTTTCATGTAATCGACTATTATATGAGTGATACCATTATATTTCTTATTCTCTCATTGGTATTTCTTTCCCGTCTTGATGTCCGCGCATATCGTCTCCAGTAATCCATCTCTGTTCCACGCAATTGATAAATTTGTTTTTGCTTAACAAAGACGGTGTGTAATTAATTTATATTTCAAATTATTCGAGGAAGCGTGTCAGCGGAACAAAATTAATTGCCCAAATGGTCTGAGGATCATTTCCCCATTTTTTCAAGGATCTCTTGGGCGTATAGCCGTACCCTACTCTATGGAAAACGGGCTCTAACATCGGGCCTAATATCGAGATAAGTAAAACAAGTAGTGGTTAGAAATATTGGTATGATAAGAATGGTGAGGTCATTTTTTTACAATGAGGCCAAATTTAGCATGTCTTTCTCCAACAAACTTAAACGCCATCTTGATCTTTCTACTGCCTGATATGGGGCTGAATGGGCCATGAATGATAAATTGACCATTTATGCTGGGGACAAAGTGCTTTTAGTGATAAAAGTGGACATAGTAGAGAAAAAAGGTGAATGGAAAGTTTTTGGTGTCGAAAAAAGGCGTGACTTAATGGCGTTTTGAAATATGATAGCTGGGAAAAGTGTATGATGAACTCTGAGGTGGCCCTAGAGATATGAACTGCGAAGGTAAAGTTGTTAAAATTGAAGCAATATAATTGCACGGTGGTTTCATGTACCCCTGTGGAGAAAAGTTCCATTTCCTTACCTAATATTTGTATCTGTAATCCGTTTTTAAACCTCAAATTGATCGCAAATTTTGATCCATGAGCCTTTTCAACTTTGAACAGGCCCTTCAAAAGTCCCGACGGGCGTTGAAGTCTCGAAACGGCCTCAAGTTTCGAACTGTAAAAATAGTCTTAAAAATTGAAAAATTATGTAAATTAGCGCTGTTTGAGAATATTCTCATAGATAAAAATATGTTGTGCCGTCACACAGTGGGTCCAAATCGGAAAAAGCTGCCAAAAAATCAAATTTTCATTTTTTTTCGTTTTTTTTCGACTCCTATTTTATTTAACCTCAACGTTTTCAGATTCTGATTATTTCGCAGAGAGAGTTAAATGACATTTTCCTCAGTAGTAGTCATTTTACCGTTACAAATTATATATAAAATAGATATGGAATACTTGTATTGTTGCTGTAATTATTTATAGTTTTCCTAAATGTTCACCATGGATTTCTCAATGTATCATACCAATATTTGAATTTATACTATGTATAGATACGGTTGAACTTATGTCAAAAAATGAACTCCATTGGCAAATAATACTTTGGATAGACATAATGAGCACATTATCACAGTTCCTGATTTTTGGCCAGCTTTTCCCGACTGCGGCACTACTTGCAAAATTTTGAGTAAAAACTTGGCTCCAGGTATGCTCGAAGGGCGTTGAAATATCTGATCGGCCCTCGAGGATCGAACTGTTAATTAAAATTTAGTAAAATTGAGAAATAGCGTAACTTGACGTCTTTGCAAAACATTTTTAGGCTTAAGCTTGTTCATCCATCGCTACATTCTGCCACTTAAGAGTTGAAACATGGCGGGTGCCTTGCGGGCGTTGAAGTCTCCTGTGGCCCTCGAGCTTGCTCACCTGGCCGCGAGATGTCTTCCCATCCTTGGCTTGGAACAGCGTCCGCATACCTGCCGACCTCCCCCTCCGCCCCCGTGTTCTCTCCCCCGCCCCCATCTTCTCCCTCCGCCTCCGTGGGAGGCACGCTTCGAGCAGGCCCACCACGAGGGAGGCGGCGGAGGCGAGGCAAGACAGTGGAGGAAGGTTCGCGTGAACGTGCGTTTAGTGGGTGTTGTTCAGGTGTTGTTCATCCAGCAGCTGGAGTCCGGGCTCGCCGGTCGTCGTTCACTCTCGCCGCTCCTCCCCGGTGAACGCACCGTGATTCGCCGGGTGAAAGTTCTTCTCGCCTGCCCATCCAAGGAGACCGAACGCGGAGCGCTGCAAGAGCCTTTAAAAAGTGAAGTGAGTGGGGGGATACTGTGGTTGTGTGAGTGAGTGCTAGGCGGGAGGGTTTCTTTTTATTTCCTGGTGAGGAAGAGTGGGTTGAGGGAAAGGTTGAATGCCGAACCGAGTGTTCTACCTGGAAGGTGAAGGAAAATCCTAACCGGGGAGAAGAAGACCTGCTATGGATCCCAGCTCACGGGCGAGGAACCTGGATTAAAACGACTGAAGAAAGAACGTAAGTGAAGCACTAGCGCCCACGACCCAATCTGTTGGAAGGGCAAGTAATCGTAAAGTATACCAAGTTCACCCATTTGTGCGTGACAGAATCAGCGGCGCTACTCTTGAGAGGCAATGAGTTTACGTAATTATCAAGTTTCATGGTGACTTACTACTTTCCTTGCTCGATCTGTATATATATTGAGCACCAACCCGAAACAGTTGGCGGGACTTGCGGCTTCGTCGAGTACGTCAAGTAGGCATGTACTTACATGCTTATACGAGTTACGAAATGGGATACGTTGTTGTTGAGAAAAAGATGATGTAGTATTCTCGTTGTATTACTGTGACTTAGTTTCTTGATAACTCTGTTAGTATGTGCCATGTTAAATACCTGGTTTGAAAGAGATGACTAACATTTATTTTTAAGAGGCTGATTCCCTTGCGTCATGTCTAAGAATATTCGAAATGTTACGGTTAAAAATATTTCCCTAGGTGACCCATCGAACAAAGTATTCAACTATAATGAGCAGTTTACTTTACAGAAGGGTAATTATTTTATGCATTACGTATTACTTTACTTGAATTCATGTATTCGTCTTGTTTTCTGTGTAGTTCAGCTTTGATAATTTTGTCTACAATGGTAATTCGGAAAATAATTTTGACTATAATAGTTGTTCAATGAGGTCTCTGTTGCACATTATCATGCTTTGTGTGAAACGGACATTCTTATTTTCATTGGAGTCCTTAGAAAAATTCGCTGCCGTTTCCTCTCGTTCGATTTTGAACCTGCAGGAATGAGACGGCATTGTTGGTCTCGCAATCAATTTCACCTTCAGACGCCCCATTTCTGCCAATGGAAACGGATCTCGATGTTTCGAAGGTGAGGGTGTGTTCAATTTCTGCTCGGTGGGAGGAAGCAAGACTTCGTTTGGAAAGGTCAAAGGTCTTAATCGTGCATTACGCCCTCTCCCTTCTTTGTTGTCCGCTTTCCCTTCATGACCGAACGGGCCCGACAGCTCATGGCGAAAGAGTAATGGAATATTCGTGATTAAGGACGAGCACGAGGGGTGGAAACTTTTGATATGAGAATTGGAAGCGGACATGACTGAGCCATAGGTTTCGTTTGTTATTTTGGGGGCGTGACCGACAGCTGAGGTAATGCGCTTAATCAAGGAAGGCTAAGGAATTATAATTTGGGAAATAGAGGATGGTGGCTCTGCTTTAAAAAATACATTTGGAGCATGCAATTACAAAGCAGTGATATAAATCATTGTCTCTTTGACATTATCTTCTACATAGCAGAAAATATTTGGAGAGAATGGCAAGAAGTTGAAGAGTGGAGAAGATCAAATGACGGAAAGATACGAATGATAAAGTACTGGAAAGAGTCGGTGATAAAAATTGAAAACTGAGGCGAAGAAGAGCTTAAAAAAGGGAATGATTATTACCGGTACAGGTTTCTCATTAAGATTGTATTTTGAATCCTCTACTTTTTCATTATCAACCAAATTTTGGACAGGAATTGCTATTCGGAACGTCTTCAAAAAGGCAGTTGATGTTGATACAGTGGTTGGTAAAATCAGAAGGAGTGTGGAAAATTTAAATAGACATTTATTGGGTGAAGGGAAGAGGCTAGTTTGTTTGCTAAAACATCCTGGAAACGGTTATCAAAGGAGAGAAGAATAGGAGAATTGCCGAGAAAGACCAAGATTTCATTCAACGGGATTGAAGGAAGGACCAAGGATTGAATACAGCAGAAAAATATGTAGGACGTCAAAGTTAAGAATCGTGCTGAGATAAAAGTGTAAGCTGATAGGAGTGTGAAGTGGAGAGTTGAAGCAAACGACTAAAGGAGGGTGAAGAGAAACCCGGTGTCGGAAATTGCTTACCCCGAGCATAAAGCGCCTTTGCGCCCAGAGTTTCTTCGATGCACAAACAACTGCACTGTTGGAGTGTTTTCCGCTCGACTACCCAAGTTAGGGTCGGGATTCGACGGAAAAGTCTTCTCCGCTACTGCCGTGTTTCGATCCCGGGCTCTCGGGTTACGACGGAGCAAGTACGAGAGTGCGATAATAATATTGGGCAAGAAGTTGTGAAGAGAACCCAAGGCGTGAATTTGGAACACCGCCGTTGGATAATTGATCAACATGACTGATTGAAACGGGCAATTATCGTGGTGGGTGTTGTCTCCCTCTGTGGGTCTTTGTACTCTGCATCCTGGTAGACAGTGGTAAATAGCCCCCCTAGGCTTCCCAGAAGAAAAGCGATCGTATAATTTTCTCTCCGAGTGGAATTTCCTGGATCCGCCCTCTTAATGTGGGTTGGCGAATGGTGTGAAACTTGGCATCACTGCGAAACGGGCTCCATTAGATAGAAAGTATTGTATGCGTACTCGTATTAGAAGGTACGGGAGATGGAAAGGAATAGTTGTGTAACTGTGGGCAACCTTTACTTCGACTCATTGTGCGATCTGAGAAGCGTAATGTGCCGGATTCTTCTCTAGCATAAAGAACCGTGTTATATTCTACCCGGCATTACTATTGTATCCTTCTGTCCGAAGTGTTGCGTACATTCTCGTCATGCCTTTTTTCCTTTGAGGGTACGTTTACCTTAAGCAAATGATAAAGTATTATCGTGGAAAAAATTTGCTGATTTTTATGACCATAAAAACGCTAAATAAGAGTCGCATTTACTACTTAGAATTTTGCATTCTGTATCAAGCCCTAATAAATATACCCTCGTCTTTCGGTGCTCGTATATTTCTACCAACATCTAAAGCAATCCTTTTCTTCTGAGCAGAAAGAGAAGTATCAGGCGTTATATGGTAGAATTTCAGCATAATGAAGAACAAAAATTATTATTTTTCCACTGAGATAAAATTAATAAAAAGATACCATGGTTACTATACTATATATATATATATAGTATAGTAATAGTATATATATATATATATATATATATATATATATATATACACTCACACACACACTACATTATCATCATGATGTAGTTCATCGAAACCATGGTCGCATAGAAATTGATTTTATCCAAGTGTAAACTTGCCATTTCTGTTCTTTTTCTCCGTACTCTCAATGTGGCCCATATTTGAAAAACTCTCTCTTCACGATACTGTTGTCAGAAAACGATACCTGCTTGAATATTTAATGTTGGAAACATGAATCGTCGGCGCGTAGTATGTAAATAAAAAACATATGCTTCTTAAGGTAACTGGAGCGAGATATCAGTTAATGAAATTCATTAAACTTGGCCTCATTGTAAATGAAAATCTCATATTTCCAATGATGCATAAATATCAGAGAGCCATTACTTTTCGCGGTATTTGACGAAACATTTTAGCTGTTTTTTATGGGATGTGGTGCGTTTATGCGCTCTGTTGACACGTTAAAATGTGGAAGTAATGAGGGACTAATTATAGCTGCAAGTTAGTGGTGGGAAGTTCGTATATGTTTCCTCAGGCATTTTTAAGAATAAATACATTACTCGCAGAATTTCTTTTTCTAAAATTGCTCTTAAAATCTTTGGTTTATAATTTATTTGCAGCGTTGGGCATGCAAAAAATAGTTTAGTTATAGACTCCAACATGCATTCTTAAGACCACTAGGTATTTTTCCACAATACATTTTTAAGGTACAAGTACTAGCAAAGGCGTCATCCTCTAGTACCCGAGGACGACACCTTTTCGTCGACACTAGTTATACCTTAAAAATATACTGTGGAAAAATACAAAGCATTTTTTTCATTATTATTAATTTCCATGAATGCGCGCCTGAACTCGCCGAGTTTATGCATACTTACCAAACTCTTCAGAAGTTATCCAGAAATAAACAAAAGTTTTTCACAGAACCACTCCCCTCTTTTAATGTGAATCTCATGGGGGTTTTAAGGAGCAAGTTTTCCTCACGGGTACCGTGCATATAATGCCAGATGTACCCATATGCGGGCGCTAAGCGCTACAGTCCCCGGGGTAAAGACCAACTTAAAACACAAAGGCGTTTACTATGGACATTATCAAAGAACTACGGAACCAGCCGCGCAGTTACTTTAACGAGTCACCCGCTAGTAATCACACAATTGTGTGAAATTCAGTGGAAGAATCATTCGCCTGGACTGGGAATCGAACACAGTTCCCTCAATTTCGCGCCGAGTGCTCTAACCAATTCGGGTTCGATTCCCAGTCCAGGCGAATATTTTTTCACTGCGAATTTTTCAGAATAAACAAAAGTTGTTTGCACCATCAATACATATTCAACACACGCTAAATTAAGACAGGCTACATTTATAATGAAATTCGTAGGGATTACTTAAGGCCCTGATAGAGAGGAGGATGTTGGACCAACGGGGAAGGGAAAGAATTAATTTTTAAAAGTGTGCACTCATTGACCCACAATTACTGCACCAGCCACCTTAAATTCTCAATTTGAAGGGAGCTTAAATCTTAAAACTCTCCCCTTCTTAGTTCGTGGTCGGCCCGAAGGCAGGTTAGGTGGATGAGATCTGCCACCTTGCTAACTCATGAAAAGCCCATAGCCGTACGACTGACTCGAATGGAGGGAATTGGGTTCCTGCTTATAATTCTTAACAAGGGTTGAATGGAGATCGGATTGGTGTTATGGCTACAGCACTGGCTAACCATACGGACGGCCAGGGTTAAAATTCCTGCAGAGGAGGATATTTTTCAGTTGAAACCCGGTCCCTACCTGAGTATCTTGTGGAGGGCACTTCAAGTACAGTACTCCGTCTGTCGGATGAGACGTTAAACCGTGGACCCCTTAGCGCCTTTCGTTGAGAGCAGGCCAATGCCGACGCCGGGTTTCTATCCACCCTTCTTCCCTTACCTGTCCTCTATGGCGCAAATGACCTTAGCTGTCGATCGCCTCCCCAAAAATCCAACCCAATCCGGATGAAAATGCTTGGGCCGCTGCATTCCCCAAACAAAAGGGAAATACGATACGCCTCGGCTCACTCGTGAAGAAACCTTAAGTTTCTGGAGCGTAAAGATATGAAGATCTCTTAAGGATTCATTCATATGCATTCCTCGCTTCGCTTGTATTTCTCGAGGCCCAGTGTTCACTGGGCCATCTTTCTGCTACGTCCGCCTGCGAAGAAGCTCCCCCATCACTTTTAAGGTAGTTTGAGTGGAATATCATTTAACCTAGAAATCTCTCTACTACCTCTCATTTGGTCTCTATGTAAATATAAACTTCTCACCCCTCCGAAGATACCAAAATATCACCCCCTTACTGAAGTATTTTCCGAGATTTTTGAAAATGAGTCAAGTTAAAGATATATGAGGTGCTACCCAAAAGTTCGGGAAATTTGAATGTCGCGCGCAAACCATTGGTGGTACAACCTGCTGCCGATATATTTGGCTAACAGTACTCTTTGTGTATCCGTGTTCCAACAATTGTGACGGTAAGAGCCTGCATTGTTGAGTTTCGTGCTGTTGTGTAACGTTGTGTTTTAGTGTTTCGGCGATTTTCTAAATGGCAGATTTTAAGTAGCGAAGAACCTGCATCAAATTTTGCTTCAAGCTTAAAAAAACTGCTGCAGAAACCCCTTCGCATGCTTGTGGAAGCATTTGGCGAGAGTGCTTTGTGTCAAAGTAAAACTTTTCTGTGGTACAAACGATTCAAAGATAGACGAACAACAGTCGACGACGAAGAGCGTTCAGGACGACAGTAAACAAGCACAACACCGAAAAACATCGCAAAAGTACGAGAGGCTCTTATTGCAGATCTTAGACGAATAATCCATGATGTTTTTACAATCGTAGACATGTCATATGGGTCCGTGCAACGCATCTAGTCAGACAATTTGAACATGAGACGCATAGCTGCAAAATTCGTACCGAGACTGTTGAACAGCGACCAGATAGAAAATCGCGTAGCTGTCTGCAGTGAATTGAAAAATGCGGCAAGAGATGACCCTAACTTCATCTCCAATATCGTAACCGGTGATGAGACATAGATGTACGGTTATGACCCTGACAGTAAGCAGCAGTCGTCGCAATGGAAGTCGCCACGTTCACCGCTGCCAAAAAAAGCACGCCAAGTTTGCAGCAACGTCAAGTCCATGATGATAGTTTTTTTTGACATCAAAGGCATTATCCACAAGGAATTTATTCCTCCTGGTCAAACTGTCAATGAGAAGTTCTATTATGAAGTTTTGAATCGGTTACGTGAAAGCATTAGGCGCAAACGTTCAGATCAGTGGGCTAACAACAGCTGGGTTCTGCACCATGACAACGCGCCCGCACACACATCGCTAGTCGTTCGGAATTTTTGGCTTCCAAACGCATGGTAGTGATTCTCCACTCACCCTATTTGCATGACCTCGCCCCGTGCAACTTTTTCTCTTTCCCAAAATAAAATTTCAATTGAAAGGCCGTCGTTTTAACACAATTGAGGACATCCAGGAAGAAACGCAGAATGTGCTTGGAACACTTACACTTGCAGATTTCCAGGTATGCATGGAATCATGGAAAAAACGCAGGGATCATTGTATCAATGCCCAAGGGGACTATTTTGAAGGAGATGGTGGAAATTAGAAGTTATGTTAAGCTATTTTATTTTAATGGTAAAATTCCCCGAACTTTTGAGTAGTACCTCGTATATGGGTATTTTTATGTAATTACGTAGACTTTGTCACATAAAAGTATTCGAATGTTACCTTTTAATTTCATCAGCTGTGGGAAGCATACATTAAATAATGCATAAGTTATGGTGCAATAATATACCTTTACATGACTGAAATTGTTAATCTGTTAAAAACACCGGCATAAGTCTTTAATTTCAACCTATTTTTACGTGTTGCATTTTAAGCTTCTTCAGAAAGGAAGGTTTTTTGCGATTCTAAAAAATTACTCCGGTAACTATTAGATTTGTTTTCCAAAATAAGTGAGAAAACATTGGAACTACACTTTGCTAATTTTTGTCGAGATCTAGGTGTTAAAAATTCCTCGCTTTTTCAATAAGGTCTTTGGAGTGCATACACTTACAATTTCCCATGTACGTATAAGGTTGGTGTTCTTGACCAAAAATCTCGGAAAGTTAAGTTGTAAGGGGCTGATTTTTTGATTGCTTTGGAAGGGTGAGATATTTTTCTTTAAAATGGGACTAAATTCATTGATTGATCTAGGTGAAATGATATTTCTCTCGAACTACCTTAAACGCTTGTGAGTAAAACGTATATTCACTGGCGCTGTTGTCCACAGCAATTGATTCAATTGCTTAAATAGTCAAAGAGCCCGAGAAGGGTATAGTCCGAATTTAATATATCTAACACCAGTTTCTACCACTTCCATTTAAAAATCTTCTCCTGAGCTTTATAATATATGCAATTGAAGGCATAAATTTACAGGAAGATTCAATTTTAAACATTCAAAAGGAGTCTATTTCTTTACTAACAATATTTATATATAAGTTTTCTGATAAAATTTTGACACATCTTTGAAGCCTTGTTAATAAAAATATTATCGTTTGAAAGTGGCATGGAGTTGGTTTTAATAGGACTAAACCCTTTTGTGTTCAAATCACTTTCAAAGATTCAAAAGGGACCTAATTTTTTATAATCCGAATTTTTATAGGATAGGTGTTATGATCAACGTAGGACACATGTTTTGAAGCCTTGAAGGTCTGGTAATAACAATGTTAACTTTAACAAGTTGCATGGAGTTGGTTTTATTACTACCAAACAATTTTATTTTCAATTCAATTTTAAAGATTGAAAGGGGGCCTGATTTGTGGCAGTCCGAATGTTTATGGAATAGGTGATATGATAAACTCGTGACACATCTTTTGAAGCCTTGTCGATTAGTTAATAACAATATAAACGTTGGCAAGTGGCATGTGGTTGGTGATATCTGGACTTAACTCTCGACTATTTCTATGATGAAGGTCAAGTGTAGATCTAGAAGATGTCTTTCGGTTCGCGAAGTCGGTTAGTTTACGAGGAAGAGCATGACAAGTGTGCAGGGAATTGAGCCGAGGGGGTGGGGCGGTGGAGTGCGGAACAGGATAAGCGAATCCGTGTTCCTTCCGCAGTCGAGGGGTTATTTGTAAGTCCTTGTTCCGAGGCAGCTGATAGCATCCTCGCCGAGGGAGAGTCGGGACAACCATTCCTCTCGATCTCTGCTGAACACTGCAAAACCTGTTTTCGGGGTGTTCGGCGAGCGGAGGAGGGGGTGGGCGGAGAGAGAAAGAGACGGGGGCGACGGAGGAGGCGGTAGGCAAGCATGAGGTAGGTATCGCCGGGGCGCCGCCGCTTGCGAGGAAGGAGGGGAGAGGAGTAGGTGTTGTGGAGCCTCGCGCCGTGGATGTGCTGGAAATAATGACTGCGGGAGAGGATGGAGAGGATTGTTGTGTGTCGAGGAGAAAATTGGTCGATTCTTCGGGTCGGAGCGTCGAATCTTCCTTGCCCGTTCCCCGTACTCGAGTCGACTGACGACTGAACGAACCGATGCGAGGGACAAATAAAAAAACAAGCGAATGAAATAAAGAATATCATATTCATGTGGCATTTTGGAGATTTTGAAATGTCTTTCTAAACAAATTGCACATTTTTTGCTCATTCTGCTGCCATTTCTTCGCTTATTCTCCGTGCCATTGTAATCCATAGTTCCTAGCGTTAGTCCTGATATCGCGAGCAGAAACCGGAAATATTGAATAACGACAATGAACAAAAATCATTGAGGTGAAGCAGATTATGTGAATTTAATGAATAAGCAAAGAAATGTGTTATTTGCTAGAAAAAAAACATTTCAAAATCCTCAAAACGCCAGAGGAATATGGTATTTATGATTTTGTTCACTTGCTCTTTACTTTTTCGTCACGATGCCTCGGTGACAGTAACGCGGTGACGCTGTGCCCCGTTCACATTACTATCATTCGTATATACATTGGTAGCCTTAACGAGGCATTACTATTGTATATACGTACGATGGTCCGTGAAAAGGTCGGCTGTATTCGTCATGTGATTGCACGTCCGTGCCATGGTAATACATAGTTCCTAACATTATCGATTTACATTGATCGCGCTGTTATCGCGAGCAGAAACAGGAAATAATGAATAACGATATTGAAAAAAATGCTATCATTGAGGAGAAGCTGATGATGTTACTTTAATGAGTAAGCAGAGAAATGTGTCATTTGCCGAAAAAATATTGCACAAGTCCCAAAATACCATGCGAAAATGGTATTCATTATTTTGTTTGCTTGTTATTTATTTACCGTCGCAATCCCCTATCAGGGGTGAGGGTGACGCTAAGCCCCGTGCTCACTACAGTGGTACGTACGTTGGTCCGTACGATGGTAGTCTGAACTAGGCATTAGTAGTCGCTGATTGGGTCGATTATTTCTCTATCTGCTTTCCTGAATAACCTCTTGCATCGAGCGTCATCCCATTAGAATAGAAAATTGAACGCAATTGTAAATTGAGCTAGATGTTTCGGCGCGTTAAAATCAATGAATTTGGTATTCTTACGAAGAATAAGGCAATATTTTATATTGTCGTGGCCGTGTGTACTTCGCATTTTTTCCTCAATTACGTTTGAAAGTGATTTTATTCCCTACTGTAAATTTTTTATTAAATCCCAAAAAAAGTCCTCGTTTCTCTTCATCTCATGCTTACTTAGAGGTGGATCGGCTATCAGTAATATATCGCACCTACAAACACTTAACCATTTTTTTATTATTAAAATATTTCATCTACATCTAGAAAATACCGTGAAAGTTACCACTAGAATGAGTGACACGAGGTAATTCCATAACAGGCATGCAGCACTCATCCCAGTTTAAATCAAAACCGCGCACTTTCCCCCGACTGGTAGGTGCAGACAAGAACAAGCAGACAGAAACGAAGTCAAGCATTGCATGGTCAGACCAGAAACCAGGAGAGCTCTACGTAGACTAAAATGCTACGATGAAACACTAGTTTTGAAGCAGCTAATGGTTAGTACTATTAATGCGAATGATAAATAGTCCTACAAGGTTCTAAATCATGGAGACAGCTACAATGCTGGAAATTTGATGCAGAATGAGTTATTAATAATGATGTTTAGATACTAAGCACAGGTTAAAATGTACTTACGTAATGAGGGTTAAATTTTCAGATAACTGATCTATCGCAACTTATTTGGTCCCTTTTTGTACGAGGAAAAATAAAATTTTAAATATATCGGTTCTGCAATATATTTTCGTAATTTTATGCCTGTGATCGTTTCTACCGTAATAGTTTGGCTGTAGCAATATATGCTGATCGTCCGTCAAAAATGTCTACATCAAACTTTGGTAAAATATTGTATCTTTATTTTTTTTCCTTCGATCAAGTAGAGGTTCCCACCCAAATTCCTTCGACAATTCAGTGATTTTTAATAATGCAGTGCATAATTTGAATTACGTATGCCTTGGTGGTATTAGAACCAATAACGATTAGGTAGCTAGGCTAGTGCGCTCTCGATCTAGACCTCCTCTTCCAGCCATGGATGCTGTCGATTTCGAATTGCTATTTATTTCGAAACTTTTTTTTTACTAGTATCTGCGCGTTTTTTTGCGGCGCGATGGCCCCGAGGAGTATATCTGGAGGTGGTGAGTTCCGCGCGTTTTCACGGGTCAGGGCGTTGATTTCAATCTGCACGGCCGTCGTACTCGATTCGCGGAGTCCGGCGATGAGATAGATCATACATTTGTTCAAGCGGCCGAATAATTCACTCCGTCTAGTTATTTCCCGCAATAGTGAACTTGAGTGGCTATTCATGGACGACTTTGGATTGTTTGAGCGAAATATCATTTCGCTTAGAAATCGATGAATTTGTTTTCATTCTAAAGAAAAATATCTCACTCTTCCAAAAATCCCAAAATATCAGCGCCTTACCGAACTACTTTCTAAGATTGTTAATGAAAAATACCAGTCCTTTTTCATGGGAAATGGCACGTGTGTGCCATCCAGGGAGACGTCCAGGGAGAAAATATCAGTGCCTTACCGAACTACTTTCTAAGATTGTTAATGAAAAATACCAGTCCTTAAATGGCACGTGTGTGCCATCCAGGGAGACGTTATTTAAAAATTGAGGTATTTCTCACGCCTAGATATTGTCGAATATTGGCAGTGTTTAGTTTCTATGTTTTCTCAATTATTTTGAAAGTAAATCATTTTGACACATTAGTAATTTTTCAGGGTCACAAAAAACCGTCCATTGGAAAGGAGTTCTAAAGTTACCGTGCGAAACAGTAAGTTATGGTAAATGATTACGTAGATATATTTATTTTATTCCTCAGAACTTCATTCACATGAAAGTATGTGATTACACCATAAATAATACAATATTTCATCCATGTTTCCTACAGCAGCAGAAATTTAATTGTATAATTCGATTATGGTCTCCATAATGACTAGCGAGCTATCTCTCTCACTCTACCATGACAGATCCGTTCTCGCACGAATTGGTACGAATTGGACCTCTGCATTTGTTGTCATGATTTATAAAGGCTTATCTCCTTTGAACTTATGTAGGCCTTTTTTATTCTTTTGTCCAATTGAATTTGGCCTTTGAGGTTTGTGCTCTTGCCGTTTCGCCAGTTAGCCGAATCGAGACTAGTGATTCTCAACACAGATGGGAATAACGTCTTTTCCTAGTGAAACGTCTGGTGCCGAAGACTACTCCTACTCTGAGTATAACGATCCTCAAAAGGAGGAGATTGTGTACGATTTTACACTTTCCCGGCGAATGAAATTTGTATAAATTTCTCGGACTCGCGACCGGGTAAGATATTCATAGGCAGCCGACGTTTCGGGTTTCTCGTTACCCATTCTCAAGGCCTTGAGAATGGGTAACGAGTCGGAAACCAAAACGTCGGCTGCCTATGAACATCTTACCCGGTGGCGAGCCCGAGAAATTTACACAGATTGTGTACGAGTTTTTCATGAATGCTATAGGACCAGAAGAGGATAGGATATGGACAAAATTATTTTTAAAAAGTTTCTTATGCCTGTCTGAAATAACTCTGCTCTTAGTTTTCTCATGCTCCGGCCTGGCCTGATGGCTATTTATGAATTTAGATCCCTTTTCAAGTTTTAGTACCTTTTTCCTGCCCTTATACCGTCATAAAATCATATTACTGTCCTTTTCCCATTTGTCGCCTTCTTCAATGTATTTTTGCCCCTCAATAAGCTCCTCATTCCACCATTGCTACCTCCTTTGAATTTCTTTCACCAGCCTCCTTTCCTCATCCAATATACAACTCATCCAACATTCCGTGTTTAGGCCTTTAACTCTTACCTTATTTTTTTCACCACCATGGTGGAACTAGTCGGGAAGTAAGGAAGATTTGTATGCAGCCCGTTTTAAACTGGGCACGCAATTGCTCAATATGATGCATGTACGAACGTGCATTACGAACTGCGCCGTGTGAAAAGGTGAATTGCAAAAACGCATGCGCGAATGCACGAGCATGAGGTGACGAAATAGCCCCTGCTCTAATTCAAACGTTAGTGCACGCCAGGTTGAGAAAAATATGCAGTGTTCAATTGTACAACCTCGTGCCCCGTGTAAAACGGGCTTGACAAAATACAACTAAAGCATGTTTTTAAATGGGAGTGAAGTCTGTACAGAGGTAGCCGTAGCTCAAACGAGATCGGAAGCAATGGAGAGGTGGTATTATCGAAGAATTACGTGGATCAACTGGACGGAGAGAATACCCAACGGGGAAGTCCCACGAATATTTGGAGGAAACAATAAGTAAATTTAATGAAAACTCTAAGAGTAAGGAAAAAAAGACGATCTAATTGGACACATTTTGCGATAAAACATTAAAAACTGCTTGGAGCGAACACATACTGTTTCTCAGCTTTTAGAGGGATGAGGCTGGGAGCCCCTAGATATTTTGAGGCTACACGCTAGTCTTTGTTTGCTTGAGAAATTCAATACTGGTGTGTTTCAGATCGACACAGAGAATATCATTTTCACGCCACTCTACATCTCCCGGTCCGAAAGAAGCAATAGAATAAGAGATACATTTCCGAATAGATTGGTACAAAAATTCGTATTTCCAAGCACAATTAGCGACCATTATAACATCAGAGCTCCAATCAATACACTCCCATCGTACATTTCACCATTTCACCTCCCAAAACATTATCCCTTACATATTTACGCGGCTGGTGTCCTATGTAACGTCAGACGTTTGTTTTATTCCAAAATCCTCTTTATTTTCTTAAATATACAGTTTATATTTCCTCACTACTTCGAGCCACTATCTCTTTTCTTCCCCCTCTCAACAATCCCCTCTCTCCTCTCATCAACAACTCCCTAACAACATAAACATCAATTATCAATAAACATCAAAACAACAAGATAATTAAATATCAAACGTTACACCTGCCCCACGCCCATGTGGCGGCTCAGAGAGTAGTATGTAGTGGTAAATTCTATTGAAAACAATTTGGAAGGAGAAATGAATGGGAAGAACTTCAGAGAAAGACCAAAAATGTAAATGATGAGGGACGTTAAAGTGAATAATTATGTAGGAATGAAGCGGTCGGCAGAGAGGAAACTGGAGTGGAGGGCTGCAGCGAAACTATTTCGGATTGATGACTGCTGATGATGAACTAATAATTCCCGAAGTAAAAAAGTTCCCACTCTAGCTCTGATTGCCTAAGGCGGCTATCCTTACGAGGTGTTGCCATTTCTTCACTCGGTGTTAAAAAAAATAGCACAGACTTGTATGCAGTGCCGATCTTTTTATTGGTATATATAAATATATATGTTGGCCTGCGGTCAGACGGGAACCCAACCTCTTGAGGTTCGCAGTGGGTAGTGTCAATCTATTCCGGGTAGGGGAGGATTATTGTTTCAGTCTGGGATTGTGGAATGGTGGCACGCGATGCTTCTGTAATGGTTACTTTGACGTCGCTCCTTCAAATTCCTTTGCAAAATAGCCATGTCATTCTCATTTAGGTCTCTCCACTTTGTTGGTGTCAACTCTTGATCGGAATTGGCTCTGCCTATTCAGGCTTCTAACTGCTGATAGTTAAAAGAATGATTTGAGCACAACTTTTATACTTGACAATAAAGTAAGCATTTTAAACACGGCTATCTCTATCTTGGAGGAGAAACTTGGTCTCAAATTAAAAAAAAACGACCATCACCGATTCCTCTCACCATTTATTCCAAATATTAATATAAAAATTCAGTCTTCCACTCAATGATCCATCGGTTAGTAGTACCTTCGAAACAATGATACTCAAAACGATATCGTACTGTCTACCAAATTTATTTCAAACTCTTACAACACGTGTTTCAACTGTCTAGCAGTCATCATCAGGTAAGACTCAGGCGATGACATCTACATCTCCAAGACATCAGGTGATGACTGCTAGACAGTTGAAACACGTGTTGTAAGAGTTTGAAATAAATCTGGTAGACAGTACGATATCGTTTGAGTATCATTGTTCAATACGCTGTCCTACAACATCTCGCCAGAGAAAGTGGAGTACCTTCGAAAGAAAAAAGTTTCATCTGGAAATACAAAACTTTGTGGACGAGTCTAATATTAACGCTTTCAAGGGTGTTATCATTTTTAAAATTTTAGACATGAAGGTATCACAAATAGTCAGTGGTTTTATTGCAGTGCTCCCTCTGAATAACATTGACGCGCCAACCCGTTGATTATTGATGACCCGAGAAAATTACTTTCGCTAAGTAAACTGACAGTATTCAATTTAATTATCGATTCATTCATTCACATTGAGAATATTATGGCCATGAAAGATTATGATTATCTTCTGTGACCCGTTGACGACTAGAATTATTCTAAATATTACCACATGATGTTTTCAGCTAATATTGTGATTGTTTAAAATTGTTAAGGTTGTGACTGAATGTGTATTGGCCAAACTTGGAGGAAGACGGAACCAGAGCGTGGGAGCATAACAAAATGCTATTACGCAAATTAACTAGTATAATTTGGACATCGGAGTGATTTTGTCATAGAAATATTAACGTTTACGAGAGAAAGGAAGTTAATCGGACTTGTTGGAAATGTTCGAATTTGGAACTCGTTTCGAGGGTCTCTGGTCAGTGACGATTTGTATGATGACTCCCATTCCTCTCTGACGTCAATCAGTCTTCCGACGAAACTGAGAAAGTGTCTAACGCCTGTCGTTTTGGTCACAAACCCTGTTTCCTTGTCTTGTCTCTTTATGTCATGTGCATCGTAGCCTCCCTCCGTTATTTTGGCTTATACATTCATGCAGGCTTCTATATATAAACTGAACCTTGATTTAGGCAGATATTTTCTGAAAATATGGTCGGAAATGAATTATAGTTAGGGAAACACTTAGCTATTTGTGCTAATACTGATTGTCATTCAATCAGAGCAAATGAAATACGTGTAAGATGGCGAGTTCTTGGACGTATATACATACTGCCTTTTCACCAGTCCCCCCCGAAATCTACCTCTTCACCTCAGCGCCAATTGTGCACTCAGAGAGATATGACCATCTTATTCATTGCGAGAAATAGTGCTTGTATGTACATACATTGAGACCTAGGTTTTCAGTTTTATCTCACGGTATGTGAGTAATAAGGAACTCAAGCGTGATAGTATGGAAGAAGCAAATAAAAAAGAAAAGTTTATAAAATACTGCTAGTTAATCATTTGGCGCTAAATATTTTGATACTTCTGTGTATCGATTTGATGGCGTAAATTGTTTTTGGACTCAAATCCCGTCCTATTCGATGGAACGATTCAAGGAAATAATATATATAAATAAACTGAAACTCCTTCTTACATTTATCAGCCATATAAAGATAATTGGGTCAAAAAAACAAAAAACGCCAGAAATAATAACAAATTGATTGTACCCTGCCACAGAACGTATATGTATCATAACTCTTTTTACGTAAATTCATGCATTGTATGGAATTCGATTCCGCAAACGCTGAGAAAAATTAAGTCAACAGAAAGATTTAAAAAATGGTTGCTGTCTTATTATCTCAGTGATAGTTAATATTTTGTTAAATATCTTGGATTTAATTCATGAATATGCTACCTTTGTGATTGCTACAATGTATTGAGCATGGACTTGTAATATTTGTTGTGGGCAAGTGCTGTGATTTGATAAGATTCTTGTAAATAGTGACATGTTTTCTATGTGATTGTTATTATTTTTGCCTGAATTGTAATTACTTATGCCTGCTCCAAAGGAATTCTTTCCTAGAGCCAATAAATCTTATATATCTTTAAAAAAAATTTTACATCCAACCTTAAAGTTTTTGAAAGCTTTGTCATAACAGTACGCGTAAGATATTAAAAAGCGACTCATGGTATATTGTAAAACCACTGAGTTAAAAAAGGACCAATTTCATTCATTCGAGTAATATCGTCCTCGAACCGAGAGTGTAACGCAATTTGTTTTCGGACTTCAAATCGTTCTTTATTTGAGGTCAATGTTTTTGGCAGTAGCAAAGTAATACGCAACACTTGGATCACATTTCGGATAACATAACCCCAGTACCAAGGTGGTGAGGGACCTTCGAAACCTTGGGCCAAGAGCCAATTGGATCGCCAGGCGAGTAGTTGTATTCACGATTGACTCGATGGTCTGCTGAATTTCAGGCTTTTCCTTGTAATTTTTTTTAAATCTCTTTAAGGATACGTAAATAATTTTTTTGGGGTATATTTCGGCGTATTTTTTTAATTAATCCTAACTTTTCCCCTCCCCTGCTGGAGGCTTCATCAGAGTATCAATTTATGACGGTTATATCTAATTGTTGTAGTTACGGAGGATGGTTCTGTAGGGGTTTACTATTTGAAATTAACGGTCTCCATGTTTCGCTGAGCATCAGGCCCTGGTCTCGGTTTAAATTATCCCGGTGTTTCCGGATTTCAATCGCCTCCCTGACGAGACGGTTTTTAAAGTTAGTTTTTTTTCTTTTGCTAATATTTTTATGTTATCCAAGTCTAACTGATGTCCTTCCGCAGCATGTTCAGCGATGGCAAAGCGATCAACATATCCTAGTCTAATAGCCTGCATACGTTCATTTATTCTTGTTTTTATGGTTCTACCAGTTTCGCCAATATAACTGCGGTTACAAGTTTTACATGTGACCCGGTAAATTCCCTCAGTTTGTAATTTGTCCCGGTCTATCGTGCTTTTAAGGAGATCTTTTATTTTGAGCCCCGGCACAAAAGCAGTGTCCACATCAAATTTCTTCAAAATTCGGGAGATTTTTTCAGTGGTGCCTTTAATATAAGGTAATATTACCCCTTTTTTTGGACAAATGTTCTTCGATGTCAGTACCACTGTTCTTTGTTTTTTCCTTGAATTTCTGCAGTTGTTTTCGAATGGGTCTATCGATGACATCTCTCTCGTAACCATTCTTCAAGAAGATATTTCTCAGGGCGTTCAATTCATTCCTCAGATGATCCGAGTCCATCAGATGGAGCGAACGTTGTATCATAGTTTTCAGAACACCGTAGATCTGCTCTGGGTGGTGATGCCTCGAAGTGTAAATATCTGTTTGTGTCCACAGGCTTCCTGTAAACCGTGTGGCCCAAGGTTCCATCTTCTTTCCTATTGACTAGCACATCCAGAAATGGGAGTTTTCCTTCGACTGTGGTCTCCATTGTGAACTGTATGTTGCTGTTGACGCTATTAATGTGAGTTCGGAATTCATCTAGTTTTTGGCGACCATGTGTCCAAATAACAAATGTATCGACTACGTATCGTAGCCATAATTCCGGTCTTAATGTCGCACTTTCAATTGCCCTTGTTTCAAAAGATTCCATGTATAAGTTGGCAATAGAAGGGGATATTGGCGAACCCATTGCTGCTCCTTCCGTCTGTTTGAATAAACTGTCCTTCCATTAAAAATACGTTGTGGTAAGGCATAAAGATAAGGGGTTGGTATGGAAGGAGAGAAAAATCATTAGAGAATTACATACGAGGCAAAAAGCTGCATTAAAAATAAATGAGGATATGACAGAATGGGTGGATCTTGGTAGAGGAGTAAGGCAGGGATGCTGTCTGACGCCAACCTTGTTCAATATATATGTTGAGGACATGATCCATAAATCTTTTGATGGGAGAGAGGAAGGAGTCAGCATTGGAGGTAGGAAGATAAGAAGTATAAGATTCGCAGATGACATGGTGATATTAGCAGATGATATGCAATCACTTCAAAGGTTGATAAAGGTTTTGGAAGAAAGGATGAAGGAATATGGGATGAAGATAAACCTAGGAAAGACGAAGGTGATGCCAGTATACGAGTGTGAAAATAAATGAAGGTGTAATAGGAAAAGTTAAAAGCTACCGGTACCTAGGAACGATGGTGACAGACGACTGGAGAAGTATTGCAGAAATAAAAGCAAGAATAGCAATGGCAAAAGAGGCCTTCAGTCAGAAGAAAAACTTGCTATGCAATAAAAGCCTGGATCTAGAGCTGAGAAAGAGACTAGGTAAATGTATTCATGGAGCGTTTTCATGTATGGATGTGAAGCGTGGACATTAGGTAAGAGGGAAATGAATAGAATAGAAGCTTATGAAATGTGGGTGTGGAGAAGGATGGAAAAAGTAAGATGGGTAGATAAGATGAGAAATGAAGAGGTTTTGAGCAAAGTAAAAGAAGGAAGATCGCTCCTAAAAGAAATAAGGAAAAGGAAAGGAAACTGGTTGGGCCATGTGATGAGAGGGAAAAGTATAATAACTGTGGCACTTGAGGGTTCAATTGAAGGAAAGAAAAAGAGAGGAAGGAGAAGAATTAAATTGGTGGATCAGGTGAAGAACATCAGCTATGATGAAGCAAAGAAGAAAGACAGAAGCGGATGGAGACAGCAGTGGTGTACGGTACCTGCCAGCAGGCAGAACACCAGATGATGATGAAGGCATAAATCAACCAACTTGGCTATACTGTCGCCGAACTTATCACGTACAACTTCTATGGCATCTCCAGTTGGGATTTTGGTAAATAACGAAACCACATCGAAACTCACTAAAATGTCACTTGGCCTTAATCTTCGGTCTTTTATTAAACTCAGAAAGTGTTTCGAGTCTCTTACACAAGGTACTGCCTCCTCAGCCTGCGGTTGTAGAATCCCTGCCACATACCTAGCTAATTTATAAGTTGGAGCATCAATCCCACTGACGATAGGTCCTTAGTCTTTTTTATGAATTTTCGGTAGGCCATAGAAACATGGAGTTTTCATTTCACATTGGAGGATCACTTTCTACTGTATTTCGACGTCAAAAATGTTATCCTTAATGATTTTCGTGGCTACTCTCTTAATTCCACCAGTAGGATCTTTTTTTATTTCTTTGTAAGGGCCGCTGTCGATTAATTCTTCAATCTTCCTATCGTAGTCTTCAGTATCCATAATAGTCGTCGCTTTCCCCTTATCAGATGGTATGATTACGATGTTTTCGTCCATTTTTAGTTTTTTCAAAGCCTCTCTTTTTTCTTCAAGTTAGACTTCTGCTTTTTCATCCTAGCAACACGAATAACTTTCGCTGAATCTAGTCTAACTTCTTCTGCTTCATATCTGCTGAAGTTAGAAATAGCCGTTTCGATGCAAGATATTATTTTTTCTGTTTCAATGCGAGGTGTAATTGCAAAATCGGAACCCTTTTTAATTGGATACAAAATGGCTATGCGATTTCCAGTTAAGGATATCGCATAGCCACTCATACAAACGTTCAACCTCGCTTCGAATGCCAGTGTCTATCCTGCGATTATAATGGTTACATCTTCGATCATTCTGACTTATCTGTATTTTATTTAGTCAGGTCACATCTTTTTTTAGAGACAGTACTCGAAGATAATTGATTAGGTCTTACAGGTGGTTTTGAGATGGCTTGGAGGTAGTTATGTTGATTTAGATGTACGTTATATATCTTTTGGCTCTCTCGGAAGAAATCGCTGTTAAGGTGGGTTTGGCATGACAACGTGAGCCAAGACAAAGACTAAGGAACACATTAATATTTATTTAGTTTAAAAAAATCCTACTTTCACTAATGAGATCGGCTACCTATTTAAAACCAAATTTAGGGTACAAAATATCCTGATTGTCCCACGAGTATATTTTCAATGACCACGTTGGTCAAGCCACGGAAGCCGACTGCAGCGCCCTTTGCATGGAACTACCGCATTTAGACTTCAATCACGGCAGTAATTCGGAAATAACTTTTTTTAAATAATGATGATAATAATAATGTTTTATTTGCTCAGGGTACAACACCCATAAGGGGAATATATGACGTGGTGCACTTAAACACAATAAAATTGAAGAGGGAAATAGAGACAAACATAAAATAAATAAATATACATAATTAGGCTCCTATGCCTCTGACACAGTTTTGACGGAAAACTATAGAATTAGACTCGGTTATGCTGGAATTAGAAGGTTTTCTGGGCTTATACAAATGGCAAAAGAGGTATGAGACACACATAGGACAATCTGTACATATGCAAAAATCCAATGCAAATAACAGAGCTGTTTGACAAGCAAATAGCGATGTACTTATTTCAAATACCCTAAGAGATTAAAAGAACTGATTAATGAGTTCCATATCGCAGTTGAGCTAACCACAAATTACAGGTGATATTTGGTCGCTCAATGAGCGGGGCAGTACAGCTTGGAGGAGTCGCTCCTTGTCGACAAACTCCGAGATAGTAAAGGTGGTAAGATGCCTATATTTTATTTTTATTCAATTTTCCGGCACTTTTCGCTTCTTGTAAACATTTTTAATGAAAAGCTTGAATATGCTTTGTCGTTAGACGTTTGTCCGCCGTGATGTGAGCAATCCCCATAAGAGCCACTGTTAAAATCTCCACTTTCAAGGCAGTAGAACTTGCCTTGAAACCCAATTTCATTTTAATCTCAGTTTATAAAACGCACTTCAAAGGTGCGATATTTAAGTTTATAGAAAAACCGGAATTAGAGACCCTGAGGCCAGAGCAAATCTAATCGATTGATTGCGAGACGAATATTCTCAATATTCGTAAGATGGTCAGTAGACTATTTGAAAGATGTTGACTTAATTTCTTGAAGGCATATTTGTCATTTTGTCCTCGGACTGCTGAGCACTTAACGGGTTTTTCTGTGTGCTTGTCATTCTAACAAATGGCTGGAGAGTGCAATCCCGTTTTATTCATGCTTCGAAGCACATCGGGCGTTGAATATTTGCTCGGGTATATTTTTTTAGGGAAATATCTCAATTCTGGAGTTATTGGAGCAACGGATTCCGCTACTCGAGTTTGTGGTCATAAATCGTCAGAGGTGAAGCGTTCAAACCCCCAATCTACGCGAATTTCCTAATGCAAGATGAACGCGTACCTAAATGCGATTATTCCACTGAGAAAAAAGAATCCACCATGATCGGGAGAGGAAAAGTAAGGTCTATCATTTTCGAAATTTTGCTTTAACTTACTTAGTTCCTTGAAGGTATCATTCATCATCATTGGTCGTTCAATCCTAAGATTTGTTGACTGCAGTCATCCACCCTTTCCTATCAAATTCTAGTTGCCTTACCTCCTGGTATCTCTTCCTATGTACTTTTCTCTTCATTTGGTCCATGAACTTATTCCTGGGTCTTCCTCTGGGGTTTTTTCCCTCTATTTCTCCTTTATTTATGTTCTTCACAAACCCATGGTGTGTCGGGGTGTGTCCAATCCATCTTGTTCTTCTGTTGTGTATTGTGTTCCATATGGTTCTCTCCTCTTCGGCTCTTCTGTACACTTTATCATTTCGTATTTTGTCCGTCCTTATGACCTTCAGCATCCTCCTCCAGCACCAGGTTTCGAAGGCTTCTGTTCTTTTCTGGTTAGCTTTTCCAATGGTACATACTTTCGATCCATGGAGTGCTACGCTCCATGTGAATGTTTTCACACACTGTTTCCTGGTTTGTAGCCCTATCTCCTTTGAGCACAGCAATTGTCTTTTTCCCATGAACGCCTTATTAGCTTGGGCTATTTTCCGCTTGATGCCCATCAGTCAGGAAGGACAAGTGTAGGATAGGAACACGAGATGTATTTAATAATAATTCCATCACATATGGGCATATTCTCTTTTATACTTATGGACATACTTATGGGCATACTATCTCTCTTCTCGAAACAATACATTTCATTTTTGCATAATGGTTGCTTACGAATATCAAGGTGTCGGGCCGATTCAAAGGTTCGAATAACTGTATTTAACAGCGATTTTCTCCTTAATTTCAAATATAGCGTCGAAAAAATCAATATCTGGGATCATTTAATGCTTAAATTAAGGCGAATTTAGTATAATACGAGTATAATGCTTGTATTTTTCCATTGTTCCATGATGGTTCCATGTATTCTGCTGCTCCATGTATACTCCAGCGCTTAAACAGATGAACCGAAACGAAACGTAGTCCTCGTATTATTTGGACTTTCTTGAAATAATGTTAAAATTCCGCTCCAGCCACTTAAAAGCTCTCATGATTTCACAGTGTAGAATGACGCCTCTGTAGATTACCTGGTTTAGGTGGCTGGAACTGTACCCGTGAGACGCTCAGAGCACACGTGATTAACTTTAAAATGTAGTCGCAAAAACTTATTGGATCTCACTTCTTTTAAGTACATCTGTTCATACGGTGGGAATATCCGTACAATTCGTAATATAAATGATACAGTAATTACATTTTGAAAATTATGTCTAAATTAGTGTGTTTCTGACTGAGTTTAAGACACTGAACTAGAAATTCAGGCCAGAAACATATCTAAATTCGTGTTTATTTACTCAATATGCTACTCTAAGATTTATTAGCCACCATTTTTAATATATGAAACGTACGTATTATTTCGCGTTTAGGAGGAAATGTGTGCAAATAGAATAGAATTATTCCAAAATAATTTTCAACTACCATTAGGCAAGGTGTTAATTTTTGGTTTGAAAACGAAGGAACCACATCAGTAACGTATACTTTTTTCACTTCTATCTACACATATAAATAATTAGTTTACGTAACACTCGCTCCAATCACCTCAAAGCACAACTTCCTCCTCCTTTTCGTTAGGGCTCAGTGTTATCCCGATGGGTGGCAAAAACGAATAATACTTCACCTCTCTCGGGAAGTAACTACATACATAAACCTTAACCCTTCGAGCAGTACGAACGTTCATTTACGTCCTCGTGCCTCCTGGCCATCTAGAGTATGATCGTACATGTCCGTCTTTCAAGTTTACGCTGGAGCAGTAAAGGCGTACGTTCACGCCTCCCATTCAGATGCATTGCAATATGTTGTATCATCTATCCTGGTGGCTGGTGAGCCCAATAATATCTGTTAATCTCTGAAGATTCCTGCCACACATTCCATTATTCTACTAACTACGTTCCACGTTGAGTACGTGCATATCACATGTAGTTGGTTCCGTTGACGGAAGTTATTGCGTTCAAAGCTGGTTTTAGTCCTGTTCTAAGTTAATATTTTAGTTCTTATACCACAATATTTAGGATCTTACTCAGTAAAATTGTTGTGTTTAATATGTTTTGCTTGATTATTGAATGATCTTTTTGATTTCATTGATTGTTTATCAAAAAAACTTGAGTTCATGGTAATAAAATCACCATCGGAAGTAATTTAATAAAAAAACTATCCTGGGGTCAGAGCAAGCGAAAAACCTCTCTACTCAAAGGGTTAAATGATGTACTTAATGTAATTAACGACAATGTACTTCAGTCCGTATTATAAAATACATATTTTTATATTTCAAATACATCCAGCGAAAGCATTTGTACTTTCTTTTTCAAAAGGAACTTCTTGAGAATTTTGCATTTCCAAAACAATTTTGCAGCGCTACGTATTAAAAATACACCTTTTGGAAAATTCACTCCAGCCTTGTCTCTGTTGGAAGAGGAATGTATTAGGAGTATGTAATATCCGGGTAAAATAGTATTTCACTTAAATCATCTCCTAGTTGCATTAGTTTCTCCCTCTGTTTAGCTTTATTTTTTAGTATGAAATTAAAATTAACCCTAATCCGACACGTTGTGCTGCGCTTGCATTGCTTGTCGAAATATGCGGTGACTCCGCGCTGCATGGCCAGTGCCCTCTTAAAGCGATCCCGCGCATGGAGCGGAGCGTAAAAAGTGGTCCCGTTACTATAGGCGTACGTGCTTGGTGTGAACGGGCGTGATATCGTTGCATATAAATTGCAGGCTGTACTGAGGAAGAGGTCCCGGTCCTCTCTTCCGGGAGGAGAACTTCGATGGAAAACTCTGACTCTGTTCTCAGTCGCGTTTTGCGCAATAGGTACCAGTTCCATCGCGGCTGGAAGCGAAGAGGTCAAAGAGTCAAGGACAAAGGCGCGGAAAGCCTTTCTTATATGATACCTCACCAGTTTCGAAGAGAAACTCAGCTATTTTTTTGTGACCAAATTGGTATGCGCGTCATCGTCGACGCACTTCTGAGTTCAAATTGTCGCGTCGCGTCGATCTGGAAGAAAGGAGGTGAAGAAATTTAGAAGCAAATGACTAAGCACAGAGTAATTTCATGTTCGCAATTGGTGAGGATTTGGTCCAAAAAATGCTCTTCTGATAAACAAGTTGCCGGCGTTTACATTTTATCTTAAATGTGGTTTGAGAGATTTTAGTCAATGTACAGATAAGCGATATTCTGCTTTGGTGTGCAATATGTGTTTTAACGTGACCACCTAATAATCTATAATTTTGTGATGTGATATTTATCACGTTTATTCCTGAAGTGAGCTCCATATGTCCAGTCCAAGGAAATGAATGTTTGCGCTGTAATTTTTCTCGCATTCGTGATCTCTTCGGCGGGTGATTCTGCTACAAATGACTGTACATCTACATCTACATCTACATCTACGTCATACCCTGCAAGCCACCCAAAGGGTGTGTGGCAGGGGGTGCTTTCGCACCAGGCATGCATTAATGATATGGTAGAACACCGACATTACATTAAAACCCGCGTACCACACATGCAAAGCGCCAATTACAAATCTAATACCCAAGAAACATTCTATCTCCAATCGTTCTAACATGCAAGGGATACAAACCTAGTCCAGGGGTTGCCAGCCTGTAGAAACTCTTCTCTCAATACTTTTAATATTAATGTGAATTCCTCATTCTTCCTAATATGCCCATTTGTGTCTCTTTCAAAAAAAAATAATTCGAGCTAGACGAGCAAGGGGAAAGGTATAAGTGAAAAGTGTGAGCGTCGTCCATATTGAGTCCGCGTGCAATTCCCTCGGATTCTAAAAAGAAAAGAAAGCTGTGGGACCGATAGGCTTTACGGAGAAAAAACAATGGAAAGTTATCAACGGGCTGTCACCACTGTTCGTAGTATAAAAAAGACCATTATAGAGAAATCATTTTTAAGTCTCCCGGCTACAAAACCGCTTGGTTCTGTTTGAAATCGCTGCGTTGGGGAAGTGGATATCATCGGAGGGACCATGTTACCCTAGTCCAGGGGTTGCCAACCTTTTAGCGACTGCGTACCACTTGAAATTTTTAGACATTTGGGCGTACAAATAGTTCTATATTGTTTTAGAAACATATATTTATTGTCGGAAAAGTGCCCAATGGCTGGTATTATTTTAATTAAATTGCCGAGAAAACTTCATATTTAATTGTTAAGGCATTTGTATTTCGGTTTTGTCAACCCTTTATCAAGACTAAGACAAGTTTCAATTTTTTATTGCTAATTTTTTTTTAAATATGTAGAGATATATGTGTATTAATAACATTTTTATAATAAAGGAAAAAATAAAACGTAAAGCAGAGTAAAGTTTGCGTGCTCACGCACACAGAGGCCCTTACTAGCCTATCGCTCGTAATCGCTCGTATCACCCACGCGTACCACCTGAAACGTTCCCGCATACCACCAGTTGGGAACCCCTGCCCTAGTCCGTATCCTAGCCTCCGTCGGAGAATTCGGTATTTTTACCATTTAGAGATAATTGAACGAAATTGGTCGTCAGAGGAGTATACTGGCCTCCCCTAGTTTTTGACCGGCTAATTTCTCGCCTGGTGAACTTGTCTCTGTTGAATAATAGAAATAAACTGATTCGTGGCTACTTTTTGCCTCTGTGCAATAAGTTCGTTCGGTTACCATCCTCTGCAATGCTCTTTTTGTCGTGTGGTGGTGAAACTTTGGAACGCCAGGTTATGACTGGCTTATTTATTCCCTGTCAGACGAACTTATTTCTGTCGAATAATAGAAAACATAACTTATTCGTGCCTACTTTTTGACACTATGCAGTAAGTGCGTAAGGCTTCCTATCTATGCTTTACTCATTTTATCGTGTGCTAATGAAATTTTAGACCGCTAGGTTGAGCATAAAAGAGTTAGCTAAATACTGTGGGTATAAAGTATCTGAGAAATGTGTACGATAAAAGCAGAAGGGATTGAGCTAGGAATGAGTGAGTGACGCAAGATTATGGGATGAATGTTCCGACACTGGATATATATGAAAGGAGCTTGTTTTCCGCGACGAATAATTGACATGTCCGTTAATGATGAAATATATGCTTTCAACTCAATAGAGGATCACTTCTACCACAAAATGTTTTAGCAAATGAAGCAAAATAGCATATATTCTGACGAGGAAACAAGGGAAGATTCTTGCAAGAGTGTAGTTCTAAAACACAACATGAGATTGAATTCTAAGGAGGCGTTGAAACGACAGAGAGAGTATGAAGTTACCTGAAGGAAGTAGCTGTTATGCTTCCGAAACTGTCGTCCAAGGAAATGGCACTATGCGGAAGAGATCCCGAAAAACCGTCAGTTAAGATATAAATTCCCATCACCGATGGGGTTACTTGCGGAGTTACATGCACCAGCGTTTTCGGTGGAAAAGTTTTAATGTCGCTCGCCTCATTACCTGTGCTAACCGCCCGCTTTGCAACGCACGAGAAAAAAGGCTTCGTCTGGGCGCGCCGTCAAATTGGCGAGTGGGGATCAGGTTGTCCTTGCGGCTGGAGTGAATGCTCTCCATGCGCAGGACCTGAATTTCAAAATGCCATACATTCATCTGATTGACCCCTTGGAGAATATTTTTCATGGCAGACTGTCAACGCCTTGTTTCTCTCATTCCCTCTTCCTCTCCTTAAGGTAGTTTGATTTGCTCCGGGGTTAGCAAGTTTTACGAAGAATATTTATTGTGCGACTTGTTTCGTCGAATAGTCGACATCATCAGGTCTCACCTGGTCAGCACCCATCAGGTCAACCTGATGATGTCGACTATTTGACGAAACCAGTTGTACAATAAATACTCTACGTAAAACTAACAAAGTTTTGTTAATTCCTGAGCATTATGGAAAAGTTTGACTAAGTTTAGGCTGAAACTATTGAATTTGTAGTTCGATTTCGCTAGTCGTAACAGATTCAACCTTCCAAAGATATCAAAACATCAGCCCCCAACCGCAATACTTTCCGAGATATTTATCAAAATATATCAACTATTTGACTCAGGAAATGGTACATGTAAGTTCGTTAGAGAGAGTGCTTACACGTATTATAAAATGGGGATTTTCTCACACCTAGAACTCGTCAAGAAACTAGCATTGCGTGTTCTGTTTGTTTTTCAACTATTTTGAAATATAAATCACATGGTCACCGCCGTAATTTTATCAGAATCACAAAAAAACTTTCCGTAATGAAGGCGTTTTAAACGTTCCGCGTGAAAAAATGAGCAAAGTCAATGGTTTATATAGAAATTTTTATTTAATTAATGAGAATAATAATTCATAGAGAAGTATATTTTTAGACCATTAATATTACAGTATTTACTTCATTCTATACACAGCTGCTGAAACGTTATCTGTTAAGACGAGCGAAATCAAACTACAAATTCATTAGTTTCAGCGTAAACTTTGTAAAACTTTTCCATAATCAGGATTTAACAGAACTTTGTAGTTTTACGTAGAGTATTTATTGTACAACTGGTTTCGTCAAATAGTCGACATCATCAGGTTGACCTGATGGGTGCTGACCAGGTGATTTAGTTTTTTTATTTATACCAGTTTTTATTTCTTCACTGTGTTTCATGTTGGTGATAAGTCACCCACTCCCATTCACCCTTGGTGGTGGCTTGCAGGGCCTTGAGAGAGCGAGCTCTTTAATATCGCCGACAGTAGCCTCGCCTAATGACTGATACAATCGGATTATTCCTATCGCCGACCATAACCAGTCCTAAATTATTTCTCACCAGTCTTGGATCGTGAAGGAATCCCGTGCTCGCTTGTCTAGAAGATGTGAGAGCCCGAGGCATATTCGGGGGGGGGGGGGTGGGTGTCTCTAGGAGAGGGAGAGGAGCGGGCCCGGCCTCTTCAAGGCCCGGATATTCGGTGGGAGTCAACGAACGGAGGGAAAGTCCGGAGGAAGAGGAAGGGGTAATGTATGCAGCGCTCATCGCGAGGAGGACCGTGGTGAGTGACGTCAGGCATTCGGCGGGCGGTGCCTCCTCGCTTCAAAACGGGCGCCTGCCCGGTAGGATGGGTCACGTCGTCCCCCACCGGCTCGCTCCCTCGTCCCTACCGAAGAGGAGTCTCATATGATTTCTTTCCGGATCTCTATCGGAGGAATGCGACGCGAGGTCCAGCTCTTGGTGACTCTGCGGCGTGTTTGGAGTCGTGGCACACTTTTTCCTGCATTCCAGACGCCTTGGGGGCGCCTGGAAGTTTCAAATGAAATGCGCTTCGTCGTTGAGTCACTAGATTTCTTGATTTTTTTCTGGTTCGCTCTTCTGGGCCAGCCAGCCGCCGTCGTTTGCCCCATACTATGATTTTCCGTCAGCTGCCCAAGCTTTGTGACTGAGGAAACTGTCGCCGGCTGATGGGAATCTGTTGAAGATAATGATTGCATGTGTGGTGAGACCTGTATAGAGCGGCCACTTCTGGACTAATTAGATAATTCCCGCTAAAGGAGGTGACCGCTGAAGGGAGGAAAAATTTACTTTGCTCATGTGTGTGGGAAATTCATTCCGTTCCCGAAAAAATCGGCCTCTTAGAGAGGTGACCGCTTAAGATAGTTTGAGCGAAATGTAATTTCTCGTAGAAATCAATGAATTTGGTCTCATTTCAGGGAAAAACATCTCACCCTTCCATAAATACCAAAATATCAGCCCCTTACCGGATTAATTTCCCTAGATTGTAACTCCACTAAATACACTCCCATAATACACGTCACCATTTTTCCTCCCAAAACCTTATCC
This sequence comes from Ceriagrion tenellum, assembly GCA_963169105.1. Lineage (NCBI taxonomy): Eukaryota > Metazoa > Arthropoda > Insecta > Odonata > Coenagrionidae > Ceriagrion > Ceriagrion tenellum. The sequence goes on from OY720637.1 coordinate 53,645,412, forward strand.
AGTATATCTTTCTACGGTTGGTGTCCTCACACCCCTTGCCACAAGCCCATGTGGCGGCTCTCAGGGTAGTTTGTAGCTGTAGATGTATTACATGAGGTAGGAGGTACGGTGAGATGAAGTAATTTGTCGGGAGACTGGGCCCAGTGCGTGTAAAAATCTAGATTATTTCATCTATATTCCATTGGTGCGCAATTGCATTAAATCCTACCGTACCCCTATGATAATTATTGCTCCTGAATCATGCAGCAGGCTAATTGGTCTCATTCATTCTTGGTGCAACGTATTCCATAACGTGTTCTGAATACGAAATGGTTGCGGGGAGACGATATAAACGACTTTCTTTTGGGGACTCTGCAATGAAAGTCCTCTATTTTGTTGCCGTTGAAAATATAAATTTCTCATGAAAATGGTTGCCACTTTCATAGTGGATTCAAGGATGGAAAGAAAATGCATTCTAAATTCCCCAGAATGGACCACATCTTTCCATTTACTATGTTAACGATCGCCCTCACCCTGCTAGTCCAAACTTTTACGTTATTTAACTCACCCTTCTTTGCAGCCGCATTGCAAACTATCAGTATCTAAACCCCGCACCCTACTGCAGCCTGTAAGATGAGCTATGCGAGCTGGTTCGATTTTTCGCTGACGGGGATATCAAAGTGCTATAACATGCTTCCTTCCATCTTCATTTGTATAAGTCCACACGTCCTTGTACTAAGCAGAAACGTCTAAATTATACCATTCCATGGATAACCTGGACCTTCCTTCACTTCCTACGAACTTGAAACCGCATATTTTGTCATAATCCGACAAATATTCGAGCGCTTTCGTCCATGTCGTTGCTCTAAGATTAATTTCCTCCATTTTGAGTCTCTCTACTACCACCAGAAATTTCTATCAAAAGTATACACTTTACAGTTTCAGGCTTCACTTCGTGGAAGTTAATGGTATTCATATTTGAAGAATATAATATTGTACTTTTCCACAGAATTCTTTGGAAAGTACAAAATTGTATTCTTTAAATTAAATTAAATTCTGTGGCAAAGTACAAAATTGTATTATTTAGATATGGCTATCAAAAGTGATTGAATCGATTCAAACGAATCCGAGCAATAGTCACAACGCCTGTTTTGATGCTATTTCAGCCAGTGTCTCACCAGGCTATCCCACAACAGGAGATGGCCCTCTGATGGCCAAAAGTTGAACTACGCTAGCTCCGCCCATTCTCAACTCGTCCATTATAGTACAAACTGATAAATCGTTATAACTAAATGCATAATGCCTATGAAAATGGAAGTGAAAACTTATGAGGAAAGTTAAACGATTAAAAAGATCATTCTACAGTAAATATTTCTTCGAGTAATTTACAGAGTGTCGTCCTATGTTTAGTCGCCGGTGTCGATGTGGTAGATTAGTAATGCATGAAAATCTTCTTCGATTTTGCTTCCGGATTACTAAATGGTATCCTTAATAACTCAGAAGAGTGGTAAGTCAATTCCATGAGGGTTTTTTTTTATCTGTTACCGTATTTTCAGGTCCTTCTTCGTCACGGTGTACCTATCTTGACATTTTTCGATGATACTATGCTCATATAAACATAATAGTATTAATGTGTTAACATTCATCGTCAAGTTTCCAGATTACGTTGCTAATGTTCGATAAAATCACACCGATTTAAAGTGTACTTCCGTGGACCCGCGCACCTCCTTATTCAATTGCTTTTAATCACGAGTTTTCATGCTTGACTGATAAAGCGTGGTGCGAATAATAATTGAACCTTTTCAATTGTACTGAGGCGTTATTAGTTGCCTTGGAGCAGAGAAAGTGGTCTCAAAGTGGACTGAATACCGACGGCTAGTTTTATTGAAATGTCTTGCGATCGAATTTAGTTGTTCCCTCCATCTCTAATTTGTATCGTAGGCTTTCGTAGCAGTGCTTGTCTTTTTAAATAACTTTCGGGTTCGGCTGCGTCTTTATCTCCAGTCTTCTTTGTTATTGCTGGCGGAATCTTCAGGAATAATGTCCTCATTTTTCATGAAGATGCTTCCTGCAACGATTGCGAAAGCTAAAAAGTTCAAGCGCAGTGGAACCCTGACGCCTTTTCGGAAGACATATCTCCGCCTCGTATGTCATTGAGCCTAATTTCTCTTTAGAAAGATCGGATTGGTGCGGTTGCTGAACCATTGTTGTTGCGATCTGAAGTTTTGTTCTCGATAACCGGAGTTGAAAATGTTTTGGCCTCACTGTGTGCCTCAAGGTTTGCTCGCGTCTAAGTCGCTCTTTTAATGGTTCCTATGGAAAAAGACCCAAAAATATTAGGCCACATTCTCGCCACCTTTGGGAAAAAGTTTTCTCTGCCACATGTGGACGATAAAGTCATACTTTCTGCGCTATTTTATTCTCGAATTGAATTGATATTACATGACGTTTAACGCGAGAATTGGCGAAGCAAGGGTAAAAACGGAATTTTTCTATAAAATATGAATGCCATTTTTGTGAAAGTCTGTACCTGTATCAGATCCAGAAATTCTTAGATAATCGAATAAAAATATGACGCACCCTAATCAACTTTGACTTTACAAATTTAATTGGGAATCTCCGCAATACTTCACATCAAAATGCCGTGGGTAATCCGAAATGCCTTAGCTGTCGGTTATTTTAGCTAGGAAAAAAAGTTCATGAAAATAATATTCGTCAAATAATAGGTATACATAATTGTATATTTCCTTAATATTGTTTCTTTTAGCTGAACATATCGTTAGTGAAAGCAGAATTTTTACTGTAGCCATTAGCTTCTCACCAGTATATTTTTCGACATGAATTTTTCATCGCCATGATATTTTTAAATGCATACTCGCAACCCCTATTCTAGTCGCTTTCAGGGTGGCTGGAGTAATTATCGTTGAGCGCACATTGTTATATTTTTTAAGTAAGCGAAAATATTCTCGGGCCACATTACATTTAAGTGCATCTGTTAATGCGGCAAAGCTAACCACACATAAAGTAATATCCATGGCACAAGATTTATGGCTTAGTTTTTTTCCTTAATTGAAAAGTGTCCAGAGTTTTCTGCGCTACTCAAAATTTTTTTTTTTGCTGCCGGACGATTCTGTCGGCCCGTATGTCCCGGGAATCCCGATAGGTTGCTGAGCCTGTCATCAGGTTTTCCAGGGACCGGACCAACAGAACTTGACATACATCCATGCCCTGGGTGGTGATAAACCCACCCAGGCGGGACTCGAACCCGCGACCCTTGGTTTAGCAGGCGAGGACTTGACCCCGCCGCCACCGGGGCCGGCGAAGGAAAGATATTGAAGTATGTCTCATCGAATATTGGAGTCGGCGTGATACCTTGATATTCATGATATATTACTATTATTGTATACTACAATAAATAAGTAAGACGACGGATAAAATCCTGGTATGCGGAAGAGAGAAGCTGAATGTAGAAGTCACTCTAAGAGGAGGGTAATCAGAGCAAGTGGATTCCTTCGCCTATCTCGGAAGTACCATCACTTGGGACGGAAGAAGTACGGTGGACATCAAGCGAAGAATAGCCCACTCTAAGAAGGCATTCATGGGCAATAGACAACTGCTGTGTTCAAAGAAGATAGGACTACGAACCAGGAAACAGTATGTGAAAACATTCGTGTGGAGCGTGGCACTCTATGGATCGGAAGCATGGACAATTGGAAAAGCTGACCAGAATAGAATAGAAGCCTTCGAAACCCGGTGCTGGAGGAGGATGTTGAAGATAATATGGACGGACAAAATGAGAAATGATAAAGTGTGCAGAAAAGTAGAAGAGGAAAGGACCACGTGGAATGCCATAGAGAAAAGAAGAACAGGATGGATTGGACACATCCTGTGACACAATGGGTTAGTGAAGAACATAATTGAAGGTAAACTAGAGGGTAAAGTCCCCACAGGAAGACCCAGGAATAAGTTCATGGACCAAATAAAGAGGAAAGTACATAGGAAGAGATACGAGGATGTAAGGGAACTAACATTAGATAGGTAAGGGTGAAGGGCTGCTGTCAACCAATCTTAGGATTGCAAAACCAGTGGTGATGGCCATTATTATAACGAGAAATGTTTTATTTCGTATTTAGAAGAAAATATTCACAAATTTAATGGAATGATTGTGAAATATACGCCTTATGCCAACAGGCTACGTGTTAAAATAGACATCAGTTGCCAAAAAACCAAATTGTTACAATGCAATTTTTTTGCCATTTTTATCTTTCGATATCACAAATGAGACGCATGCATATCGCAAGTATGCAAATTTTCACGCAAATCTGTTCGCATTCAAAAATTTCTCCAACCACCTAAATTTATTTTGTTCCTCCTCTGTTTTGTCCTTATAGACCAAGCTGCTTATATAATGCGTGGCAATTTTATCATATCGTCGAAGGGGCGCCCTTCGTATTTCGGTTCCACCCGCATTTCGTCCGTTTTACTCGGGCGGATATTAAGACGGAGTGCCTGGGGAAGCCTCTCGTTCGCCAGCGGACGTGAGTCACGCGTCTCCGTGATCACTTCGACCCGCTTCTACCTGCTCGCACGGAAAGTTTCCATTCGGGAAAATCCGTCTGCGGGTTGAGCATAGGTCGGGGGTGCTAAAGCATCGGGCACGACTAATGGGGATATTTACCTCCCGGTCGACTTTCTCTCCATCACGACGTTCGTCACTTCGATGAAGAATTTGTACCAATAGCACCTCTTGGACTGAAGGGGAAGGGAGTTCTTAGTGATGGAGTTTTTCAGTGTAGTAACAGTTAACTGCCGTTTTGAGGTCGCAGCTTGATTGTCGACTTTCTGAAGATCACGACCGTATTACTTTCCAATCGGTATATAAGCGCAGAGAAACTTGGAAATGTATTTAGAGGTAACATAATAATCCACTCATAACCTCACGTTGCAAGTATAATACATATAATTATATACTGTACTTCTTTACAGCAAGGCTAAACTCGTAGTATCCTCACCATAGTGGCACATTTGGGGCCTCCTGAATGCTATATTTTTATGTTAATATTTTAACTACTTCATAAAAAAAGTTTTTGCTAGGAATTAATTTAATAAGTTATTTATATAGCTATAGTGAAGTGCTTAATTGTTGTAAATTAGCTCTTAAGTGATTAATAAAAGAAAATTCCCCCTGTAGATTTGACACGTTTTTTAGAAATAAAAACTTGAAGTTTGTGCCTTCGGATTTCTATTGGTGGATCATTGTATTTTTAGACCTCGATATGAAATAGGCTATCAAACCATACCTAAAATACCCCTTCAAAATTTCTTCGTGTGAAAAATTTCAACCGGTGCGAATTCGCAACCCTTGAACGTTAACTGGGTACTGTCCTCAATCCGTGAATTCATTATCGCTTGTGCTCAGGCATGTTCCCGAAAGAGTTCCGAAGTTGTGAAAACAGGCCTTAAGGTAGTTCGAGCGAGATAGTTCCCTAGTCATAATGGAGACCATATTCGAATTATACGTTTTAATTTAAGCATCTGAAGGGAGAATGCGTTAAATATTGCATTGTTAGTGGTCGAGTAATGTACTATCATATGCCTGAAATCCTAGGTAATGAAATAGAAGTATCCACATTAGTCTTTGATTTGACTCTTTGTTTCACGCGGTACTTTCAAAACTCCTTCACAACAGAAGGTTTTTTTGCGATTCTGAAAAAAATTTCTGCGGTGACAATATGATTTATTTTCAAAAATAGTCGTGAAAACATTCGAACTACATATTGTTAATATTCTGCCGAGATCTAGGTGTTAGAAATTCCCCAGTTTTTAAAGAAGGTCTCTCTAGAGAGCTTCTTCTACCATTTCCCATTTTAAAGGGCTGGCAATATTTGTCAAAAATCTCGGAAAGTAGTCCGTTAAGGGGCTTATAATTTGGCATCTTTGGAAGAAAGAGATAATTCTCTTTAAAATGAGAACAAATTCGTTGACTTTTAGGTAAATGATATTCCGCTCTAACTACCTTAATTCGTACAACCATGAATGAAAATTTAATATCATACGAACTGGAAACAAATCGCGGAACTCACGCCTACACAATAACTGGAGAACTTTTTAATGAGATCGAATTAAATTTCAGGTCCACTAATACGGGGATCATTGGTGAGGATGTAAAGAAGAAACTAGTGAAGAGCTATATGTGAAGCGTTGTATAGGTAAAACACATGGTATTCGGAGAAAAGACGACGAGAATAGACTGCAGAATTTCTAGTTGTGGGTGTGGAGGAGGATGGAAATGTATGGTCGGATGACGGAAAGAAAGACTGACGAGGAAGATCTTGTGATGGTGGGCGAGGCAAGGAAACTCCTGGATGAAGTCAGGGCAGTCAGGGAAGATAGCTGTAGGAAGATGGGTCGCTGAAGACTATGATAGAGGGAAGAGCGCTGGGCAAGCGGGGAAGGGGAAGAAAGAGAATAAGTTTTATGGGTGAAATGGTAAAGGATAGGACGTATATACAATGAGTCGAAGAGAGAAATACGTAGCAGATAAGGCTGAGCACGAGTAGAATGCAGGGGGATTTTTCTGAGTTCCATTAAAGCCTACGTTAAACCGATAGGATTTAGTTTAACTAGTGGAAACCTCTCTTCCCACAATATACCTAACTCCTCCCCCGTCATACCACCACCCTTCCTCCTTCCCCCTCTCCGCCCTTCATTTTGAGTACGTATATGTTTATACCACTGGCAATGATTTTAATGCTTGTACCTGATGATGACACAATAGCGTTGAAACTAGGTGTACCAATAAAAAATTATGCCGATTGACATAGTTGGCATTGTCGTTAATAATTGAACATCACCGTCCCTATAAGCTTCGGTGATTTCCGATTACAAATTGAGAGACATGGTTCCTTACATCTGCCGGTCATGGTACGCGAACTTTCTCGATTCCCTCGTCTGTTTGCGGCAAAAATGCAAACTACGGGAGCGTGAGAACATTTGCGAGGCTCAAGTGAACAGGATGATTTGTTAATCAACAGCCGGCGTTAGTTTTTTTTCCGCCGCGAAGACGTCAAGGCGGAAGTTCGCCGTTCTACAAACTAGACTGCGAATCGATCTCACTGCGTTTCCGCAAAGCTTCAACTGCCTCCTCCGGCTGGCTGCGATTACCAACAAACGATTGAGCTCTCCTGATGAAAGCGGCCATCCATTTCTATAGACATCTGTGTTAATTCACGAGGTTTCTGAGGAGATCTCGTTGACAATAGCTGTTCTACGTCCCATGGGAATGATGTCCGTATCGTTATAAAAAAACAACTTTCTAAATCACGTGTCGATACACTAATACTCTCATTGGAGATTGACTATAAATCTTATCCCAAGAAAGCTTTGAAAGGTTTGGCCGTTCACACGAGGAGGTTTTTCAATTCGAGGTAGCCGCAACAATGCATTTCCCATCCGACCGATTGATTGAGACCCCACGTTTCTAGCTGAACGTGAAAGTTAACATTTGATAGTTTTTCCCGTCATTTGTGTAAATTAATTTCAAATATTGGTCTCCCGTGCGATCATCCCACATTTTCACATCCTTATTTTCCATACGCATCCCACTCGTGTCCCTAATCTCTAGGTCTTCCCACCATTCTCCTTTCTCTTACGGTATTCAAAAGGCAATAAAACGGTATATTCTAGTCGAAGAGTATAAATTATCTCATATTCAGGTGAAGGATTATTTTCTGTAAGTAAGAAATGACTGATCGTGAAATTCACGCTGTGGTAACTGTAAATATGCTCGACGTCAGTAAACTCGATTTTGTCGGGAAATGGATCCTATAAGCGCAGTTCAGTTCTTTATTGTTTGTATATTTCATGCTTACGCGCATTTCAAGAACAAGAGAACTCGATGAAGCGAAACCAAAGCTGAAGTCGGGTATAAATTAACATGAGGCAGCAATTTTTAGCACAGCAAATAATAATATCCATGGTTGTGCATGCAACACCAAGGGGATATTGAAATCTTCCCTCAACTTCGACCTTCAAATTGAACGCATCCATGACGTCAACAGTAACTATCGTATTGGTCACGTCAACAATACCGACGTTCTAGTTCCACTTTCGTCCGGATGGCTAGCAATGCTCTCCTCTGTTCAATATTTGAAAGTGTAAATTATCTCACTGCACATTAATAATTGCTCAATAATAATATTGAACGAAAGAAGTGAAGATGATCAGATATTCTTGAGACGGGGAATACCAAACGAGAGAGGAATAGGAGAGCAAGTTTGAATGGATGGACAGAATACAAGTTATAGCCATTTGTTGGTTGAACATTTCTAATCTATGCAAAATATTTCCCCTTAGAACAAAAGCTAACATTTCTGTTTATCCTGGATGAGAGCGGCGGGAAATATTAGGCTATTGGCTGAGGTATACACGTTTTATACGCCTTATGATTCGGAGGAGCATCTCTGTCCGAAGCCCAAAATGCGTGAAAAGTCATTTTTTGTGGATGGAATAAAGAAGGATTTAATTAATGTAAAGATGATAAACTCGATTAAACTCAATTAATTCTGGCTTAACTTTGTGAAAATCCAATCAGGATGATGTCGCCTATGTGACGAAACCGGTCGACCTGAAATAAAAAACTGAAAAAAGTACCATATCTCATTTGAATTCTTTATAATGCAAAGATGAATTAATTTTGTCGGCAGTTAGGGTCATTCACAGTAAAAAACACTATCGATTCTAACTCATTTTCCTTTAAAATTGACTTTATCGGTAGATACATTTTTAGGTACTAATAAGTGCTTTTAAATAGATACCTATTGCAGCATTTTTTTGTTATTTTGTATTTTGACAGGAAATCTGTAATGTATGCCTTGTGACAGTTAGTTTAAGTTCATTTAATCAACAGATCCCATCATTTGATTGGCTTAAATATTATGGTTAAAATTGTCCAAATCTTTGGTCAGTGTTTGGCTGCCGTGCCTGTAGAGTATTTGGAATTATTTGTTGAAAAAAAATGTTTTGCTGGGTCACCACCTAAGAAAATGTCGTTTATAAAGTATTCTGTGACTTTAAATGAAATTTGCTATTCAAAATTAAGGAAGTGATCTTTATCACAAGGGACAAAGATAAAATGCTGAAGGGATGCTGAAAAGTTATAAAGCTGTAGAATTTTTGCTTAAGTCTTCTACGTTGTGATTTCAATGTCTCTATTGGATACAGATATACAAGAGTTAACCGCTAACCGGCTTTGTTGCAGACACACGCGCAGATTTTTATCACTTTTTTATTTTATGAGAAAAAGTATTGGATGAAGTCTGGTATAGCTGATGGACGCAGAGATATGTCGGTATGTACTAGGGAGTTTTGGACTCTAGGCAATTGAGGAACTTTCCAGGAAAATGGCTGAAATTTCCCCAACAATATGAAATACCACTTTATTTACCCAACCACTGCGGAGAGTAGGAGTGAATCAAGGATCGGATTGTCACCACTTGCTTGAGACGTATGTCAAAAGTATTTTTGTCAGGTCATAGAATTGGCAGTCGCAAAATATTCGCGATGAATTTCAAAGGTTATCACAAATTTCCCTCTATCGACCTATATTTGAGGATATAAGATGTCTGCGGAAGTCAGAACTGAGAAATATGAAAAAACATTGGAGATTTGATAGGTCCATGGAATTTACTTTTCAGCTGTTGCTCCCACCATGTCTAAAATTCTTATCTGTTTCTCTCCTTTGCTGGCCCAGTGCGTCAAATAAAATAAATTCAAGACGAATTTTCGATTCTGCGTAATCAAGAATGTTTCCGTTGTGGAACTGTGTTGACTGTTGTGTGAACAGCTGACCATTAAGAAGTCTCTTTCCCATTGTATTATTGCGAGTTGGAATTCCGCATGTGATATCGGACGTGAGTGTAACGTGCCATTTCCGGCATAATATGCTTACATGATTTAGTACCTTTTAGTTCTAAAGAAAAAAATGACATTCTACATTCATGCGTTCGTGCATTCTCGTATGCGTTATTGCGATTCACCGCTTTACACGACGCAATTTTAAATGCTCGTTACCCCGGGATGTTCCATTCGTCATTTGAATTGCAATGTTGTACATTTTAAAAGGCAAATGTTGCAATATGATTCCAAGGCACTCTGCCAGTGTTTGTTGCGCTGTATTTACTGTCAACTTTGCTGATTCAAAATAAATAATAACTCGAAACATTCTCTCCTGTGTGTAACGAGGTTAAGATACAAATAGTTTTCTTCACGTTCCCCGTTGCCTGAGCGCGTAGTTCTCCGGTGATTTCAACGACTGACATCCGAAGGCGGGGGTGATGTAAAATCTAGACCACTCGCGATAATGATTCGGGAAGAAGGCGAAAGTTGAGGGAGGGGAGGGTAGTGTAACATCGGGTCGACATCGGAGGAGAGAAAGTTCGCTCTTCCTTGAGTGGAACGAGCAAAATATATAATCGGGCGAATGGATGAGCGGTTAAATCCGTCGGAGCGTGGACGGCGCGAAGCTTGGAGTCTGCTACGGAACAGTCAGGTGGACTGAGAGAAGGTTATGCAAGAGGAGCACGCGGAAACTTCCCGGAAACTCAATTATTATTAGCGTCAACTGCCGCCGAAGTTTTTCCGACCCTAGTTTTTGAGGTGTAAGAGTTAAATGTAAGGAACGACTGCACAGTCCTAATTTCGCTCGCAATGAAGTACTCATTATTATTACCGTCCGAAATTTCATCGAAAGATCATTAGCCGTGAGCGGGAATCGAACTCGGATCCATCGATTTCTAGCCGAGTACTTAAGCCAGTAAAACTACTGAGGCGCTCTTTTCTCCTTTGGGTTTTTGTGGGCCATAGAAAGTAAAACCATAGATGTATTGATGGAAATGATGCAAGAATTTATATTTTTGAATTTTCGTGTTGGTAAAATCATTGTTATAACGTGGGCTTTCGGCGTTAAATCCGACATTTAAGCGCCAAACACACGCAAATACGTGTTTATTAGGTGGTATAATCCCTTTATATTTGTTAGAAGCTATAATAATGGTTCGAAAAATATTATTTTGCGTTTACAGAATAATACGTACATACATTAAGAATTGAATTATTTCAAAATGTATGTGAAGTGCCATAAGGCTACGTGTCATCATAGCATCAAACTGCGAAGAAACCAAGCGGAAATTTCCAAATTTTGTACTTTTATCAATACAAAATAATAATTAGAACGTGTTTGTCGATTTTCAAGTACATCTGTGCATGCTTTTTTTAATGCACAGATGTACACACACACAGATGTACACACACAGATGCACACTCCAGCCCCTTTAATGCCGTGCACATACTAGCTTGTCTCCCTTTAATTCGCCGCGCTTTCTCAGCTCAGGAGAAAAAGGGTTAAATTTTTTATACCTAGTTATTATTTGGCTCTCGTCAATGAAAATGGTCAATATATTATTTGGAAAGGCAGTATCCCTCAGCCTAAATTCTGGTAAAAAATTACATTTTCTGGCTTGAGTACAGTATGACTGACAGAACGTGAAGAATATTAAAAATATAATCAATGTTTTGAGAAAACAGTGTAATTCATATTTATTTCAGTTTTCCCTTCCGCAGCATCATTTGGTGCATTTTTTATTGCGAATTTAATATTGTATTGCTTCATTATTTCCAAGCCTTCTGGTATCCTTGCTGTAACTTATGTAGCGGAAACGATCGATTGATAGTTTGGGCTTGGCAGGGGCACATTTAAACCCGCGTGATATCTTTTATTGCTCCGTGGAATTTGCTTATTTGTGTCGTATTTCAGCAAAAAATAGCTGTAGAGTTTTTTGTTAGGAATTGAACTTAGGTATTCATCCGCGAACTGCGGAGAGAAAGTCGAAACCTTCAATGTCGGCGATTAAAGTTGCTAAATGCGTACCGTGACCCATCTAGCGTTCATACAAATTCTTTCCACTTTTTTCAATCATTTCACTATTATAATGGCCATCTCAACAAACGATGTGAGCGAGTGGACAAAGCTTTCATTCTTGACTCCTTAAGATGTTAAAAAAAAGGAATGTACAGCTCTTCGCAGTCACATGACTATCTCAATCGGAAGACACAGAGAATACGACTTCTATTTAATTAACTCTTTTTGTGGTGATTTTGTTGATGACGTTCAGTATTTTATCATTTCCACTGGCGGGTGACTTATTCGACCACAGTGGCCAATCAAGAGAGGTTGCCTGTATCTGCCTGACAGAATTTAATGATTCGGTTTAGTCACGCTTCGTTCACGAACTTATCTTGTGTATGTCAAATTATGAATATGTTGAAGCACACGTAACCTTTTCTCTCTTGAGTACTACTTCACCGCTCCCGGTCATCGTCTACTTGTACGTTTCATTGATCAAATATTAAGAATAGATGTTTCGAGAGATGTGTATGTCTCATTCCTTCTCGTGGCGCTTTACAAATCATCCCGCGTTATTGTTTGAAGTTTTTTATCTCTAACACTGCAAATTCTGTTTATGAACATTAAAAGTGAGTCGAAAACTAGCTAAGAATGCAACTGATATCTATTGAATATTGAAAAATTGAAATGTGAGAAATTTTGCAACATATTTAACAATGTATAGTGCAATATAAAGTTGTTAATTTGATTTACCTTGCATTAAGTTTATTGTTAATAAATATTAAAGTAAGACCTTTATGCTTACAAGCATGTTAGCATTTTTTTGTTGGAAAGATGATTTTTCTTTTAAAATGTATTAATTAAAGTGCTCAATACTGAAAGAGAGTCCTGGAATGTTATTCTAAGCTGCGGTAGTGCTCAGCTGGACATCACACGAGCCGAGTTCCTACAAATTGACGATATTGGAATGTTTGTTTGGATTGGATGGACAGCCCAGGTGTGTTACTTTAAAATGGTTTTCTGGAATTTTTCATGGCACACATGGGCTCCCAGTCGGCGATTTTGCGTGCCCGCTTATTTGTGGAAAAATACGTTACACATCAGACAGCTCAAATACTGTGAATGGACTTTCGTGTAGAAGTTGGTGGAGGAGGTCGAAGCATTTCAGATGTGACTCGTCGGACTGAAACCTTTTTCCTTCTTCCCATCCTTGGTCGCACACCAAAAATATTTCAAGCGGAACATTTTCGTGTCGGCGATGGAGTAACACCTTTTGTCGCCGCGAGGGAGGGAGAATTCCTCATGCCGGCTCCATTGTGTCGAAAAAATCTTGATCTCGCATCTTCCGATGTGCAGCGGAGTGTGGTACGAGGTCATCTTGCCGATGCCATCCTTCATTCTCGTGGAAACCGACGCACTTTAGGACCAAATGCCGAACAGCTGGCCAAAATTAAAAAATAAAATATTTTAATTATTGTATCTCCATGGGGAATTCGAAATTTCGAGTTGATTGAACCGGTAAGATGGTACTCCGTTTTTGTTTGGCCACATCTCGGGTTCGTGCCGTGAATTTGGCAGCATGAAAACCGTATTTAATGCGAGAAGTAAACAAAAAACCAAAGGAAGTTTCACGCTTCGTAAATGAACCCTTTGAGATTGTGTAAACACAGTTGATGCGAAAATTTTGGTTGGAAACTGCTAGAGACTCGACGGCTACGCGTTTACGGTCATATCACTTCAGAAAAATTCAAATCTGATGAGTTTCTGGATAACACGAAGGACATTATTTTACCCCGCACAACATCAGTAGAACTGATAAAAAAAGACGAAACAATAGTGATATACACTGCCGAGCTGAAAGGTAGCTACATTTCTTCTACCCACGCACCAAAACTTTCATCTGGAGGTAGTGTTTCTTTTCGTAAATTTCAAAAAATCGCTCAGCTTAAATGCCCAGACAGTAGATACAAATTTATTAACATTTTATGTGGTGTTTCCATGTACCGTGTTTTATTTGGGTGCATGCAAAAATGTGCAGTGAATTTTTATGAAATTTCAGTTAATTCAATGAATTGATTGAATTCTTTAAAATAAAAGTTAAAGGCAAATAACGGTAACTAAATAGGACTTTAAAAATTACGGCTTTGTTAATTTAAATAAATTCTTAAAAATTGACAATTAAGGCTGCTGCACTAAACAATGACGCCAATTAAACCCTGAAATTAGCGCCGAAAATTCGGAATTTAATTTTAAACTTAACCGAATTCGATGCCTCGAATTGTGTTTATTTCTGCTCCTTCTTCCTTGGGCACCACAGTACTCCATGGGTTTTTTTGGCCTCTCAAGCAGCTAATCGTTCATCTTCTTCTATCTCTGGCTAGGTCTCTCCAGTTAACGATATCTATTCTTCGTGAAGCTTGTGTGACTTCATTTCTCCACCCTTTCCCGGATCTCCCTCTTGGTCAACTTCCATGTGGTATCTATTCAAAAAATTTCTTTGTCTAATATCCTCCATGCGTGCAACATGGCCTTACCATCGGATTCTTTGTGATTTTATATAGCCCACTATATGGTTTCCTTCTAAAAAATTTATTTAGTTCTGAATTTTTTTTATTTTCCATACACCTGCACCCTGAGTTGATCCAAAAATTCTTCTTAGCATTAAACTTGGGAAAATTTCCAGTCTATCTATATTTTGCTATGTCAGCGTCCATGTCACACTTTCGTACACGTGACTGGTCTTACTGAAGATTGGCTACACAACGCCCAAGATCGTTCAATATCGATTGTGTTCTTCCTTAGATATAGGTCTTCGCAACGTACATAAATCCGTCATTAATATGCTTATTTTTCTGTATTCTCCATAAGCGTAGTATAGGTTGTTCTATGTTTTTTTGTTGATTTGGTAGTGCATTTGTATTCGAAATGACTAATTGTGCCGCATATTCGCAGATTTCCATGGGTATGTTATGGCAGTAAATGCTCAGATAGCATATTAATGGCGGATGTGTGGTGAAAATGGTTGCGAAGACTTATATCGATGGAAGAATTCAATCGATATCGACCTAGCACGTCGCCAACTTTAATGCGCTGTGGCGATGTCCAGGCATTTTCAAAACTACGCATCCTAAATAAACTTCGTCATATTCTTTTGGCAGTTGCACTGTATTATTTACAATATGTTCTAAACAATATCCGGTACACGAGTTCTGTTGATCTGATGTGATAAGCCTTCGTTATTACGGAGCCGACAAATTTAAAATGTTAGACTGCAGATGCAGAAATGAAAATTTTGCATCTGCATGAAAATTGTATTCTGAGGATAATTGCATTCTGTGGATAATTCTGAAATAATATATTTGTGTGGATAGTTCCATTTTCTCCTCTCAAATGAGCTTCGTGTAAAAATACCTTGAGGCAAATTATTTTAGACTCGAGCTACAGAAAACTTTCGGGACGCCGTCGCTTCCCAACCAATCCCTATTTCAACCTGGAAGACAATTTTGCCGTAAGTTGGGCCAGCATCGTGAGAATGCTTCATTCTCTCGTTATTTGGAGCCACGAGGGAAAATACTTTCGTGGCCCAAAGTCTGTTTGGATCCCTGGGGAATCAGCTTCATTAGTTTCATTTTCCTTTCCGAAATAAGCAGAGTATAGACCTATATATTCACACGATTTCCAACCCGTGCGCATTCTTTCACATTCCTACTCTCTTAAATATATCCCTATTCTCACGTCTTCATTTTCCACTTTTTTTCTGGGAAGGTTGCTCTCTCACAAGAATATCCTTCGGTAATTATTGTCATTTAGTCTTCAGATTCAAATCGACTTAAAACCCGGCCGAGTCGGTCCGCATGCCGTTAAGGCCCATTGCCCATTATAACGGCCGTTAAGTTCGTTTTTCGATCTTAACGGCCTTAATTGCATTGGCCAACATAACAAGTGCCCTCTCCATGTACGTTAATGGGTGATATAAACCAAGTTTAACATCAACCTTCCAAATAGGTTGCATATCGGGTATATTCTGGATTTCGGTTCATCCAGGAAAATTTCTGAGCGGTAATAGTAACTCGAAGGCGATGAGCCAGAAAATTCTTTGTCTTGTCGTCATATTAACGTCTATAAAGATCGAGAGTCGATTTTAAGCAATAAATATATAATATAATCACGGAAATGGCTAACAAAAAGTGTCTTAAGGCCTAGGGGGATTACGTATCCGGCCATAAAGAAGAGTAAAATTGTAATTTTTCACCGTTCTCGCGCGAAGGAATAATATCGTCGAAACAAACAATATTTACTGATGCCGAAGAAGTTGGCCAAGTTCTCGCGGATATTCTGGACCTGGTAATTGAAATGTAACTGTAATAAAATTACCTCAGCATTAAATTATGGGATGCACTTCCTTTCGCAATCCAAACAGGTTTCCTGCCACTCTCGTTTAAATTACAAGGAAGGGATGGATACTGATGGAAAAAATTACGATGATACATACAGTTACGCGAGTGTAAAAAATTGATAGGGCAATTGTTTCTCGCAACTCTTTCATGCACCTGCAAGTGAGATCACTTGAGTACATGATAGTATATACATGATAGGGTTTTTCCTGAAGTGGGTCATCTGAGGGGTGTGTCCGTCTCTAAGTTCGCCGAGTAAGACAGATTTCTTCCCGGCCGATGTCAATCTGTGCGCCCGGTGAGGTTTTCTTGTTTAATCCGCCCGCCCTTAACTCAACCTGCTCACTTTCTATTTCCTGCTCGTTATTACTTCCATCCAATCCCTCCTACTCCGTCGTTTTAAAGCTCCTATTCTCATTTTTATCCCTCGTAATTTTCCTCCCTAATGGCAGTCGTAAAATTCTCTTTTCGCTCTCGGAGTTTGGTTCTTTTGGGTCGTTAAAGTCCCAAGTTAGTGCTCCCGAACTCCTGGAGGTAGGAGAAAACTAGTTTCCCGCTGGCTTACGTCTCGTTGCCTCTGCTTACATTCCTACTAAGGTAACTCGCTACCAGCGTAATGGGAACGCTCGAAAACGCATACCATAGGAGATCATCTTATAAGGGTTAGGCTTTCCTGGTGATTCGTCTACCGTGGTTACTTTTTGCGGTGGAAACCAAAGTTCGGCAAAACCCTGGTAAGATAGAAAAGTAACAGTTCGGCAGATGATGGGAAAGAAACAGAAGATGCTTTAGGGACAGTTGTTTACGCTACAGTACAGTTTCATCACTGGGTGGCAGTACATTTTCTGTCAAGCACACTCCACAGTACACTTCCTGTGAAAATCCTTCGCAATAATTAAACCACTGTACACTCCAGTATAGTTAGGAGGACTGGAACAGAAGTAAATGCTGAGTTTAGTACAGTTTTAATTAATTTACAGTTAAGTTAATTTACGGTAGAGATTTTATTCCTCTGGGTTAGTATGGGCGACCACATTTCCTCAGCCACTAATGTGGTATTGACGCGAGAACACGTAGTTCGCATGATAAACCTCTTTCGCAAGTAACTGGCTTACACGCTGGACCGGAATTTAGAAGATCCGGATGCAAACCCCGGTCAAGTCACACGATTTTTTTCATGGCCAATTTCATTTCCTTGGTGATAGGTAGGTTAAGAGAGACGTAAGAATATCTATATCTCTGCCTAATGAAATTGTGTCCATATCAAACTTTTACCGCTGCAGGCCCTCGTATCCTCACACTATTCTTCTCCTTTCCCAATCTCATTCTCTTCAGGTTCGAACCCCAGTCAGAACCCCAGAACCAAGTCAAGTGTTTTCGTCATGGCGACTTTCATTACCTTGAATTACAAACCCGTGCCACTGTTTATGGAAAATTCGAGGGAGGGGTTACTGAAGTCAACGACGGGTAGTTTACTTTCGTTTATTATAGTGAATTACAGCCCTACGGATTTACAGCGAAACCACTCGTCCACACGTTAATGGCACCATCTCCTCGAGTGTTCCCACAACGTCTGCCGCAGGAGTATCCACAGAAACTAGGAGAGTTCTACATAGACGAGCATGCTACCATGCAGTACACTGTTTAGGATACAACTACTGGTTAGTACTATTAATGCAACTGATAAATAGTACTACAAGGTACTAAATCATGCCGGCAATTTCATTGTTTGTGTAAATTCAAAACCGATTTAATTTCAGGCGAAGTTTTCAATATCTTGCGAACTCCAACATACTACGGTAGGTGATGTCATGAGAATAAAATAAGGGAAATAGATAGTAGAACAGAAAGGTTTTAAATGTCGTTTTTTTTCGCGATCGATAAGAGACCGTAATGGATGCGTTAAGACTTTGAGGTAGGTTAGTTGGCATATAGTGTTGCTGATTAATTTATATGCATGTTTCTAAATCTGCCGAATTGTGCTAACACAATATTTTGCATGTTCCCTGCATGACTTTTGTGTCACGTTTACATAGTTACCTTATAGATTATTTCAGTAGTTTATGCAGCATTCGTAGTATACTAAGAGTGTGGTGCTTGTTGGTGAAATTAAATTTCTTCGCTGTAGTTCATGTTGGTGATAAGTCACCCCCTGCCAAACACCCTTTTGGTGGCTTGCAGGGTAATAAGTAGATGTATCATGGTCCCTTATTGTACGTGGATAAAATGACGTTCTAAATCCATCGATTCTGCTGTCTATTTCAATAATCTTATCCCAATGATCCTTTCTACCGTAATAGTTGGGATCTAGCAGAATATATTGAACGTTGGGGAAAAAATAGAGCACATCATTCTTGATTTTTCATATTGATTGGAAAACTAACGCACCTTCGTCAGTTGATTACCTGTAATAATAATGTCAATCGTCTCTGTTTTGACTAGAGAATATGTTCGATCGAACTGCCTTCGCATCCGGCCTCCGATTCACTCTTCCTCTCGTTTCCCCACCCTTCCCTTTCCACCCTAATTACGATCCTCTCCCGTCGCACGTATTCTCCGCTCTGGAGACCATTCTTGGGCGACTCCGTCCTCCTCCTCGACATCAGCCGGGCGGCGGAGAGGAATGTCTAACGGTTAATGCGCCCCCCCCCCTCCCCAATACATCCTCTATCTTCCCCCCCCCCGCACGTTGAACGACCCCACCCTCCTCGCGATACGAAGCCCCAGTCGTCGACTTTTTCCTTACCACACCCCTCCCCTGCCAACCCTCCCCATACCTCTCTCCCCCCCCCCTCCGGCCCCTCTTTCCTCTTCTCTCACCTTTCCCCTTTCGGAATCGCCTACCCTATAATACCCGTTAGGCATCGCGATGGGGTGTTTTTTTTAAGTCTGAGAGGGCGAAAGGTTGTGGGGACACTGGAAGAGGAACTTAACGTTATATCTAAAACGTAAAACATAAACTTTATATCTAAAGTTATATATAATACTCATATAAAAATTGCCAAAAAAGTACTTCTCCCCACTTAGTTGTATGGTAGTGAAACATGGGTATGTCATGATTAGCATTAGAGTAGACTAAACGCCGTGGGTATGAGTTATCTGAGGAGTGTTTGCGGCAAAAGTAGGATGGATAGAGTCAGGAATGAGTGGGTAATGGATGAGTGTGGGTTAGATGCTCCAGTAATGGACGTGTATGAAAGGAGTGTGCTTCGTTGGTTTGGCCGTGCTGAGAGAATGGATGAGAGTAGATTAACGAAACAGATATATAGGAGTGAAATGAATGGTGCGAGAGGTAGAGGTAGGCCGAGAAAGTTGTGGCTGAATATGGTTGAGGAAATTCTTATGAGGAGTTATATTAGGAGTCTTAAAAACAGGTGGGCGTGTATGAAGCTGTGTATGGGGGCAAATGAAGCAAAAGAGGTTTTGGTCTGTATGGAGGAAATTATTGAAGCAGAGGTAGGTGTACAAATATGTATTTATGAGTGAAACTTGGTGACTCTGCCTACCCCGGAAGGGAACGACGTGATTGGTATGTATCAAACAAAATTGCGGAGTAAACAAAAAATAGTGAATTGGATTCAACCGTATTTAAGTATAGTAGAAATTCAAATATTGATGTGATACATTGAGAAATCCAGGGCGAACATTTAGGAAAACTAAGATAATAATTACAGCAACAATACAAGTATTCCATATATATTTTATACATTACGTCCTCGATTTACGTCGGAGATGCGTATTGAAGAAGAGCGACGTAAGTCGAAACAACGTAAAACTAATCCAGATATTCGCGACCACTTTAATCCCGCGATAAATCAAGGCGTTAATCTCAAAATTTGTTTTTTGCCTTTATCCCGGAAAAAAAACTATTTCAGATACGATGATTATGTCTCAGTGATCAAAAGAATGCAAGGACATGCATGCACGGTCTATTTCATTTGCATTAAACAGGAAAAAATTTTCCGACGACCCTTGTCAGCATGGACGTAACATCGAATCAGACGTAAATAGAAACGACGCATGCCGAGGACTTACTGGAGGGGACTTTCTCAGTGATCGAAAACCAGAAGTAGTTATTGATGATTTTAGCTCGTATGTGGTTGGAGTCACCTTAAATATTTACACGGCTGGTGTCGTAACACCTCCTGCCGCACGCCCATGTGGCAGCTCGCTGGATAGTATGTATATGTAGTTGCAGAAGCGTTTTCGAGAGAAGTCCGTATGTGAATCATTGAGGTCATGTTCCATTCCACGTCAAAGTGTGATGGCCCTACTTGATTTTCCCCACATTCAGGAAGTGACGTCAATGTCTAAACTTTTGGACCGAATTAACGGTTGCATAAGCACTGGCGTCATCGATTTTTTTAAACTCTCTCTGGTGTAAGGCAAATCTTACGAGTGGACGGTCTAGAAATTCAATCAAATTGTAGGCACAATCAGTGCCGACTACTGTGGTGTATGGAGAGGGCACTACGCCATCAAACTGAAGACTTCACTCTTCCTCTCGTTTCCTCTTTCTTCCCTTCCCACCCTAATTACAATTCTCCCTCGTCACACGAAATCGAAGAATATCGAATATCTCTCGTGAGACCTCACTTGGAGTGCGCCGCTAATATATGTGTCCCTTACGAAGGACTAGTTTCATATATAGATCGAATACATCGGAGGGCAGCTAGATTTGTTAAAAATTGTTTCGATAAACATATTAGTGTTATTAAATTGTTGCGGGAATTAGGGTGGGAATCTATCCGATCAAAGGGAAAAATATAGATCAAATCTTTTACCCAAGTTTGATGTAGACTATTTTTTGCCAGACCCAAAGAGCTTGAGTCAAACTATTATGGTAGACATAATCATAGTCATAAGATTAAGGGAATAGACTGCAGAACCCATAGATTTAAAATTTCATTTTTTCACGTACAATAAGGGATCATAATAGTTGCAATAGATCAGTTCTAGGATACGTGGATCCTGACTAGGTAAAATATGTTTTTGCACTTGTGCTAAATATCTTAACATCATTATTAGTTACTTACCTCGCATGTAATTTTCGGGATGATATACTCTTGTATGATTTAGTACATTGCAGTGCTATTTATCTGTCGCATTGGTAATACGAACCAATGGTTGTATCTTGAGTAGGTGGCATGTTGTTTTACGTAGGACTCCTAGTTTCTGGTCTGACCGCATATTGTCTTCCTGACTGCTTTTGGCCTGAGTCTGGCATTCCGGGGGAACGTGCGCGGCTCTGATATCAGCTGTGATGAGGGCTTCATGTCTGGTGTGGAATCACCCCGAGCCACACACCCTAGTGGTGGCTTGCTATTTCGTAGATGCAGATATCAACATAATGATATTCTTCGTTTTTTTGTTCCCTTTGATAAATTTTAATGGCAAATTACGAGAGGATCAATGATCACTCTCATTCGTTGCGTGTTTTATCAACTTCGATCGCTCGACGAAGTGTTTTGCAAACAAAACCTCAGGTGTCAGAGGTGAATTTACAGATGAAATTAAAGAAGTTTCAGTGATGAAGTTACAGATAGTGACGGTAACTTTAAAGTTCCAGGGACATAATCGCAGATAGTGAATAATCACTATTCATCAGGGTGCGTCGGCGAGTGCCAAGGAACTCTCTTCGGTCTCATACCAGTCTTCCTTTTTCAGTTACGTCGACGAATGCGTGCGGCGAATGCCTTATTTCCTGTGGTCAGTGTCCGGTTCACGAACTTCCTTGCCTCGCAAAGGATAGGTTGATGGTATTCCAGCGTGCATAGTTACGTGATCGATCCGGCTGTCGATTCAAGTCTCCTATTGGAAGAATAGACGAATTAAATCTCTTATTAGAAGGGCACAAACTAGATCAAGTAGAGAATTTTAATTACTTACGTATTTCGCTGGAAGAAAACGGGCATAGCAGCAAAAACATACGGGAGAGAATAGCTTTGGCTAAGGAGGAGTTTAGACCTGATGACGGGTAAGGGTGTGAAGAAGAGGCTGGTGAAGAGCTTGATATGGAGCGTAGCGTTGTGTGGAGCAGAAACGTGGACCCTCAGAAAGGAGGACGAGAATAGGCTGCAGGCATTTGAGATGTGGTGTGGTGCAGGCATTTGAGATTGAGGTGTGAAGAAGGATGGAGACGGTAAGGTGGGCGGGATGGAAGACAAACGAGGAAGTGCTTGAGATGGTTGGTGAGGAAAGGAAACATTTGAATGGAATCCTGGTTCCCATTCCAAATGTTATCGGATAACAGGTTATCCTAGCTCTGCCGACCCCCAACCTATCCACCTCTTCCACCTATCATTGACAGC
Organism: Ceriagrion tenellum; assembly: GCA_963169105.1. Taxonomy (NCBI): domain Eukaryota; kingdom Metazoa; phylum Arthropoda; class Insecta; order Odonata; family Coenagrionidae; genus Ceriagrion; species Ceriagrion tenellum. The sequence goes on from OY720637.1 coordinate 53,667,998, forward strand.
GCGTTTTACCTTAGGACTTATACAAAATCGAGCACACCACCACGATACATGCCAACTTCTCATTACAGCTATCTCTCGGTCAAAATTTCGATCACATAGCGAAGTGTCTTCGAAGTACTTAATTCAGTATGATTCTGGGCCATACTTGGGTAGTGGAACTGACAAAAAGAAATGGTGGCTTTTCTCTGGCTAGTATCCTCCGGAAGTTTTTCCTACTAAAGCTTGTGTGGAATCTTAATCCGACGAAAACTTAAAAACGGGTTACTGCAGAGGTAGATTGGCTGGTATTTACAGTCGCAACATTACACTTCGGAGAGCAGTTTTCCAAAACGTTTTAAAGATCTGCTATCGGACTTGAAGTGCCGTTCACTCGTTCGTTTTGCTTCGCAAGTTGTTTGCTGTAAGTAGATGGTGCAATAAACTTGCCAGTACACACACATCCTTGGAATATGTGTTGGAAAATGATGTCAAAGTTATGATGATGTTGGAAAATGATGAGTTAGTAACGGTTGACGTTATCGTATGATTTGCGGTGAAAATGTGAATAATTAAATTTTTTGCTACGAGAAAGTTCATTGGGTCACTTAGGATCATTATAAAGAATTTAACGCCAAGAATAACTGATAAGTACGTAATTAACAAAAGCATTCAAATCTGCTTCCGCGATCTCTCACGAAGTTCACGACCCTTGCCGTATTAAACGCCACGATGAATTAATGCGGCTGGGTGGTTAAGCCTTCTCTCATTCTAGCTTGTACCAGCCCTTTCGCCGTCACGAAGCTAATCGGAAGGCTGTGATTGTTACGTTATTTCCTGGATTTAACTCATTTGCGTAGATTGGAACTAAACCTTGGGGCGCAGTCCCTCTCGCTCATACCTGCTGCAAATTAATAACCGACTACTATTACGGAGCCTTCATTTAAGCAAAGGGTAATGCCTCCACCATTCCTGTGCCACCATAAAATAAGTAGACTTTGTGCACTGTTCGGCACACTTGAGGGGGAGAAAGTACTGGGGGGATCTGCGATAGAAGGTTGAAAACTCGAACTACATTGGTGGGAATGAACACCAATAATGAACGTGATATAGCAGCATTTGAGGGGTTTGGTTCAAGAGGCAGCTAAGTCCAGGAAAATCACTTTTGAAATAAATACAGGAACAAAGTTTGGCATCCATTTATTGAGAGTTGTTTTTGCAATTTCCAAAAAGTATTTTTATTGAATGGCAACTGCATGTTTTATGAGTCCCATGCATGGATATGAATCTAATAATAAAAGGTGAAAAGTTGGTCACGAAGGACCAATGTAAAAAATGTTTTCATACCTCAGCAGGACGATTGTAGATTGGAATAGTCTTCCTGCAGAACTGCTTGAGCCCTTTTCTGGCAATATAAATGTTTTTAAGAATAGGTGCAGACAAATTTATTTTGGACGATTGATCCATTGTTAATTTTTTTGCTATTTATATCTGATTTTGTTAAATTTTTGGTGATTGGTTAAACGCCTGCTTTACATTAATTTACTGTTACCACTTGGCAAATAGCCAATTTGTAACTCTTTTGGTTAATAATTCCCCCAGTGCTCGAGTAGTTCTTTCCCTAATCAGTATGGCCTATTCCAAATGGCGCCGATGACAGTTGTCGACCAAATAATCACTCATTGAGCTGGTTGGAGTGCTAGTTGGTAGTCATTTGAGTTGTCATTTTAATAGCTTTTCAAGTTGATTTAAAATTCTTGGACCACTCTTAACTCATATACTGCCCTGCGAAGCTGCGAAGGCGACGCTTCACACCCGCTCGACCCGTTCGATTTGTCATCATTTCCGACCTCAGATACTTAGTGAATAACATTAGTCATCAACTTGACATTTTCGGAGAATAAATAATAGACCTTTGCCGAGGGTGAACTGTTTCTCAAATAACACAACTTCATCTCGGTGCATAAATAAACCACCATGAAATCGGAAATATATAGGGTATATTTTTACAAAAACCGATATCTGTATTATAAAATCGTAAACCAATGGATATGTATCGATCCCTCTGCAATGTGAATAATATTTAATAGCCGTCATGTAAATCAATATAGGGCAAACTGAGCACGGGTCTGGAGAAGGGCTTTAGAAGTGTACGGTAAACGTGGATGACTCCCCGAGCGGCCCACCGGACTCGTTCTTATTTTAACCGCAAACATTACTCAGGCGTAGGGTGGAGGTACTGGAGAACCGCTCGCAGCAAACATAGGTGAGGTTGTGCGAGAGACGTAAGCAAGAATGCGATATAGACGCTCTGGTAATGACGAAGTTTGAAAAAGGGAGCGTTCGTTCGGTGTTGTGGTCGTCTTGAGTGAGTGAAGTGTACCAAACACATGAGATAATAATAAGACTCTCGCAGCTTATCGTAACCAATGTCGTTCAATATCGATTGTCTTCTTCCTTCGATACAGTTCTTCGTAACGGAAACAAGTCCGCCATCAATGCGCTAATTTTTGTGATTTCTTTATAAGAATAGCATAGAACTTTCAACATTTTTCATGATTTTCCACTGCATTGGCGTTCAAAATGATGGCTGGCGCCTAATGTTCGCAGATTTCCTTGCGTGTGCAGTGGTGGTAACTGTTCAGGAAGCACATAATTGGCGGCCGTGCAGTGGAAATGGTTGCGAAGTCCCATATCGATAGAGCTACGGATATATCGAATCGAACGACCCTGATTGTAACAATTCAAGCTGCGTGTCGGGATTTGCTGCGTATTGTCTATTTCTAAATAACTCTTTAAGTTTCGCCCCTCGGCTCATTCTCCCGACGACGCAAGGAGCAAAAATGAAGAGTAGAGATGATTAAATAATCGTAATTTTCTTTGAAGTAAATTACTGTGGTTAATGATGGTAAGTTTCCAAAATTACTGTTATTTTTCAGTAATTTTTAATTCTCTGTAATTGATAGAGGACGGAGGATTATAAAGAAAAGACAATAACAACAGTAAGGGATTTACGACACATAAACCATTATTATTGCTACATTAATGTATTACAAATACAGAAAATGTAAAAAGAAACATAGAAGTCCGCACGCAATTTGGCTTTCTTTTTTCATGGTATGAGAAATTCCCATATAAATCATAACAATAAAGGCCTCACAAATATTCCACCAGTAAAAATCGTAAGAATATTCCACAAATGAGTAATATATTCCTTAATGTTTAGTAAAAGTTGTATGAAAGATATATAGACTTGGCTTAAAATAATTTTTGGAATGCATCGGTATGAAACGGAGGTAAATATTACCAAAAATTACGGCAATTTTCAGGGGACGCGATGGTCGTGTGTCTCGCTAGCAATAGCAAATGCTATTATATCACCACGTTATGAAAGAGTATGTAAAAAAGAATAGCCTCTCTGGTCCTGTATCCTTGCAATTATTCTACTAAACTAGCTGACCCGTGCGAATATTTCGCACAATATGCAGCTTCTTCCTGTTTCTTTCTTCTTTCTTCCTGTTCTTTTTACCTGTTTCTTCCCATGGACAATTATATGTTATTTATGTTTGTGTTAAAGATACATAACGTAAACGGTCACACTGATTGCATGTAGAATGTAATCTAGCTAAACGATGTGTTCATAGATGGCGCCTCCTACAGTCTTTTAAGCACGTAACCATAGCCAACATATTACTTGATTATATTGTCAACAGATGGCACTGTATCATTTTTTAACAAAAACTTTAATTTTAAATTTTTTTACAAAAACTTTAATTTTAAACTTCCCAAACTTTACCCAAACGTCATAAACTGAAAAAAATCTACCGTGAGTTGCAATGAAAAGAAATAGATCTTATACTCATGTCAGTGAATGTTGTTGTAGTGTCGTGAAAGGGAATGAGTATTGCTTTATGAGAAAAGGATGAAAGTTAGAGAAAGGTCCCTTTTCCCTTAAAAAAATACTTAAGCTAATATTTTATTAAAGTATCCCTATCCTAGAAGACATTAACGTGAATAGTATTCCCCTTAAAAATCCTCCGTGTCTGGCGGAAAATTCCTTCCTAGTAATTGTCGGGAGCTCAGAGAAAATTACTAATTTAGTTACAGCGAGTATCGTCGAGAGACGTCATTTGTGAGTTGATACGGATAATTTCCGCATGTGGAAGGTGTAATTAGCCTCTTATTAGCGGAGCTGTTGTCGTAGTAAAGAAATCCTTACCAATGTTGTAGCATCATCCTTGTAATAGTGGCTCCAATTACCCGTATCGCAAAAATATTTTCCGGGCAAAAATACGTAGGTACAAGCGCTTTATGGAGGCGAGACCACGATAAAAAAATGAGTGCGTTGTGGTTAGACGATGACATTGCATTACGGGCAGTGAGAGAGGATAGTCGGAATCGAGCGTTTAAACGTGGAGAGAGAAAAAGTTCTAATCGATGATTAAGGAAAAAACGTGATGGCTAGCGGTATGAGAACAGGATGCAACGGAAATATAAATTTCGGTTATGTCAAGCTGGAACGAACTGACTTGGTTTTTGCTCGCCTAAAGGCGGGGAATGGACGAGAAAAAGCATGTATGCTGAAGATGAAGTGCAGCGCTTAGCGTGAGGACAAGAGGAAAAATCGGTAATTGTCGGGAGTGTTCTATTTTCTAGAGGAGATTCAGGAGAGAAAGACTGCCCGCCTCAAGGTTACATTGACGGCGGAAGCTTAGTGGCCATTACTGCGGCTTGAAAATGTATAATGTTACTAGCTGTGCCCAGCATGTGTTGCAATGCCTTTTACTGGGTTCTAAATCGATCCCTAAACGAATTTGAGACCTATTCCAATGAATTACTCATCACCTACACAGGAATGCGTTACGTGCAAATGATGGAATGAGTTTCCATTCCATGATTATGCTGCGATTTCCAAGTAAATAAAATAATCTAATTAGCTCGTAGGCTTCCGCGGATGCAGTGTTGACTGTTTATTTTTTCGAGATTAATTCTGCGATGTATGTGTTGAGAAAACAATATTTCGCTGGTCTTCCTGCCAGCCTCGTCAGTTAACCCGACGAAGCTGACAGGAGGACCAGCGAAATATTGTTTTCTCAACACATACAAGGCGGAATTAATCCCGAAAAAAGAGACAGTCAAAATATTCTAATGTTGAAGTAGAGCAAAATTTTAAAAATTTCGAGCTTTAAAATCCAATTTTAGGAAAATACGAAGTGTATACGAAAATAGAACGCTAGAATTAAAAAAAAATAAAACAAAGAGACCACCACTGCACCAAGGGGACCACTGCACCAAGGGGACCACTGCACCAAATCTTATTCTGCGTACGAATTAATTACGTACCTTTTTACACAAATTATGTCTCACTGATATGATTCTGATGCTCGCGATTGAGCTACTCGTAAACAATCTGCTTCGTCGCTTGCTTGTCATTCCTCGCTTGTTTGAGAAGCTCGCGTGCCAACATTCATTTGTTGAAACGACTCGCGCTCCCCCTATTGTACAATGGATTTAATTATTCCGAAACCTTTGCGGGCACGCGCACGACAACTTACCAAAGTTTCATCATAATCTGATGAATGGTATTGGAATGCATAGAAGACGAACATAAAAACATTCATTTTTATATATTAGCTATAACGGCTAAAGGCCGCAGTGAAGAATTATTTAGGAATGAGACGCTCAAGACTCTGAATTGACTATGTGAGTCATAACAAATACTCAAGTACACAGTTTATTAATTTGATTGTAAAACTTCTGGTTTTTCTAGTGAAATGGGTAGCCTATTGGAAGCCAAAATCAAGGTACAAAATATGCAGATTATTCCACCAATGTATTTTAATGGCTACAATTGACTTAAACTACGGCAGTGATTCTCTAATAGCTCGAAGGAAAATTTGATAGATCCCTACATTTTGTTATTATTCAATATCCCAAGACTTTAATCTACAAGTAAACAGTTTTGATTATAAGCTTCATAATTTCTCGTTCTTTCAACTTTCTCGTTCAAATTTACGTTTTTCTACCGTAAACTAAGAAATCTTAATAGGAGCCCCTGTTGAAATCTCCACTTTAAGGGTGGATTATAGTTAAACTACCCTGGAAACCGTATATATTTTCCCCTTTTGTCTCAGTTTATAAAATGCGTTTAAGAGATGCAGAATTTAAGATATAGTATTTCTGTAATCGGTGACTAGGAGGCCAGAGCCACCTAATAAATGATAGGAGCGTGTGTTGGAGGTCGGGGGCGATCCAATCTTCGGATTGATAACTGCTGATGACGAACCTCAGTTGTTCGCTTGATGAGTCCGCATTCCTGAGGGTTCGGAGGGAGTAAAATTAGGAATGGTGAGAATTCGAGTCACGAGGCGCGGTTTCAGATGAGTCGGGGTAGCGGTGGAGGAGTTTTAGTGCGTGTGGACACGTACGTAGTTGTAGGTGGCGACCGCAAGACCGCTATCCCAAACAATAGTTTGAGGAGGCGGTCGCCCCTCCGGCAGAGGGCAACGCCAATGGCTTCCCCTGTCGTACTCCCCTGTTCCAGTATACTTCCCATTTGAACGAGCCCTGCGATAGACCACCTCTCCTTAAATCCACTTCCGCCTATCCAACCCAAATCCAAATCTCGTTTGTAATATTACGGGGTAACACAAAGACTAAATAGGAAGCTACTTTTGGCAACTAACTATAAGTTTTCAGGCTCGTCTGCGCTGTTGTACCGTAAGTCCTCGATTAATCGTCGTTTCGACTTACGTCGTTTCGATTGGCGATGTTCCTATTTACGTCGTTTCGATTTACCTCGTTCCTATTTACGTCGTTTAGATTTACTTCGTTTCCTCTTGCGTCGTTTCGATTTACCACGTATCAACTAACGTCGTTTCGATTTACGTCTGAGTCGATGTTACGTTTATGCTAGCAAGAGTCGTCGGAAAATTTATCCCGGTATAGTGCTAATGAAATGGAACGTACATGCATTTACCCGTGTTTTTTGATAATGTAGACAAATTTATCTCATCTTAAATAGCTATTTAAAGTTATTTATTTATTATTTATTTTTATTTATTTTCACTGTCCCTAATACAGCATCATAGGCCATTTTACGTTGGGTGAACAACAGTAACAACGGACGAGACACATTTATTTTTTAACACAGGCAAAAAAATTAACTGTGAAATTAACGCCTTGGTAAATATGGAACTAATGTGGTCACGAATATCTTGTTATGATTTACGTCGACCCGATTTACGTGGCACTTCTTGAACTCGCTTCTTCGAGGTAAATCGAGGACTTACTGTGCTCTTAACTTGACCATGTTTGCAGAGGGTGACTGGAGCAGAACTTGTGGCTCGTTTAGTGCACATGTTGGCAATAATTTCGTGTAAGTTGGAAAAGATAAAAGGTAAAGCTACGTATCGGAATTTCATTGAATTTTCAAAAATGGTTGGTAAATTGCAATATTTTTCTCTTTTATCTAAAAAATATTCCTAATGAGACCGTTAATACAAAGTTTAACGCAAATATTTTCATGACCAAAAACCAGCATCAGGGAGCATTTCATATTTATCGTCATGGTGACGTGTTTGAATTCATCGCGAAACGTTTATAGATTTCTCCTCGCTGACTGCCGGCCAGTTTTCTTTCAAATAGTTTTGTAGCTTGTTTTTTTCTATCTACAAAAATACGACACCCTGTGGGATTTTAACAGAAGAACAAATACTTGTATGAAGTATCGATTTTGTCTGGGTCCAAGTCCATTATCTGAGTCACTGTCTAACATGTTGTCTGAATCGTGCCATTATGTTACATTCTAGCGATCATTTTATGTGGTTTTCATCCATATTTTCGAAATCCTATCGGTCAGCCAACAAGTCGATTTTTTCATTCGAAATCGAAAACTCACGGTCGGTTTGCATATTCAAATTGGTAAAAAGGATTCGATTGATAAAGATTTGACTCTGAAAATTCGGCACTCGACTGTTTCGATATTTTTCTGCAGAAAAGATAATTATGAGTGTTGTTGTGTAATCACCCTGGTTGGAGATTCTTTGTCGGGCTCGTTATTTCAGTGAAAATTACTAAGCCATTGGGTTTAGTTATATTGCAATTGCATATTGGATCGCATGTCAATTGCAGCCACAGTACTAAATGGGAAAATTATTCGCGCAAAATTAGGATGCTTAGTCCTTATGAATAATATTAGTTATGTTGATATCAGCCCGTCGTGTCAAATTTTGGCAATGCCCTTTAGACACATCCGGAAAAAGCTACCAGGTATTGTACTCAGCCTAGCTACGGCTTTTCTTCTTATAAGAAAAATCTTCCAAGGCAGCAGTCATCATGCCGCCTGCCTTTCATGTTTCCCGTTGGTTTTAATTGGACAAGAACTTAACTAAAACCATATCGTAATGACGCACAGAGCACAAAGAGATTCTCACGCTTAGGGGATGAGAAAGCATGTCTCTCCTTTCCGGGTCTTGCCGTTAAAAAAAAAAATATATGTTTCCCCTGCCTGTGGATTGTGCGGGAAACCGCGGGTCCTCGCGGAAGTGCGTGGCGCGCGAGTCGTGAGAAATTCCCCCGCACGTCCTTTTTAGTTCCGTCTTCTATCGCATTTGTCGCGCTCCCATCGTGACGTTGAAACTGCCAGGAAATAACGTACCTCGCGGCCCCGTGCCTCTACACCACTCTGTCGGTCGCAGTCCGTGGTTTGGCCTCCACTCACATTCACCCGTCATTATGACATTATCCGGGTTCGCACGATGAATCCGTCCTTCAGAATGGTTAGTCGTTACAAACTCATCACAAAGAACGGTTTCCGTAGGGAGTTGACTGTCGGATGGAGGAGTATGAAATTACGAGTGACTGGTTAATTTCTCGAAGCTCTTGGCGAAAGATTATATTTAACGGTGTGTGATTTTCTGGCAGGAAAAATGTACTCGTAAATTTCCCGTTGAAAGTGCCAGGGGAAAAGTAATTTCGACGCAGAATCAGATGAATCCTAGTAAATGGTATCCTAAAGCAAAATGGCATCGTCAGATGATATTGCGCTGAGTATTCGTTAAATAATACCATTCAATGTCATTTGGTTAGCATTTAGAGTGCGTATGGGAACAAAGGAGAATACCTCTTCTCTGCTCCGCTCTCTAATATGCATTTTACATTAAATACGTCAGATTTTATATATACTAAGAATGGTAAGAGCAGAATAAGTTAATCTTTGTTGGTGTAATTAGCAGTTTCTTCCTGTAACGGATTCATGAAAACATTTATGCCAGTGAAATTATTCTCATTGTCCGATTTGTTTGGATTATTTACTATTTAAACGCTCGCATGTTAGTATAGTGAATCGACTCAAAAGCTTGGCATTCGTAGGTCGGCTAGAGTTGATAATTTTCATGACTCCTGTCACAGTGAGAAATGCCTGATTCGACTTCCTTCTCGATATGTCTTCGCCCGTGTATTCAGTGCCCCCGCGGTTAGAATGATTTTTCTGCTGGCTTACATAAAAAAGTCGTTAGAGCTCAGAAAAATTGTCAAGCCGAGAGCCTCAGCGTAGAGGTCACCACAGTGAAATCAGGTAGCTGGCATGACTGGCTCGTCTATTTCTCATTGAATTTTAGTGCCAAAATATCCTAAAGAGTGTTACAAACATTGAGCGGAAAGTTTGTGTGAATTACAAAATCTGTATCAGTTTTTGAGTGATTAGAGTGTAAAGATTATTTATAAATGTGCATCTGTGGACTCTACTATACTTAAACCATAATGCAAATCTTTGGGTCATTCCAATGAGATATATTTTTAAATCGCATAAAATCTGAATGCATTGTAACAGTCGATGCATTTAATGTTCTAAATGTGAAAGAAGAGAACGGCTTCTAGCTTCGGCATTCGACTATTTGTTTTTCGTACCTGTGAGTAAATACGGCTATATCTCCCTACTCCCCTTAATGAAAATTTATTCTCATGTGCATCGTCATGTAATTTATGAGAAAGACTCGTAGATTTAGGAAAATCTGTAAAATCGGCTGGACAGTTATAAAGGAAAGGTTTTAAGTTTCTAAGGGACCAGCGGAAAGTCACTTTTATTGCTTGTAGTCAAATATTCAGAGGGCGGCTAGGAAAAAGTTTGTTCATTTCGGTAAATCGAGGGCTTTTATATCATCTCTTATGTTGCTTTTTGGAAGATCGATGTTTAATGACTTTGATCACGTCCGAAAAGTTTTCAACTTTTGGATTTAAGTTAGTAATACACAAGCCTTTGCATAGGTAATAATAGCTTGGAGGAATGGGTCTCGCTGTTTGAAAAGTTATCCATGCAAAAGCTTTTGCATTTATAACGTTTCCATTAAGTTTTAAACTTTTGGATTGAAGTTGTCATATCCCTTAAGGCGGGTTAGCAAATGGAAGTCACTTGCATGGCAGTATCCTAGGGAGTCGCTTGTAAGCGATACATCGATGTGTAAGCAAGCACTTCCATGGCAGTAGTGGTCGATAGTGTTGGTAATCGACCGCGGTTGCTACTTTCAAGGAAAATAGACTGATTTCCCTTTTGCCTGCAAGTAGCATATCGATTTTGCGATAAAATTGCGTCGCATCCGGTGGAACCTTGGTCAATGACAGTAAACGGAGATTTTATATGTAAAGGACGAATAACTTAGTCGGAGGAGGACTCATTGTTGCTTATGTAAATATTTATTTGTTCTTGAAAGTATTTTAAATGTTAATGAACCCCTAAGATAAGCATTAATACTTATCCCTTATTAGATTATTATTATTATTATCACAATTAGCACTCTTAATTCGACGTAATTATGCATAATTATTGTAATTCATACACATTTATTAAACTCACGAATGTCTAGGAGTCTCAAACAGCGATATACGAACGCCATTATTGCCAAATTTGGGCGATTTTCGTAATTACCTCATCCATTGTTTAATTCCGTCATCCATTTGTTTGGTAAAATCCGAACATTATGTGTAAGTAGAATAATGCCCTGCAAGTGGCTATACGATTCGAGATATCGCTACTATCCCTACTTCCACAGAAGTCAATTTCCATGCGTAAATCCGCCTTTAGTCTTGTAAAAACTTTTGCGTTAATTATAATGTCATGGAAGAATGCGTCTCGCTTTTCGAAAAGAAACGAAGCCATTAGCCGTTTAAAACATTTGAGGGTCCTGCAAGTCTCCCCAGTCTGGTCTTACTTTTGAGCTTCATCCGAAAATCGGACGATGTCCAGGTGATGGGTAGACAGGTGCTCTTGTTGGAAACTTGTGGAAAACCTCGGACTTGTTTTCCGTATATTCTCCTCTCCTTTTAAGGAGGTCTCTTCGCGGCTGGTTGAGTCAAAACAAATACTGGATTTCGCCCGCTTCGTTTTATTATTTCAAGTACGCTGCTTTCACGGGTACAGTCCTTTGCTATCAGAAAACGAAAACTAAGGTTCAGAATAGGCTGAACCCTTTTTTCTAGCCGGCTTCAGTCGTTCATTTTGTTCTAACTAGTGCATTTTTACTTCATTTTCAGTCGTTATTTGTTAATAAATCATGAACTAATTAAAATTTTGATTTTAATTAATGAAATAATTCATGAACTGGATTGGTGCCCTTGTTTAATGTATTACCTTTACATTCCCTGGGAAAATTTGCTTCATATAAAAACTTAAACACATAGACGATGTTTACAACTGATGTAAAAATACAATTTCCCGTTATTTTTTACCAATCCTCGCATTGAAAAATATTTTAACTGAAGATCGATTTGCGAAAACCTAGCGAAGAGATGTTTTATTTTATCTTTTTTTCATAAAAGAGAGTGGACTTTCTTTTACTGTAGGGAGAAAGAATATATTTAAAATGACAATGAAGTCATTGTACGTTGGGCTCGAAATAAGTAAATTCAATGGGCATTATATTCTTCGGTGCTTCGCTCAAAAATTTTCCCACTGATCGCTACGGAAACGGAGAGAAATTCTCTTTAAACTTTGACCCATTTATTCCACCCCTGTTTCGGTGTCCCGGGAGGGTGCTAATCTGAGTTAACAACTCGCCGACCTCACACAAAGTGGGAAAACAAAAGAATCTGCAGCCAAGAGGCTAGCGAATTTCTTTCCACGGCCGTAGAGTCGGTGACCCGTTCGTGTAACCGACCTGTCCTCACGTCTCTGGCGGCTAACGGTGACGTAGAGCAGTTTCCGCGCCCAATTCCTATTCTCTCGTGAGTCTGGCTTGGATTTTGCCGCCGCGAGAAAAAGGGAAGGATGAGATGTGGAATTCAAATGTAAAATAAAAAAATAGCAATATTTTCCTCCGTACGGCGCGGTCATACGGGCGACTGAGGAAATTACCTCCTCGCTCTCGAAGCAATATCTCATTATAAGAATAAGAATACTTTATTTGCTCTGGGTACATCACCCCTAAGAGCATTACAAAAATTATCAAAAACAATTATCAAACAAATTATCAAAAACAATATACAACAAAATAAGCATTAAAAACCACAAAGAGTGAAGAAAAGTGTGAGAAAAACTCATTCGATGTTTATCAGTGAGAAATCCAAAGTAAAAAGTTCGGAACCGAAAACAATATACAATAAAACAAGCATTAAGTACCACAAAGAGAGTAAAATATGTGAGACAAACTTATTAGATATCAACAGTGAGAAGTCCAAAGTACCAAGTTTGGAATTACTTCGCAAGCAATATCTTGGCCGGCCTTGGGTATATAAGGAGACTTGCGGCCCGGACACGGTTGAGTTGGAGTTTGGTGGTGATTGGCACGAGTGCCCAGTGTCTCGGTCAATATTTTTTTTCATCACAATCGGTATTCTTTTAATCCATTGCCTTTTTTTCCTAGTGTGGAATGGCGAATAGACTATATTTTTTTAAGTTACGAGTTCCAGGCTCAGGAAATTTACTCATTGATCAAAAAACCGTAAACATGACCCGATTAAAATAAATTAACTATCATTCATGTAACGTTGCCGAGTACGGTAGTGGTTCGATTGCTTGAGTTTTAATTTACCCTTGTTCGATATCATCGGAGTTACAGGTACGTATTTATTTTGCCTCTACCAAGCCAATTTATCTCATGCAAACGATCGAAATCTACTCAATAATTGATAAACCATGAATACGCTTTGATTAAAGAATCTAGATTAAAGATTGATTTAAGAATCTAGAAGTCGTGTTATGTCGCAAATTATCGTACCGTCTCGATATTTCGAGTTCCAAACTCGGGTTCCATAATATCGAAGGTACTGATTGTTACTTTTTGACCTTTACCAAGCCAGTTCATCTCTTGCAAACGAACTTCTGAGGTATTAAATTCAATCTTCGTGAATCCGAAGATTCATAGCCCAATTTTATCCTCGCTATGTAGAAATATGTAGCAAAGCTTGGAAGTATCATAGCTTCGTCCTCACAATGCTTACATATGACCTTTACGAAAAATCCGCGATGGTCTTAACCCACATTACCTCGTATATTCGAGATCCAACTGCCGTTTAGGCGAGTAATACTTGAATTCCCTGTAAACATTAATGCTATCTTCATTCTCATCAGCTCGTTTGAAACTGCCATCAAGAAACTTGATTTTCTGAAGCTTATTTCTGAGTGACATTTTCATGTGTCCGATAGCGTATATTACATCTCACTGGTAAATGATACTTCCACTAGGCCATCTTCATTTATAGCAGATAAAATCTTAAGCACATATATCATCGCTTGGAAGGTCAGAAACTAAGGTACTGGGTACAATAGCGTACATAAATATGCGATTATTAGTTGGCAGTCATAATTATAGACCTTTTACGAAGTCACTAGGAATACATTGCAGAAATCCTTCCCAGGTTCTTAAAAATAATTAGATACTGAATACGTATTTATGTGTCTGCAATATTTAACCTGTTCTAGTCAACCCGTTATTCAGCCAATTAATATTTTCATAGCAGAAGAGCTAGCTCTAGAGTTTTTTTTACCTGCAGTCGAATCGTATTCATGAGAGAAAGGAAAGGCTTTTTATTTATTTTTTACTTCATTTATCATTGTGATTGTATCTCATCTAGACAAATACTTGCATTGGTAAAAAAGGGCGATTTGACTTAAATTTATCGATGATTTAATATATCCGGAATTTTCATTCGATCCAGAGTAATTATGTTACTTTCTCTTTTGAACCCTTTCATTTCTGGTGTACAGTATACTGTACATAATATATGCTGCTTAATTTGTTCAGGTACTGCAACCCTTATGTATCACTAGAATAACCACCAATAATGCATTTGAAAAATTCCAATTCCAGAATTGAAGTATTTACAAAGCCATAATTACAAAATATTGAGGAGAAATAATATTTTTTCAATAAACATAAGTTCTGTTAAATCGTGCATGATCATTTTGGTTGTGATATATTTGGTTTCCATCTTCAAGTACCCAAAACCTGCAGCACCTGATTCCGTATGTACAGAATACTGTGCATCCTCTAACTTGGTTATAATCGAAAATGTGTAACACTTTCTGTTAATTGTCTATAGAGATCTTATTTGTCTCAAATATGGAAGGAAAAATAATAATAAACTCCTCAAACTGTTCAGGTCTGAAGGGGTTAAAGTCATTTACGTTAAGTCCGATGAATATATGCGACTCTTGATGCTCAAACACGGCCAATACCTTGCTTGTGAAATCATGGAGGAAATGATTTAGTCGATTCGATTAGGAAATAGTTATGGTCGGTTCGGAAACGTTCTAAATTTTAAATTCACCGTGGGAATATCTTTAAGCTGACGCGCCGGACAGAAGGGAAAGGAACGCGGCTGATCAAGTTTCACTCTTGTCCTCGGAATTTTACAGTTATCCGAAGGTCTGAGAAGTGCCAAAATTATTGAAACCGTTGATCAGGTGCATGACATGGTGTCCGTCGGAGACAGAAATAATAAACTTGCTGTACTCTCTGGCGATACGATCTATCGCTTTGAAGGTCCTCTGCGGTTCTTGGTTGAGTGCCAGCAGGCTGTATGTGCATGGAATTCACCGGAATCTCCGCGTAGAGGGAGTATTCCATGCAAATACCTAGTGATTAACCCTATGCAATGATCGCAGCGTCATAATTTCAAGCTTTAGGCGATGACTTTTTGACGCTCCATTGTCGATTGATATTGAAAATTTTCAAACAGTAATTTTACATTTTAAAACATTTGTTTGAATAATTAAGTGTGTCATAAGTCGCCGAAGAAGTGTCTGCACCGCTTTGAACGCTAATTACATGGAAATGACGCCACAGAAATTCGTGAGATCTTGAGCTGGTTAAAATGGAGGTTACTACTAAAAATTTCTGCGTGGAAGAAAAACGGTGTGACAGCAAAGGTAACTCAAGGTTTTGTCCATTGCTTGAAACTGCTATTTTTATGTTTTATTTGTTAATCCTAGTTGGTTTTGGATGGTGAACTTCTCTGCGGATAAAACCTTCTGATCGTTTCCCGAGTATTTACTTGCTTTTAATGGGGATTTTTGAAGGAAAACCTGCGCCTCGCCGGTGGAATTTCATGATTTAACTGTAAATCATCCACTATCACCTCGGTAGGATTTTCCCGACAACTTCTACGGCTGGATTCAGTGGTCCGATTTCGTTCACTAGTGAAAATTTCGTGCAGCTACCTACGTGGCTGAGAATGGTATCTCCGAATGGCGTGTAAACATATGCTGTTCTATGTCTACCCTAATGTTAAAGTACATCTACATCTAGCCGTTACATGGGAGTGTGGCAGGGAGTTTTAGTACACCAACCGTTTAAAGGTGTAAGGGATAAGGTTTTGGAATGTGAAATCGTGACGCGTACTATGGGAGTGTACTTAGTGGACCTCATTTTTTATATTTATCGCTGATTGTGCGCAGAAAGAACAGGTTCTTATACCAATCTGTTCGGGAATGTATATCTCATATTTTATTACTTCTGTCAGACCTAGAGATGTAGTGAGGCGTCATGATAATATTCTCTGTGTCGCTCTGAAAAACACTCATTGAAAGTCCACCCTCATTGGCATTATTCCCTTGGTCTGGTTGGTCTAACGTAGCATATTCATATTACTTGTCATACATGGATGGTTTGCTGGTTTACGCTCTTGTGTCCCACTTTTGTCTGTGTGCTTAATCTTATGTGGGCTCATGTCACCTTTGTGGAGGTATCTAGAAGTTAAGTTATGCATCTATGTGGACCGAGTTGATGCAATTTTCCGACGATTTCCCAGGGAGGAAATCGTTCAAGAAGGTGGAGGAAACCTGACCTTATCCCAAAACAATAGTCCGCAAAATTTTGAAATTTATGATTTCAGCTCCCATAAAACCGAAGTTTTCATATCGACCTTAATGAAAACTATCCAGAAGATCAAGGACACCCATTTCCCATGGCTGTGTTGTTATAGCTTTTGTAGAAACATGTAAATATGCATAATTGTTTAAATATTTTATTAATACTCTAGAGGGTGTCCTTGATCTTTTGGAAAGGTTTCAACAAGCTCGATATGGAAACTTGGGTGCTGGTTTTTCGCCCTTCCACTTTAATACTGAGAATGCGTGGGACGATGCAAAAGCGCGTGTTTGCTGTTACTTTTCTCACGCAAATTTTGCCGCCGCAGCAAATTATGCTGCCGTACCCTGTACAAAAAAACACCCAGCGGAGAGAACCAAGTTTTCATTTATTAAAGTTCCGATCGATGTCTGCTATTGGCGACGGTTGAAATCTTTGTCCCCGCGATACCTGTTCGCCTCCCTTGCCCGGCTTGGAAACAAAACGAGAACTCTGGTATTATTTCGGTTCCGCCCTTGAGAGGAGTGGAGCCGATTGCAGTCTGGGAGAAAGGTTGGAGCGGGAGGTGTGGCGGTGGTCGAGTGGATGCGATCCGAAAGTGAAAGAGGTCAAGTGATCGAAAAAGGCAATTTCCTTTCGAGACGTTAAAGTAGCTGCTGGCTGGGGCGCTGGTTGGGCAGTGGGACACTCGGGCGCATCTACATATTACGGATTTCCAATCATTGCATTGACAAATGACGTGGTTTCGCCTCGAAGGAAGTTGGCTTTTGCCTTTAAATTCGCCTTGAATGAGGATGGCTTGATGATGTAACTGGTTGACACACCTGACCGGCTGGTGCGAGATCCGGGTTCGAATCCCGGTCAAGTCAAATGATTTTTTCATGGCAAATTTCAACTCTTGGGATCTATATATTACGCCTACTAGCCACCTCAGGGGTGTTTTGATTTATCAACAACATGCACCTAAGTGTAAATTTTAACTTTCATCAACATGCAGTGCACCAACCAAGACTCCATAATGGAAAGACGCTAAGTATGCTACTTACACTTGAGAAACTATTGAAGTAAGGTTGGTTGAGCAAAATATCATTTCAACTAGAAATCAATGAATTTGATCTCATTTTAAAGATAAATATTTCACCCTTCCAAAGATGTCAAAGATTTTTGACTTCCAAAGATTTTTGACTACCAAAGATTTTTGACTAAAGATACCAGCCCTTTTACAGGGGAAATGGTAGGTATGTGTATGCACTCCAGAGAGACCTTATATAAAAATTGAGGAATTTATTACTCCTACTAGTAGATCTCGTCATAAAATTTAAAGTGCGTAATTTGTATATTGTCTCAATTATTTTTAAAAATAAATCATCATGTCACGCCGGTAATTTTATCAGAATCGTAAAAAACCTTCCGCGATGAAGGCGCTTTAAACGTACTGCGTGGAAAAATTGTGTCGAGTTAGAGAATGATTCAGATATTTTTATTTAATTGGTTGGAATTTAAGTTAGATAACAATGTGTTGTTGCATCATTAATAATGCATTATTGTATTCATTTTTCCTACGGCTTCTTAAATTAAAACGTCAAATTTTAATATGGTCTTCATTATGACTAGGGAACCGTCTCGCTCGAACTACCTTAATGCAGAAATAAAATGAAGAATTTTCCACTAAGATGAAATTTACTGCGACCCAGGTTTCAATGTTTATACATCATCATCCGGTAACAAGTGATGCTAAGTGTGCACAATGTATTGTCATTGAAAGATATTGTTTTAAGTGATGCTAAGTGCTCGCAATATCCTTCTATTAAAATATATTGTGCGCACTTAGCATCACTTGTTACCTGATGATGATGCATAAACATTGAAACCCAGATCGTAGTAAATTTTATCGCTGCGGAAAATTGGTCGTTTTATTTCTGCATAATGCAAAATTTCCACTCAAGTACGCAAGAATCTTCGGATATTCATCATCATCATCTGGTGTTCTGCCTGCTGGTAGGTCCCGTACACCACTGCTGTCTCCATCCGCTTCAGTCCCGAGCTTCCTTCTTTGCTTCATCATAGCTGATGTTCATCACCTGATCCACCAATTTAATTCTTCTCCTTCCTCTCTTTTTCTTTCCTTCAATTGAACCCTCAAGTGCCACAGTTGTTATACTTTTCCCTCTCATCACATGGCCCAACCAGTTTCCTTTCCTTTTCCTTATTTCCTTTAGGAGCGATCTTCCTTCTTTTACTTTGCTCAAAACCTCTTCATTTCTCATCTTATCTACCCATCTTACTTCTTCCATCCTTCTCCACACCCACATTTCATAAGCTTCTATTATATATTATTATTCTAAGCGGATATTATATTGAATTAATCTAGAAGACAACTGCGTAAACGAGATGCAAGAGTCGTGCAGGGAATGTGCAAAGCATGATGTTGTAGGTAATGACAGATTTTGGGGAGGATGACGAACACATTATGCGCCTTCAGACGGCTATGTTATGTAACCTCGTTGCCTGTATACTCGCGTTCATACTACACCGTCACACCTCCGAGTTGCCCTTACCAGGAATCGCTGTGGACAAGGAAAGAACAAGGATTATTTAACGAACAAAGGACCCATACGTCCTTGTGACGTTTCAAACGTTTCGAAATAGTTTGAAATGCAACCTAAACTCTTTGCATATTTTTTTTCAAAATAGCACTTTACCTTTCTCCATTGTGTTATTTGATTTTTGCTATTTATCCTATATGATTTCCTCAAGCGCTATGGCATCTCAAATGGTAGCGTTAGAAACTTCTAGAATGATAACAATTATATTTATTCCTCACAAAAGGATATAATTACACTCTTACATAAATTAATTCGAGTAATTAGTGGATCCTATGACACCGCTGATGCAAAAACCTGTTTTGGGGTTGCAGTAGGTAACGGAGCAAAACCAAACAATAAATAAAACAGGAGAGAAACGTGTCAGTTGACAAAAGTGTGTTCGTATAATGTTCAGTATTATCCCTTTGTGATGTTGGTGTAGCATTACTAAATTCACATTTATAAACTATAGTTATTGAACGTCAGCATCTTCTAGATTATTCTTAACCCTTTGAGTTCCAATTCGGTTGTTATGCTTATACGCTGGAGTACCCAGAGATAGTGGGAATTTTCGTATCGCGTCAAAAAATCACATTTTGTTTGTATATGTCGTAATTTTTTGATCGAATGGAAATGCATTTAAATGAAAAATAACAAGTTTTCCTATTTTTATAAAATTTTTAACAAAATTTTAAAACTGGTCTAGGAGACCAAGGTGATATGTCTTCGTTGGCACTCCGAGCCTAGGCTATTCGTTTCGTGGCGCTTCGGAGGTTGAAGATGTCTATAGGGTTGATGGAAACTGAGCGACATTACCGTTGTCGCTTTTCAAATAGAAAAAAAGTTTGATGATATTTTTGTTCACAAATAGGAAGGCCACTACCTAGGCTCTCTGGGTCAGCATTTCGTTTTATAGCTGTAATTTCGAGAATAGCCTCTATTTAAATGTTAGTTTGAATGGTGTCCGTTATTGTTACTTAAATAATCACATTTATTCAAAATTGATTCGCCTTAATACTTGCTGTATTAGGAATAATAAAACTTTGAGGATTATAGACTTTATTTCGGTACTCTTACGCATGAGTGAGTGAACTAACCGCTCCAAAATGGAAATGCCATCTCGCTGCAACCCAACCAGAACTTCTATAATCTAAACACTCCTTTGTTGATTATTTCCTTTGTTAAATGCATGATTGACTCACCACTGTCAGTGTTAGCAGCTGAACAACAGATCACATGGCGTTTATCCAGTTTTTTTTTGTATTATTTGATCACTTTCATCATTTCAATGTGAAGTGTTCACGAGACCCATAAGGTCGTATGATGGCAAATTTTATGAGTGTCATATTCTCTGTAACGGTATCAGTATCATTACTTTTCCTGGTTAAATTTTTTATCAGACTGGAAATTAAACGGTAATTTATGGGCAACTCAGTGATGTAAAGGGATTTTATGAGTTTATGATACCGAATGAAATTGGATAATTGATTTCCTTGTATTATTATATGGTTCTTTTCGAAGTTTCATGCCTTTTATATCCCGAGCGTATATCCATTAAACCACTTACTCACGGGGCATTGTGCTCGTTCAATCAAAGGCAAACGACGATTTCTGAAGACATCAGTGCCACGAATATCACGACGCGTTACGTCATATGGTTCAGTGAATGCTTTGCCGATCGAACCATTCTCGTCCGTTTTTAATATTCTTTTATCTTTTAATTTATATATATACAATTTTATGTGTTCATATCCACTTTCTTTCGACCTTTCTGTATTAACATTGATACGTGCGTATTTGCCGCTGAGCGGTCTGAGTGAATGAACGAACGATTATATATATATATATATATATATATATATATATATATATATATATATATATATATATATATATATATATATATATATATATATATATATATATATATACATATATAAATGTGTGAAATTTATGTTTTGGTGATAGTTTAAGATTTCATCTATCAATTAATATTATTTTAACTCTTGAATATACTCTCTCCAGTATATGATAAAGAACTTACACTACATCTAAATAAAACCCTGCGAGACGCCGCATGGGCGTGTGGCGGGGGGTTATAGGCCACCATCCGTGTAAAGATGTAAGTTTTTGGGAGATGAAATGGTGACATGTATTATAGGAGTGTATTTAGTGGAGCTCAATTTATATTTGGTCGGTTATTGTTTGCGGAAAGGACGAGTTTTTGTACATATCTGTTCGGCAGTGTATTTCTCTTATTTTATCGCATTTATCAGACCTAGGGATGAAGTGAGGAGTCATGATCATATTCTCTGTGTCGCTCAGAAAAATGAAAGGCCTTATTCTAAATGATGCAGGAACTCGTTTTTAGACCCAACAATCCATTCCCACGAATCTGAAAACCTCCTGGGAGCTCATCGTGGTCGAAAGTTCTAGAGTCTCTAATTTGACGCCTTTCCCATTGATCCCGAGCATAAGTGGAGCTTCACGGAGGTTCCCTCCTTTAATTTCGCATACTTTAATTTTTTCCGAGCTTGAGTCTTTCTCCATTGTCCTATAAAAACTTGAATGAAATCAATCACTACTCGAGTTGCAATCAAACTCTGTGTTGCTTATTTAGAAAGCTTATGTTTTGTTTCGAAGTCAAAAGTGTATTACTGCGCTATTTAGTGCGGGCACCAAACCCCTCGTCCACAGCGTGCTTTCCCGGTTGCCCATTCAGAATGATCCTATTAATTTTTTTCGTGTTTA
This sequence comes from Ceriagrion tenellum, assembly GCA_963169105.1. NCBI lineage: Eukaryota > Metazoa > Arthropoda > Insecta > Odonata > Coenagrionidae > Ceriagrion > Ceriagrion tenellum. The sequence continues at coordinate 53,689,614 of OY720637.1, forward strand.
TCGGGGTTCTTCTTTCATGTGACTACTGCAGTTTCACGTAATTTCTGACAATAAATGGGTGTTTCTCACGAAAAAATTAACCAAAGTTCGGTCTTCCGCTTCTTTGAGCTTCTTATCAAAATGGCCCAAAATCGTGAAACTATAACCGCTTGGCGAAACCCCAGGACATTACAAAAATTCCGAAAAAAACTCCTGCGTCATATTGAGCCCCAATGACAAATTTTCTAACACCATTCTCAATGAAATCTGAAAAAAATTTGACGATCACCCCTAATGAATAGTAAAAGTATGATTTAAATTCACGCTACAATGAACATCCTCAGTTGATTCCCGCGTGCTTTGGATGTGGTGATCCTTGTTCGTCACGCCCACTGTTTTCATGCAGTGCTGCAAAGGTCACTGGTTTTTAATTACCAAGTTTACGGCATACTTGGATAAGTTCTCTCATTTCGAACCGGTTGAGGGTGTCTGAAGGTCGCTCGTGGGAACGCAATTCCTGAGGGAGGGGAAGTTGGAAATCATTCTTGTTCATCCCCATTCCAGCGATGAAGGCTGAAGACCTCAACCGGTCGGTGAGGTCAGTCTCTGATGACTATGGAGTTACAGTCTCTCTTATACGAAAATTTCTGGGATTTTCCCAAATCTTCCTCGTCAAAACTCGCGAGGAATCTCTGAGTCGGTACGCAACCAGGTGTTTTTAATAGGTGTTTAGTATTGCGGCAACAAGATGAATTCTTTTCGTCATTCCACGCCTTCGGATGTTGTGCTATAACCATTGTGGTAGATGGAGAGGACGTTTGCTATAGTAGCCTATGCTATGTCCATGTTCTATGCTATATAGTGCATGTTGCACAAGTTTTTGAACAATTTTATTCGGGCGGAAATTGAGATAATAAGATTGTGTGAAGAAATTCCATCACCCTTCCATTAAGAGAATGTATTTCAGCGACAATATTCTATGCTATATCCAAATCCTGTTCCTCTCAACGTGGGTCTAGGAGTTCACTAAGCCTCGCCATTGTCCTCTATCGTTCCATACCTCTTGTCGGACAACTTCACCCCAGTGGTGGTACCCTCTTGCCTCCACGTCCCTACTCACTTCGTTAATCCAACTTCTCCTCGGCCTTCCTCTCGGTGTTTTACCTTCCTCTATTGTGCTTAGCATTACTTTTGGCATTCTTGTTTCTTCCATTCTTTTAACATGTTCTAACCATCTAATCCTATTGTCTACTATTTTTTACCTAATACTTTTTATATTAAATTGTTCACTTATGTTGGTATTTCTCACTCTGTCTAGTTTGGTTTTCCCCAGCATTGATCTTCATTCAAAAACTTGATTTCTCCTGCTGTTACCCTCTCCACTGTCTTTCCGTCATTGTCCAAGTTTCGGCTCCATATAAAACTATTGGTAGATAGTACGTCTTGAATATGATCATTTTGTCTGTTGTGGTATCTTCTAGGGATGGGCGATTACCGAAAAATAATCGATATTTTGTAAATCGATTAATTGCAAGCAGCCGATTATTCGCGCCCGATAAATTGCTTTTATTAGTCGATACATCGATTCGATTATAACAGCATGCAAAACATAGCTTGCGAGCTCATGGTCCCTCCATAAATAAAGTAAAACAATTTCTTTTAAATTTTATAAGGTTAAATTGTACGGTTAAAATTGTAACATCTAGATAAACTTCCAGGGGGCATGTCAGGGAACAGAGGAGGGAAATATTTAATAATTGACTACAGCGGTCTACATCATATAGAGGTCTACTCCTGGAGATTCACTCCCTTCAGGTCTATTGTTGCTGCCGCTGCTTGCTTCTTTGAAGATGCCATGCCTCTTGAGATGGCTCCAGAAATTTGTGGTATTGCCACAGATGGCAATCTTACGAAAGCATTTCTTGCATTTGGCCTCTTTATTGCTCAGCTGCATGAAATGATTCCGCACTTGACTAGATAAAGAAATGGTGATACAGTTCATTTCCCACACAGCCCGCGGGCCGGGGAGAAGGGTAAGGCCGCTAAGCTTGTCGTGCTCAATGTGACCAGACTGGTCGGGTTTCCACCATGTAGGCTGATCGTAAATCACAGAGCGCAGTACTAGGTAACGTTTTGCGGAAATCCACGAACAGTGTGGATAACGAATTTCTTTGTAGCAACCTTTATAAAAGAATTATTGATAGCATGGAGAGGATACCAATAAAAAGAAATAAATCCTCATTGTAACCAATTTTATTAGCAAAATAACAAGTGCAAATAACACACGGCAATGCTTGGCGAAGCGATCTTTGACATACAACACGTGAGCGGCCGGCAAAAGGTGGTGCCGCGTAGAGTTACGTCATGCGTATTCTATTTTCTAATAACTGTATGACGTCGTCGCGCAAAGTTCGGCTACAGTCGAACATTCGAACTGAAGACGAACGTTAGCCGCCCTAGCCATCACAGTTCACCCGACACAATATTCCGAAACATAGATAATCGGTCAACTTAATCGGGTATTTATAATCGATATCGGCTGCTGCATTAATCGATCCCAAATTTTCGATTAATTATAAAAATAATCGATTATTTGATTAATCGATATCGTAATCGCCCAACCCTAGTATCTTCCTATCCCATACTAGATGCTTAAAGCTCTGATAAAATAGAGCGTGGAAATTCATCATGTTTAAACCAATATACCATTGTTAAATGACCGATGACTTAGTAATATTTTTACACCAACCGATGGTAGAAATATTTCTTTATAATATATATTTTAAAATCAATAGGTTATCGGGGAGGCATAAAATGAAGGTACCTCCTTAAGGTAATAGTATGCAGTATGAAGACGGCTGACAATGTGTGGCGATGAATAAATTAACGTCCACGTATGTAAAATTCCACCGCGAAAGTACAATTCCTATGGTAGTTGGATTGGATTGGATATTTGGGGAGGTGACCGACGACTGAGGTCATTTGCGCCATAGGGGATAAGTAAGGGAGGAAGGGTGGATAGAAACCCGGCGTCGGAATTAGCCTACTCTTAGCGAAAGGCGCCAAATTTCCCGAAATATATATTTTAACATAATTCTGTTCATAAGTTTTAGATTTATCGAATAATCTGATTCCGACTTTGTGTTCGTAGGATATTAATTACTTTGTCAGAAAATAAATTGCTTTTGCATTAACGGGTAAGATTGAGTCTAATCTTTACTCGACGTTCTGTAAGTGATTCCCAACTCAGTTGTTGCAAGATGTCACTCACACAATCAAGACTATCATTACGGCCATTCAAATTGGACTCCTTGAATCAACCTGTTGATATGACTAAAGTCAGGGGACTCTCTTTCCCTTGCAGGTTGACCGGTGGTGGACATGGGGACCTCAAGACAAAGGACGGGCGCGACCGCGGCGCTTCGCAGTCATCGTCCCTCTCGGACCTTCTCCGCCTTCCTCGTGGTCCTGGCGTTGTCGTCATATCCTTTGGGATGCTGTGGCCAGAGCATCAACCGCGCCCCGCAGCTCGACCCAGGCGGTGATATGGCCAGGTTCGCTCTCCCAGAGGACACACCGGTGGGCAGCTTCGTGTACACCCTGAAGGGCTCGGACCCCGAGGGCTCCCGCCTGAGGTACTCCATCAGTGGGCCTCAGCTGGCCGTGGACCCCACGAGCGGGGTCGTCGTTCTCGTGCGGGCCCTCGACCGGGAGAAGGAGGACATCCTCGAGGTCGTGGTCAGCGTCACAGGTGAGCCACAGCCTTGCCTTCCCCTCAAAGTGGTTCTATCGTAAATGAAAGTAAACTTTGTTGTTAAAAATGCTAAGCCTCGTCGCTGGCGTTGTATCCGTTCGTCTCTCTTTGCAGCCGTTATTTTCATCTCGTTATAAGAGCTGCACTTTATGATTGACGTTACTCTGTTAAGCAAGGACTTTCTCGGTCATCCGCTTGTCATTGCCGTAATGCCTTTTCCTTCAATATGTTTTGAGCAACTCATTATGTCTGAGCATATGCCCAAATGCAGTTGGTTTTTCTGGAGTGAATTGTTTGGAAAAGCGTTTTATTGACGCTCATTTATTCCAAAACTTTTTCATTTGTTTTTCTCGTGAACCAGTTTGTTTTTGTCATTCTTCTCCCGAGCCACATATCGGTTTCCAGGAGAGTATCTCTTTCCTGTGTATCCAAGATCCATGTTTCACAGCCTTAGGTGAGCACGCTGTACGCGAAAATCTTTGCAAATCTTTTCCATGAGTTGGTTAAGAACGAGGTTTTAAATGCTTGTTTAGCCGGGGAAATCCTTCTTTTCACCTCTTTTATAGTTTTATTTTCATTTGTTACTAGCCTGCCCAAGTTGCAGAATTCTTTTCCTTTTACTAGTATTTTGAGTTTACTAGTTTTATTGCATTCTGTAAATGTAATGTGAATCGAGAAATTAACAGCAAAATATTACCCTCACTTTCAGCGGAACAACACAAAAATAACATGTCCATGATGTTTTAATCGCGAAGTTGATGGAAGCTAAGGTTTCTGGCGCATCTTAATGGAATTGGTTTCACCGTGAAATAAATATCACGTTATTAATAATTTAGAAATAGACACAAAAACTGAGATAAGAAAATACGAAATAAGGTATCGACCCATCCTAACATATGGCTCCACAATTTGGCCTGTACTACCAAAACGGATGGTAGAATAAAAGCAGGAGAAATGAAATTCTAAAGGAGAATAGCTAATAAGACCAAAAAGGACCTGGAAAGGAACTGAAAGGGGAGTCCTTAATGGAAATGATTAAAGTAAATAAGGTACCTTTTCTAATCTTACGGCCCTGAAGATAAACTCTGCTACGGGACCACCTAGAGCAGTGGATGTAACTCTATTAATAACTCCATTAATTGTAACTCTATCTATTCATGTGAAAATTGCAGCGCGTATTTTTAAATTGATTCTCGACAATATGCTGTTATGGTATTCAAATATATGCTACACTTAGCTATATTAAGCTATACTATTAAGTAAATTATTCTCGGGGTTCCGTCCGGTTTAAGTGTTCCATCTTCATCTCTACAGATGTTTCGATGAGAGACTTTTAATGACCATCAGGCCCTAACTGATCATCAACGGCCCTGAAGTTCATGAAAAAATCTCTCAAAAAGTCTTTGATCATCAACGTCACTGATGACGATGAAGAAGTCTTTCATCGAAACGTTGGCAGAGATGAAGTTAGAGCACCTTACCCGGACGGAAACCCGAGAAGAATTTTCTTCAATTTTTCGCCGGGAGTAAATCAATTCCTGTATAAGCTAAAATATGCTCACTTATCATCATGGGTGTAGCGTGGGAGAGGCAATGGAGGAGGCGGCTGCCCCCGTCTGGACAGACTTTTCATCCCAAATATGCTATATGGAGGCAGTCCTTCCCCCCAGCAGAAGTCTACAGTTACGAATGAGTGTCTTGTCCCTCTTTAACAAAAATCCTGGCTACGCCCGTGCTTATCATTATTACGTTATCCGTTGTACTCCATAGACCAGCCCGTGGGAGGATCGGAACCCAACACGGTTTCGGTGCGGCGGGAGGTGGCCATCTTGGACGCCAACGACAACCCGCCAATTTTCCACAACCGCCCGTATTCGCTGGCCATCCCGGAGACGACACAGGTGGGCAAGATCATCACGCTGCCCGGGACCATATCGATCACGGACGCCGACAGCGGGAACAACGCGGACGTGACGCTGTCGTGCAGCCCGGACGTGCGAGACCCGGATGCGTGCGACACGTTCGACGTGTGGGCCGAGAAGGTCCTCGAGGGACAGTTCACGGGAGTCTTGAGGCTCCGGACCCCGCTCGACTTCGAGAGGCGGAGAGGCTACTCGCTGTCCCTCGTGGCGACGGACGGAGCGCAGAACGCCCGGGAGCGTCTCAACTCCACCTCGAGGGTGGCCATCGAGATACTCGACGTCCAAGACCAGCCGCCCATGTTCCTGGACGAGCCCTTCTCAGCCACCGTTTCCGAGAACAGTCCCGAGGTGAGGAGGGTCAAAGTTCAATATATGGGGTCATGACGGTTTTCCATTGTTATTAATGTGTCTGTGGCTTGACCATGTGAGTCAAGACAAATACTAAGTACACATTTTTAGATATTCAGTTTTAAAAATCCAGTTTCCGCTGATGAAATGATCTGTCAAATTCAAATCAAAATGAAGGTGCAAATAATCAGATAATTCCGAGAAAATATTTTTAATTACCACATTTATCCTAGCAAGGAAGCCGACTGCAGCGCCATTTGCATGAAACTGTCGCATTTGACTTCAATTATGGCAGTAATTCCCTAATAACTTTAAAAATTAGTCCTTTAGATGCCTATATTTTATTTTTAATTTTTTTTGTTGGAACTTTTTCCTTGTTATGAACGGTTTTCATGGAAATCTTGGGCTTGCTTTCTTGTTCAAATTGATGTTCTTCTGTTGTTATTTTAAAAATTTCCTTCATAGCCCATGATAACATCTCCACTTTCAAGGCTGAGTATTAATAAAACTAGCACGAAAACCCTATTTTATTTTCACCTCAATTCATGAAACGCACTTCAAAGATGTTATATTCCGGTTTTCAGAAAATCTGGAATAAGTGACCCTGACTGAAGCCAGAGGTACTTAAAAAGGTTTTGATGAATTTCACTTGTTTGTCGAGGGTATCCTGAGATCTTGAGATCGATATTAAACCTACTTTCCGATGACATTGAGCCGAGAAATTACGCACATATATCCATTTCTGGGGGTAATACACTAATCAATTAACATGCTGGCACTAATTATTTGAATACTGCAAGGTTTAATTGAGTTTTACCTATATGCCTGGGTAAAATCTTGTAATCGAAATTTTACCCACTTCCAGATGCCGTAGAGCCGTGTACGAAATTTTGGCAATATACTCATTTTTGTAGTCAATATAGTAATCAGTTAATACTGATCTTAATTAATTAGCCTCGCGCTTCGAGTGGCAAACCTTCAGTGACAGCACCATTCTACTCCACGAGGGAGTCGTTCTTCTCGATTATTACTACTGCACACTCACTGATCCGCTCAAAGAACCGCTCTTATTTTACTTTTAAGAGCATTTTGTTGAACGATTGAAACTTTTTCCTAAAGAATTTGGTTTTCACTTTGCATTATTATTGTTTTGCTCATTTATTTTGGTGCTTTCCACTTGCGGCGATAGATGACGATTGCCAGACCGATGTGTTTTACATTTGCTGGGATAGTGGTTAGTCACCAGCTATCGATCTGGCTGTCCTCCCATGAGGCAAGCCGAGCAAATAATAATCATTCACACCCGTTTGTAGCAACTAAAAGCAAACAACCTCGAATCCTGGTCAAGTTATGAATCCAGGTTCGAATTCCGATCAAGTGGAGTGATGTAGTTTTCCGTGAAATTCCTCACTTTGTTCCAATATTTACACTTGTGGGTATCACTACGTACCGTATCATTTGTGTCGTGGTCATGATGGATATAGCTTCACGGTGTTGAGAAAAAAACAGAGACCAATTTTCATACTCTGGAATAGTTTTTATTGCATTAGTAAGTAAATTGAAGGAGTCAGAGTGGTATCATACCTTACTTTTCTCTCGCGAATTGTAAACAAGATCTTGTTTTAAGGTACGTAGCCTTGATTATGAACATTATCAGATAGCTCTTTTCTACGACAAAACTGGATTCTTTCCAAAGAAAAGTCTCTTTATTAGTCCTCGTGTAAATTGACTTTTTTCGCCTGGGAATCGGTAATAAAAGGTTCGCAGGATTTCAATGCGTGACATAACGCACTCGACCTACAGCTCAATGTACCGCATGGAGATTTTAACGTGGGTGTGTAAATGTTCGCTTGGCCGCTGAATCCAATTCATGTGGTACAACACCTGTATCTAAATCTTTTTCCTTGTTTCATCTGGTTTCAACTTGGGTGATAATAATTTTAAATGAAAATTAATTCAAATCCAGTTCACTTTTGAATTTGCAGTTACTGTAGGTTTGGCATTTATTGCAAAATAAAAAAACCTGATTTTTGTCGGCACAGTGCCCCTAACGTAGGACAACTTTAGATCGACTAGATTTTGCTCCTGCACATAGATATCTATTCTTCTACATAATGTTGTTCTACTGTTCAACTATCATTAGGGCTCATGTTTGATGACAGAACATGGGCTTGTAATATTTTTTTGTGGTGGCCCAAAACTGTATTTGTTTCCGATAACAGTTGTCAACCTTTACAGGGTACATCTGTACTGACGGTGAGAGCTCGCGATGGTGATCATGGAAACCCTCGCCCTGTTCAACTATCTTTGCGCAGCGACCACAAGGGGTACTTCAGACTGGAACCATTTCCTCAGGATGTAGAAGCGGAAGGTTCTGAAAAGGTCACGTCCACTGCTATCCTCGTCACGAACAAGACAATGCTGGATCGAGAAGATCCGGACATTATTCAGAGTGGAGGGATTTACACTTTCCAAGTTGTGGTAAGCTTTCCGTGAGAGTGTTCGCTGAAATTTTAAGGTGATAGGGTTTGTGTATTGGATTGACTGAAGGCCTCGGATGTTGATGGTCCTGGCTCATTTCCTGGCCGTGTTGGGTGTTTTTCGTCATATTTATGATTGCTACATTAGTGAATAGTGTAAATGCTGGGTAAATGTATTATACTAAACAGATATTAGTATGTTATTTTCACAAACTCAGTTTTATGGCCGGAAACATTTACCGGTCATGGGGATTGTAATACCAAAGGGGATACCAAATACTAGTGTTGCAGGGAATCTTACTGCAGAACGGGGAATTTTATAGTCGTAGCAATGGCATAATTTCATCTTTTATGTGCAGGTATTCAATATTATTTATTAACGATCTGGAACATTGGCTCTTGTTGACATTAAAGGTGATTTTATTTTTATCCTAGGGCTTTTACTTTAGATGGTAGTTCTTAATACCTACGCATTACTCTTAGTTGAACAGGTATCTTGAATATTATGATGTAATGGTACATTATTTATAATATCGTAATTGTTAAGTTTTAGTACTGTTTAAACAATAAGTCAAAACTTCCTGGCAGTAACCCTCAAACCTTAACTGTTACTTTCATTTTGTATCAATATAGGGGAATTTTCCCCATTATATATGCTTGAGATGCCCAAGGGTTCGAAATATAAGACTAATATCGAGTGGAATCGCCCATGTTTGGATAATGGTACCCACGCCGTAATATTCAACTTCCTCTTTGCAGGCCACAGAGATGGATGGTGACACTCCGACCGACGCCCAAACCGTCTCCGCCGTGACCATCGTCGTCCGCGACGTGGACGACAAACTTCCCGCCTTCAACGGCCCTTCCTTCCGCGTCCTCCTGTCCGAGGACGCCTCCCGCGACTCCACTCTCCCGTCGCTCACGCTCAACGCCGCCGACTCGGACGCTAGCGCCGAGAACGCCCGCTTCGTCCTCCGCCTCAGCAACGTCCCCGACGGCGGTGACGCGGCGTCCATCTTCACGGTCCACCCGACCGGGCCCGTCTCCGGACGGACGCCCGTCGTCGTCCGCGTCTCCGATCCATCGAGGCTCGACTACGACTCGCCCGATTCGAGGAAGGAGTTCGCGTTCGACGTGGAGGCCATCCCGCTGGTCAACGGGTCGGTTTACCCGGCGGAAGACGTCGTCCCGGCCAACAGATCGAGGGTCACGGTGTCCCTGGTGGACGCCAACGACAACGCGCCGCACTTCGACACTGAGTCCATGAGACTCAAAGTTAAGGAGGACGCACCGCCGGGGACGATGATCTCGGACATCTCCGCCACGGATGCGGACAGTGGGGCTTTCGGTAACATCACCTATTCCCTTGGAGGGTTTGGTTCTGAGAGGTTCTGGACTCATCCTGTAGGGGGAGGTTTGTTCGTTGGGGAGTGTGGTGGGAGGGTGGCAACACTGACCTCATCCAGCAATCCCCTTTGTTTCGACTTTGAGTCTCAAATGTGGTATTCATTGACTCTCTCAGCAGAGGATGGGGGTGGTAGGGTTTCAACAGTGAATTTGCTTGTGGAGTTGGAGGACGTGAACGACAATGCACCTGTGTTTGAGAAGAAGGAATACAGGAGGACCGTGAGGGAAGGTGCCACTTCATTTGATCCTCAGCTGTTTGTTAAGGTATGTCTCCCCTCAGGAGTGGATAATTAATAAAAAAATCTTTATTTACTCTGGGACGAAATGTCCCTTGGAGCATAAATTTGTAGTTACAAAGAGCGAATATTTGTCACAATGTACATAGTCTTTTTGTAAGAACATAACAGCTGTGGTAAATACATACGCAGACATTTTGAACCCACTGTAATATCAGGGTACAATATGTATCTATAAAAAAGTGTGGAAGCATTAGCGCTAGTAAAATTTTGCTGTAGGAACAACAAACAACAAGAGAAATGTCTCTAAAAAGATATGTTCTTACAATCAAATGTCACAAGAACATAAATGGCTTAAAAGTCTCCTCCTAAATGTTGCTTGTGATGTATATATACTATATTTCATGTTTATGGGCAAATCATTACTCAGCTTTGCTTTCTTTTAATAATAATAAATCTGAGGACTTTGTTTTTGGGGGGCAGATTGCTACTTTCTTGGGTATGGAATACCATGCAGTCAACATTTTCCTATCATGCCTAGAGTTACCACTCTCTCTCTCACCACCACTGTCTCTCCTAAACTTTGTCGATTGCTGGATAATTTGAGCATGGTATTTCCGTCTAAAGTCTACCCGGTTCAGTTCAGCATGAGAACTCAAAAGTTTTATCATAAAACTGAAGCTTTATGTTGTTCTGTGAGTGCTTTCTTGGCATTTCCTAAATGGTGGCTCAATATTATGTGGTATTGCACTTCCTGAGATTTTTATCCATTGGTGGCAAGTGAATAGGTTAAAAGAACTTGGTGCCAAAGGTGCTTAAAGGTAGATGCCTTGACTTGTAGTGTTGGCTCACGGAGCTAATAACATAGTTTTGTTGTCATTTTGCTCTTAATTATGTTGAAGATGTATGGTTTCAGCTTCATTTCTTCAAAATGTTAACTAATGGCCCTCTTTCTGGTATGGGAGACTGCCCACTCCAATGCGGGTATATCTTATATTAATTAGCTGTAAGTTGGTCATTTGCCCTCCCTTGTGATGGTTTTTTTTGGGATAAAGTCATCCTCTTGTAAAGATCGAACCCTGCATTTATCACTATTTGATCTGCTATTGAATCTTCATGCCATTCTTCCGCTTCTTCTTTTCTCCATTTTGTAATCTCACGTTGTCTTACTTCTAATATAGTTGCGGGCAATTTGTTCTCAACTCACAAAATGTATGATTTTTTACCTCGTTGACTATGTTAGTTTGAAAATTTTCATTCATTTTGTTCTCACTTACCTATGTAATTTTAATTTCAAGCTGTCAATTGTTATTATATATCCTAGATATTTTATTTACGTGATCATAATGACCTCACCAGTGAACCATTACATTGACACTGAATCTTTATGTTATTTCCTGTTTTTCTTTAAAACTTTTTCAATGGTAATGGCTCATTCTCTTCAGACTGGCAAAGTTGTAGCAGTTGATTGGAGCACTTCAAATGCTCATTGGAGAACTATTTTTTTCTCTCAAAGGCAACTGATCGTGATGGGCCATCACAAGGTGGTGGTGAAGTCAAGTATGAAATCCTTGGAGGGACAGAGGGCCCTCTATCAGTGGATCCTGACACTGGTGAAGTTCGCCTCACTCGGCCAGCTCTCTCATCTGAAACTCCTGGGAGTAGGGGAGAGTTAGAAGCCATCGTTCGGGCAACAGACAAAGGAACGCCACCTCTCTATGCTGACACTCGACTCTTCATCAGAGTAGGTGTGGCTGGAAACCAAAGGCCAATGTTCAAGGGAGGTATGTACAGAAGTTTTTTAGGTGCTGAGATTATGCTCTATCATTTATAGACATGGGTAAATTACCATAATATTTATTTGAGGTAAATTACCATGGTAAAATATGGTAATTTTCAATTCATTATCATAATTTTCAAGTATTTTTTGAAATGTCTACAATTAATAGCATACAGAGGATTTAATAGGAAAGCCAATAGTATTAGCAAGGGGTTAACAGCATTTAAACCATTACCATAGCTACTTTAATGCATTGTAAATAAAGAAAATTTGAAAACAAATAGGTACAACAGCAGACACGCAATTTAGCCAAAGAAATTTTTGTTCAAAGCATTTAAACTGTTACCCCACAAATATTCTATAAGTAAAAATATTCCACAAATGAGTTGTATATGCCTTAATTTACAATTAAGTTTGTATTAAATATATATAGACTTGGCTTAAAATTATATGTTGGAATTATTTGGTATGAAAAATATTTAGGACGGAGGTGAATACTACCGAAAATTGCATTGGTTTTCAGGGGCTGTGGTAAGTTACATAAAATATCACGGTAATTTACAAAAGTTGCTGTAATATTCAGAATGGCCCATCTCTATTTATACACTTTACAGCTGCCACAGAGGCATGTGGTAGGTAAGTGATAAAAATGTATGCAACATAGTAAATTCTATGAAATATTTTGTAATAACTCAGCACAAATGGTTTCACCCGTTAGGACATGATCAAGTACAATAAAAATTTTTCAACCTCAGTGGTTGGTTAGGTGAGGGTGAAGAGGAAATGGAAAAGGTGCTGAGTGTTGGTGCATCACCTTGGGTGGTGGTCAGGTTTAGTCGTGGGAAATGAATGCAATAAGAGGTGGGGCACAAAACACGGTTGGACATCCAGGATTTGTGACGCGATCAACGCAAGCATACTGTGTTATCTCTTCACCATGCAGCTGTAAAATTTGCAATATAATTCTTTGACTATGTTTGCCACAGGAGAGGGTACTTTTTGTAGGAAAGAGGAAATGTAAGAATGGGAAGTGGTGCTGAGTGTTGGTGAATCACCTTGGGTGGTGGTCAGGTTTAGTCGTGGGAAATGAATGCAATAAGAGGTGGGGCACAAAACACGGTTGGACATCCAGGATTTGTGAGTGAAACACGATGACCAATCCTACTTTCATATTTATCAACGTGAGTCAATTTCATCAATGTACACCAAACAGTATTCATTTTATTAGGGAGTATTAGGTAACTGGCTATTAAAGGGCAGGGAATAGGAAACAGGAGGTGTGATGGGACAGGTGAGTTTAATATGTTAAAGATCTGTCATATGTTAGTGTCATGCTGATTCTGTAATGATCACTAAAGGTGCATAAAGAAAGAATTTTTACATCTGTCATTGAAAGAAGCTTAATTGTGGATGGAAGGATTTTTTGTGTACCATAAGTAATCAGATTAAATGCCATGCACAGGATGCCACACATATCATAGTTAAGGGTGTTATTACACTGTGAAAGTTGTGATAGAGTTTCATTTAACTTCCCCTGTTGTTTGAGAAAGATTCCTGTGTATCTCTGATCAAATACTCCTACATTTGATATGATATCACATGTGCCATACTATCAAGTGTGCCTTGCTATATCATGCTTACTGTATATTTGCAACTTAATTAGGAATATTTAACTTTAAATCTGAGGAGATGATTTTTTTAACTATTCAAGTATGAACAGGCATACTGTGTTATCTCTTCACCATGCAGCTGTAAAATTTGCAATATAATTCTTTGACTATATGTTTGCCACAGGAGAGGGTACTTTTTGCAGGTTGAGCTCTAGGCTTCAGCTCTATTTTCAGCTGACTAATGCATTTATCAGAAAAATTGCCTTTATTTCCAGATAAGGCATAGAAGATGCCTTCAAAAACAAAATTGGCTGGTGTCTTAACTTTATTTCCATTCAATGTCACCAGAAAAGTACATTTTTTCAGTTTTTTTTAATGAGAAAAACTAATGAAATCAATTTTTTGTATATTGTGGTAGGTACCTATTCTACACCCATAACAATATTTAAAATAATGTTTTCTCATGTCCTTTCACAGTCAGTGTCAAGCAGGAGTCAGCTATTTTACGTGCCACTGTGAAGGAAAATGCCCCTCCTGGAACGCATGTCATCACCCTGTCAGCCACTGATCCAGATGGACCTGATTCACAGTTGACTTATGCAATTGCTGGAGGTGCAAGAGACAATTTTGTGGTGGATTCTGCCAGTGGGGAGGTCACTGTTGCCAGGGAGGCCAACCTTCGACTTGAAAGACTTGGTGAGAGTTATTTAAATAAAGTAAATGTATCTAGTTAGATGATGGGGGTCATCTCTCTATTTCTTGCATTATATTCATTGTACAGAAGTCATTAATGGAGTTGTGACCTGGTTTTTTGTTTTCGTAATGGAATTTCCACATTAAAAAGAAATAATGATGATAAACTGTGGTCATATTGGAAATATTAAGTTAATTATGCATTAATGGCTTTAAACGGACATCTTTTTATGCTGTGCTGAGAAAGGCTTACTACATATCATCTTGGCTTTGATTGTGATCCCAGGTAAAATTATTTAGCCTGTAACTACTCTGAAACTTCTTAAACTAGTTTATTACTGCTCTGAAAGCTTAGTATCTGATCAGGAAGTGGTCTGTTTCTGGTCTGAATGTGAAACAGCTTTAAACATCTTTAAAATCCAGGCCAATTCAGTCCACTTACAGACCACTTCCTGAGCATGGTTCCTCACTTAAAATATTCCCCATCACAAATCGTCCCATTTTCACAATATTTCAGAACATGGTGGTGCTGTTGGTTTGCCTGAGTATGGGGTGATAGTGACAGCAATAGATTCTGGTTCTCCTGCAAGAGAGACTGGCACTGCAACACTAGTCATCACTGTGGAAGATGTCAACGATCAACCCCCTCGGTTCCCTCGAGCTTCAGCAAATGAGTCATATGTTCGGCAAGTGTTAGAGAGGGCAGCACCAGGAACTTTTCTGATACGCCTTCATGCTGAGGATCCAGACTCTGATGCCATGCTCAAGTACTCTCTCGTGCAACCAAAATCTGCAACTGATCATGCTGGCCTGCCATCAGTATCGTCAAAAGCATTTGATCTCGATACAGCTTTCAAGTAAGGAGTTTCAGAAGACTATTCATATAGCTATTGTAGTTATTGTATGAAGATGAGATCTAGTTTTCATGCTTAACACTTTCAAGCCCAAGCCTTCTGTAGCTCGGGCTAGGTGATTGCTTGCAGCATCGCCTCCTCCAGCTAGCCCAATTCATTATTGTAAAAATGTCTTGTGCCTGGAGTTCTAATGCTATTGCCCAGGCCATCCTTCTGGGTGCATCTCTCTTCTTTTAGAGTGGAGCTGTGTCATATCTAGAATTATGTTCTTGGAGGAGGTGGGGGGGGACTAATATTTTTTTATATAATTTTTGATATAATTTTTGATAGTTGAAGTACTCGGCCAGCCTAATGTGGGGCCCAGCTAAGAAATTTTTTGAAAATGAATACAATAAAACTGTATTTTCAATCCCTTTTTGCATTGTTATATGATATTTTGCTTGCTATTTTTTAATTGATAGTAGTGCTTTTAACAAAGTTGCCACTGGGGAGGGGTGCGGGCAGGGTTGTTCCATTCATGTCCCCTCTGTTAAATACTCCCATTAAGGCTGTCTCCTGTATTGGCCTGTAAACAAGCTTTCTTGCTGGTCAAAGTAAAGCAAATTTATTATGTGTAGAATCCATTAGTTTTGTTTAACAAACACGATACAAAAAATTATCTGCAAATATTCAATACTTTGCTTACTTTATGCACTCAGATGCTTATTTCATGCTACACTATTTTCAATGCTTAAAAAAACTTTTTTTTATAGAATCAACAGGACAACAGGGGAATTGTTTGTGGCAGGGCCTCTATCCCACCAAGCAGCTGCAGTTATCACCTTAACTGTGGAAGCAAGAGATTTAAATGCAATGGAACAAGTTGATGAACAAATAGATCAGGGTAGAGTATTTTTTTCCATTTTCACTTTTTTATTAATATGCCCTTGATTGCTGCTGATTTTAGCCTATATTACCACATTTAATGCAAAATTCCAATATAATTAATGTTTCACTATTTTCAGTTGAAGTCACCATATATGTGGAGGCATATTCCGATGACTTGCCAGTGTTCTCAGTTGTGTCCCTGACTCCTGGAGTTAGCGGTTCCACCTTGGTAGGAGAGCAAAGAAACCAGGTAGCTAACGAGACTGGTGATACGAGCAAGAATGGGACTACTACAACTATTCAAGTGTTTGTTCCTGAAGAGAGGGAAGTTGGGTCACTGTTACTGCAGATAGGGGCCTATGATCCCATCCTGGGTCAACCAGTAAATATCCTGGAAAAAGTCCCAAACTCTGATCCGGAGGATTTTGTGTCAGTCTCATCACCTTCTGGACAGATCAAGCTGAATCGACCGATTGACTATGAGGAAATGGACGAGAAGGTAAGTGCTGGAAATTTTTAGTATCTCGAGCGAAATGACTATGTTAAGCTTATCCAAGATAATAGTATCGTTGACAGTTATAAATGCAGCCAATTTGAAAAAAAATATTCAGTGACAATTGTGGAATGAATTCCATGACCCACGCTTTGATTCCATGGCTCAATCTTTGATTGTGGCCTTTATTTAAATCGTGCAAGTACGAAAAAATTGTTTACTTTTCAGTTCTTTCCTAGCCAAGTAAGTATACATGTTTCAACTGCACTATTATCTTGAACAGACACAAGTTTGTGAATTTGAGTCACCCTCTTTACTCCTATTTGAATTTTGCTGATAAACTGCAACTTTTAAGAGTCAAATACTGCACTTTCCCAAATAGTAGTACTTAATTCCAATTTTTAGTGGAACCCATGAAACATTCAATGGTTTTTGGAAAAATAGTCATTTAGAAGATATTCTTCCATAAATCACCAACAATCCTCACTTTGTTAGTGTAACTTTGTAATATATTGTTTTAAATAAAACTACCCACTAAGTTTTGAAATTACTGCCATTATTTTAACCGTTTTTCAAACATGGCAAGGTCATTTATCATTGGAGTACACTCCAATTATTATTCTGGAGAAGCAAAATACATTTCAAAGGTCAATTTTCTGTGCCAGACTAAGGCTTTCATAGCTGTATATAGTTTTCTGGAGAGGCGGCATGCAGTGTAAGTCCTCCTCATAAATTTTGTGGGCATCCATTCTGCTGCATTAAATAGTCTCTTGCCTCTGAAGGAAACCTATATTATCTCCTGTCCACTTTGCAAATTTTGCTTTTTGGTAGTTCATCATAGAAAACTTCTCCATTGTTTATTATATCTGGTTACATTAACACATTACATTTTCATTTGTATCTTTCTTGACAGGTAATAAAGCTAAGAGTGAGAGCAGTTGCAGATGACAGAGTGCGTTCTAGTGAAGCTCTTATCCTCATCAATGTGGAGGATATTAATGACAACAATCCAGAATTTTCTCAAGAGGTATGTATGTACATCCAAAATTTAAATTCTTAGCACTATGCATCTCACCAAAAAACTTCATTGTGACTTGGGAATTTTAAGATAACTACACGTTCTTCCGTCACAATTTCTAAATTCTAAGCATGTTCACATGTATCAATTTTATTTTAAAGCTAACATCTTTTTATTCATCCATTTCATATTCTTTTGCTTGAACAATGATTGCTGATTTTCTTCTTGTCATTGTTCAGGGGATCTATTTCACCAGTTGCGTTGCATTCTCGTGTGTGAATGAGGCAATCTTTCTCTTCTTATATTTATGCTTGGAAATCATCAGTCTTTCAATTTCCACTACTGGTAGAAAATGGATGCATGCCAACCAAAATCAATTGTTTTACACTATGCTTTGGAAAACCTTTTATCATCTTGAAAAAAATTGCATGTGGTGATTTCCCAATGATAAGGTAGGCTTGTGACCTGATTCTTGTGACACTTCATCATATATGTATTGACATATTTGTTTATGGAGAGAAGTCCCCTCAGCTGTAAATATTAGTATGTGTATGTATTTCTATTTCAATGCATAGAACTTCTTTTACCGGTAGATTACCCCCAATGTTATGCAAATTTGCAAAATGAAGAAATTCATGTGACCTTTGTCTTACAAACCTCTCTGAGTGTGCCTACTCAGGTTTAATTTTTTCTTCCATTTTTATAGGTATATAAGGCTCACATTCCAGAGTCAGCACGATATCCTGAACAAGTTGTGACCGTGTCAGCAATGGACAAAGATTCTGTGTCCACATGGGGTACTGTGACATACTCTGTCTCTGGTGATGGAGCAAATCTATTCTCGGTGGATAATAGCACTGGGGTTATAAGGGTAGCCAAAGGAGCAACTTTGGATCATGAAACTAAACCTCAAGTTGATCTCCTTGTGACAGCAACTGATAGTGGACAAAAGAACTCTCAATCTGTTCGTGGACTTCAGCGTAAAGCTACAGCAATTGTAAGTCAGTGTTACATATTAAAAATAAGTATTTTTTTCTCTCTTTGAGTGTTCAAATATTTTTGGCAATGTATGTATAGGCCTAGAAAGTTTTTACCCTGTTGATAAAATCAGCATCTTATTCCTTATTCAAGCTTGGCTAATGAACCTATTGAACTGCCCTAAAAATTTCAATCTGGCTTTTGTAGTGCCAATTTCCAAAATTTGAATTTTTGAATGGCATATAGCCATATTTTTAAATGATTTTATCATTATGATAGAATTTGGTCTTCACAAATGCTTGAATTATAGGTTTTCAAATCAAAACCATTTCTCATCAAACCTGTTAATGGTCAAATAGCTAGCCCTAATTTTGCTAGAGTGGAGAAAATGCTAATGCAACATTCTTAGATATAGATCAAGATTGATGTACTTTGAAAGCTAAGCTCTGTTACTGACAAGATTCTGAAATTAGAAATTTTCCTCTCATGATGTTCAACATTTAATTCATCACTGCAAAGACAGTCCAGTGTCAGTAAAAACTGCTGTGTTTAGAGATGGGTAAATTACCATAATTTTCATTTGAGGTAAATTACGGTAATTTTTTAAAGTGACCCTAATTTTCCAGTATATTTTAATTTTCAGGAATTGATAGCTAACGGAGGATTCAATAGTAAATGATTATCAACATTTAAACCGTTAGTATTGCTACACTAATGAATTAAAAGTAAAGAAAATGTAAAAAAATACGACAGGTCATTTGCAATTTGGCTTTCTTTTGTCAGAGTATGAGAAATTTTCATTAAAACCATTCAAATGAATGCCCCACAAATATTCCAGAAGTAAAAATCATGAAAGTATTCCACGAGTGAGTTGTGCATGTCAATATTTATAATTAAGCCTGAGTAATATATATATAGACTTAAAATAATATGTTTGGAATACATATATGTATCAGAATGAAAAATATCTGAAACATTGGTGAATATCACCAAAAATTATGGTAATTTTCAGGGGTTGCTGTAAATTATGGAAAATACCACGGTAATGTACAAAAATTACCATGGCAATTTTAAGAATGGCCCATCTCAAATGTCTCTACTGATTTGAATATCTCGAAAAAAATCTCTCTCTCTTTCAATTCGAAACTTTCTTTGGTATGTGTTAGGTCACGATTGAGATCTTGGATGTGAATGACAACCCACCTCAGTTCATTGGTGGCGCTCACCCCTTGTCTGAATCACTGTCCCACAACGACCCTCTGCTGCACTTGAAAGTGGAAGAGGAGGTTGTTTTGTTCTCTGCAGTTGTTCCTGAAAATGTCCCAGTGGGATTTGTTGTTGCATCACTGCGTGCAACAGATCCTGATAAGGGCCCTGGAGGAATTGTGAATTATGACATTGCTAATGAAGGAGAAGGAAAAGGTATGATAGTACCTACTAAATCATTATTTAGACTATTTATGACAAAAATCATGCTGTTATGGTAATCACTACTTTCAACTCATTGTGGTTTGGTGCCCTTTATGTGTGACTCTGCCCAACCTGAATGAAATCTGTATCTGGGCCTTCTACCTTTAGTTTTTCTACTGGAAAGGTAGAAGCATGCAATGATATACGCTAGCTCTTCAAAAACTTCTACAGAAATATTGTGTCAACCTTCTGTAATGCAGATTATCAACAATAATTGTAAACAGTTCTAATTACGTTCCTTATGAGAGGATAAAACATGAATTCTTAACCTCATATTTGGTACGCTTGGCCTTCAAGCTTAGGTGATTAAACCATGAATTAATATATAAGCAAACATTATGTGTTTAGTTCATTTAATTGATGCTACAGTCTGTTGATCACATTAGAGGGAAGGATGTTGTGTAAGCAAAGAAGGGGAAGGAAGAGAATAGATGTTCTTGACATGATGAAGAGAGGCAGTGCATATGCTGAAATAAGAAGAAAGAAATTGTGTCGCAGGATAGTCTCATCATCATTGGTTGCTCAATCCTGCTAGTTTCCTCACTCTCTGGAAGTTCTTATGTACTTTCCTCTTTACTTGGCCTATGCATATTGTTGTGCTTGAAGGTTTGAGATACAGCGTAAACGTAGCCAGACCGTTCGAGCGGTTATACAGTCCAACTGTGAGAGAAAACCACATTCACGGCAAAGCTCTCTTGTGGGGTTTGTTAGACACCAAAGAGTGTAACTCAAGTGTTGGTATGAACAGAGAAGTTTTATTGAGCATCTCATCGACCGGCAGCATAGCAGACTGCCAACAGATTCCCCCTTCACCAGTATTTGACCGGCATTATATGTATGGCGAGATCCAGGCAGACCAAGCGTGGGAACATCTCAACTGGGCCGCTACGGTACCAGGCCTCGTGACCCATTCCCAAATTTGAGACTCAGAAATAGCTCATTTCTATTTGTCGTCCTTTCGTCGATGAATCCCAGACCTTAATACCCAGGTCGTAATGGTAAAGTTAATGGAGGGCAGAATGGCAACCCGCCATTACAATATGTCCCTTGGCCTTCCTCTTGAATATGCAGTCTCGTATTTGCAGATAGGTGTTTGTGCTTGTAAAATCTAGATTTCTATTTTTCTTTCATTTAAGGTAGCTAAATCCTAATAATAATAATAAGCTTCAAAAACTCCTGCTGGGTTTGCATATTGGGTTGCCTACCATCCTACCTCTATTCTAGTTGGTATATTTGAAATGCATCTCTAGGAAACATCGCTGGGCCAGGTTATCATATGCTGAATAACCAGCACTTGATTACTTATAACCGGGGTAGTATTAGCCTCCAGAAGTGAGAATCCACTGTGGAAATCACTTGGGGAGGTTTGCTTTGTTTTGTTTGATGTGGGTTGCATCCGCCCCTGGTAATTGCTGCTCACAATAAGTGTCAATAATGACAAAAATAAAAATTGTATAAATATTTTGGGAAATGAAAGGAATGTATTTCTGCTCAAGTAAAATGGCTGTAAACATTGATTACTGCAAAAATATGGATTGGAAAAATCGAATGGAAAAAATAGAATTTGGAAATAGAACCAGATAATTTCTCTTATGTTAAATTTTGACTTATCTGTTTAACAGCAGACTTCAGTGCATGCTGCTTCATCAATTTCTCTTTTGTGTTATTTCCCTTGAGGTAATTTTTAGTGTTAGTTTATCAACATGGAGGGAAGGTTAATGATGTAATTGCCTAATGTACCCAATTCTCGGTCAAGTTACACATTTTAATATCCAAGGACATTATACCTAATGGATATTTCTACTCATTGTGAGTTGAAGCTGAATATTCATGTTTGTTCTAAACATTAAGAAAATTCATTTTAAAATAATATTTTTCTCTCTGTCCTCATTTATATTAATTTTTACCAACAGGAACCACGGTTGCAGTGTTTTCAACATCAGGATAGGATTGTAATGTCAAATCTTTTTTTAACTAAAATATACATATGAGTGTTTGTCAGTTCAAAAAAGTAACTCCCACTTACCATTCATGGGGTATATTTACACAATGTGTTATTAAGTTCTTCTCGGACTCATCATTTCATGTTTTTGTTTTAGGCCTGTTTGAAGTCAACAAGAGTACAGGAGATGTGAAGACTATAAGGGCATTGACGGGAAAAGGCAGAACAGAGCCATATTCCATCATCATACGGGCATCTGACAGAGGTGCATCACCTCTCTATTCTGATGCAGTCCTCTCAGTACTAGTCGGAGATGTGGCCTCAAATGATGGCGTGCCTCATTTCATTCGGCCCACTCAGTCAGAAGTGGCTCGAATCCCTGAGGTCAGTTCTTTGGGATTAACTTCAAGAGTTATGGTCAAATCATATACTGTTTGTCATTTGCTTAAAGTTTACAACTGATTTAATTTTTGGCCTTTGGCATTAAATTCATGACTCAATATTTTTTTCCAGAATTCTCCAATCGGTTCCCCAGTGTTTAAGGTGAAGGCTTCTGACCCTGATGACCCTAATACTCCAAATGGAAGAATTTATTATAGATTTCTGGATGAAGGCAAGACAGGGAGTGATACCATGACTTTCTCTATCAGTGAGTACTATATTATTGTATTTTTTCATTGTTATAATTATTTGTTCACCTAAAGAAGGGAATGATCAATGGGATCATTAATCATGGGCTGATATTTAGAGCCGGTGTAAATCATTTAAATGGCATAATTTTCAAAATTCCAATATGGCTTCATTCCTTTGTTGGATCCATAGCTTAATTATGAAGGAGAGTACTTTGATTCAGGCCCTTAAGCAATGTTGCCTGTGTATCTGCAGAATAGCCACAAAAATTCCATGGCTGCTACTTGGAATGAAATTGCATTCATGCTATTCATGAAAATAGCTATTGATATGTCAATGCATCAATTGATATGTGATATTTTTTTAACCTGTGTGTCATAGGTGTAACCCAATCCAATGTCAAACCAGAGTCATTGCTCCTTGCTCACATTTTGCAATTCTGAATGTCTAAGAGGTGACTCGAGGTCCCTATTGCATTTGCTAGCTGACAGTTATGATAAGGTACTTTCTGTACACAATTTTGAATTACCAATAGCATCCTTCTGGATAACAGTATTGTTGCCTGAGTTTGAAACAAGGCCACTCTCAATGAAGGTAGGCAATGAAGTGATAATGAAAAATATTTATTAACAATTGCATGGGTTGAAATGGCTTGATAGACTTAAAGTTTTGATAAGTCGTGTTTGCATCAAAACAAAAAAGTGTGCACTTCAAGACTATTAAATTAAGAAAAAAAATAAAAATCTGGAAAAGGACCACCCTCGCATATATTTTCGGCTCATTAAGTCATTCCATATAAATGAATTTCCATTACCCACACATGGTCTTGTGTGGTGGTAATGAAATAATGGCATGTCAGTGGTTTATGTATGGTACCCTAAGTGTAGATTTTAACCAAACTCTGGGCAATTCTAATTACAGATAGAGATTCTGGCTTGATTACCACCAGAGGACAGCTTGATCGAGAGAAGAAAGATCGCTACACACTAATACTAGAGGCATCTGATGGAGGAGAGCCACCACAGCAAGCCTCAAAAGTCTTAGATGTGATAGTGGAAGATGTTGATGACCACAAGCCAGTCTTCAAAAGATCTCTGGTATGCATGATATTGATTTAATTGCAATTTGAAAGATTTCATTAATCCCTTATCAGCAGCTAGAAAAACTACATTAGGCCCTTATGAGGGATTTCTCAATATTTTAATAATCGCTGAAGTGACTTCATTTAGTTAAGAGCATATGAATCTCATAGTAAAATACCTTCTCATTTCTGACCATTTTCCATTCTCTTTTTTTCGTCATGGCTTTTATTTTGTTCCTAAGACAATGTGAAATTCCTTCACTATACCTTCACTGTTTCAGATTGAAGAACCCACAGTCTTTCATGTGAGGGAGGAAATTGAAGAAGGAACTGTCATAGGAAGTGTTGCTGCCATCGATGAAGATATTGGAAACAATGCCAAAATAGACTATCGTATTATATGTAAGTTATTGTTTCCATTATTATTTCATTCAAAATTATGGTGTTCTGTGGCTATGCAAATCTATCATCGTTCTGTATTTTTTCCCTTTTCACACCGATGTACCATCAGTTACATGTATACTGATAAAATGAGCAATCACCAAAGCTTAAATGATAGATGTTAACTTACCTCAGTAAGGGTCTCAAAAATGATAATGTCTTGAAATATGTGATGGGTGATGAAAACACATGTATCAAACAGTATCCTATTGCAATCCTATCCAAGGTGAAAAGTACCTTCTCGTTACTTTTCGTTTTATGGTACAAGTTGAGTAGTACCTCCTCAGTAAGATCGCAATCAGATAATGAGGATATAATATTCTTTTCATATCTAATATCACAGAGTACTCTATTCAGATACTCAGAGTATTACTCTATGCTAATATGTATTATTAATGGGGATATAATGTGTGTCATAGGTGTAAACCAATCTGGTGTCAAAATGCTACCTCCTCATTTCAGAATAGCTATTTTTTTGTAAAGGAAAAGGTAACTTCTTGTGTAGAGGGCAGTATGTTTCATTATAGCAGAGTGCATGTGTGATTGCCCATGTAAAACTCCTTCTCCAGCACTTATAGATTTTATGACAATGTAATTACTGTCTGAGCTCCAGTACCAAAAATGGTTGAATCCACGGCCACCAGCATAGGAGGCTGTGTTGAGCACCTGCTGACATACGTGTGTATGTCTTTTCTGACAACCTTTGCTGATATCTCTCCTCCTCCTCTCTTCTTTCCCTTTTGCCCCCACCTTTGCCCGGGTCACAAGGAAAAGGATAGATTTGGGTCTAAGGAACCCCTCACTGTTGAACATATCTAGCATATTCCACTTTACTGTAGGTTTATTTGCTCTCCCTTCTCAATATCCTGGCAGATTTACAATATAGATCTTTAGAAAATTTAGAGGTTCTAAAGGTAGCATAGAGTTTTACCTTATGTGATTTACTAATTGCTTTTGTTTACATTTTGGCAGATGGAAATGAACAAGGGCTGTTCAAAATATCCCGAGCCGAGAATAACCAAGGAGTGATAAGCACTGCAGGACGCATTAACAGAGAAGAAGCAAGTGTTCACAACCTTGTCATTAAATGTTTTCCTGCATCTGAATCTCTGGAATATCCTCACAAGCCTTTCAATTATCAGGTGGGAATTGCTGGCTCTATTAGTACCTACAAGTATAAGCCTCTTTTAGTTATCAGCCTGTGTACAGTGATTTTCCAAAGAAGCTCCTGAGAAAGAGTATCTCTTCATTTGTGATGAGAACGTCTTGTTTCTCAGCTAATGATTCTTATTGTAAATTGCATCTTAAATCATATACATATGTGCTGAAATAGTTTTGGAAGGTAAGAGATGAGAAGTTAAATTGTCTTTATGAGGGTGACCATTACTTTTTGGCAAATATTTTACATTCTACTCTGAATATTTAAACCAATGAGATATAGCTTAATAATTCAGAATGAACCATGAGCAATAAATGCAGCAGAGAAACAAGGGGAATTTGAAATCGGTTGAATGCATTTTATTGGGCCTTTACCTCAATGGGTCATGTAATCTGATAATCATGTGAAGGTATTAATCTCAAATATCTGTTATATTTTAGGATCCATCAGAAATTCAAGTGAAAGTTATTGTGAGTGATATTGATGACAATAGTCCTGTATTCACCAAAGGAAATATCACTGTAGGTAAGTAATTGATAGGTTAAGCAAAGTTATCCCTCAGTGACACAGTTAAAATCTGTTTGTTATCTTAAAGGATGAAATAACAATTGCTGTATGAAATTTGATTAGGATTTTCCTTACCCTAAACATTTGTGCAATCACTTGGGTGGTGTTTGGACCATCATTTGATTTTTGAATAAATTATTCTGATTGCCTACAAGTGAGTTTGAAGGGTTGAATTGAATTATCCATTAGCCATTGTGCTCTGGTGCTTGACAATTGAGAAATAGTAAGAAAACCATTGATGGTCCTAACACTGCCACATGATCGCAAATTGGAGCCAAAAAGGAAGGTTAATATGACTCTGAGATAGCCTCAAATGTTTCAGTATAGGTCAGAAACATATTTGTTGCAGAAGTAGGTATTGATAAAGCTTAGAAATCCCAGATAAAAACAATGGTATGCAACCATTCTGAAAAACTAATACCTGATCTGGGAGTGGCCTGTAACTGTACTGAACTGGTCTGGATTAAAAATATGTTTCAAGATGTTTAAAATCCAAACCAGTAACTAGAGATGGGCCATTCTGAAAATTACCATGGTAATTTTCGTATATTAGCATGGTGTACATATACTGCAGCCCCTGAAAATTATCCTAATTTTTGGTAATATTCACCTCCATCTCAGGTATTTTTCATACCGATATGTTCAAAATGTATTATTTTAGTTAAGTGTATATATATTTCACACTATCTTAATTAACAATTAAAGCTCGTACAACTCATTTGTGGTATATATTCACTTGTAGAATATCTGTAATGCCTTCATTTGAACAGTTTGTACAAAAATTTCTCATACCAACAAACGAATACCAATTTGCATGTGAGCTGCCTTATTTGTTTTGAGGTTCTCTCCATGTCTATTGTGTTAATGTGGCAATAGTTATGGTTTAGATGCAGTTAACACCTTGCTATTGCTGTTGGATTTTCTATTAAATCTTCTAGTAGCTATTAATTCCAGAAAATTAAAAATTACCGGAAAATTACTGTAATTTACCAGGGGAATTTACCTCAAATGAAAATTATGGTAATATACCCATCTTTACCAGTAACAGACCACTTCCAGATCAGATATTAGTCTTTCAGAGTAGTTAAAGCCTAGTGAGAACAAGTTGGTAGGACGTATGCCCACATAGCACAAAATATCTATAAAATATCTAATACGTCTTTTGCTAATATTTAGAAAACACCTTGTAATAACTTGTAGACATCTTCTAGACATATTGTAGATATCTGAATGTCCGCTTTTCCTATATCTACAAGATATCTTGAGAAGATATTTTCTAAACATTCATATTCAAATTGGACCCCCTGGGAAAATTCAGGATAAATGACTTAAGGCCTGGTTACACGATACATTAACCCATACGTGTTCATGTACAAGTTCATGAACGAACATATATAACAGTAGAAGTAATAGTTGCTAGTAGCAACATGTAGTTTATACAGAGTTGCATAATTATCTAAAATACATACTAATAATCAATTTAAATATCTCCGGTTATTTTAAAAATTAAGAAACTTTTAAAAATGAATCTATAATTTTAAACCTTTACCTTCATTTTAATATCTATTAAAACAAAGCAGCTGCCCTATGGCCATCGATCGAGGTGCTTAAACATTTATCCTTTAACCCGTTATTTTGTTCAAACTATTCAACTTTGATATCCAGAATTTTGGGATCTCATAGCTATTACGTAGGTCTATCATTTTTTATTGTTTCAAGATGCTGAGGTTTAAACCTGCTGAATAATTAAATAATGAAAAATGAGCGATTTCTTTGTTTAAATCGACCTTCTGGATTAACTAATAGTTGGATTTTGATCGGGTTACTACCAATTCGTAGAATTTTTTATCTTCTACAACTTCTGTTGGAAAAGTTATTGCCTTAACTTCGTATTTTTCATTGTATCATTTAAAAAACGACTTTTCTTAACTTTAAATCGCTTTTATATACATTTGCCAGAAGAATTTCCCTTGCTTTTTTGGTGCACATGTGTACAATGACTTCATCTATCCATCCACCAAAAAGCATAGCAGTTACATTTTTTTTAGATTCCGGTGTTTTTTGGCTAATTGCACTAGACATATAATAAGAGTCGTCGCTCAAAATAGACATATTCTAGACATCTAGTAGATATTTAAAATATCCAAGACATTGAAGACATGCTGTAGATATTTTGTGCTATGTGGGTGTGGAGACAACATGGATATGAAGGTGGAAATTTGGTGAAAATCATTGGTGGAATTCATATGAATGTGGCCACCAAATCCACAAAATTTCCACCTAGATGCCAAATTTACATGTGGGATCCACATTGGTCCTATGTGGATTCCACATCATACCCGCATGGATTCCACCAAAATCTTTTGACCTACTATAATTTCCACCAGGGATCCACTTAAACTCCACGTGGGTCCTGCTTCAATTCCACGATGAAAATTTTGATTTTAGGCATTTATTTTATGATCCTTATAGTTATCCATAAGGACACACCTCGCTTACTTAGTTGAGTTTTTACACAATTCCAGGAATTTCTATTTCCACATAATTTCCACGGTGGGTAATTGATGAAAATAATGAAAATTTTTACCTCCACCAAATTTACCAATGGTGGATTCCACATTGGTCCCTCGTGGAACCACGGACATGTTCTTCCTGGGAGAACAATTTCAGAGTAGTTACTGACCAAATATTTTAACAAATACCAGGGATATCTTATCTTTGTTGCAGTGTGTTCTCACACATAAGCCTTGTGTATTATCTCATAGTTTTTCACCAACCAATCATTCATTCCAGGTGTACGTTTGAATGTCCCCGTTGACACTCCAGTGGTAAGGCTGGAAGCCAAGGATGTTGACTCAGATTCAGGACCTATACACTTTAATTTGACCAGTGCATCATTTTCCACCCTATCTGGATTGCCATCGCCATATAACATTGATGGACCTTCAACAAACACAGCTCCAATTGATGTATTTCGTCTTGGCCTTGAGGATGGAGAACTAAGGACTGCTCTGAGTCTTGTGCCTTATGCTGATGGAGTATTTACTCTTTTGGTCACTGCAACTTCAGTCAGTCCAACTCCAGAAACAACATCCGAGTCAAATATGACCACGCCACTGCTTCGCAGACAAGCTAATGCAACGCTAAAGGTAAGTACTTTGCTAAGTTAGGCATTTTGAAATTGTATATTTGGTGTGCTTTACTGCTTCAATAAATGGTTATGTGATTTGACCACCTATTTCTAATACAAAAATTATTTTGTGAGCTGTGTTTAGATTGATCCTAGTTTTCTGAGCTTTGGAACCCTAGATCTTCTAGATCCAATGGCCTAGTCCTTGTTCTCATGTTTAGGAAATTAACAAGTTACAGACATACTCCTCCTTGTTTCAATTTTGTCAACTGTCCAGCCTCACTTTTCACACCAGCATACCATTATCTTGATAGGATTAAGCTATAGCTAAATTTTAGAACCTAGCTTTTAAACCCCTGAAATTATTACGCCTGTAACTTGTTAATTTCCTAAACATGAGAACAAGGACTAGGCCATTGGATCTAGAAGATCTCAGGTTCCAAAACTCAGAAAACTAGGATCAATCTAAACACAGCTCATGCAAAATAATTTGTGTATTAGAAATAGGTGGTCAAATTACATAACTAATGCTCAAAATTTTTGTCTTAAAAATTCTAACTATACAAGATCATTCATAATTCATGCTCCATTTGTTTGAAGTTACTTAACATGGTTACAAAACACTTGTGAAGTTTTTTAAATGCAATTTAAAAATTTGGGTTTCATGCAAACACACAGAAATTTACTGATTAGTATTGCTTATGTACTAACCAGTTTAGGATATCCTTTTAGTAGATGTTATTGATGGCCTATGTCAGAGAATCAAAACAAATGATTGAATGAGACTTACTTGCTATTTATGGAGCATCAAGCAGTGACCTCAATCAGTAAGCCCATGTCCCAGGAATACTAAACCCAAAATCACTTTTAACTCAGAATTTAGATTTACAATTTTTCATCACAATGCACTACTAAAGGTCTATAAAAAGTTTTGAAACATCTTTGTATTGATTGTATTGCTATGTGTTTTATGAAAATTAAATGTCAGATGTTGATTTAGAATGCAAAGAAAAAAGGTTTGAGATTACAGTATTTTCAAACATTTTTTTATTTAGGTCTTTGTGCTTCGAGAGAGGGATCTGCTGAAATTTGTTTTCTCTAAGCCACCAACTGAAGTCCGTCAAACTCTTCAGGAGTTTCAGCAGGCTGTTGAACAAGCTCTTTTACTGCCTTCAGTTTCTCTGAATGTTTATGATGCTCAGTTTCACTCTAAAGGAGATGGTAGCTTAGATTTTGGAAGCACGAGGTTAGTATATGGTGCCCTCATTGTCCACCTAATTTTCTCCATTAATTATCTCTAATAATATTCTTGCTATGAAAGACATCGACTTTATTATACATTGTGTAATATGGAAATACTACGCCTGCTTTATTGCCCTGTATTGTGGTGAAAATAAGTTGTTAGCCCCTGTAATATGACTCCTAAACTCTTGTGGTAGATATCTAAAAAAGGCCATGTTATTTGTTCAAAATAACCTCTAGGAGTCAGTGGGGCATTTAATGTTTATTTTTTCTTCAATGGTGTGTGAACCCTCGTGATATATTAATGATAGAATTCTAATATCTCATATTTGAAGATCTAATTTTGTATTTTTTTGTTATAAGATCTTGACAATATAGCCACCTATTAATTGCAAATGAAATCCCATCTACAAGATGGCTTCAGACTATTCATCAGCCTTATATTACTTTCAGCTCCTGCTTCCAGTTGGTAGGGAAGGAATCTTATGATTTGGCTGAAATGGAGTCCCTCCTCAATGATCCAAACAATGCAGAGCTGGATAGGGTGTACAAAGAATACGGCGTACAAGATGTTCAGGTATGTGGATAATAATTTATGGGAGGAGATAAATAGATTTTTTACCATGACTAAATAGAAAGTTCATATTTCTGCTGTTTCGCCAGAGGAAATTGGCACTTTTGCTCCCTGTTGTGTTCATGTTACATCCAGAGATGTGCCATTCTTAATAAATTGCTGTGGAAATATTTATAAATTACTGTGGTATTTTATGTTATTTACTGCAGTCCCTGAAAAAAACCATAATTTTTGGTAAAATTCACCTACATCTCAGATTTTTTTACACCAATATATTCCAAATATATTATTTTAAGCGAAGTATGTATACATTTAATACATTCTTAATTATGAATAAAGGCACATACCACTCATTTGGATAATATTTTTACTTGCAGAATATTTGTGGGGCTATCGTTTTCAACTGTTTGAACAAAAATTTCTCATACCAATCCAAAGAATGCCAAATTACCTTTGGGCTGCCGTATTTGTTTTTAAATTTCCTTTACTTCTAATACATCAATGTAGCAATAGTACTGAATTATATGTCATAAACCCCTTACTATTGACTTTCCAATTAAATCCTCTATAAGCCATTAATCACAGAAAATTAAAAATACCAAAAAATTAGAATAATTTTTGAAAATTACTGTAATTTACCTCAAGTGAAAATTACAGTAATATACCCATCCTTCGTTACATCATGTTTGGTTATTCTAGCAATGACTTATTTACATAACTATAAATCTTACTGTATTCATACATAGATAAATCCTGCGGTATTAAAATACATTAATTGAAACTTCAAATTAGTGAATTATAGTGAATAATGATACATTACAGTTATTAATTAAGAATAATATCCCTTACCGTTCCATTGCGATGTGGAAAAAAATCGTGTATGCTACAGGGGAAAGAAGTTGGACATAGCTACCTGAGCCAAAAGCTTGGGTGGCAATATCATGTTTGTTGCTAAGCCTATTTAGTGATGGATAAATTACCATGAATTTTATTTAAGGTAAATTACAGTAATTTTCTAAAATTAGCATAATTTCTGGTAATTTTTAATTTTCTGCAATTAATAGCTAATAGAGGTTTTAATAGAATATTCATTAGAAATAGCTAGGGTTAACAGCATTCAAACTATGTATTACTATAGCTACATAAATATATTAGAAATAAATAAAATGTAAAAATAAATACAGCAGCCCGCAGAAAATTTGGTATTCTTTTGTTTGGTATGGGGAAATTTCATTCAAACAGTTAAAAATGATAGCCCCACAAATACACATTCCACAAGTAAAAATATTCCACAAATGAGTTGAGTGTGCCTTAATGTATACCTGATAATGTGTGAAATATATACTGGCTTGGCTTTAAATAATATATTTGGAATATATCGGCATGAACATATTTGAAACAGAGGTGAATGAATGAATGTGAAAGCTGAAACTTATGGTAATTTTCAGGGGTTGTGATGGATTATATTAAATACCATGGTAATTTTCAGAATGGCCTTTCTCTAAGCCTATTTACTTCCCTCCCTAGCTACACAATAACTATTTCTTCATTGAATTTGATTTTTTGTTTCCTTTATTGTCAAAGCTGAACATATTGCTTACAAGTTCTTTTTCTTTTTCAGAGGTGCGCACCTATAATTGCAAGGGCTGAGACATCATGGGTGCAGGCATGGGTATTAGCAATTGCCTGCTTTATTGGAGTTGCATCCATAATATCTACTTGTGTTTTGTGTTGCCCACAAATGAGGTACGTAATGTTTTGACTGTGATCTGTTTTGCAATTAAAGAACAGAATCTTCTGTTCAATTAGTGCAACCCACTGAGATGAACATTGGTGGATAATCACTCGAGTAGAATCGTCATTATGAAGTCAATTAGTGAGAGCGCAATATTTCCAATCCTAATACTTCGGAGCCTTTATTGCTAAATATATTCTTATATTATTATGCATTTATTTTCGTACAGAGTTTACTGAATATTAAAATCAGTTAGGATTAGAGGCCTTCCTTTTGATATCGTGTAACTCCATAGGACAGCAGATCTGCTGTCCTATGGAGTAATACGAGGGAATATGATCTCTCAAGGGATTATGATTAAGATTGATTCCAAATAATTAACTGAGCTGTTACAATATTGAACAGGAACTGATTTTATTTGGTGGCATGGTACACACATCCTGTTCGAATGTAGGGAGGCGAAGGCACTCTGGAAACGGGTAAACACAATAATACGCAAGTTATCGGGCTCGCACAACATAGCCCTCCACGACATCTACAGCGGATACCGGCCCGAAAAAGGAAAGTGGAAAGACTAATAAACTACCTCACCACGCAGGCAAAAAGTTCCATCTACCACTGGTTCACGGCAGTGGAGAAGGGAGAGAGGGCAAGGGCAGAGTACGTTCCCTACTTTGATAAAATCATGAAGAAAAGACTACTGAGGGAATACTCTCACAGTGTGGCCACTAACACCAAGGATAAATTTAAGGCTTTCTTGTGCCATAAAGAAGCCCTCTGCTCCCTGGGACCAGATAATGCCCTAATCACAAAAATGTAGGGAAGGGAAGGAATAACCAATGGACAGCTGGGCGGAACGGCATCTCCAGGTGCCACATGCACGGAGGGCTAGGGGGCCAAGGTTGCAGTAACCAGCCCCTTCGGTGGCCCCTCCCTGCACGTGGCGCCTGGGTCGTTGGTAAGCATAGAGTAGGAGCAGTTCAGCGAAACGGTGAATGAAAAAATGAAATGATGATGATCTTTTGAATAATGAAAGGAGGAGGAGACGGAAACCAAAACTCCAACCCGCTAACTGCGAAGAAAAATAATAATAATAACAGAGATCATTACACATCACAACACTTGGGTCGCTCAATCTGACACATCAAAATATCCAGTAAGGTTACTTACTGTATCCGTTTTACACTCTTTGAGATCTATGTATGTCTCTATTTCACAATATTAATAAAGTAAAATTACTATAATTCCACCGTCACATTCTTGATATGCATTCCTAAAGTTTTTTCTGAGTAAATTCCCCTCGAGAGTTAAAAGCATTAAACAGCAACACACATATCTTCATGTGTGTTGAGTTTCTCCTGCCAATTCTTTGATTTGTGTGCCTTTTGCATATGTGGGTACGACACAGCCGGCACATCTCTAAATGGGCTGATACATACTATCCCTGCAGTTTAGGGATAAGCCATCTGCTGGGTGGATGGGATATCTTTAAGCAAGGGATAAGATAGGGATACAATTGGAAGAATGAAGGGATATGAGGCAGTAGTTTGTCCACATAAAAAGGGATAATTGCCGTGCTATGATTAATTGTGTAGCCATTATGGCCATTACCCAAGTCTCTGATAGGCCACGGCTAGCCAATCAGGGACCCTATATCGTCAATAAATGACTACAGCACCACTACTGGCATTATATCCAACTAAACAAAATGGAGTGACTAGCGGTGCCATCTTATGGCAATACTAAAAAACTAATATATATCAAAGTATGTACTCTCGATTTATGTTTATATATTCGTAGAAAATTGCTACTTATATTTTAATCAGTCATTAAGAGGGCACTTTTTTGATCTGCTATCAACCACATAAAACCACAATGCTCAAGGGCTTCTACATACCAACTTCTATTTTCAAACAGCATTCCACATCACACACTGCCAATTCAGCTCCTAAACTGAAAACACAGAACAACCAGAAACAGCACAAGTGGCACATTTGCACTACCACCGAAAATACACTTTTAAATGAAACAACACAAAAAATCCTAATAAAATAAATAATAAAAAAAATAGGATAGGATTAGCAGGGAACCTTGCTGAAGCCTTTATTAATCTTGCAAACACAGCCTTGTTTCAACACAGTGGCAGCGTTTCTCAGATTTTTACAGTCTTAATGAAATGTTGCTGTAAGCTTATATACTATATGGGAAAATTTCCCTAACATGTAGCTTCAGTGATTGGGTGAAGAGCTCTAGTCTCTTTTCATTCTTTTTTTGATTGACAGGTTTAAAAAGAAGCACCATAGATTTGGAAAGGGTGGAATGACCCCTCCTCCACCTGCACCACCTCCATCCATTTTGGTGTCCACTGTTGGCCTGGAGCCTGACGCAGAATGGCTCCCAGGAATGGGCCCACCCCCACCCATTCTCACTGATCGACATGAGCAGTATAGTCCTTATGGTTACCATGTGAGGAGATGATGATATTCCTTGTGATTGTGTATATAATGTTCAAGATGAGTTGTGTGTGACATTTTCGGGAGAAAAAGACTCCATCTCAAGTTATTTCCAATTTATGGCTTGGGAATTTGTGAACAGTGGCCGAAGGAAGTACCCTATGCTGCAGTGACTATGCAAATTAGACTGGTTTATTACTGTGGAACATGAAGAGACATGAAATATTGCAGTGATCATGAATTATTCATAGGTGCACTTTGAAGAGTGCAATGTTAGTGAGAAACATTTGTGCACAACGTTGACTCGTAAGTCATGAAACCGATAAATATTCTCTAATTTACCCAAAACAAAACTGTAGTCTAGAAAACTTTTTAACCTGAGCCAATTCTATGTTAAAATTTGGATTGGTGCACCAAAATGTACTTCATGATAAAATACCACTTAAATAGGTAATCCCTGAAATTACAGTTCTTCAGGCAGATATGTAGCTTGCATTAGTGCCTGTACAAAGCTCAGAAAACTTTATTTATTTATGTTTTTCTCCTAAATAGATCCACTTGACTATTATATTCTGAGAAAAATTGTGATTTTTGTTTCATAATTGTACATTGTCAATAACTGAAAATGTATAAAGAAAATGAGTAGTGGCTATGTATAATTCTGTCTTCATTTCACGGAGAGGTTGTTACCGATTCACATGCTAATTTATTACGCACATGAATTATCTAATCTTGGAGCCATGATGCTCCTGCAAATGTACAACTCTCTCTACCATAAATGAGTATGATATAAGATTTATCACCTGAAAACTGCAAGAATTTGTCTTCAGTATTATCATACCAACCAAAGTAACTATGCATGTCAGCTGAATAATGGCTACATCTTTGCTCAATCACATTAACATTGTTTTTGTCCTTATTGTGCCTATATTGGCCCAATATTGGCAGCCAATCAGCCAATGTCGGCCCACTGTCAATTTCCACTGATGTAATCTGGCAGACCACACGGCGTCTACCCAGAAAGGGAGCCAGGAGGACACTTAATCCCAATTTTTAGGGCAACGGGCTCCTCTGGTTCTCAAAGATGTGCATTAATTTTTCGCCAAAGCGAGACTGATGGGAACTCGTCTGACTTTGTTGGGGTAGCCTAACTGATACGAGTACTTCAGGGAGGCAGAGGCCCAATTGAGGTCCTTTTGACCTCAATCCGCCTCATGGTGTTGGCCTCGAAGGGGCTGTTGGCTCACTAACCTTCCCTTCCCATTCCTTTCCTTCCCACTTCTTCCTTTCCCTTGAGATAAGTGAAAGCTTCAAGTCCGAGGAGGAAGTCGTAATCCTGTGGCAAGAGCCGAAACACCTGTCAATTTCCACTTTCTATTGGGCCAGACAAGTGATCGCCAGTGTTTGTTCAATATATTTAAATGTAAATGTAATGGCAAACTCCCTGAGAATTCACTTCTGGCAAAAGCTACTTTGTAAATAGACCATAGCTGTGGCAGAAATGGATGCTTTGCGGAGGCAATGCATGCTTCAGCAGTGAGCTGATGACCATGAGCAAACTTTCTCTTTTCCCACTTGGGTCAAAGCTTGTGCAAATATAGAAGACGGAAGCACCTAGTCTCAGCCACATCACATCGCCCAATACTCAGCAGACCTGCTGAGTGGGCTTGAGTGCTTCATCTACAATGCCTCCCAATCATGCTCAAGCATGCTCACACAAAGCAGGCTGGTGATTTGGCCACAGCTAGACACCACAATACAGCTTGCCCAATACCCATTCTATGTGGAGGTCACCATACAAAATGTATGAATATCCAACTCAGCAGAATTTAAGACATCTGATTGATGGATACAACCTCTTTGAAAATCATGATTTGGGGCCATTCAGGTATTACGTTAGACATTTTTGGGGGTGGGGATTGGAATCTTCTTACATTTTCTTATGTAGTGGGCAGAGGTCTGGAACCAGTGTGCATGAGATTTTTGTCCATTATGAAACATTGTATCGTTTCTGAATGAAATTTAGCAGTGACATGCAGAATCCGCTTTAATGCCGTGTTTTCCGTAATCTCACCGCTATACCATTGCTCCTATTCTGTCGCCTGACTGGCTAGCTAAATAACCTCCATGCTCAACCAAAGGGAGCATTTTATGAGTTGATACAAATATCTAACGTCTTACGTAAGACTAAGAGAGAGGGGGGTTGGGAAAATCTTACGTTGTCATACGTAGGGGGAGGGGATGAGGTCAAAAATGGCATAAAACATCTTATGTAATACTTGAACAGCCCCTTTCCTCCGGGAAAACCCCTTGATTTTAAATTTAAAGTCCTATTCACCCAGCAGATTGCATTGAAGATTAATTGTGTCAGAAGGATGTTCATTTATTTGTACACTGTTGAGACCTCTTAAAAAGAAATGCTATACTCCTATATCCCAGCTTATTGACCTGCCATGGTGTAATTTGTCATTCCATCAACTTTTTGCAAGAAATTTATGAAAATCTGAGAATACAACTAACTTTCAGCAAACATATAAATCTAAAATGGCCCTTTCATCATCAGGTAGTGCTACAGCCTGGGGTGGGCCTTTGCCTGCTGCACCGTTGCTCTCCAGGCGTCCCAGTCTGCGATCTTGGTTCCCCATTCTTCCACTCCCATCCTCTTCAGGTCACTTTGCACCTGGTCCAACCATCTAATCCTTGGGTGCCCCTGCCTTCTTTGGTTGAACAGCCTTCCCCTCATCATCTACTTTGGTATTTCTTCTTCACCCATTCTTCCTCAATTTGGTCAATTCCTGAGCAATTTCTTTCATCTTTCTAGGTTTTAGCATTGTTCTAATGTTCCATGTTGCAAAAATTAGATCCTTATTCCCGTTCTATGTCAGTCGCTGATGTCATAATCCATTTTTTCCATCCAGTATCCAAGGCGAGGTGAAGTTGCTGGCCTCTCACTCAATCCCCACTACAATGGAGGACCTAGGATTTTCTGCCAGGGTTTACTCCCTTAGCCAAGTAGGTCCGGTTTTAAGGCGCCGGAAACTCTACTTTCACCCCTTCCACCATAAGCATTACCCAGGAGGCGCAATGAGGACGCTGTGGCTGGATTCGCTGGCAGAGCCTAAAGGAGATGGCCAGCTTTTCTCCATATTTACTGAGGGTCTCAGGCTTGGCACCTTCAACCTCACCAAGACCGCATCATACCAGCATTGCCACCCCAAAATGGCCCTTTATAGTATATCCCTTAAGTGACTGACACACTGTGGTGTACTATATAGGTGATTTGGCTGCTCTCAACCAGGGGCACCATCATGGAGAGGGACGACTTTGTGATTTTTCCCGGAAGAATATATTGTAGTAAGGAATCTCATCCTCATATTCAATTTTTTAAATATAGAAAATGTAAGGAAGTAGTAGAAAGAAACACATATGTAGAGAATGAGATAAAAGTGAGGGGTGAACTCCTAGTATTTTGCCAGGGGCCTCAGAAACCTTTGGTATACCACACGTACAATATAATTAACATCAACAAAGATCCTAATCAAACCCATGGGCTACCAATTTCCTTTATTAGCATTCTTTTCACCAATCCATTGAAAGGAACTGTGGCTGAAATTGCGCTACAACGTATGATGGAAATTACACCCACCCTCAAGAAGTTTGCATGGTGAAAATTATCTCCATAAACATTTTGCTTATTAAAATTCAAAGCTGTGAAACAACTTATACATTAACAATTAAGTTCCTTTAATGAAAGGAGACTGCATCACTGGGAGGATCATTCTGAAACTAGAGTATTGCTCAAATTAACATGCAGTTAAAGAAATCTCATTCAGGAAATAAGTTCCTTTTCGTGGAGCAACTTAAAAGTTTGCCCTCATTGGTAAAATAGTTTTAGCACTGCCTGTCATGACCTCTTCCTTTGGAGTTCAACCTTGACATATTGGAAGAGGTAGCACATTCCAATGACTCCTAGAGCTGAATCACGATTGCACCTAGTAGGGCCACCCATGCCAGAGAGGTGGAAGGGTAGGTACTGGACAAAAGGTAGTTCACATGATGGTGTGGCATAAAAAATACTGTTGGGCATAGCTAAGGGAAGCCCAGCCAACCCTCTACTCTGAATATGAAAGTCAAATGGTGAGGGCTGGAAAATATGGAAAAGGAAAATAGATGATAGAGGGGCTGTGCGAGGTGAGATGGAAGGATAGTGGGAACTATTGGAAAGATGGTAACAGGGTTATCTATAGCATGGAGGATGAGTTGACATGAGCTAGCTATGATGTTAAATGCAATATTGGAGAAGAGAGTTGCAAACATTGAACAGGCAAGCAACAGGATAAATACATTGTTCATACTTACCCAACTTGCCGTTCCCTTTCAGGGAAGGCAAAGTTTTCGTGGAATTGGCAACTGCAACATCTTTGGTGGGAGTGCATCAATGAAATGGGAGAGAAGTGGTTTGCTTCACTCATTTTTATTTACCCGTATAGTGATTTCAAGCAAGGTGAGGCCCTGTGGAGTTTGGGTGGGCAGACACAATTACTCTAAGGAGGTGGGAACAGCTTCAACTCATGGCTTGGAGCACAGTGGATGGGATCCGAAGACAGGTGCGGTGAAGGCTCAACGGGATCCAAAGACAGGCATGGTGGAGGCTCTAGGCTGACACGAGGCAAGGCAGAAGGGTGTCTCTGAGTATGGTCGAAGGTACGACCAGCTGAGTCAGGGAGGTGGGAGAGATGGGATGTGGCTGAAGTCAAAGGTTCGAGCTGTGGCCAAGAGGGAGTCTGAGAGAGTGGTCAGAGATTCAACCCACTGTTCCAGAAGGTGAAAGTAACAGAGAGGGACCAGGGAAGGGAGTCCTCCCACTCATGGATCACCTCGCATTATAAGGCATCCCAAATGGTCAAAGGTTACAGGTGTCACAATTGAAGATAGCACAGTCGTTGCTCTTCCTGAGGAAGGGCAGATGACTAGACACTCAAAGAAGCAGAGAGGGGGAGAACAAATGGCCTTGCTTTGGTTGCGAAGGTGTAGTTATCCTTTGGTGAGGTGAGC
This sequence comes from Ceriagrion tenellum, assembly GCA_963169105.1. Taxonomy (NCBI): domain Eukaryota; kingdom Metazoa; phylum Arthropoda; class Insecta; order Odonata; family Coenagrionidae; genus Ceriagrion; species Ceriagrion tenellum. Next base: position 53,729,512 of record OY720637.1, read on the forward strand.
GGTAGTGGGTTTCCTAGAAGCCCTCACTACAAAGTCAAAGAATTTAGTTATTGCCCTTTCACAGTTTTTTTCTTCCTCTCACACCATATACTTCCTAATATCTACTATACTACTGGCTAATATTTACTATCATACTTCTGTTTCATTTTTCAACTCTTTGCCAAACCAATGAAGTACACACCTTATATTTATATCCTATATATATAATAAAATCACACCCAACAAATTTCATGTAGATTTCAGTGTACATGCCCATGAGAAATCACTGGATGGAGAGGTGGATGGGATGTATGAGCATCTAAAAGAGAAAATTAGAGAAGTAAAGGGGAAGAAAATCCTGACATTACTGGGATGTAATTGTGGGGTAAGAGAGGTATGGATATGAAGTGGGAGGGTGTAGGCCAAGAACTAGAATTGATTGTAGGGAAAAGGCCATGGAATTTAGTGGAAGAAATAAATTAGCAAGAACAAATGAAGAAAATCCAGCATTAAACTCTTGATTTTGACATCATCTCAGGTGTGGGGGCTCCTGAATGTACGTATAGGGAATGAGATTTTCCAGGATGAAGACAGTGAGGCTGGTCAGCTGGTGAAGAGTTTGACATGGAGTATAGATTTTGATGGAGTAGAAAAGTTGACCAAGAAAGAAAGACGAGAAGAGGCTGCTGGTTTTCAATATGTGGGTGTGGAGGAGGATGGAGAAGGTGAAGTGGATAGATAGGAAGACAAATGAGGAAGTGCTTGGTATGTCTTGCGGAGAAAGTAAACTTCTGGATGAGATTAGGAGGAGGTAAAGTTGGTGGTTGAAAGTATAGTAATGAGAGGGAAGGATTGCTTAAGGCTGTGACATAGGGAAGGATGTTGGTCAATGTGTGTTATCCAGGGTAGGGGAAAGAAGACAATAGGTATTTTTTTGTATTTATTCTCACTGTGATCATATTGTGAACTTATTTGGCAATCTAAATGGTATTTCAGAGTAAGGTTGACCCTAAAACATGCACATATAGGGTATGTGAAGTCCAAACAGAAGAGTACAGTGAACTCTTATGACACAGGCGGAACAAGTTAGTACCTACTATAGTTATATTATACTATACTATAGTTATAGTACTACTAGGGCAAGGGCCTAGCCTCATTGAAACACCAGTTCCCGTAAGATCACTGAAGTTAAGCAATGTTGGGCCCGGACGAGGGTTGGATGGGTGACCATTCATACCTTTACCGTGGCGCTCTTGTCCCCTGTCTGCATGTGGCAGGCAGGTTAAAATGGGGTAGGCACAAAGGACCACTAAATGTCTAGGTGCCCGAGCTCCTGACGAAGGCTCCCCCAACTAAAAATCTACTAACAATCTACCTACTATAGTTAGTTAGAGTAGATAGCAGCCCTACCACCTTCTGCAGGTTCTGCAGTTAAGGTGGTGCCGATGCATTTGAAGTAATTACCGGTGTCTCTGAGAGGCACCTCACCAAAGTATTGACTCAACCTTTATTGAAGAAAGGGTACTCGAGTATATGACGACTGGACGTACAGGAATGAAGATTGTCTTTTTATTGGAAAATGATCCGGCAAACATGGCTCTTAGAAACAATTAGCCATGAATTTAGTGAGCATGAAGTGCTTCTTTTTCAGAAATTATTTCAATTTTGTATTGTTTAGATAAATCATTACGATGCCGTGATCATTATTCCTCTCTTGTAAAACCTCATATCTACCCAAAATAAGACCTCCATTAAATTTTTCTGCATTTAAACTGCACAAATGATCCATCCAAAATAGCTATTTCCCAGCTAAAAAGCTTAAATATTCCCCTGCAGCCAGGGGCGATCCCAGGGGGTGGGGGTAATAATAATAATAAACTTTATTCATCCATTGCACATATACATTGTGTTAGATGTCGTCAAAAAAAAACAAATTTATCAATGATAGATACAGAATTACAGACACAGTAATAATACAAAATTAAAATCGAACAGTAGTAAAGTCAAGCTCAAAGTATTCCTCCAACGAGTACAGAGCATTAGCTATGAGCCATTTCTGTAGGACAGAACGGAACACTTTATTTTCAACAGTGTTGGCTGTGCTAGGTAACATATTATAGCACTTAATAGCCAGGTTTACATGGTTATAAGATTTGGTAAGTCTACAGTAAGGCAAATTTAGTTTATGGTTGGCTCTGGTGGAATGAGTATGTATATCACTCCTGGTAGAATACATATCCAAATTTTCTTTAATGTCCAACAATATGTTGAATATATACAAGCTATATACAGTCATAATACCTAAACTAACAAACAGTGGTTTACAGTGTGCAAGATAGTCTGCACTGGTGATAACTCTAACCACCTTCTTCTGAAGTAACAAAATCAATTTTACGTCAGTTGCATGTCCCCAAAGTCTGATACCGTATAAAAGATGAGATTGAAAAAAAGCGTGGTATGCATTGCGAAGATAGTCATGAGTCACACACCATTTAAGTTTTCTGATTAAAAATAGCGCTCTGGCTAGTTTCTTCCTTACTGAAAAAATATGGGCACTCCAAGTAAGTTTTGGGTCAATGTGAAAGCCAAGAAGTTTAACATCTTCATTTTCAGGGGCAACATGTTGTAAAGAACATATTAAGGATTGTGTTTTAGTTGGATTCAAAAATAATCTGTTGGCTGAAAACCAGTCAGTTGCAAGCGCTAAAGTACTGGATATGATTCCAGAAACCTCAGTGTAATTGTCAAACTGATGTAAGAAGGTTGTGTCATCAGCATATAAGACACAATTTGTGGATACATTTGCTGGCAGATCATTAATCATGATAAGGAAAAGGAGGGGACCAAGCACAGACCCTTGTGGGACCCCATGCCTGACCTTAAGGAATTCAGATTGAATACCATTGAGTACCACTAACTGCTTTCGATTACACATATATGAGGCCATAAATTTTAGTTCAGTGCCTTGGAAGCCATAATGCTGTAATTTCTGTCGAAGTATTTTATGATCAACACAATCAAATGCAGATGAAAGATCACATAGGGTAAGAGACAAGCCTTGCCTCACTTCAAAGGCATTGATGATATGCTGAATTATACTGTCAACTGCTTTTGTTGTGCTTTTGCCTGGTCGGAAACCAAACTGGGCTGTTGTAAATAAATTTAGAGATTCAAAGTGGTTCAATATTTGAGTGTAAGCAATGCTTTCAAATATTTTTGCAAAAACAGGAATGATTGATATTGGACGATAACTATTTGGCAATTGTACATCTCCACGCTTATAGACAGGAATCACTTTTGTATATTTGAGGGCGTCAGGAAAAATGCCAGACTGAAAACAAGAGTTGATAACAACTTCAAGAGGATAGGCTATTGTATGAATAATAGACTTAATAAGGTTACTAGTAAGGCCATATACATCCTTACTCTCGGAGTTGTTGAGTGCTTTCACAGCTCGGATAATTTCTAACTGGGAAATTTCTTTCCATCGGAAGGGAACACTTTCAGTAAAAATATTATGGAGGAATTGGTCTGCAGTTACCTTGCAATTACTGATACCAGAAAGAATACTCTCTACAGAGTTGATGAATGACTTGTTGAGAGTATGCACATCAATTGGTATGTCCTTGCATTTAGTATTCAGACCTGATTCCATTTTAATGATGGACCAAGCTGCCTTACATTTGTTTGGGGCATTAGAGATAAAATTACTGTTGTAGTTTCGTTTAGCTCGGATTAATTCTGCATGATATTCCCTTTTGAGATTGATATACTGTTTTTTGATGTCTTCATTACCTGCTATTTTATACTGTTGATGAACGTTTAATAAGACCTTTCTCAGTTCTTCATGTTCATTAGTGAACCATTTATGCCTTTTAGATTTCTGATGTGAAATTTGAGTTGTTTTTTTTGGGAAAGCATGTTCAAATAACAAAAAGGAGATACAACCCCCCACCGAAAATTTAGGGTTTTACAGAACAATTTTAACAACTAGATGTAGTTATCAAATACAATATTGAACACACCGATCACTGAGGTAGTCTCCCCCCCCTCCCCCCCAAATAAATTCCTGGGATTGCCCCTGCCTGCAGCTCCCCACCACATGGGTTTATCCAGAGGGTTAGATTTATTCTACCTCTATGAATCCATCATAAATTATACCAATACATAAATGTGATCAATTTATTTTTAAAAATCTATGACACCACCGAAGCTTCTCCTTTTTGGGCCATATTACTGATTTTTTTGATGGTGCATATTGCCCTACCTTTCCAATGCATTTTTGCGCTCTCGGTTGAACGCTATAAGGGCGCCCTGTGCTGAGTTTTCGCGGAGAGGAAGGGGTTGGGTTCATGTGAGGAGTACCTCACCCTACGTTGTAACGCTGCTCATTTCAACAATACTAAATAGAAAAGAAGAACCGCTGAAACTTCCGAGAAAAATGAACATCGATTCCGTAGGGTAGTGTGTACAGAGTAGCAGTGATGTGTGCGTGCACTACAGCATACTGCAATGGTGTGTTTGGCCGGCGTGGTTTTCCTTCATGCTTGCGATTTTTCTCGTGCCAAATGTTTTTAATGACTCTTTCCCCGATTTAGACTACTCATATGGTGTTTGGTCTTTACTTTAAATTCTTATTTTGGGCCCGGCTTTCTCTAGTTCTTCCATTTCTATGTTGTTTGGAAAATATTACGATTAAATTTTGAAACGAGGAATTTATGCTGATAAGCATTTCTATATTTGTACGGGTGACGATTCGAGGCAAAAATGTTGGTAGAATTAAGTCTTCTCCAGAATAAATTGCTTGACTGGCTTCGACCACATCGTGTTACGAAACATGAAACTCTAGTCATTTGAACTATTTGATTGTAACATTTAAACATCCCTCCAAGCTCGATCCCGTTAGGGCAAACAACCAGCAACAGGCTACGAACCGCTTTATCTGTCTGGTCCGTCAAGGTCAATTAAACTAATGGCAATGTTGGACGATGTAGGAATCAAACGAGGCAAATGTTATAAAATTGCATTTGATTCCACTTATCAATTTTGAATTCAACGAAGCTAAGTTTTTGGTTTCTAAGGTTTCATGCCCAAAGAATGACTTTTCTCCAATTATCGAAGGATGCTGCGCTAACTTCTGAGTAATCAAGAGGAGGCAACAGTGTTGACAGAATTCTTCTGCGATCGTAATGCTTTCGTTCTTTCTCGCCGGATCCTTTGTGGGGAATCGCGCAGTAATACGATTTGATAAGATTTCTTTCTGCTGCTGATGGCTGTGATGCTGAGGACTGTTCATATTTTCCGAAATATCAAACCAATTCACTTATACAGAATGGCATCTACAAGTTTTCTAGTTAATGATCCAAAATACGCCTTTCTTAAGGAGCTTGGACTAGGAGAGGTCAATTGTGGAGTCTACAATGGAAAATGGAAAGCTTCTGGCGAGGTATTGTTTTCAATTCCCATGTACGTCTCCCATTCTGTGTCGAGAGGATGCTAGGTGGTTTTAAGTTTGTGAATGAATAGCTGTAGTAAATATCTGTTATCCAGACGCACAATATTTGCTTTAAGCTCTAGTTCCGGATCATGATACATGCCGGGTTTTGTTGGAAGAAAAATAGCAATGGTATTAAATATTCTGGGAAATTTAGTGAGCGACGTGTTTACGTTGCCCAGAAAGCTTGTTTATGTGTCGAAGCAATGAAGGAAAATATTGTGTTCATTGCCGAAACTTCAATTAATAATTCAATGCGTTGGCAGCTAAGAATTAAACATTTTATTAGTTTCCGTTGACCAACTCATATCAGTTTCATTTCGGCATTGTGATTGGGAGCTGCACATTTTTCTGAGAGATGAAAAGGAAGACGCCGAAAACATTGTTTTCATATTGTCTCTATATCTGAAGACTGATTATTTAGTTCTAATTGAGGAAATAATGGAAACATTTTCTGTGTGAAGCGCAGTTCAGTTGACATCGTGAATATTAATTGGTTTACATTTTTCAGATGGTGACATCAGTGTGTCCGGCTAATGGAAAAGCAATCGCTAATGTGCAAGTTGGCAATCTCAAAGACTATAATGAATGTGTCGAGGAATGTCAGAAGGCTTGGGATCAGTGGGCAGAAATTCCTGCACCCAAAAGAGGGGAAATTGTGAGGCAGATTGGTGATGCTCTGCGAGCAAAACTGGTGCCCTTGGGAAAGTTGGTGTCACTTGAAATGGGTGGGTCCCTTGTATGATATGTGATTAATAGGTTACCTAAATACTTCTTTCTGTGGCATTTAAGAATCAGATTGGTTGCTTTTGAAATATGTATTTAAGTAAGAGCTTTCATGCATGATCAAACTTAATGGATTTATTAGTTTAGTTTAGGATAGTTAGAACTGAAACTTTGGAGGTATTCTTTAAAAATACCTGCAAATGATCATTTATTTGTGAACTGCTATTAAGTTCTTAATTTTGGCTAAGGGGCTTTTGACTTTCCCCTTTGTGATTTCAGGGGTGGATTTAGGTGGTTGTTTTTTGGGCAGGAGTGGATTTGCCTGTTAATCGTACTGTTTCCCCTCAATATCTTCTGCAAACACTTCTACTGCAAACCATAGTTTGGAAAATGAATTATAATTCCATTTCCACCTCTATGGCATTGAGCACTTGGTTCGTCTTCACCCCTCCTTAGCTCCCCCTCTTTACTATTAATTGAACCTATCTCAAAAGCCTTTTGTCTCACATCTCATCCTCTCTCTACAAAGACCTAAGTTTTTGACCCATACTGTGCCTCCACATTCAAGTTCTCATCATTTTTTCCATATTTCTTTTCTCAGAGCCTTGCTTACCTCATTGCCCCATCCTCATTAGAAGTATCTTAGCTTTAGCAGTCCTTTTGCATTGTCATTGCCTATAAATCGATTCTTACCCAAAATACTTCCAAGATAAAAGATCTGCCATCTTTCATGCTCTCGCGCTTAGGGGTGCCCATCCCCCCCAATGCTGATGGCGCTTTCCCCCCCAAAATCAACAACCCCCCTTCCCCGCCGGTATATATGTAGCTACTTACCAGGTTATAATTTGATAGCCTGTCCAAAGTAGTATGGAATAACACTGAGGGGGACGGAGGATTCGGGAAGTTTTTTAATTATTAGCTTCAGAAATCGTTTTTTACACTTTTCTGGCAATAAAATGTTAAATCATACAAGTTGTCGACCACTGCAATATCCATATTTTTTTAGTTAGTTTTGAGAGTTTGGCTACAATGATTTATGACCAAACCCTGAAAAACTAACTCTTAAAAAAAAAGCAATAAAATCTTAAGCAAACTATTTTGCTTATATAGGGGAGCTAATTAAAACTTAATACAATGCTACATTCATACAATTAACCCCCTCGTACCCCGGCAGATTAGATCGCTCCAATCAAATTAGAGAGATAGATTGTAGAACCAATAGGTATAAAATGTCATTTTTTCCGTGTACCATTTGCGGGATCATAACAGCTGTGATCGTCGTCATTAATAGTGCAAATAGTGACATTAGCCAGACTGTAGATCTTTTTCTTTGTATTTTTTTACGTTCTTATTTATGCATGATGTAAATATTGATGTTCTTATTTATGCATGATATTTTGAATCTTCTCTGTGTTTGTATCCCTTGCATGTTGAAAAGATTGACAATGGAATGTTTCTTGGTTTGTAGATTTTTAATTGGCGCGTTGCATGTGTGATACACTGGTTTCAATGTAGTTTCGGTGTTCTGCCATAGAATTAATGCATGCCTGGTGAGGAAGCACCCTGTGCCACACACCCTTTGGGTGGCTTGCAGGGTATGAGGTAGATGTACAAAAAAACCATAAGGATGTGAGAGTTTATTTTTTACGATAGCATGCTTAAAAAAGGAATATATTGTACAAATGAGAACCGTTTTGTACTTATATTTTATTAAAGTAACTGAAGGCTTCTTTGATATTTTGAATTAAGAAAAAATATGGGGAAAGTATTGAATATTGCGCTCCTAAAACTACACATTTGATCCTGAATTTAACAAATTAGGTGGTCAACTGACTGCAAAGTTACTATTATGACACTTTATACCACACCTTACAGCTCTCGCAAAAGCTTATGGCATTCGGATGTACGGCATTTATGTTGTCCACGTCATACAAATTCCATATTTTGAAATGCACTCATTCATGGCATAAATGCCATGTCTTCGCTTTCCCCTACGTCCCTTTTCCCTACCCCTTCCACTAAACTTTTCCCCTGACAATGTCTTCTTCTGCGCATCTGAACGCTATAAGCTTTCACGAGAGCTGTACCAGTGAAATTTGCAAAAAATAAGGACCTCTAAATAAACCAAACATTTTAAATTTAGAGTTGTCTTTAATTAATGGAACCCATGAACATTTTACCCATTTCAGAGCTCTTATTTATAAATTATACTGGTAAAAATCTCAAATAATAATAATAAAATAATACAGATAAAATCAGTACTGGTGGTGGTGGTAATATTTTGACTACCATACCTTGCTTTTCTGTATACAGTAGTAGTTTTTTTCTTTGCTCGCTTGACAAAGCAAATTTTTCTATAACTTAACTGTTATGAATGGATTTTAAAATGTCTTTCGGAAGAAAGGACAAGCATGTCGGAGAGCCAGACATCTCCCATACTGCGTCTCAGCCTATTTTTTACTATTCTTAATCTACTCATAAACCTCTCTGCTGAGCAGCTTTTTGCTGGCAATGCCTGAAGTATCTGGCATAACATTGTAAGATAAGGAAATCCAGAAATATTTCATGAACACCTATAAGGCCCAATGAATCCTTTCTTGACCCATTGATCCAGAAATCTTTTTTCTGCTATATTAGGATCTGTACTTGGACCATCAGGCTTGTCGTCACATTAATCTTGGGTGTCACTTTAGTCATTATTTAGGCTCAGACTCTCGTCTTTGAAGCTCAGCACATCTGATAAATCAATACTCGGGTAGCTTACTTTGTACATTTGACTAAATACATTAACTTCTTCACAAAGTTTTTCACCGTCAATTCCGTAATACTAACACAAGTCACAGACGAGAATTGGCCCTAGGGTACTATCCATATTTTTAACAGCATTGATTAAACCTTTGTGGTAAAAGTAAGTCATTTGTTTGACAATATTCAGTGAATTTACTGGAAACTGATCCCATTGCTGAAAACTTAAGAAATCAAGGAGTTGAAAGTACACTTCTGATCTTATTTTTGCTTATTTCACTTCTGATCTTATTCAGAATGTGTGTACATATATATCGTAAGCTTTTCCTACGTCCTCCTTGGAACACGGGTGCACTCGTGAAGGGAAAGGGGTGCCGAGGGATCTGGGGGCGGGGAGCGCTGGACGTCAACATCGTTGAATATTTATGATAAGCAAATATAGTTTCAAAATTAGAAAACTGAATATAGCATTATTCTATTATATCTAGCTAAGAAAATATATTTGAATTAAAAGTTTGATATGTAGAGACAAAGTTACTTATCGAAGGGGAGGAGGGTACGAGGACGGTAACGTCCAGTGTATGCACGATCCGAAAGTCTAAGCCTTTTGTCTGTACTGTGATGTGACCCATTGGCAGATGTTGGGAGGAGGGGGCGAGAGTAAGACTGGAGGGATACTGAGTCAGTTATGCTACTGGGTTGAGTTCGGGGATCTTATAGTGGCCTTGACGATGGCGCAGTTCGGCAGCCAAGGAAGAGTGTTACGAGACGCGAACGAAATAAAAAAGCTCTCAGCTGGCTAAATGATTCTCTCTAACTGCACGATGTTTTACTATACTACACTATACGCTTAACATTCATTTATCATTATAACCTTTCGATATGTATATAAATTACTACAAACGGGTAAAAACATTTACATTTAGTGAATTTCTTTATTCATTTTAAAAATTCCCCCCAAATTTTTTATTCCCCCCCAAAATTGTATTCTATGGCGCAACTTGCGCCATACATCCCCCCCGTGGGCGGCCCTGCTCGCGCTACTCTATTTAGCCCAGCCCTGTGATTTATGGAAACTCTAAAATACATGCTTGAAACCAGTGACATAGACAGAGGGTGGGGCATGGGGTTTAGATCCCTCCCTCCTGCCCCTCCCCCCCATTTGTCCACCAAAATATTTTTGTCTTTTAAAATTAGTGAACCTTAGGAGAAAGATTTATTTTGCTTGCTCGTCGAAGAATATGCTACTTTCATTTATGGATTGTTCAAAGATGACTTAAAATATTTTTGAATTGAACTTGAAGGAAGTGACTGAAAAATGATGAATTTCATTGGCCCAGAAGATTTGATTCTGGCATAATTTTGAACAGATGGAGACCAATTAAATAAATGCAAAGATATCTCCTCAAGGTATCTCCCCAAGGTATGATTCCACCTCAGTTCAGTTTGACTTCCCCATGGTCTCAATGAACTTTTTGCTTAGGAATAGGACTGGGTATTCTCCGTCATGATTGTCCTTTTGGCTCAGGAGCAATCCCTTTCCCTCGTCTGAAAATGAGCCAATTAACACAAAGTACATGGGTATTCATTCCATCATCCACAGAAATTTTAAATCCAGTGAAAACTAAACTCATGACGTTTATAATTGTATTTATTCAAAACTATCATGGAAACCACGAATGTCTTCAACTGTAATGAATTTATTACTTGATGATCATAAAGTTCCAATCATTTAACCAGTTATATTTATATTTGATTCTTTCCATTTTATGTATCCTATTCGAGTGACTTCTTCATATCATAATTCCCTGAATTGTGGCTGATATGTGGTTTCTTTTATGATCTAGGTAAAATTTTACCCGAAGGAATTGGTGAGGTACAAGAATATGTAGATATCTGTGACTATGCTGTTGGGCTTTCAAGGATGCTCAGTGGCAAGATTCTGCCATCAGAACGTCCTGGACATGTTTTGTTGGAGCACTGGAACCCTCTTGGAGTGATTGGTGTTATTTCTGCTTTCAACTTCCCGATTGCTGTCTATGGCTGGAATAGTGCTATTGCTATGGTAACTATTATTAGAAATGTTTCCCTTTAATTGGTAGAAAGTACGTATTCGCTGGGGAATGTTAGATGTTTGTTGATTGCAATATCCGATGAGTCATTGGATTATATTGAAGCTTGTTGCTTTGTGCTTAGCCCTTGTACATGGGCATAGCCAGGATTAATGTGGGGAGGAGGGGGCTGGACACTCATCCAGAGCTGTTGATTTATGTTAGGGGGGCCGGACATCATCCTGTCTGGCTCCATTAAGTACATTGGGTATGAAATGTCTGGTTCAAGGGGGGGGGGCAGCTGCCCCCCTGTCTCCCCTTGGCTATGTTCATGTCCTTGTATGACATTTTAGCTAGAGCCTTTTCTTCATTTATAGATGTGAGAAATCATTTGTAATTTCCACCTCTGGCTACATGGTAATGGAAAATATCATATAATGGAAATCATGTTGCTCTGAACTGGTTCAAGGTTTCTTTTGTGAACTTGGTTTTTATTTGCTCTCCCATGCCCTTTTCACTGTACACAGTTGGATCTTGTTGAGTAAGTGGGCAAGAAATCATCAGAGTTATTTGAAATTGTGAATTTTACCTGAAAATTATTTTTTCATTTTAAATTCAACCCCCAAAAAGTGTCTTACCATATTGCATTTCCCGGCATAGGAGGAAGATATCTCCACCAGCACACAGTAAGCCTGGTCCTGAAAAGCACATGTCTGGCATAAATTTGTCTTGACATTTATGCAACTAAAGAATAAACCAATATAATTTGTGTACCTCATTGATGCGGTCAAGAGTGAAAAGTTATTTTTTTGATTAATGACTCCAGTCCTCATTCATTTGTGTCAGTGAAGGCCTCTTTCTAATAAAATGTTATCGTCAACAATGCATTAGCTACTATTTTAGCTACTTCTTAACCAATTTTTATTGAGAAATACATAGTTAAAATGGTAGAATATTTCTCTAACTACTCAGCTGTAATTAATATGTAATTGCTGAGTGAATAATTATATTATTATTATTTCATGAACTATGAAGGATCTACACATCTGATTGGTAATGTTTATTGGTGAATTAGTTTAAATTATTGGGGGGATTTAGGAGTATTGAAAGCTTGATATAGTTCTCCTTTAATCCAGTTGTTTTGAAAACCAATTTTAATTATTTCAAAAGGTCTGTGGTGATACAGTCCTATGGAAGGGAGCACCCAGTACACCTCTTACATCAGTTGCCACAATCCGTGTGGTGTCCAAGGTTCTGGAGGAGAATGGTCTTCCAGGGGCAATCTGTTCTCTATGTTCTGGTGGAGCTGACGTGGGTGAAGCAATGGCAAAGGATGGTCGTGTAAAGCTACTCTCATTCACTGGGAGTACAGAGGTTGGGAAGAAGGTAAGTGATGAAATATGGCCAGATTTAGTTATATTTTTTAAAGATAATATTTCAGAGTTGGGTCTGCTGCAAAAAATTTTAGCTACTTATATTTTTGCTTCTTCCTCAACTAGAAGTGGTAGCTACTCTGTTTGTTAGATATCTTAAAAAATAATGACTACATTACAGATATCCACATAAATTAGCCGTCAGAATCTTTCAGCTACTTCTTTACTTTTTTTTATTGAGAAATAGTTAAAATGGTAGCATTTTTCTGTAACAATGGAGCTGTAATTAATATGTAAATTATATAAGTTTAAAATATTGACATAAAGTCAATATTAATTGGAGAATATTGTATAAATATCCAATAGAATTATATTAGATTAACAGTGCTAGATCAGAACTTTTAGATCAGATATGTGATCAACAATATTCAAGGTATATTGTTTTAAGAACTCAACGTAATAGAAATAATATTGTGATATTTGCTTAATTGAAGTAGGTGTCTGCAATTACTATTTAAAAGCTGAGTATCCCCAGTCCCTGAATAGTAGTGACTCGATTTGTGCTGTTTCACATTAATGCTTCACTTTAGTGCTATCCAAAACTTTCATGGCATTTGGTAAAAATTCACAGCAGTCACTGGTTCTGATATGGAAGGCATTAGAAACTGTAGATGCTAACCTTGAAACTTATCAAAATTAAGGGCTAACGGTTCACAAATGTCAATTTGACAAAAAATTGTAAGAATTTAAAATGGTTAAGCCCTGACTTAGTTTCCGTGGAGTCCCTTTTTTTAAGTAATAAGACAGTTTCAAAGCGTTTTACAGATTCTTAGGTTCAAATTTACTATTTGACCATTATTTCATGGGCAGTTTTATGCTTTGTGTATCACTGTTCCAATTAGTTCTTGAATTTCATAGAACAAAGCATTAAAGCATTAATCAGGGAGTGGGAGTTGAGTTAATTTCACCTGCTAGAACTTTCCATATGGAACCATTTTGTTCTCTACTGTATTACTGGTGGGAGAAAAGTGCATTTAGACTTCCGTCTTAGGCTGATTGAGCAGCAAATAGATGCGTATCACCAGAGTGTTGTAACCCCATGAGTGGGTAGGCCACCCTCAATGACTCACCCATGACGCGTTATACACAAATTTTTCTGAAGCAATTCCTCCAAACAGAAAGTAAACCCAAACAGTGTTCCCAATGTTATCGAAAGAGAGACACATGAGGAAAAACTTAGAAAGGAAACAAGCTATCACTGTCTCCCATTGTGAACTGATTCTTTGTGTAGCTTCTTGTTTTAGGATTTTACATACGGCAAAAAACATTTGAGGTTTTTTGTAGTGCAGGTATTTTATTAGCGTAAAATTAAAGCTTCACAATAATTTTTTCTCGTGATAATGAACAAAACATTTTTATTTCAAACAAATAAAGAGGAATTATGTCTACAGCACAAATAGTGTATAAATTTTGGTAAAATTCAATAAATTTTAAAGTTTAAACAAAATAGTTAAAAAAAGGTTTCAGAGTGCTATTATCCGCACAAGTTATTTTGTATACTTATGCATACATAACATGAAACTTGTTTTATATTGTCCTGATTGTTATACTGTCCTGGTTTTTATATTGTCCTGATTTTTATGTTGTCATGATGTACACTGAGGAAAACAAGTGTGACTATTTCTATTGAACGGATGCTATTCATGCAACTAGGCAATAGGGTTGATAAAGAAAGTTTCTTATTTTCACATTGGTGAATATCACATTGCCAGTCAACAATTCTTATTTAAGCCCCACCAAAATGAAATAAATACCCTATTTACCCCTGAAACATCTACGTTTGCCATGTACATTATAATACGTGAACCTGTAATTTACCAAGTAATTAATTACCTAGTAATTAAAAGGTAGCTGTTGAAAACAGGCATAAATTACAGAATTGTTTGTGTCTGCTACTCTGAAAATTTAGCATGACTTTGCTTCTGAAAAAAGTAGCTCCTTTAATAGCATACAACTACTACTACCCCACCCTGTAATACATTTTTATATTTGTAATAATTTTTTCATCTGTGATAATTCTGTTTTCAGGTGGCTATGACTGTTCAAGAAAGGTTTGGTAAGCATCTCCTGGAGTTGGGTGGAAACAATGCCATAATTGTTGCTGAAGATGCTGATTTAAACATGGTGGTCAGGTCTGCAGTTTTCGCTTGTGTGGGAACAGCAGGACAGCGATGCACCACCACCAGGAGGTTAATTCTTCATGAAAAGGTGTGAACCTTCACTGATACTCCATATTTTGGATAATGTAGGATTTTGGAATGATAGTCTTTGAGATTGGATTCTCCTTTGATTAGCTCAAGTACACTGATCATTTTGCAACACAAGAGCTGATTCCGTTTGTTACCGACCCTGTGCACTTGGGAGCACACTTCAAAACAGACCAGAATCAATGTTGATATGAGCTTAGGGCGGAACCTTTATGTAAGACATTCCCAATAACCATCCTTGATTCTATGGTATACTATATAGTAAGATTTATTTGATTGGTGTTAAAATATACTAGGCCATTGGTAAACTTAACGACTTCAGGCATCACTTTGTGGAAGAATCTTATATTAGAATCCATAGTAAGAGATGCTTCGTACTTTTTGAAAATGCTACTTAAGATTCAGTTGCTTTTTTTTGGTTGATTATTTGGCGAGATGAATGACAACTAAGGTTATTTAAGTCGTACATGAGAGGTGGATAGATTGGTTAGGGCAATGGTTGAGTAAAACCAAGCTATAGAATTAGACTGCTGTTAGCGAGTAATACCGAGGGCACAACAGTTTGTCTCATTCAATGGACAGAGTTCTGTACTTCATGTGCCTTCTACTAGACACCCAAGTAGGAATCCATTAAAAAAATCTCTCATTGTCAGGATTCAACTATGGGCCCCCTCTGATGGGATTCCAGTACTTCAGCCACCAAACGCAATGTCCCCCAGCTATTTGTGCTAAAAATTTTGGGCTTTTGGTTGAGTGGTAATGCCAAAGATAATGTAGATACCCAAGTACTCGGCTGTTAGCTTCTAAAAGATTAAACATTCTAAAAAGTCATTTGTACTTGGTGGATAGAAATGAATATTTCTGTAACAATTATGAGTAAACCAGGACTAGCCACATTAACTTTACGGAGTCACCTGCAGAGCACATATGTGCAAAATTTTTCATATGTGGAATTTTGCAGACACATGTGCATTGCAGGTGACTCCGTAAAGTTAACCTGTGGCTAGTCCCAGCATACTCAAAGTTGGTCAAAAGAGCGAACACCTCCTAGTGTTCCAAGCACAGCTTTACCTCTCAGGCTGTGATGCTCAGCACTTGACTTGTGACTGCTTATTGCATTGTATGTCTGGCAGTCTGGAACACCTTGTCCCTGAAAGCCCACAGAGAAATCCTCAGAGAAAGAGGATGCCTCGTTAGCTTAACTGGCCAAAGCACTCGGCCAGAAATCAAGGGAATGTGGTTTGAGTCCCTGTCAAAACGGATGATATTTCTGTAGATCCATTGTATCAAATAATCCCATTGAATTATCGGACTAATTTTCTTGTTTTGCTCTGTGATCAGGTCTACGATGAAGTTCTTTCACGTCTGAAGCAAGCATATGGCCAAGTAGTCAAGCGAATTGGAGATCCACTTGCAGAGGGTACCCTATATGGACCACTACACAGTGAAGTCAGCCTAAAGAAGTACCAACAAACTATCAAGGAAGCTGTAGAATTGGGAGGAAAGATAGAATATGGAGGAAAAGTGAGTACCATGTTATGATTTTCTTTCTAATGGTCATATTGAGCTGAATTTTTTGTGAATTTCCTCTACCAATCTTTCTTCTCTTCAATAAAGATCATGCATCACCACCCTAAATGTGTGAATTCACATGTGCTCAAGATTTGTATTTAGTATTAACTCTTTCCGATCAAATGTAAACCTACCTGGAGTCAATGACTGTCTCAAAAGAGAGAGCAATATAGGATATATTACTTTAATGTTTTCTTATAATCTTACATTGATTATGTCATAATGTTCATTTCCAACCACTTCTTTTTAATTTTTTAGGTTGTATCTGGGGAAGGCTATTTTGTGGAACCTACAATAATTACTGGCTTAAGTCATGGTGCCAGTGTAGTCCATCGGGAGACATTTGCCCCAATTGTTTATGTTCTGAAATGTAAAAATGTTGAAGAAGCTATCTCATGGAATAATGAGGTAGACCAAGGTCTGTCTTCAAGTATATTCACAACTGACCTTGGGAAGCTTTTCCAGGTTTGTAAAAGATATTTTTTATTCAAAGTCGCTACAATAAACTGAAGATTGCTTGCACATATCCTTGGAGTTACAGTGCACCTATTGTTATGAGTTAAACATGTATGGAATACAGTGCATTAATTCATATGTATCTCTTTGATGACTGTTTTTATAAATGTAATTCTAACTTGACTCACAACTTAGAAGATTATGCCAAAGTTGCCTTTTTTGGAAGATGTGTTTATGTGGATCAAGGATCTGATTTTTTGATAATTTTAGGTTCTCCAGAAATTGAACTCCTATCAGTCATCAATATCTCAGCAATGTGATTGCATTTAATGTGATTAAGTTATGAAAATATGAAAAAATTAACAATATGTGATCTCAGGGCAGATATTGTGGAACATATTCGTAGTGGAAGAATTATTTTTTTGGCAGTTTATCTCTATTTTTAATTCAATTTTTATGTGCAACTAGTTTAAATAATATACATACACACCTACATCATTCTCATTGATCATTATCTATGTCATTATATTGTTAATTACATAAAAATATCAATGTAAATACAGTAGACCCTCACTTTACAATATTAATCCCTTTCGGAGGAACTCATTGTATGTCGAATTGGCATTATTTCCGGACGAGGAATCTGTTTAAAGAGCATCAGTGCCAATCCATTCAGTGTACGCGACTGAGCCAAAGCATACGTAATATCCTGGATTAAAATTATTTAAAATATTGTTAAACCAATATTTAAAACACTATCGATATTTAAAACAAAATCGGAGAAATTTTAAATTTTAAAAAGCGCGTGCAAAATCAGCTCAGATTGTAATTTCAATCCATCGTAAGTGTAACTCATCTATTGATAAACTATTTACCTATCTATCTATCTATCTATCTATCTATCTATCTATCTATCCATCGTAAAGCGGGGGTCTACTGTACATTGAAACCAGACTTGTTTTAAGAAACAAACTTTAGAAGTACAGAACTACTAAGAATTTGTTCTTTCATGAAAAAAGTTGTTATAAACATGAGTTATCTGTTCAGTTCAGTTCCAAATTGTTATAGTTTACTCATCATATTGTCTTTTACAGTGGATCGGCCCTAAAGGTTCTGATTGTGGAATAGTGAATGTAAACATTCCCACTAGTGGAGCGGAAATTGGTGGAGCGTTTGGAGGTGAAAAGGCAACTGGAGGAGGTCGTGAATCTGGGTCTGACTCATGGAAACAGTACATGAGGCGTGCTACAATAACAATTAATCACAGCAAAGAGCTGCCTCTTGCCCAAGGAATAAAATTTGAGTAGAAATTTTGGTAATCATGTCTGCATCCGAGTTCAATTTTTAAACTGATGAAATGTAGGATAACGATGCTTAAATCAAAATAACATTCCAGGTATTACTGAGAAATTGATATTTTTTACAGTATTTTGATATGAATGTTTGTAAATTTATTGCCAAGGTGATATTTTTGGATGTTACAGTTTTAGAGGATTTTGTGCATTTATCTAAAATTGAAGATTGTGATGAACAATTTTTGAGGAATCTGCGCATTTATCACAGATTGGAGATTGTGTCATTACCTGAAGAAATAGTGCCATTTGTGTCTACCTGTATTTGATTTTATTTACCAGCCACCCTGAATTTTCACTTTGAAATATCTTTTCAAGGAGAAATTAACTTGTATATACTTGTTTTAACAATGCTTTTGGAAACCAGTATCTGGCAAACTTAAAAGAATGTTACTTAGTTTTGAATTCATAGTTTTTACTCTATCCGAGTATACATGCTCTACAATTTGTTGTAATCAAGTGAAAATAAACTATATTTGTTGGAACTGTATAAATGATTGACTTTGTCACATTTTTATTTATCCAACAGACCAACTACCTCTCTTCTTTTCCATTTAATGTACTTAATTCTGATTCAAAGGCCTTCCATTTAATTCCCGGCAAGTCTCTTTTTAGCTCTTAAATGTCCCCACTAAAAGACAGCTTGGACTGCATGATTTATCTCGAGAATCTTAGGTTTCCCTGCCAGAATAGTTATTGAATCTATTTACTTCAAAATATTAAGACCAAGGACTTAGTAATTTGAAGTAAATTGATAACTGATTGACTGCAGTCACTCCAAGTGACTATACTGGTGAAATACCTCATGCCATAATTGTAAATGAATGGGGGTAAAAAGAGGTTAATTATCACAATCAATTAGGACGTATGTAATATAAACTATTGCTGTATGAATTGAAGAGAAATGTTTTTTCGTAATCCCGGGAAAGAAGTAAATTGAAGAGTTGATTGAGAGGAGGTATTTGAACATTAGAGGAGTACATGAAAACTATGAAGGAAACTATAAGTATCTGTTAATAAAGAATAATATTCCTATAGATGCCAAAAATGTCAGATAGAAAACCTATGTTTTATATGTTGCTTACCCACACAGCACAGTAGATGTATTACAGCAGTAATACATAATCCATGGATGCCATATTTCACTGTAATACAGCTGTATTTTATCTGTATATTTGCCTCAAATGTCCTCTAATACATAATGTATTACAGTGTAATACATTATGTAAAATCTATGTATCCATACATGAAAATTACATCAACCTCATTTCGCACAGTATTGCTTGTTTCCAAATTAAGTTGACTTTATATCTGCTCAAGTGAAGAATCCCTAAATTCTTAGTGATATAATCTTATTTTTCTGTAATTTAGTGGTACATTTGCTTCAAATACTCTCTAACACATGTTGATTCCATGATGCATATTCTTATGTATCCATACATGAAAATTACATCCACCTCATTTTGCCCAGTATTGCTCTTTCCCACATTTTGGATGACTTTATTTCTGACCAAGTAGTAAATCCATTATTTCTTTGCAGGATTAGCTAATTTTTAAGGTAATTTACCTTCATATTTGCTTGAAACACCCTCTCACAATTCGTATTCCATGATGTATATTCTATGTATCCATACATGAAAATTACATCAACCTCATTTTGCCCAGTATTGTGCTCTTTCCCACATTTTGGTTGACTTTATTTCTGCCCAAGCAGAAAATCTATTATTCCTTAGCAGAATTACCTTATTTTTAAGGTAATTTACCTTCATATTTGCTTCAAATACCCCCTCACAATTTGTATGGACACGAATTACTGAGAATAGCTTCACGTCTTACTCCCAGATGGCTAGGCATGGTTGCCAAGGTCACAAGTCAACATAAAGCCAATTTGAGTGGCTTTATTAACATCATCCATGTACTATTATTTTTTCTTAATATGCATTATAATCCATGAAAAAAATTCTTAGGCGTTAACCTGTTCCAGAAGTTTGTAATTTTAAACAGTGGTTGTTGTTATGAGTTCAAAGTTTGGTGTATATCTGCTGCGTGGGTACACGATTATACATAATGTAAAATTACACCAAAATACAGCTGTAATACAGCAGTATTACTAGAATAAATACATCATGTAAAATATACATCAAACATACATAATGCATGCTAACACCTGTGCTGTGTGGGCTAGATAAGCTGAGGAGTCCATTCAGAATATTTCTAGAGGAAAATGTGAGTGAATGAGAATTATACAGTAAAAGCAACTGATAAGTTGAAAAATATAAAAGGTTCAATTAAATTCAATTGAACCTTTTATATTGAACCGTTTAAACCTCCATTGCTAGTTGAGTCATCGTTCGGTAATCTTGAGCGTCCGAAGAGTTATTCTCAGAGCTTTCAAATTGTCATGTAAATGGTGTTTTTTCCTCTAGAGGAGAGTAACATTTTCTAAATATGCATTCATTACTTTATCTCAAGGTATTATTGTCATTTTCGTCAGTTACAGGAGTTCCCCTCAATTTTTTTCGCTTATGGTAACAAAGCCGTCACGTACCCTAATTTTTACTTAAAAGAATGTTCTGGGAGCGCTAAACGATTGAAAATTCTGCTCAATATTTTGTATGAAATTAACGTAATTGACTTTGAATTTGAAAGCCAAATATTTATTTATTGAAGTGTATTGTGAATATAAACAGATGTCATGATTTAGATGAAAGGGGCGCGCCTTATATCAAATAAAAATAACGTCCTTGCTGAATTAAATATTTTGTTGAAAAACTATGGTAAATCTTCCCCTAATTATAAGCCATTTGAAATTGGCGGGATGGAGTCTCTCTCTACAAGTGTACCAAACGTACCATGAAGTACTAAATTTTCAATTATTGCCTAGATTTCTCACCGCGGTATATAGCTGCCGGATGAATTTCTAAAGATTATACAGATCGAAATTGACAGGATTTCTACTCTTGATGATGTAAATGCGAAAATTCACGATGCCCCGAGGGCATCTGTAGCATTCATGTGCTGGTATGAATGGTTATTGTTCTTCGTGTGTTTTGGGATGCGCTTGTCGGAGGTGAGTAATGTGGGCTAAGGTAACCGAGTTCACAACGTAACTGGAAATGATAAAATATTTAGAGTCAATATTCGGCTGCTCATGAAGGCCTTTCACTCAGTGATCGGTTAGAGCATAATATGGCTGTATCTTCTTCCTTCAGGTAAATTTAAAGATCGTTGTCGGGATTATTATATCTGTTTACATGGGCTAGTGTTGTGTACCGGTGTGAACACCCTGCTTTACATTGACCCTTTGTTTGGCCTGCTTTGTATTTACTGGGTTCTCTTTGCAGCAAAGTTGATGAGTATGGATTTGAGAGGCCAGATGACTTTGATTATGAAACTTATGAGGACTTTATGTCTCATTACTTAATTGTCTTGGCTAAGAGAGCCAAAAAATGGTCCGATTTATTTGGCGAGGGAAAATCTCTAAAAAGAAACCTCACCGTGAAACGTTACGTGCGAAAAGGAATTCCTGGAAGTCTGCGTGCCCGGGTAGGTCAATCACTTGGTGATGCTTACTTATTTGCTCATTTTTGACGAACGTCAAGATTTGCGTTTCATTTGGAACGTTGACTGTGTGAGATGAAGGGTGCATCATTGTCCCCTATATTTCTAGTGTTCCAAATATGTTAAATTTTAGAAGGCTGTGAATTGTTAAGGTACCGCTTTAGACTCTGCTTCACATCACGTTATTACAGCTGTTTTGATGAAATACTTATTAGGCTTTGGCCTAGGAAGCCAAGTTATGGTAATGGCTTCATACTAATTTCATTGCCGATACAGGTGTGGATGTCGGTCAGTGGTGCTGATCTTATGAGAGAGCGAGCCACTCCCAACTTATATGGGACCATTTTGGCTGGGCCCAAGGATGAGTCACTGGTTGACATTGTCAGAACAGATCTCCCAAGAACCTTCCCCGACAATATATTCTTCACTGAGGAAACATCTCGTTTAGAAAATTCTCATCGGCAAATGCTGTTCAATGTATTAGTTGCTTACGGTCATCATAATCGAGAAGTGGGATATTGTCAGGTAAGATGTCAATTTCATTTACATTCCTTTTTCTTTGGTGTGTGGTATTCCATTAACTTAGGGTAGTCCATGGAGGTATTTTTCAATGTTTTCTATGTCAATGACTAAGCTAATGACTTTTGTGATTGGAAGCTTTTCATAAGAATTAAGTCCTTGTTAAGGTCCTTACAATCATGATGGCAGTGGTTAGACTCCTGAAACTTTTGAATTTGGAGAGGTTATATGTTCCCTCTTGAATTAAGGCCTTTAACAGCCTGCTCGCAATTTGTGGACTTGAGCCGCAAAATTTGGTGCTAAGAAAGGGGTGACACAATTGGCAACTCCCTTGGGGGTAGTCAACCATTCTGAATCAATTCCATTCAAGCCCTGGTTTGCTTTTTTCCAGACTTGGCCGATGACTTGGTTATGTGAATGTTCATGCTAACATAATGCAGCCATGTCTTAGCTTGTGCTTGTATTATTTCTGAATCATTGCCACTAGGCCTGATGAATATATGTCTACTATGGAATCATTTTCCAGAAGTACCTCTGTACCAATCTCTTTCAGTAAGAATGTTCAGTCTTTCAGTTGAAACATCTGGGATATTGTATTTTGGCTGGAAAAACTTTGGCTTACTAACATGATAAGGGAACCATTTTTTCTTCATAAGTCATAAAGTATGCATTGAAATGGGGGAGGGCAATTGAAAGCAGAAACCATGTAATGAATGTTCAGGCTGGATGCAAATGTTGTGTGTTGAATTTCAGTTATGTATTTTTGTGCTCATAAATGAGTCTGGTTGTAGTTGTTGACCTCATTCTTGTGGCTTAAGGCATTTCAATAAATTTGTAGTTTTTTTCATTTTGGCAGATTCCTTTCTGGTTTTGTCCTGGATCAGGCACTTGTAGAACTTGGTAGGTTATTGAGGGATTACTCTTGATGATAGGTGCCAATAAGGGGTCTAAAGTTAAATGTCATATTCAGTGGATGGAATATTCCAAGCATCATTCTATTAAGCCCTGGTTACAAGATACGTTAACCCATACGAGTTAAAGTGTGAATCCATGAAAGTGTGAATGAATGTGAAAATTCAACATATAACAACACCAACTTGTACAAATGCATGAACAGTAAAATAGAGCCTGCTCTATTTGGCTCATACATTCATTCATGAACTTTTACATGAACACGTATGGGTTCATGTATCATGTAACCAGGCATTTAGGGACCAGAATTCTGTTGAAAAATCTGTCACTGAGGGGTTGTGAACCCAAGTTCTCCAAATCGGAAGTAAGTACTCCAGCCACCACATTGATCCCCGGGCAGTACTGTTACTGCCAATGTATTGATGTTTGAATCTAAATATCTTCTGCAAGAGCCTAGAATTCTTTATTTATAAGTTAATCTTTGCTTAAAGAACATTCTTTTATTGCAGGGCCTTAATTACATAGTCGGACTTCTCCTACTTGTAACCAAGGATGAGGAAACAGCATTTTGGCTCCTTAAGATGTTGGTTGAGCACACATTGCCTCAGTATTACATTTGTACGATGGCAGGCCTTATAACAGATATTGATGTCCTTGCAGAACTTGTGAGGTAAAATTTTGAATTTTTCATTTCTTTTTTTGATTTTCGTGGCCTACATCATGTGTGGTGATATTAATGGATGATTTCCAAAGATATATCTTGATGTGCTGAGTATCTCATAAATTATTTTGCTATTCAAAATCATCATTGGATTCAGTATTGATCATTTACATTTTACCCTTAAAAATATACCTTAAACATTGGTGTTTCATGTTGAAATGATACATTAAATCTATAAATAAAAGCATTAATTTAAAAAATTTCATTTAACATGTTCGTGCTGTCTTTGATAGGCTTAATGTCTAATGCTTCTGATTCATTTTTTTTACTAAGAAGGAATAAAAGTATATATTGTCATGTAGATACATGACTGGGAGGGATGCCAGCATTTATATGTACAAATATTCCATTTTACAATAATTGGTATGAACTTAAATTCAGGACTGAGATATCCAATTCTTCATTGTAAAAGATCTTTTTTGTTGTGTCCACCGTGGGAAACAGTTTTTGAGTTAGCTAGAGTAAATTAGAAAGTTAGTACAGTTCAGGTGTCAAAACGATTTGGCTGGAAATGTACTTTTTGCTCTACTCAGTGCTAATATTCTCTATGCATTTTCAGCCTAGCAATTTGTGTCAGCTAAACGTATCTTATCACTGATACCAGTCCCTGTTATCTCTGTGGTAATTAAAGCATTATTAATTTACTGTAATCACCCTTTTGGCCTGTGCATGCAGGTGTATGAATGTTCAGGGGAAGAAAATCAATCAATCAGGACTGGTATCTGGAATCATTTGGAAGCCCAGTACTGTGGATATCCTACATTTGCATATATCTGAACTACTCGGCTGAAGGATAGCTTTAGATTAGATTAAAGATAGGACTGATCTCCTTAGAATTTATTTGTAGATACATATATTGTTGGTAATGCATTTATATTTTATTGTTTATGAAATTTTAAAATATGCTTGACAGGATAAAGGTTCCTGAAGTGCATGCACATGTTACTGCCTTGGGTCTTCCATGGGCTGTCATTGCCACCAAGTGGTTTGTCTGCCTATTTGCTGAAGTGTTACCCACGGAGGTATGTTGCATGGTTGATAAATTGTGATTTTGACTTCTTTTAATTGCTTCTTAGAGTTTTTTCAGTTTTATTCCCATGCCATGTGTCATTAAAGTAAGATGCATCGTGTTAACCATAACATGTATACATGTAAATTGGCTAATCTAGAATTTGGCTCTCAGGAAGAGTCCAGAATATTTTTGATTAACCCTTTGAGTGCGGTATGACATGATATCACGTCATGGTTATCTTTATGCTGGTGCTGGTGACATATATTACGTCATGGGTACCATGAGTGTGCCAGCTTTCGCTAGGGAACTTTCATTAGGACCCCTAGTTAAAGATGGAATACTCATGGTACCCATGACATGAGATCACGTCATTAGCACCAGCGTAAAAAAATCATGACGTGATATCATGTCATGCCACACTCAAAGGGTTAATGAAGTATTTGGGGGAATCTGGACCCTACGTGAGTAGAGGACGTCTAATGATGGATAGATTACCATAATTTTCATTTGAGGTAAATTACTGTTGTAAATGATGATAACTTTAAAAAATTTCAGCAATTTTCCGGTAATTTTAAATTTTCTGCAATTAATAGCTAAAGGGACTTAATAGGAAAGCCTATCGCAATTTCAAGGGGTTAATGGCAGCTGAACCATTACTTTTGCCACATTAATGCTGATTAATGTTTGAGAAATAGAGAGAACTTCAAAAGAAATACGGCAGCCCACATGCAATTTGGCATTCTTTTGTTGGTATGGGAAGTTTTTGTTCCAACTGTTAAAATGATAGCCCCACAAATATTCCACAAATGAGTGGTACATGCCTTGATTTATAATTAAGAATGTATGAAATACATACTGGCTCAGTTGAAAATAATATATTTGGGATGTATCGGTTTGAAAAATATCTGAGATGGAGGTGAATGTTAACTAAAATTATGGTAATTTTCAGGGGCTGTGGTAAATTACTTAAAATACCATGGTAATTTACAAAAATTACCTCCATCATTTTCAGAATTGCCCATCTCTAAAAGTCCCCTGGAAAAGTTCACAATTATCACTTTAAAAAGTGCAAATTCTGGCCCTTGTCATGGTATTTAAAGATATTTAGTTGTTTAATTTCTTAATATGTTTATGTTAGTACCCTTAATTAAGTTTCCTGTTGAGGGACTGGTCCCCTTTATCCACACCATCCATACTCTCTTGCATGTGTATTCCTCAATATGAGCTATAGTTTTCTATGGCGTATTTTCCTAAAAATGTCTCAAGAATGATAAATGTGTTTCCTTTCTCCTTGACTGCTCCTATGCTTATGACTAATTGTGGTTTTGATGTTAGATTTTTGAAGAGAATAAACATGTGGAACATTATTCATTTCCATAATTAATAGGAAATAAATGGGTTCTAAAAAGAAACTGTATGCAAGTTATTCATTGTAGAATTTCAAAAACAAATGGTGGAGAGCACCTTTAACTTCCTGACACAACTTAGTTAGCGGTAATTGTTGAGAGTGGGGTATCTCTGTCAGCCATGGAAAGTTGGGTGCAAGAAAACATAGCTTTACTCTCTGCCCTTTAGAAGCCGGCATATTATAGAATGCATTATGAAATGAGAAAAGTGTGTCTTAAATGCCGATAAATATGGTATTCCATACCTATGGGTTGTGAAGATATTGAACGGAATTAAGGTTGATGGATAATAAATAAAATTGCTCCACTAGGCATATGACATTGCCGCCATCATTCCGAAAGAGGATATTCATTAATGGTAACTCAAAGATTCATGAATTAGTTGATATTAGCGCTAGAGATGGGATATGGCCATGGGCTGCTGCCAGGTATAATTTGAGCATTTTGATTGGGTAATGGGGGGTGGTGTGGGGAAGGGTTTTCCAGGGATTTTCAGGGGAGGGTTATTCCATTCCAGGATTACAATGGAAGAGCCCTTTGAGAGGAATTTGCAACCATAAGTTACGGCTAATATTCTCTATTTTCCCCATAATATTCTATCTTAATTGCTTTAATTTAATAGCATCACTGAGCCGAGTCAAGTGATGTAATGAAAAATGTGCCCATAAAATTTGTATTTCTAAGTTTTTATTATTACAGAAACTTGTTTGCCTTCTGAATATTGGGAGGGCACCTGCCACACCAGAATTACACCTGTGGATTCAGCCACCCCAAAAGCTCGTGGCAATACATAGTGGACAAAGGGGGGGTGCATAACGATTTTTGCTTTTTACTTCATGGTATAGGGGAGCAAGATAAAGATTTCTAAATATCCTTCTCGGGCTTAGCACCAGGTAATGTTTTCAAAATCCGCCGACGTTTCAGAAAACGACTTGTTTTCCATTAAACTCGATTAATTCTGGCTTAACTTTGTGAAAATCCATTCTAAAGAATTCAAATGCGATATGGTACTTTTTTCAGTTTTTATTTCAGGTCGACTGGTTTCGTCACATAGGCGACATCATCAGGTACAAAATTTTAACATGCTGCAGAATATATACAAAAATTTGGAAAAAAGTTCCCGCGTCCTCTCACATACCTTTTTCCCCCCCCCCCCCCCCCTTCCCGTCACCCTTTTCCTGCCTCTTCCCCCCCTCCTCCCCCTTCCAAATTTTTGTATATATTCTGCAGAATTTTAAAATTTTGTACCTGATGATGTCGCCTATGGGACGAAACCGGTCGACCTGAAATAAAAACTGTGAAAAAAGTACCATATCGCATTTGAATTCTTGTTTTCCATTTTCAAGGCACATGTTATTTCCGTCGTGACCGCTATAACACTAATTTGAAACTGGCTGTTAATGCCCCAACAATGAAGGTTGCAATCCCTATGATTGGCTGACGTGTTCCACTGGCCGTTGAATCATTTTCTCATCTTTTTAATGCATTTGATTACAGGCCACGAGGTATTACTCAATTGGAATCCGGTGTCTCTATTAAAATTATGCGGCTGCAATCGTATCTCATGCCTTGAAAATGGAAAACAAGTTGTTTTCCGAAACGTCGGCGGAGGTTGAAAACATTACCCGGTGCGAAGCCCGAGAAAGATATTTAAACATAATACACCGGGAAAATCTTAAATCATTCATTAAAGATTTCTGTCACTTGTACCTAATATGAACAGGGTAAGGCTAAAAATGAGGGCCTGCTGCAAAATATGAGAGCAGTATATTATAACACCTGTATCATCAAAGAGAGAATCTCGGGAAATATTAAGGGAGGGTATCCCAGCTATAAGATCGCAGTGGATATAAAAACAGCTTTTTTCGATTAGTTGTCAAACTTTAAAGGTATATATCTGGCCTGGGCACTGAATAAGTGTGGCAAATTTGTGATTTTCCTGCATAAAATCCTGGAATAATCCCTGATTTTGAAAGTTGAAGTCAATTCTCCGCCCATTATAAAATCATGGTTGCCCCTACATTGTAAATATAATTTTTTAAATCTTTTTAATAAAAGGTGACCTTTCATTTTATGTTTCAGTTTAATGTTGTATTACACTAACCTATCTAAAAATTTCTCCTCCCAAACCCTTCAGTTGTCTGTTGATTTGGATTGCAACCAGTTCAATTGCTGTTTATAGGGTCAATGATTTATTGTGATAATTTCTTTTGCAGACTGTGCTCAGGATATGGGATTGTCTTTTTTACGAAGGATCTAAAATAATCTTCAGAGTTAGCTTGACTCTTATCATGAGAAATAAGGAAAATCTGCTGAAATGCTCTGACTTTCCTGCTCTTGTGGAATGCTTCAAAGACATAGTGAAGGATTCTTTGGTTCTCCAGTGTCATGAATTTATGGAGGTATGTAAAAGCCTGATATGTATACAGTAGAAGGCCATTGTTACGAGGGCGGCTTACAGTAAGAAGGCCATTATAGCGAGTGATTATTTGTTACAAGTGGGAATTTCTGACAGACCACCATTACGAGTCTGTTTCACCGTGATTTTCGTCTGGGATGTTTAACCTGCGGGGGTCATTAGTCTTGCGAGACAAGGACAGGTATGCAAATTTCGGTAATTGGCGACAACCTTTCACTTGGAATGGAAAAACAAACTTGTACAGAAGAACTCCTATGTTTTCTTCTATGGGCTCGCACGTCACATTATAGAAACTCCAGGTTCTTTGAGGGGGAGAAGTTGAAGGCTGCTATATCGAGTTCGCACAAAATTTAAAAAATCGCTTGTTATAACGTGCCCTCGATATTGCCATCCAGGTATTTTTGCAATGCTAACGCCTTGAATCCCTGCATCAAATTTGGGAAAAACTGAACCAATGGGCATTAGGTGCAATGTTTTCATAAATGCATTGAAATGCTAACATAGTTTATTTAGGAAAAATTGTCAAGTAGTATCCAGTTTGTTTGTATTTTGAATTTTCCACGCACTGTACTATCTCTGGTGACATTTAGTGGGAAATTCCCATTGAACTATCACCGGAAAAAATGGCATATTGTGGTCAAATGGTATTGAACGTATATGTATATAATGGTTGAAGCAGCCTCAAGGAAGTGGTTGATATAATGGAGGGTAATGGTGGATGAGAAAAATTAAACTAATTGATGCAAGTAGTGCTAAATCATTACTGTTATCAAAAGTTGGAAATCACGTTAAGCATATCGGGAGTTGATTATGTATTACAGCAATGAGTCAAAACAGCACCTCTGGCGGTCATTTCCAAATAGAACCACAACCAATTGTTTTAAAGACAATCGGGTAAGAGTTTTGTATAGTACATTGCATTTAGCATGCCAATTTCATCTCGTTCCCCATACGGAAGATCATCCCTTGCGACTGTTGGCAGAAATTGTGGCGTGAATGAATGTCAGGACAACTGTAAAACATAGTCCTAATGAAATTAGCTCGTAGGCTTCCGCGGATGCAGTGTTGACTGTTCCTTATTTTTTCGGGATTCATTCCGCGATGTATGTTTTTTTAAACAACAATATTTCGCTGGTCCTCCTGCCAGCTTCATCAGGTTCAGTTAACCTGATGAAGCTGGCAGGAGGACCAGCAAAATATTGTTGTTTGAAAAAACATACATCGCGGAATGAATCCCGAAAAAATAAGGAATAGTCCTAATGATGTTTCTTTACATCAACATGGCGCTGGCATCACAGGAATAAAACCAGAAATATTACGCTGGATACCTAGGGAAACAAGGAGGGTTCACAGTTACTCTATTAAATAATGAGGAATGAGTCATTTGCCTCCAGAACCATTCCGAATACTTACTTCTATGGGTATCATAATACTCTGGCTCAAATTTCGTACCCACTCCTCCCTGCTCAAAGGCTCACACCCTTCTCTCTCCAGTCAAGTCCACCTTGATCGAAGAGATGAGCTGGTTGAGGGTAAGTGAGACAAAGACGGAGATAAGTGGGAGTAACGTAATCAGATTACACCCATCTCTTTCTAGCAGAATGAGTCTCATGTGGATGTATTTCGCTGCATTCTTGAATTAGCAGTGAGAACATTCATGTCTTGAGTAAGAGGGGTGTTCTGGCTCATCAAATTGTTGAGCCTGAAGTAGGACCACTTTGTTAAATTCACGAATATGACAACTTAATTTTTACCAGCAAATCTTCATACGAAAGGGATAAGTAGGTGTCAAATTTGCCTTTTCGCATAATTAAAAGGTAGGCGCAATAATTAAGTAGAATCATGACATAGTTGAAGAATAAATCACTAACTGTAAGGATTTTTCTGCACTTTTTAAAATATGACTCGCAGGTTTCGAAATACCAACGTCAACATCAGAGTTGCCCCATCCATGATGCCCTTTTAAATCTGCAAGCCTCTGAGTCACAGCTCTTGGATGATCCCGGGTGGTGTCAAAGATTCACTCAAAGCAAAATACACAAATGACTCCCGCAGGTTATGCATCCCGGACGATAGCAGCAATGCCTCTTCAGATTCAATGGACATCATCGTTATGGCTTAGCTCCCTCTTCTCCCCACTCCTGTCGAAGCCTAATACTTTTTCTTGAATCCCCCTTAGGTAACTGATGGTGCTTAATCATTCCGTGATAAGCATTTCTTCCCTCTCTCAGCTCGTATTTTGCTTTGGGTGAATCTTTGACACCACCCAGGATCCATCCAGTGCTGTGACTCAGAGGCTTGCAGACTTTGGGTGCTTTTGATTTGCGGCTCTAGCCAGAGTTAGACAGTAATTGCCACACCGCGGTGCTTTCGATTTAGCGGAATAGCCGTCTCTCTCCGGCTATCGGTGGTGGCTCTCCGCTATGAGGAGAGCCGAACAAAGCAAGATTGATTTGCGCAACTGCTGCCTATCACCGACGATCGCCGTTCTAAATCGAAAGCACCCTTAAAAGGGCATCATGGATGGGGCAATGGGAATTGACCAGTTGATTGCAATAAAGTTTGCGGTTTCTCCTACAGAGCGTCACAGAACTAGCATGAGGGTGTAGCCATATGGCTATGGTGGGCAGAAATGGGTTTAGGTGGCTCCGGCTTGACTCTGTGAGTCAAGACAAATGCTTAGTTAAACATTTTATTTATTCAGTTTGAAAAATCATGCTTTTGATGAACTAATGGGTCACCTAATTAAAACCAAATTCAAGGTACAAACCATGCAGATTATTCCAGGAATGTATTTTTAATTATCACAGTTCAGCCTTTGGAGCAGACACCTGTGCCAATTGCATTGAAGTATGGCATTTTGACCATAATCACAGCAGTATATATTCAATATTTTGAATACTTTCAATATCTTGAAAATTCATGGAAAGGAAGATGCCTTTATTTCATTTATATTCAATTTCCCATGATTTTTTGCTTTTATAAGTAGTTTTAATCAAAAGCTTGAATATGATTTCTTATTTTAGTTGACATTATCCTGCTGTAATCTGAGCTATCTCCATAAACGTCTATGTTACAATTTCCACTTCCTATGTGGAATTAAATTATAATTAGCCTGAAAACCCAATTTTATTTTAATCTCAGTTTATAAAATGCTTTTTGAAGATGCTGTATTCAAGTTTGTAGAAAATCTGGATTAAGTGACGCAAGGTCAGTGCCACATGGAGGGAAAATTTCCTCATGGACCTAAGAGTGAATTTCTTCATTGTATTTAAAAATTGCTAAGTAATCGACATTGTGTCCTGTTATTTTGTGGATTGGTGTCAGTGTCTCAGGAAATTGTCCATTATTCATCACTTTGTAGATGCCATTTCAAAGGTTTTCTTCACGTTGATTGGCTTTTCAAATTTATTTTTAAAATGTGATTTCCAGTTGTATGTCAAATAGATATTTTCTTATGCATGCAAATGTAAAAAGTAAAATGGAAATTAAGGATGAGTCAGTTCCTAAATTTTTCCGGTTCTCGATACCGGTCCGGTTTTTACCTATCGGTTCTCGGTACTCGGTTCTAACAATGTTTTATGAATGAATGGAAAGTTTTAACAAACAACCAAAAACTGAAGGACAATAATTTCACTTAAGAGGCAAATAAACCAGAAAGCTCAGTAAATAAAGCAAGATCTTCTCCATAATTCTATTAGCCAAGTATAACAAAACTAGTCCAAGTTAAAAAAGTCAAACTAACATGATCGGCTAATATATCACATTACATCAGGCTTTACTTCAGGTGCTTTCTCCATGTTTTGCTGTAGGAGGTTTGGGGGTATTGAGGGGTTTGGGCATAAAATTGAAAGCATTCATTCACCATTCCGTCCCGGTTCCTAAGTACCGACTTTATGCGATCGGTTCTCGATACCGGTTCTCGATACCGGTTCTAAGGGCCAAGAACCGACAGTACTGAGAACCGGGTACCGGAACCGACCCATCTCTAATGGAAATGCATGTGTGTGTCATTTTCAAGTATTAATAGTTCGAGCAAAATATCATTTCACTTTGAAAGTATGCCCTTCATTTCATTGACTTGAGTTCTGAAAGAACTGTATTCGTTCTCTGTATATTTCATTCTGCATTTCTTCTCATGCCATATTACTAAGCATAGTATGTTGCCTCTCTTTTCAGAGCATCTTTAAAACCCCTGGATCTCTACCTGGAAGTACAATCACAAAATTAAGAACAAAGATTTCTCAAGCAAAGGTGTCAAAGAAGTGAAGGTGCTTTTTATTTGATCTTGTTGTTATGAAATATGAAAAAGTCTATGAATGTTGATGTGTACCTCTGTGTGTGTAACCATGCAGTGTCTATGTGAAGATGGACTGAAAAGATAAGAAGAGGATGTCCTGAAGAATTGTCGAAGATGACCTAGATGGACCACTTAGTAATTGTGGCTCCATCGCTCACGTGAGTCAAGTATTTTTATTTTACCAAAGCTAGAAGGAAGGCATAGCATTCATTCGATCATGTAATGGAGTGTTGATTGTGTGTCCATAGTCCATTGAAGTTGAAGTTACCGTGTTTTGCAAAGGTGTTGCTTTTGCTGTTCAGATTGCGATGGAAGAATATTCCCTCTCAATTAAGCTTCTGTCTTATGGATGTTACTGAAGTTTAGCAGTTGGTGTACGGTCAAATTGGTATACGTAATGGTTATATTCTTTCATCAGTCATTTCTGTGGTTGAAGGGAAGTGAGTGATATGCTGTTGGTCTAGTCAAACTAACTTGGGAAGTGTGTAAAAACATCCAAGTATTTGATGTGATGGAAAGGGAACTGGTACAGTGTAACAGTTGGGATGGAAATTAGGTCAGCTTGTATATATATATATATATATATATGTATCTTGACAATTGTTACAACTTGTAAATGGAATTTTAATATGTGCATTTCTTGGGCTATTGCCAGTATTTTCGAACCTGGGGAAAAAAATCAAAGCACATATGCAACCTATACCTGCATATGTGTATCCCAACTTAGTGCTGGTAGGTTATATAAAGTAGTTCTTTGAAAATGAAGAAAATGACAAGAATTATAGACCCTTTGTAATTTTATATAAATGGTTAATGTGATTTATAGTCTACTGTTTGTTGAAGCTGGCTAACCTTATGGTACTAAGTAAAATGTTTTTGCGGACATGAATATCCTGTGGTGCATGGTTTGAAAGTGACTGTTCTAAGTAATTGTTTTATTTTTTCATGGTGGATGAATCACTGCATGTAAACATTCTTGTTTCAAGTGCACTCTATTGTGAATGTAGGGCAGCTAGTGATATAATCCACCTCTTTAAAGTGTTTAATGTTGCCTAGGTAGGGAATGGACATTAATTGATGGCATTAGGCATTTTTATTTATGTTTGGAGTGTGTCTTTTGAGAAATTTTTCTAGTCTGAAATTTCATTTCACTTCAAATCATCCATGTGGAAAAAAACAAGTTCCTCAATTATGAAGATGCGCAGTTCATATCTGGGAAATGGTTGCCACTGCATAATGGTCATTTCCAGTCGATGCCTGTTTAGTTATTAACTACCCGAATCTGTGTCATGAGATGCTTTCTCTAGTGATCCTCCCTCAAATTTGCTGCCTCTTGACTCTTCAATGTGCCTCGCTTAGAAGCTGAAGTTTCACATGATTAATTCACTCGCTTCTGTCCTGTGTGAATTTCCACAGAGAAAAAAATCATCCGCCTTGACGGGGATTCGAACCCGGATCCCTCGATTTCCGGCCGAGTGCTTTAGCCAGTTAAGCTACCGAGGCGTCCTCTTCCCCTGTGGATTTTTTTTTTCAGGGGAAGAGGATGCCTCGGTAGCTTAACTGGCTAAAGCACTCGGCCGGAAATCGAGGGATCCGGGTTCGAATCCCGGTCAAGGCTGATGATTTTTTCTCTGTGGATATTCGCACATGTGTGCATTGCGGGTGACTCCGTAAAAGTGGAACTCCGTGGCTAGTCCCGGATAGCTTAAAATTTCTCTTCCTTCCTCTTCTCAAAACAGTTTTGAACTTGGGTTTAGCTTTCTATATCTTAGCAGTCCTCACAAAACCATTTTATTTTTTAGAAATGATTTCTATTTTATAACTCCTAATTGAAAAATAATCCTACTGGCAGTTGACTACTATCACCGTAAGTATGGCGAAAAGAAATCTCATGGTGCTATTCCACTTGGGTTCTTAATTCCAATGGATTTCAAGGTCTTTGAATCATGAAGTGAGCATTGACTAATGTGTCATTTTCACAGTGGTATTAGTCAAAGTCAACTTAATAATGTTGCATAGGTCTCGAAATCAATCAGATTGAATACCCTAAATAATTTCTTTTCACCATGCTCCGATTCAGCAAAATTCCACAGTCTCTCCTGCATCCATCAATTTCATACTTTCACTGTGTGTACCAAGATGTGGTAGCCAATGTGGCAACTTTGATTATTAACACTCATTTTTGTTTATTACAATTTGTTTCAGTTGCAATCCTCTTTGCAAGTCCTTTTCTAATTGTTAGTAACCATAATCTTTCTGATCTGAATACTCTCAAGTGTTTTTAAACTACCAAGGAAACAGTTTTAGGCTTGACTTAGTGGTAGTTATCCATTGTGGAAAAATTAAAATAACTTTGTTCCTTTTTTTGAGGTTATATGACCTGGTTTTTGACACCTTGTGGCATCTTCAGACCAGTTATATCAGACTTTGTGGCTTCAGACCAGACCTGAAGATGATGCTTAGTGTCAATACAGTGATTGTACTGATCAAATCTTAAAAGTGGAGTTAATACAGTTTTCTGTGTATTTAAACGAATGGCTCAGGTAATATTTCTCCTGCCTATGTTCTGGATTTTTAAAAACATGAATACGGCAGTGAAATGGCTATGGTAATGGCCTATTAATATCTGTGGTGATAGTGTGACGAAATATTTGTCTTTTATTCAGTTGCCTCATAGAAATCGGCCTTCAAATGCTTATTGGCACTTTCTATTCATTGATGTTCGTATAATTTATCATTCTATTGACAGTTCAAGCAGAGATTTCTAGCCCTTTTGTTTGTAATATCATTTTAGCCAAATCCAGACGACTATACCTCTTGCTTGGAGGTTTTGGAATTTCATGAAGAGCTTCTGTTTTTATGTCAGAAGTAATATTTATTATTTTTTCCTATGGATTGTCCACCTCATTCTTCTACCCATTGATTCAAAATTGCTTTATGCATCCAATTATAAGGCATAGCCTTCACAATAGGTGCATTTGAGCATGTAGAATTTATTCTCCTCTTACTCTACTGGAAGAATCTTCTCTTTTGAGGGATGCTCAATGTATCCTTATTCTTTTTACTCATTTTTGGTGTTCACCTTGACGTAACATCTCCTCATCAATCAATTGCTTCTTTCAAAGTTTTAGATAATAATTTGAGATATTAATAGCCTGATTATAATGGCTACATCCTTAAAATATCTGAATCAATATTTTTTAGGACTTGCTACTCTATCATCTATCTTCTTGCCTTCTCATTTAAGCTGTAAATTGGCTTCTCAGTGGTTCCATTTGCAGTTTTCATTCAGTGATTAATGTAATCTATGAGGCAAACGGTACTCAAAACCCATGCAGAGTGATCACTTACAATTTGACTCTTTGGAATCTCAGACCCTGCTCTGTATGTTGTCTCATACCTTTTATTATTAGATGGACATTTTAGCTATCCATCAATTACTTCCTCTTCCCTAATTTCATTATTATTTGGAATGCAAGGTTCTAGAGAAAATGCTGAAACTGGAGAATCAGTGTTGTCATGTCTATAGTACTGGCTTCCCATCCCGAGGGCATGGGTTAGACTCCCGCCAACAATGGAGAGTTTTCAGTGGAATTCCCCTCCATATTTGGTTGCCTTTTGTTGAATGTAGCATTC
This sequence comes from Ceriagrion tenellum, assembly GCA_963169105.1. Classification (NCBI taxonomy): domain Eukaryota; kingdom Metazoa; phylum Arthropoda; class Insecta; order Odonata; family Coenagrionidae; genus Ceriagrion; species Ceriagrion tenellum. The sequence continues at coordinate 53,766,013 of OY720637.1, forward strand.
TGTCCATTGAATAGGACATCAAACTGTGGACCCTGTCATATTTGGACCAGTTGCTGAACAAGCCAGCAACTGACGATTCTTATGGTTCATTGAATCTTATTGACCCCTTCTCTGAATCTCTGTCTCCAACTTACTTTCTTATTCCATCATATCCTGCCCTCTATGGATAGGAATGTGCATACAAAATTTCTATCATGTGATATCCCATTGGTTATTAATTGTGTCATCTGGAAAAATTTGCTTAGTTCCGTACCTGGTTGGTAATTAGATAGATATATTCTTTTGAAATTAAGAATGCATTTATTAGAGTATGTGACGCTCATATTTCAAAGTGTTGTGTCTTTTCAGTTGTTAAACATGTTTTACTTTCAATCGGTCGAAGAAATTTTGCTGCCTAGACTTTGAATTTGATTTACACTGGTTTGCAAAGTTTTCTTTTGTGGTGTCATCCTTAGTCAATGCTTGTGGAACTAACTTTATGGAAATCTCTAAGTATGAGCTGGTTTCTGTTTGACCCCTCCACTCAGAGCCTTATCTGTAGCCATTAGCTCTGTACCTGTGCTTTATTAAGCAACATTTTCCCTCTGAAGTCTATATTTAGCAACTTTGGCCCCAGAAACCAAGGTGTTTTTTTGGGTACATGTGGCGACATACTACTCATAAAAGAATTTTTGTATTAGTCTCAAGGTGGAAGCACCATCCCAAAAAAGAGTTAGATCAATGTGAATGATATAGGCAAGAAACAGCCTGGGTTCCCAAGAAATTTAAGTTGAAGTTTCCATGTTTCCTGGCCCTTAGGACGCACTAAGATTTTTTGGGTAAAAATTTTGGAGGAAAATTAATAATCTATATTTGTTAATGTTTACAATTTATCAGAAGAAAATGGAATTGCGTACTTCCCGAAATATTGCCTGTATTAAAGTTGTCGTTCATTGAATCCCAGAAATAAATGACTGATGCAGAGTACACCTACTGCAACAACCCAGGTAAAAATATTTGGTCTGTAATTACTCTGAAACTGATTTGTAACTGCTCTTGAAGACTAATATCTGATCTGTTACTATCCTGACCATTTAACTCCAGTTACTGACCACTTCCAGATCAGGTAAACTTTCAGAACAGTTACAGATCAAATGTTTTTACTGGGGAATGCAGTGTGCTGTAAAGTGATGGACACTTCCTGTGGTGGCCATGTACAATTGGATACAGGAAAACATAGCTTAAACAACTAATGAGATGCAGGCCAATTTCTTAATGCAATTTTGAGGAAAAAAATGTGTCTTATGGGTGGGATAAATGTGGTTTTTTACTGGATCAATCTTCAGGGCTCTCAGCTCAGCTCTTGACTGTTGAGAGCACTGATGCAACCTGAGCTGCACTCTGGCATGGGCCTTGGAAGTGTTAAATTTGATCAACCTTAAATCTCTAGGTGCATAATGAGAAGATTAATCTTTTGCCCTTCTATGCCTTTCAGCTCGATTTCATGCATTCCCAGTAGGTTTCTCTCAGGAAATGAGGACATTGAAAATTTAAAGTTCTTCTTAAGCATAAAGAGTGTCATTGAAGCTAGTCTTCATAAGCTCTAAAAGTAAAGCTGTCATACTCCAGAAAAAATGAATAAAAGTTTGGCAAGGAAATGAATTTGTTTGTGTAGATTAGTTTGTGTCATTTATGGTGAAAATGAAACCTTTTTTATGAGGCAGTTAATGTCACGCACAGTGCACCCAAGACCATAAGTGTGCAACATCCAAATCAATATACCCTACTGGCCCGAATATAAGACGGCACTGAATGCAAGACGGGTTGGGTTTTAGAGTTGCCATTTTAGGGAAAAAATTTTAATGCTCTCATAGGATGAAAGCAGTATGCCGATTTTTTACTCATAAAAAATCGACGTCAAACATCAGTCGCCGTGATATGCCTAGCAAGCTTAAATGTCATGTGTTCGTTCATTGCAGCGTTGTAGTCAAGTTTGGAATAGTCATCGCGAGGAATCAGTAGTTACTCCGCGCACCAATGTTGTGCAGGTTGTGTCCCGAATTTTTTTTTTTCCCTTTTTCATAAGACACAAAAGTAAGACAGATAGCAATTTTTGACCTCTTCCAAGTGGAAAATATAACTGTCTTATATTCAGGCCAATACGGTACATTTTTTCACTAGAAATCTTATATAATCTCCTTAAATTCGTACTTGATGCTGGAGGGTACCCATTTTCTGTGGACCACCCCTAAGAACTTTCGTTTATGAACTTTTTTGACAGCAGTGGTTCGTTGAGGGCTCCATTTTATCTGTTTGAGTTGGGCTTTAAATTCTTTGCTGTGCCTATATTTTGTCAATTCTTTCTGTGTCATGTTTCGTGGTCACATCCAAAAAAATTAAAAGGAGAGTCTTTTCTTTTAAAATTAACGATGATGTTCCACAATATGACACGGGATGCCGTTGAATTTATAAGTATAAGGAGAAGCTGAGGCTAGCTGCTTCAAATGACAAAGCTACAAAACAGTTATATTTGGGCTGTAATATATGTGGTGATATAAAACTATATCAGGGTCATTGTATAAGAGATCTAGAGTTAAAAAACTAATGATAGAGAGCAGGCAAATTGAAAGTATCTGGAAATTAGAAATACATTAGTTTTCATTGAGCTAGGTGATGGCCTCATACTTGAAAAATTTGGTTCCTGAACTCATGACTTCATTAGGGAATAAACGTTAATGGAAAGAGTTATTGACCACAGTATACTCATTGCCCTTATAAAAATGGTACTGGCAGCTGAAATTTGTACATCTCTCTCTTTTTATGACTGTGAATGGTAATCATGAGAAAATATTAATCTTGTGACTTCCTTGAATTACTTTATTTTCCACTGTGTTCAATCATGTTTTATGCCCCCTTGTTATTTTTTGAGGATTTCCTGAAAAGCTAAATGGTGCTCTTATCCCCACTTGGGTGCTTGATGAAACCAGTCAAAGTTGGATGTTTGAATATTATTATTTTTGCATTTTAATTTTATTGCATTTATACCTGTAAATATAATTTTTTGTATGGTTTGATTGTTATATGTACAATTAATCAACCATAAGCGAATGAAAATGGGAGCATTTTATTCTACTGTATATTATTGTGCCATACAGAATACCTAGAATTACCTATCTTGGAATGTACCTATCGTAGTTAGTACCTTTTTTTTAAATTCATTTTATTATTTTACTTCATATATATTAGCATATATTTTGCCTAGAGCTTAGGTTGACAGTTCTCCAATGGTTGTAGTAATTGTCAGCTGATGCTTTCAGGCTTAATTTTTTCAATCTCTTACAGGATACTCTACTGGGGCAATTTCACCTAATTAATTGTTGAGACCTATATTGAACCAGGTAGATGTGGGGGAAATAATCATATCCGTGATTCTTTAGGGTACATAATGTTGTCAGGCTACTTTTCTATATGAATTACTGCTGATGCCAACCTGAATTCTTGATTTATTGATCGGAAACTATTAATTTAAGGAAGTGTTTTTCTGTTATGTTCATCTAATTCCTAAATAGTATAAACTCTAAAAAATTAGGTGTCATATTTTCAAGGGAAAAAGTGACTGCTGTATTTTCTTAAACAAATGGCCTGTAATTGTGTTCCAATGACTTGTTTAGCATTGATAAATCCCTTGGATGATGAATTTTGATAAAAAGTTTACCAAATTTTGGTGGCTTATTAAATGTGGCGTATCAGATGCTGAATACTCCAGGGATTTTTAGTTGTCTTATGTTGCATTGGCAGCTAATCAACGCCAGATGCTTTAAGGTACATCAAGTCATCATAGTGCCTTAGTATGACTTCAATGCTTCTATGGATCCAGATTCCATGTAATGATTAGAATCTCTATTTGTCGAAATCATGAACAACTCAGATCATTTGATGACTATGACATTTTGGCTTATTAAAGAGCATAAAACTTCTGTCTCAAAAAAAAATGTGGATTAAGGGTTCACCCATTGCAAACCATTGTACCCTGGAATTAAATCTCTGTCATTACTGCAGTAGTAATTAAAGAAAGAATATACCTAGGTTTGGCCATGTCTGCGAATACAAAATATTCAAGTGTGTGCATGTTTTTATTCAGTAGTCTTGTTAACCCGATATATAATTTTCTCAGCATGCACTATGCCATATTTGAACTTCTCTATCAACTAATCAACTAATTTATTTAATTAAGCGTCAATAGTGAATGAATTAGTTAAAAGTGAAAGTCAAACGCATGAACAGCATAGTGCCTTAGTTTGACTATAACTTTGTTTTTGCCATTGAAATAATTCATCTTACTATAAGGACTAAGAAGGGTCTTGTTGGAAAAGATAGATGCAGAAATAACTTCCCATGCTAATTTTGTATTATTATGGTTATTTTAAAGCAATTGTAACCACAACTGAGTTATGTTGTACACTTGTGTAGATAACTGCAAATTTAGATAAATATAGGTTAAAACAATTCACAGAAGGAAAATGACATACTGAAGCAGGGCTTCCACTGATGATATGTTTATCAGTATAAAAAGCACTTGTAAATGAAGCATGTGTATACATCCAATGCCTTCTACTTAGGTTTTCCCTAAAGAATGTAAAAATATACCTATGCAATGTTCAAGTCATTCATAGTGCTAACTTATGCTTGGACTTAGTCCTATGCTGTATGAAAACCTAATCTAACATGTTAACCTATCACTTATTTTGTCTAATTGTAACTTAACTTACAATACCTTAATGGTGCATTTGAATTGTCCTTTGAATCACTGTGATTTTTAGCACACACTATGATCTCACTTGTGAATGAAGGGTTCAGGCAACATTGGTTGACTTGGAATACAGTGCTCTCAAAGTAAGCTCTTTAGTGTACAAAGTTAAGTTGTACACTAGGATCTACACCAACATATGTTTTAAGAATTTTTGTTATTCTTTTATAGAAATTCTGTTTTGGGTGTCACTGACAGACATGGAAGGGCACAGTAATGGCTCCTCCTATTGTATCCTTGGGGTAAATTGGCTGGAAATGAATGTGGGCTAATGTGATTCAACCCTTCATTACTTTTATTCTCCGCTCATTTTTATATAAATCTTGATCTCATAGAACTTGTGCTCAACATTTGTGGAGTATGTTTAATTACCTTCGGGACCTTCAAAAATGGGAATTAATAGGAAATACATGTTTTTATATCCATTCATCATAACACTAAATCCGCAATGATGTTGACATCTTTATCCTTGAAAGTTGATAATTGTGTATTTACTGGTGCTTATATTGATGTAACTTCCAAATATTGTTGTAATTTAATTTTTCATGTCCCACTTATAGGTTTCAATAAAAATCATATGGAAGGAATTGAGTGAAAATGGAATTACTAATTATTCATCAACCATATTTCGTTGGGACATACCTTATGAGTAAAAATATGCACTGGCATTATGCAGGCAGTAGATTTTATTTACAATGTGTTTGCTTACAACTGACGATGGAGTTTCAAGGAATCCGATATGACCCTGTCCCGAAAAATTTTGGAAACACCAACCCTTCCAGTGCCTTATGAAGGCTAAATAATTTCCATACTGTTGTTGATCTAATCAAGTCCATTCACCACGAAGCAGCATTAGGAACATACTACAGACAACACTGCATCACCATTACGTTTTGTGCATCTTAGTTCATTGTTCTCCACTTCATACAGCACATCACCGAGGCTAGATTTTAAGAGAAACTATGCCGGCAATGCACGACACATTCCACCGAAACTTAGGATAGAGAATTTCATGAATGTCATGAAATTTCCTTCGCTCAGCAGTAATTTGAAACTACATATTTACATAATTAAGATTAGCTGGTTTCATCATGACCTGCTATTCTCCAATAAATCTTTAGCTTCGTTAATTTTCGCCGCTAATAGTGGTGATCCCCCCCGGTCCGGATGGTTTATTGACATCAATCTTTTGTGGGCTTCCTACAGAGAGTGATGTAACACCATTAGTACAATTGCGTAGTTACCAGCCTTATCAATAACTTAAGAACCAAACTTACCTTAACTTTATTTTTACTAGCACTAGGTGACACACCAAGAATTAGGCAGGCCTCCCTCTTCGTCATCTTCTGCTCAAAACCACCTTTGTAATACCTACTGTTGGCGAAAGACTAAGCAGAAGATATATATTGGTAAACAATAGCTACAACAATCAAATTCAGAAAATGTCAGTGCGGACCTACTTGAGGATCTAGTTTTGGAAGAGATTTCATTGCTTCGTTCATTTTCTCCGTCATTTTCGGCATCATTCTAACAACTTGCCTCCCGACAAATCCGACGGCCACAAGGCCGAGGCCAACAACAACCGCAGTACTAGCCTGAAGTTCAATATTCAAATAATAAAACTACTGGTGTGGAGATCAAAAAAGCCATGAACGATGATAAAAATATTCTCACCATATGTTCAAGCCCAGTAGTTATTCCGCAGTTTCTCCCGAAATTCCTCGCCGATTCTCAGCGGTCAGACGCACGGATGGGACACTCAATGCTTTAAAACGAGGCCAACGGACGGATTCAACGCCGCACCGGTGGCGCCGGGTATGCAATGCTGGTGGTTGGAAGGAAGAACTAACCCATTTAGCTCCGCCCCCTTGGTGCCTACGTGTAAGGATGCTCATATAGCCGCGAATTTCATATTATTGTATTGGAGAGGCAATTATAAGGAATAGAAAATTTAAATCATTAAGTATCTTTTATTGATCCAGACACAATATACAAATACCACAGCAGTATGCGAAAAATTCAACCACAAAAAATACAAGCCAGAATGAACTAAACAGAACACAAAAAATATATAATAAACATAAGAGAGAGATGTAAGTTGAACATTTTCAACAAATGCAACTTCACGATTGGCAAATAATTTTTGAAAGATAGCCTTATTCACAAATTTCGAATTGTTGAATCGAATATTCACATTATAAAATGTTCCAACAACAGATAAGTACAACAATACAATACAGTTGGCATTAGCCCATACAAATCCAGACAATAGGGTAAGGAGAATGGTAATTTCATTTTGCTGTGAATTTCTGAAGAATTGCTTGTTTACGAGCAACGCTTAGACTTAAAGTGTAAAGAACTATTTGTGCTAAATAAACTAGGTAGGTTAATACTTTCAAATCATATGAATAAACTGGTAATATTCCAGGAAAACAAGCAGAATTTGCAAGTAGCAAGAAGAAGACTAGAACCAGAGACAGCAGTACTTTTTATCTCAGTTCTCGATAACCAATAACCAACCAGCCTCATAAACTATAGTTCACTTGATATAACCTCAGCAGTTGGAGTATCTAATGATTTCTATGTTAACTTCTTTGCTAATTAAAAACAAGTAATACGTAACAAATAATAGAAATACCATTAGTATTAATACTACCTGAGCACAAATAGCATGACTTTCACACTTTTACATACATTATTAATCAAACGAATGTATGGCTGTCACATCAACATCACCACTCTAACGTAACTCATTCAGACCATCACTAATTTCAGTATATGACAAATTCAATTTGAAATGTCTTTTTTGTTCAAATCTTGTAGTGCCACTCTCATGGCATGTTTGACACTGCTCACATTCAAGGCAGTAGGGGCACTCAAATACACCTGTCTCTATTCTACATGTCCACTAAAGTGGAAAAGTGGTTCAAAAGGTTCCAAAAGATGACACATCAAAAGAGAAAAGAAATTCAAGGTAGTAGGGGCACTCAAATACACCCAAGTCTCTTTTCTACATGTCCACTGGAGTGGACAAGGGGTTCAAAAGGTTCCAAAAAATGACACATCAAAAGAGAAAAGAAATTCAAGGTAGTAGGGGCACTCAAATACACCCAAGTCTCTTTTCTACATGTCCACTGGAGTGGACAAGGGGTTCAAAAGGTTCCAAAAAAATGACACATCACAAGAAAAGAAATTTAAACATTATGTCCATTGTAATGGACTTGTGGTCTGAATGAGTTAACTTAAACAATTAATTGGGGTAGGATTTGTTAACTATAACTAAGACCCACTTGCCTTATTACTAAACACAGGTTGCCAAACAAGAATTACAATAAAATGGCATTAATAAATAAAATTGAAAACATAACATAAAGAATATTATGGCACCATTAAATCAAATTGAACACTCCTAAAGATTAATTACATGACAAGTGCATTAAAACTGTATAAAATGGAAAAAAGTATAAATTCTGAAGGTATACAATCGCAAGATAAATGGAAAATATTGTGGCACTACAAAATGAAATTGAAAATCCTAAAGATTAATTGAACACTGAATACCTAATACTAGAATAAATGACTGAGTTGAGGAAATATTTTTATAAAACTATAAACTCTAAGACTAATTAAATTGTATTTATAGTAAATGAGGTGTGCCTGTTTGTTTTCATGTTGGTGCGCCTTTTAGTGTAATATGTATATGCTGCGGCGTGTATTGTGTCCTGTGTTACTGTCCTGGTGTCTTTGCCTAATAATACCCTATTGATGCTGTTGCACCATGCAGATACAGTTTGGGTGACCAACAAACTGGAAAACCTACTCCTGTAACTGCAATGGTGTGCATCGCAAGATATGTACCTAAAGTCAACCAGTGCAGAGATTAATTTCTTCAAATGAGTACCAACACCATGGTGGTGAGCCATGAGTGGTAACTCTTTCAATATTAAATCTCTACAAGTAGAGAAGACTCTAGTGAAACTGTCAGAGGGATGGCTTGACCCTCGGAGAGCAGTCCATTGTTCTCTTTGAGCAGAGGTAGCACTGCTGTCATTAATATTAACAGAGTACTGTTTCCCCTTACACTCAACACATTCAACAGGCCCCAACAGTTTGAGGAAATTTCCTGCTGAAACTGCAGCAAATGACAAGGCAGTACTCATTCTTGGAGAGCCACCGATTCCCTCTGATGAATTCACAGCACTCTTCTTCAAAAGTGGCTCGTGAATGTCAACAGAGGGGGAAGATGCTGTGGAGCTTGATGACCTAGATGCTATAAGGTAGCTCCTTAGGTTATCAAGAACCTCACAGTCATCTTCTTGGCAGTTTGCCCCCACAGAATGAGCAGCCACCATGTCATTCAGTAGCAGTGACTTGTATGCCCCCACAAAATGGGAGCACGTCGGGGCATTATTTCGAAAACCATAGCTTCGAATGCTCCCAAACTTATTTTCAAGTGGGTCCTGATTTAAATTCCTCAAGGCAAGGTTTTTAAATCCAATGGTATGTAATTGACGCCAAAGGGCCTTTATGTTTGTGATGGTCCTACCCCAATTAATTAAGGAAGGGGTCCTACTTTCCTTACTCCCATTGGTGTACACCATTGATTGCAGGAATTTCTGGGCTTTATTCCAAAACTCCACATGCCCAGATGAAGGAGAAACTGCACATCGGAGTGGCTTTCCTGCAGGTGGTCTGATGGATTTGCCATTTATGCTGTCAAAAAGGCCATCAAAGAAGTCCAGGATCTCAGCTGTATCAGCAGCTTCAGCCTCCAGATCACCATGGCTGGCTGTAAAAGAAAAATCACAGGAGAAAGTAGACATGAGTGCTACAGTTAAAAGAAAAGGTTGCATTATAATAATGAAGTATAACTTACGCCTTCTTGACAGCATGTCCATTACTGAAGCCAAACTCCTGCTAAACACCTGTGTGCAGTATTTCACCTTCATCTTGGGTATCCTCTCAGGAAGGACATGCAGAGCAGTTAGTTTTGGAAGAGCCCTGAACCTCCCACAATCAATGTTGTACACCTGAAGCACATGACGCCAAGAAGCAACTTTGTTGACCCCACCAGAGGAATATTTCAAGTCCTTTGAGAGAAGTCCATTTCGAACCCCTTTCATCAAGTGAGGAGGGTCAAACAGAGGGATTATTTTCATACCATTGACATGAAAATAATCACCTCTGTACTCCCCTCCTGACCTGAGCACAGACTCCCTTGTTTCTGCACACAGCTTATTCACTGCAGCCACATTAGAAGCCCCTTGATCGCATACGGTGGCATGGATGGTAAGGCCAGTTCTCTGGATGTTAGATATAACATCCTTTAACAATGTACACAAATCAAGGGTCTTTATGGAACCTCCAGGGAAAACAAAGGCCACAGGCTGTTTGTAGTTCCTCCTCAGGCCTCTCAACATAAAAACTAAGGCTTTATCAGCAAACCTTGGTGATCTCAGCTCTCCACCTAAATCTTCAAAACCCTCAATAACATCAAGGTGCTCTTGAAAATCTAGGTGTGGAGTCAAGCTCATCTCATCGAACATTAAAATGCAATGCCGATCAATGTCTTTTACTTTCTTGCTGACAGTAACGGACAAATGATCAAACATTCCATTATTAATGCCTGTTGTAAAGGATAAGCGTGATAACAGCCTCAATAATGTCCTCCGGGAAGGAAGTGCAAACACACGAGACAAAAAGTTATAGGCTCTTCCACTTCTTTTCATTAGAGAAAGAGCCAGCACCTTATCATCCAATGTAAACCTACGACCTTTGTTTTTCTTGGAGGTTTGAGTAATTTGTGATTGCAGAAACGATAAGACAGTCCGGGAAAGGCCACTCGAGGCTTCCCAACCCAGTTCGAAATATTTCTTAGACAGTCTAAGCCTCTTTCTAACACTAATCAGCTTTTTAGAAGAACGTTGCAAGCTCCTTTTCAAACTCCGATTAGTTTTATACAGAAACTTAGCCTTAGGAGTCAATTCTACTAACTTCTTGACGCCAAGCTCTTGTAGGATCCCTTCCTTTCTGACACTTCTGAAATAAGGCAAGGAAGACAGTTAGTACATGAAGCACTTAAGGAGATAAAGCTCACATGTAATAATATCCCATTAGTAATAGAAACAAGGCAAATATTGAGAACAGTACTCACCTTTTCTCACATGACGCGCGAAAGAGAGACCGTCTAATTGCGTTGGAAGTTGGAGTTGAAACCACAGCATGGCCATCTATATTCTCTGTAAAGAAAAATGTTAAAAATTCAGTAAATTCATGAAAAGTCTCAAGAAGTACAGAGGAAATGATCCATACACTTTTACATCCATTATCCCAAGATTAATAATTTATGTACATATAGATGAATCAGGATATGAATGATATACCCATAAAGAATCAAACTGCAAGTTTGAAATTAATTAAAATAAAAAAAATGAATGACTTTAATCTGCCCTCTCAATTTGTCTCTGTTGAATCTCAGGAATGAATTAAGAGCTCTGATCTAGGACTGGGTGTTCTCTGAAAATGTTATTTCTTTTTTCTTTCAACATGATTTGATTCCACAATGTACCTACAGCCACAAGCAACTGAAATCAAGGGAACCTTACATAAAACTTCACAACTAAAAAGACGAGGGTAAAGTTATACAATGCAGAAATCTGCTAGGCTTCCCTTGAACTTTGAATAACTTTGAATAATTATTTCAAGAACAGAATATGTATAGGAAGATCTTGAGCTTAACAAAGTAATACACACCCAGCTGAAAATGGGTCCCCCTGGGAGTAGATGGAGCGTCACCCACTGTCATCTCCCCCAGGCTCGCTCCAGACTCCACCACAGAGCCTTCTGGAGTGGGGTCCCTTGGAACTCCCAGTTCCACTCCATCTTCTACTTCCATCTCCACCACAGAGTGGGTGGAGATGGAAGGATTGGGATCCCGTGGAACTCCCAGTTCCATTTCCATCTCCACCACAGGGGCTACAAGTAGAAAAATGCAAACATTTAGGAGGATTGATTCTACTCTTCAAAATACATAATGTACACTTAAATACAGAACATGATTTTCCACAATGAAGGACAAAAATTTCATAATCATTATAAACTACTTACCAGGATGGCTAGAAATCACTTCTTTGGGGTTCTCCACTGCATCGCCTGGTGCCACTCCAGGCACCTCAAGAAGCACCCCCAACTCAGTAGATGCTATGAAGATTCAGAAAAAGTCACAAAATATTAAAGCACCATTGACAAAGGAGTCGATAATTGATTTCAATTGAAAGTAAAAGGAATTTACCACGAGAAATGACAGAGGAAAGCTATTTAAATAGACATGTCTACCTGGCAGGTTTTGGTTGGGCACAGCATTCTTCTTTAATTTCCCTGTCCCAAAAACGTAGCTATCAGGGGAGAAGTGCTGCCCACACACTCTCTTCCTCTCCCTGACCACATTGGGTGGTAACGTCAGGACATCTGCATTCCCTGTGGATGCCACCCACTTGAAAAACCTCCCATGGGCATCATGGATTGGGTGGGGAAACCTGAAGGAAAAGTAGAAGTGAAGGGATTAATAATATTTTTTCATCTCCTCCACACTGGGGCATTGCCCATGCAATCGGAGTCTCATAAAAATTGGGATCACTGATGTTGGAAACCAACCAAACCACCTCACACATCTAGATAATCACTGATAAAACATACAGACAAATTAAAATCCATAACTACTATCCACATAAAACAAACCTCACTGATTAACAATTACACTCACCGATGCCGAGGACTAACCCAATCATTGCAGGATAGTACACTACACTTTGTATGGCGTTTACTCGATGTCGGCAATGACATTATGCTCAGAAATGAAAACCACACAATAAACTTCCGTCCTTCTCCCTAAGGCCCGTTCACGTCCTACCGTTTCGTGCGATAGGTTTCTATGTAATGGTAGGCGACGTCGTCGTCAGTCGCGACCACTCCACGAGCTGACACTATCGGCAAATGAATATAGAAGTGGAAAAACCTAAAACTCCTATTACCGAGTAGAACGCGGGCATGTGGGCACCCCTCTACATTGTGACAATTTTGGAAAAACCCTCGGAGGGGAAATAAAACGGGTGGAAGGGTTCCTTCCAAGTTCACCCCACGAAAAGAGCCATCGGGCCAAATTGAAACCGCACCACTAAATACTGAAAAGGATCACCGCGACAACGAAACTCCCGGGGCCGGGTTTTCCCCTCCTTAAACTTCCCACCCGGGGGAAACAAGGCGGTGGAGCAATAAACACTGGTTCCCATATACAGAAGAGGATTAGAGAGCAATGCCGAGGGCAGGTAAACCCCCAGTCGGGGAAACAATACAGGTGAAAGGGAGAGCAACACCCCACAGTTACCTTCTCGGAAATTCGGGAAAAAAGAGGCGCAGGAAAACCCAGAGGATCGTGGGGATAATCATGAAGGTTGAAAACTGATGCCCAGGCCAAGATAATAATACCGTCGCTAAATAAGAATGCATATCTGGAATATAGAACACCAGTTGCACGTATAAACTAATATTCAACTGAGCTGACTACAGAGAAAAAAATACTTATCTGACGACAGGCAGGTCTTCTTCGACAGCATTCCTTAAGTACTCCTTCCAAACCATGAAAATTCAACATTTTCATTGCGTCTCGATCGCTTCTCTTTGAACAACTCCACTTTAATAAACACCATTCTTGCTATAAAAAATATGAAAATTTTGTCAATACCCTCTTTCCCCTTGGCAGGGTACAAGCTCCAAAACACTAACTGTAAAATACACTGCTAATGTTAATGGGCACAAAGAACAACTCCAAAATATAAAACAAGAAATTAACTTAAATGTTTTCTCCATGTAACCATAGGCATAAATACGACTCAAATGAAACTACTAACGGATTCCCACCGACACTCCCTTCGGTTTTAAAAGGATTATGCCCTATAAATGGTAGTAAATTGACAGAAAATAAAAATGATTTTCTGCATTTCTGTACAGCAAATCTCCCAAAAATAACTTTCGATGAGTAATTTCTAAAAAAAGAATGTAATAAGTTTTCAATTGCGATATGTTTTGATGCCTAATTTAAACACCGTGTGGAATTCCATCTGTCAAAATTTAATGTAATTACGTTCATCTAAACGGGGCATGGCAGACTTTGGCAGACTTGCAGCTGATACACACAACTAAAGCTGATATGCATGGAGATAATAATTAAGCATAAACAGCCTGAAAATCAACTCAACTCTCCACCATATAAATACACAATAGATATCACGTAAGGAAGGTAAACCAGTAGGCAGTAAAACTCACAAAATCCCCATCGCTTACATCACGATCGCTAACAGCGAAAGGGATATTAGTTAAGATTAATCACCCTCTTTCTAATTCAACGAGTTAAAAAGATAAAAATTTAGCGGACTAGTTAAGGAGCACAAGGATAATCACCTGGAGAGGTCGGTCAACACAGAACAAAGGAAGAGTAACTGAATCATGACCTTGGCCGGAACTCACTGCTCAATTCATTCGAAAGGGGATGAACGAGTGATGAAAAATCAAACCTTAGTCCAACTGTTAGTCCTTTACATTTCCTACATCGTTTCCATTTTCACCAACCACTCAGGCATCCAACTTCCTTCAGTCAGTCCTTCAATCTGCAATAGGAAATCCAGATAACCACAAAGCCAAGAAACCCACCAGCATAACGACGACTCAGGTTATCAATTAAATACACACTATATCCGATGTCATATAACATACAGCATCCCACGAAAGACTCGGCATTATAAACCACAACCACAGTATTGAAAAAAAACGCAAAACCATAATAGAATGTAGCCTACCTTCAACCAGCAGGCAGTTTACCGTTACGAGTTCCCTCCAACTTCCCTCCAAGCGCCGGCAGCGTTCACCAACATCCCCAAATTTGAACTGCCGAGTTTGCGAAACTGCGCATGCGCCGATAACGTTTAGTACTCCCTCCGTCCGCCCCGCCCTCCAGCGCAATTTTTGGCGCAGCGATCGTGGGGCTCGTTTGGGAATGGAAGTGCCAAGAGAGTGGTCAGACGGACGTCTTAAGAACATTTAGGACGACAACGCGGTGCTATTCGTTACTCATTTGTTAAATTTTAGTCTTCTTGAATGAGCGCACATGTCGCTCGTACAGAAATTTCCCGCCGATTCCTTGTGGTGAGTTGTGGCGGTTGTCTTGCTAGTTGCTGAGACACTGTTGTGTTTGAGTCGGTGTCACCCGTTGAGGTATCCAGGGGCCAACTAATATATCACTACAATGGCGGGAAAGGATTATGCTGCAGAGAAAGGTAAAGTGCGTGTTACAATCCATTGTCTACGAAACTATGGTTTTAATTCTCTAAGGAGCGTCAATTTAGTAAGTCACTTTAAATCTGTAACTGTGTTCTTTGGTCCTTGCTGCATGTAAAACGGCTGCTCATCGCCGGAGCCGTATCTCATTTTATATTAGACATACATCACTGTTGTCATAAGTCTATGAATATTAATGATACATTAAGCGATTCACGTTAAAGTGTTGCCTCTTTTTTTAGATAAACTGAAGCAATTCCTCAATGAATATTATGCCATCGGAGATGACGGGAAGAAAGATTTTAAGTATGCGCGGCAGTTGGTCAAGCTCGCTCATAGAGAACAGGTATTCTTTCATTTGGATGAATATTTAGTGATTACACGTATGTATTCAGAACTCTAATGCAGCAAAAATTCAGGTTTCCTTGGTTGTTGATCTGGATGACATGTCAAGTTTCGATTCATCCCTTGCGGAATCGGTAGTGGAGAATACCAGGCGTTATACCACGTTGATGTCGGACGTTGTTCAAGAAGTCCTCCCTGATTTTAAGCAACAGGAGGTGAGTATTTGTTTGATGCGACACTTCTGTGACCTTTGGCGATGACATTAGTGCGACTCGTTGCAGAGCTGTTCGGTATTGGTCATATAAATTTGTCTGGACCCGTCTTAGTTGCGTTGTTCATTATATCTTCATTCTGTGAATGTGGCATTCGGGGCTGTAAATGTCTGGCTTGCTACTCCTACTGGTGTGTAGCTTGCTTATTTCCTTTGCCATGCGTATTACGCCTGCCGTGTATAATTCTACTTTTATCGATAATGTGGATGGTTTTTATCAGGTCTGTTTGCATAGATGGAGAAGTTTGTAAAACCGTCTTCATAAAGAATTCCTCCATTTTAATATTATTTTACCAGGTTGTTGCAAAAGATACCCTTGATATCTACATTGAGCACAGACTCCTCATGGAGCAGAGGATGAGACAACCTGGAGAAACAAGAGATCCACATAACCGGTATCCAGCAGAACTCATGAGACGATTGTAAGTATGCTGCTTTTTTCTTAATTCTGGTTAAAATACCATTAGTTACTGCTATTACCACTGTCAGGATGGGTCTGGACCCTTACAGTTTCTTTCTTAATCTCCGCATGTCCTACCATCCCTTATTCCATCCATAAAACTATTTTCATTCTCTCCCTTACCTGACTATTAACATCCTCCCCTATATCACAGCCTTAAGGGGTCGTGCATAAACTACATAACCATTTTCTGGGATTTTTTTACCCCCTCCCCCCTTCGTTGACAACCATAGTATTTTTCCCAACCCTTCCCCCCATGACATGTCACGTTGCCTCTTCAAATGAAACTTTCAATTCAAAAATATTTTCTCAATTATTAAGTGAGAGTATTTTTCGGGATAGGTTGAAATGAGACAAAAAAGGTTGCTGACGTAGATATAATAGAACTATCTAATCTCAATTGGAACAAGTAATATAAATTTTTAAGTTCTAAAAATCAATCATGAATCACATGAAGTTTAAAAAAACTAGAACTTGTGACGGGGTCGCTAATTAACCCGCAAGAAGGTTAATATGTAAGAAATTTGATGGTATGATGGCTTGCAACATTGTGGAGGCAATAGTTCAATTACATTGAGTTAAAGTAGAAGCTTTGGGTGTAAGAAACTCCCCGCGTGCCCTCCCTCATGTTCAACTTGTACTATTGTTGATGAGTAAGAAACATAAACAGGCGCATTGTAACAGCTACGTTACTTTGAGTGAACCCACTCCCTCCCGCCCCTCATTACCCGCATTATGTTTTTAGGCGACCCCCTTCCCTTCCTAAGTTGGTAATGTCGTTTATGCACAACCACCTAAGGAACTCCTTGCCTCTCTTAAGTTCAGTCCTCCCACCTGTCCTCCCACCTCCGTCTGGGTTCTGTCCACTTCCTCCCGTTTTTCCAAGGGGTTTGCATGCTATGCCATCTATCAAAACCAAACGATGATAGACTGGGGCCCACAGTCAGAGCAGGTCAGCCCTCAGTGAGCTTTATGCTCTGGGAGGAGACGGACGGTAGCCAGCACATACTATTCCTCCCAGCCTCCGTCCACCTCCAACATCTGGAAAATATTCTTGACTGAGAATTCCAGGCGGAGTGAATGGAGACAGATGGTGGTGGACAGAGGCCGAAAGGAATAGTATCCGCGCCAACTCATGGAATTACCCATATTCCAGTTAGCCACTAAAATTAGTTACTAAAGTTAGTTAAAGCTAAAAAGTTAGTTACTAAAATCAGTTTTTCATAGAATTGAAGTGATCCAAAGGGACGGAAAAGTGGCAATTTTGCTGGAATTGCGATTTTACCCCTTCTTTGCTGCTCTGTACCTCCTTTGCTATTGGTTATGAAAACAAAATTAATTGCTGATTCTTGTAGGAAATTTTGTCTTCTACAAGAGAAAATGTAGAGCAAAGTGGCTAAGATGCACCGTTTAGGAGTTATAAAGTGAAAACTGGAAAAAGTGCCCTTTTTTGGTAGTTTTTTTTAAGATGACGGAAAATGCAGATGGGAGGGGATGACGAAAACTTGGGTTTGTTTACTCTCTAACCATCCTGAACAACATTTTTAATAGTCAGAACTACCTGATTTAATGTAGGGTTGGACCCCTCTAAGCGACTGGACTACATCCTTTCTTTTAAAAGTTGAGACTCCCTAAGTTTCAAAATGATTTAGTTATTTACAGATTTACCTAGAATGCATTAGGGGTGTCAAGCTATCTCTGCAACTCCATCTCAGAGATAGCTTGAGTGAAGGGGATAGCAACTGCTGAGTGCAATTATTTGCTAAAAATTTCAGTGGAGGAGTATTTTCAAAGTATGCTCATCATTCTGAAGGCACCACATTGCCTCATTCTAACTCCACCTCCCGCAGCCTCCTCCTCCATCTACCTAATGCCGTTGTGGCTCCTTTTCGTGAGGTGAACTATATGAGGGGCAAAGGATGGGATGAGGTGGAACTCAGATTGTTGAGAGGTGTATACTTAGCCTGTCAAGCATAGACTTGTGCACATCATACTGTCCTAGAGTTCAAATAACCATTTTCTCAGCTTTGTAGTCTTTCAACTTATATATAGCTGTATAGCGACATTGGGGTGAAGAAAATGGTGGACAATCGAGGTAGTAGTTGTTTAAGCATGTTCTTGATATTTTATTAATATTGCTAGTCTTTTAATGGATGGAAAAGTGTACAATATCATAGGAAATAAACATTGTTGTGCTTAAAATGCTTCAAATCAGAATGGATAGCTTTTTCGTTAGAAAAAATGGCTTTCTGTTTGATGGAGTCAGAATGATGCCCCATGGGCATTCTAGGGGGTGACCAAGTTGGGGCTTCTAGTGTTAAATTACTACATATTCACAAGTAGAGAGAAGCTTTGAGACATCCATTTATAAGATGATTTTCTTTAACTGGCTAAAGAAGTGGCTTGACTCATTAAATGAATGAAGTTCCCTGCAATGTATGTCAAAGGTTTGGCACAATCTGTATAATTTTGGCTGGGCACCATAGTCATTTTTTATATGGCAAAAGTGCATTTTGGTTAAACAGTAACGTTTAGAACTAGAAAATCAATTTGACTATATTTTCTATGTATATTTTGTATTGTTTCAGTGAAATATACTTTAAGGACATGTCTACCAGGAAGTCCATCCCTGTTCGTGAGGTTAAGGCTCAGCATGTGGGGAAGTTGGTCAATGTTCGAGGCATTGTTACCAGGGGAACGGAGGTGAAACCACTGATGGTGGTGGCTACATACACCTGCGACAAGTGTGGTTCAGAAACGTATCAAGTGGTAAGATGAATTTGTTTCATCATATGTATACTTGTCTTGTATGCAAATTTAATGAAAATCAAATAGGCTTTCTATGCAAACACGTACTTGTACCAGCTTGATTATAGATTATGGAGTCTATTGAACATAGTGGCAATGGTATTATTTTTGTGGAATACTTTTAATGGGTTTGACCATCTTGTTGGTTACTCATTGTGTTGACAACAGATGTGCTAAAATTTCATTGCCTTTGAACTTAATTGATGCTGCAGAATCTGTGGAGAAGTGTCAGACTCTTCTTTGTTGGATCACGCACAAATGCCATGCGTGTGAAGTGTTTAACGAAATGTCTTCCACCAAATTAGTTTTGGCAGTAGCTAGTAGCTTTACTGGGTTTTGGATCACTTGTTTAATCTATAATGTTATGTAGCACTTCGATGCCATATTGTATCAGTGCATATGCACTCGGCAGGAAAAAGGGTAGGAGACTGGCAGTCATGTTTGATATCGATTACAGTAACAGCTATCAACTCTGTGAGGGTAGGTATTTTCATGAGGTTTAGTTTCATGGGGATGGTTAACAATAGCAACTGAGGGAATGAGACACTCGAAAAATGCTCTCTCGACACCCTCAAGAGTAAGGTCACCAGAGTGGTGCTCTGATATTTTGACCTGTGGTGATAAAGTTTACCAATATGATTTCTGTTAAGTAAAGTGGGAAAACTTGGCTATTATTGCTATTGCATTTTTCTATGTTTGATTAATTGATTAGTTTTGTATTTGTACTTTGTTTCTTTACATAGGTTGGTTCCCTCACATTCATGCCTTTGGTTATGTGTCCTAGTGAAGACTGCCGAGTCAACAAGTCTGGTGGTCGCTTATACCTCCAGAGTAGGGGTTCCAAGTTTGTGAAATTTCAAGAACTCAAAGTTCAGGAACATGTGAGTGCCTAGATATCAGAAATTTCTCTTTAGAGGTCATCCCTACCTCCTGGAAGCTTTCTTTGTATGTGCTATAATTATCCACACACATCTATTTGTCATAGCTATGGTTTCTGCAATTCAAGTTGCAGTTATATTAGGCTTGTCATAATTGATAATGTCTGTAAGTTGGTGACCCTTCATTGAGATCTGATGCCTCTGCTCTTGAAAATTTATGGTTATTTTTCTAATGCCATAGAGGTGGTGCTTTGATAAAAAACATGCATGCTCTTTCAATTGATACATTGTCTCCTATGTGGAAAATATGATTGATCTTTTGATTTAATTTTGTAACTGTCTTTCTACCTTATCAGCCTTGTGAAGTGAGTCTAAGCTCCCTTTTTCTGTGGGGGCCTTGCTGATTTGTGAATGGAAATTTATTTGATTTGTTCAATGCAGGATGGTTTCATCCCAATTGGAATTGATATGCAGTGATTGCCAACAATACTTTTTGCTATATGTGTAACATGCAAGTTTGAATGATTTATAAAATATCTGGCCTTTATTTGTCTTTCATGTAGAGTGACCAAGTGCCTGTGGGCCAAATTCCCCGTACAGTGACTGTGTTCTGTCGAGGAGAGACAACTCGGCAGGCATTGCCCGGAGACCACGTCAGCATAACTGGAGTGTTCCTGCCCCTTCTCCGTTCAGGATATCGGCAGATGAGCCAAGGACTGCTTTCTGAGACCTTCCTTGAAGCACATGTGAGTGAACCACCTGTGTTGTAAATTTTCCAAGGGACTTCAAGCCTGTGTTCAGTGATCCATGTTATTGAAAAACTTCGCCTTGAAGTAAATATCAAATGCAACTTCTGTCTCACAGGAATCACTACAGTTCAAGAGTTTGTAAAAGATACTTAAAATTGCATTCTTTGGCAACTTTAATTTTGCTTATAGTGTATACATTATCACTACAGCTACTTAGTTGCCATTTAGGGCCACAACCTGCCATAATGGAATCACGTCTTCCCACTCAGTCACGTTTACTAAGCTTTGTTGCTATTTGCTGGTATTCGAGGGATGATCCTCCTGTTTGCCCCTAGTGCTGTTGACCCTGTCTTCAAGTCTGACAGTCTCTGCAGAATGACTTTAGCCTTTGAAATATGTTGGACAGAAGTACTCGTTTATAGGATAATGGATGAATTTAATCCTGGTAAAATACATAATTACAGGTCTACAGTGGTGAAGTAACTTAAACATATGCTCAGTACTTATGCTTCCTTGATTTTCTTCTACCAGCCATTCTGAATTTGTTCATTTCGATAATTGCATTTGAAATTGCTGAAAAAATATGAGCATCTAAGTTAATTGGTTATTTGATTCATTTGATCTAATGGCTATCAATGAATGAAATATTGAATGAAGTTCTGCTTTACCACCTCAAATCAGTATAAGGTCAATTTTTTTTCCATACCAGCTTGTCTCTCTCCAGCTCTAAATTACTGTGGAGGTCTTCTTGGACGTTGTTATGCAGTTATGTTGTCATAAGTATTTAGGATTATACAATGGAGAGTTAAGATTGTAGCCTGATTAGTATGAGACAATTGTGATTTTGCATTGCAGGTTGAGATATGGATAAAATATTATTTATTTGACTAATTACTAGTTTTTCATTCAAATTTCTTAATTGTAGCATAAGGTCATAAATTTTATTTTTACTATTTTTTTTAGAGTGTTGTTCGTACCAGCAAAGCTCATGATGACAAGTGGGAGGCTGATGAACAACCAGGTTTGACAGAGGAGGAAGTTGCTCAGCTCTCTGAGGAGGACTTTTATTCCAAGCTTGCTGGAAGTCTTGCTCCAGAGATCTATGGTCATGAAGATGTCAAGAAAGCCTTGTTGTTGCTCTTGGTTGGTGGAGTTGACAGAAGCCCCAAGGGAATGAAAATAAGAGGTATGACACTTTATCTGAATCATCTCTCATTCTGAACCTTCTCTGTATATAGACTTTATTAAAGATAATTTCTTTTCAGTTTTCATAAATATTTTTTAATGTCTTTTCTCTATTGTTGAGGTTGAGGCAAGTTGAATCTTGAATGGAATCAATTCTTTTATGTTGCCTTTTGAGGAATTATTTATTTCTCCCTCTAATTCCTGCAAATAGTGTGAAATTATGAATTACTTAGTCACAGGAATTCCTTGTGTACACCATGACTTTTTCTTTATATTCCCTATCATTTCAGTAGTGAGGATTAATCCTCATCATGTGTCCTTCTTCAACCTTAAGTATTGAGAATACATTAGCAAAAATCAGGCTAATTTATAAAGTAATTTATATATTGGCCTATTTTCATATTTATCTTCTTATTTTTAAGGGAACATTAATATTTGCCTGATGGGAGACCCTGGTGTGGCAAAGTCTCAGCTGCTTTCGTACATCGATCGTCTTGCACCCAGGAGTAAGTTTGATTTGTCATTTATCCTATTGAATTCAAATCTTGTTGCCTATTCATACCAACCTAAGTAGTGACACTATATGGTAAACATTTGAAAAAATAAAATGATCATGCTTGAAATGGGAAGAGTAGAGCTGAACAAGAATTCTGGCTGAATAACAATATTCTAGTCTCTAGGTGTATTGATATTAAAATCTTTTTGTGGACAAGCTCTTCTACCTAGCACACAATCCTGTCTCAATCCTTCAGCTAGTGAGAATAGCCTCTGTTTTTATATTATTGTATGATGTCAGTCTCATTTTCCTGTTAATTTGATGCTCTGGTTAGTGAAAGAATATACATACTCCACTTGACATTAAAATAGAAGAATGGTTTTCATGATGGAGCATTTCCCTTGGTGCAATTTTTTCATGATAAAAAAGACCTATTTTTCCTCTATTAGCATAGTAACTTTTTGTCTTTGGTTAACCATAATGGGATTCCTTCCTTTCTTGTTTGATTAGGCCAGTACACCACTGGACGAGGTTCTTCTGGTGTTGGTCTAACTGCTGCTGTAACAAAGGACCCACTCACTGGGGAGATGACCCTTGAAGGTGGTGCTCTTGTTTTGGCAGATCAAGGCATTTGCTGCATTGATGAATTTGACAAAATGGCTGATCATGACAGGACTGCAATTCACGAAGTGATGGAACAGCAAACCATATCCATTGCCAAGGTACTCATTTGTTTCCGTTTGCTGTTCCATAGATTTTTAGATTGTAAAAATGACATCCTGCCTTAAAGGATGTGGTTTTTCAGGGATAGAATTTGAGTTTCTTATGTGAAGATTTCATGTTATAAATTTACCTGTATCAGGCTGGACTTGGTGGCAGTTGTCTATATTCATGCTGAATGTCAAACACTTGGTAATTTTCCACAGATTTATTTACTGGCACAACTTGTTTCACCACACTGTGGCATAACCATGTGCCAGTAAATAAATTAGTACTTTTTATGCAGCATGACTATTTCGTGTAATGTCTCTTATGCTCTGATTTGACTGGACCACATCTCGTTTTTAATTGCATTGTTGTATGTTATTATATGTGGTGTTCATGTGAATGGTATCATTCAAACAAAGTATCGAAAAGTAATGCATCAGGTTTCCTCTTTCTTACTGTCACACTCATTTATTTGTCATTGTTATTTTACATTGCTGTTGATGCATTCATCCTTTATTTGACAGGTTAACCCGTTAAGGAAATTAAGTTTTGTTGAACAGTGAGGGAAATGTAAGCATTATTACCACAATGGCATACATGTGCTGCTGTTTTCATTGGTGAAGTTGGTGTATTCACAGTGAATAGTAGTCGATTTCCCTGTCTTTTTTTATTATAGATTTGAGTTTTACTACCTTAAGACTTACTCTGAGGTGTAGTCATGTTATGTCTACCAGCCCAAGATTTATGGAATGCTGGCTAAGTGATTTTTTTTAATCTTCCATCTTTCTAAGGAAATTAAAGGGCTGAATCTGCATGGAAGTTTGATCCTGAGGCCAAGGGAAATGGTCAGTTTTTGCCCATGTAAAAAACCTAGCATTTACAAAGGTTAACATGAAAATATTTTTTTCCAGGCTGGTATCATGACCACTCTAAATGCAAGAGTGAGTATCCTGGCTGCAGCAAATCCTGCATTTGGACGATATAATCCTAAGAGGTCCATTGAACATAACATCCAACTGCCAGCTGCTCTTCTGTCACGTTTTGACCTTCTCTGGCTAATTCAGGACAAACCAGACAAAGACAATGATTTGAGGTACATATTTTCCTCCTCATTCAGAGAATTTCATTATTTAATTCAAACTTTGTTTGGCTATGACAGTGCTAAGCAGAATTTTTTTTATGAGTGTCTTCTCTTTATCCATATGTTTTGTTTGCATGACTGAGGGTTAGGAGCTGCTTATGTTCACTGAGCCATCTGTAATGTACAGTGATCATGGGAATCTTTTGTGGAAATTCTGGTATCTAGGGTAATTTGAAAAATGTAGCTGGAATACACTTCATATGCATTTTATATTATATCCATTTTAAAATGATATTGTCCTTTAAAACTTTCAAAAATTGTGTATTGTGAATCATATTTTTACTTTGAAAGAATAAGTATCTAAGTCTCATGATGCTAGTTATTTCTACCAATTTTATGTTACTTGATGCCAATACTGTGATCATGAGTACTGAAGCCAAGCAGCTTGAGGCTGAATTATGCTCTTATCCACTTTCTCCCTAATCTTATGGAATTCTTATTAGCCATGAAAGAGTACAAAACCAGGACATTTTTTTATTATTTCGCATTTTGACATTTTATTGTGGATTGCATATGTTTTTTCTGCACCATCAGAGTACTGTAACAAAATCATACTGAGGGAAACTTATGATATAGTTATATCTGTTCGCTAAGTTGAAAAAATTCTTTGATACTAGTGCAAAATTGTCTTTTTTCTAAGGGCACCTCAGCTGTACTTGAGAGTGGAAGACTATCCTCAGCATTGTGGGTTGCATGATGTCTTTTACCAATTTGCTACATGGCTTCATGGAGAAAGACTTATTAAATAGTAAAAACTACTTGTAAATTTGCGATACATAAAATGTTATTTTCAGATGTGAGCTATATTAATGTTAGGTTACTTATTTTTCTCTGTTAATTTGCATAGTTTGCTGTGAAATTAATGGTGTTTGCTGTGAAAGAAAGTTTTCTCTTTCCATACTTGAAAATAGTGCACACCTTGCCCTTTTTGACTGCTGATTGTTGGCCAAAAATGGGACCAAAAGAATATTTGAACATAAGTATTTGGCATTCTGTTAGCTGAGTCATCATACTGTTACCATCTCATATGATTGTGCTTAAATTGTGTTGCAAGGAACTGAAATCAAACCATGATTAGAGTATTCAATATAATAGCACAGCCGAAATATACTGATTTGATTTTAAAAATAGTAAAAGTAAACAATTTTTCATGATGGTATGATTTGAATGAGGGCCACCATCATGGATTCATTGGTCACATGATTCCTGCCCCCGAAAGGCATTTGACATGTTTGCGAATTGGCTGAGCTTATGTCAACCTTACTATTATTTTTGGTGCATGCTAATATTTTAAAGTGATTTTATCTCTTGCACATATGCACTTATTTAGTGTTGTAATTACAGGGTGGCGATCGCTAGGGAAAACCTGGAATTGTCAGGGAATTTTGTATTTCTGGAAAAGTCAGGGAATTCTTGTAAGAGTCAGGGAGAAACTGTGATAGGAAATCCTCATTATTTTTCTACCATTACGTTTGTCGACCAGTCTTTCCGACTACTTATTTCACCAACTAAAGCTAATGGCCGTCGCTGACGTGCATGAAATAAGCCCCATTAATTCGAGGAACATCCAGTTGTGAATCTTAGTTATTTATTGTGAATCAGATGTACAATGTATCCCTTATGTACATCCATATTGCAATATTTGCCTAGTAGTGTGAAAATTCATAATTACAATGTATTACGCTCATCACAAGGAACCCGAGGCTATGTTGTTCAGTAAATTTTACCTCGTTTTTTTTTACTTCCAAAACTCAGCTGGTTCACACTAGCTCGTAAATACATGCTTGCAGTTCTAAAAATATAAGTCGTTGATAAGTAAGTGGTGATACAAGTACGATATCATGTGAAAACAATCTTACGCAAGATCATCTTCAATTCCCATAGCCCCCTTCGTTACACAGTATGAAGAGCCATCCTCCCCTCCCAACCTTTCATGATCGACGGAATTATTGAGTAGCACCCTCTTGAAGCAATTTAGTTAGGTCACAAACCGCCTCAAATATGATATTCCTGAATATGTTGCTGCCGTTGCTAATTGCCTCGTGTCTTTTCTCGCTGTGGCACACTTACGTTTTCTTTGTTTATTTAAATATTTTACATTCTTTGGTTCCCTCTTGCAGTTAAAGGATTATAACCATGTTAATCAAATTGTTATTTGCTTCTGAAGGTCACTCGTGCCATCCGATTTTGACCCAGTTCAATAACTTGGCTTTGGTTTGTATTTTTCACGCACCTTTGCAAAAACCTTGTTTATAGGGAAATGTTGCAATTTTGTAGACAATAGCATGGCCACTACGAAGGCTTGGCAAGGTAGAAATATATGTTATTATGGGTAAATAGTGTACAAATTATTGAAACAGCCTCGTCAAATATTTCTAGATGAGTAGCATTAGAAAATTATTTACAATTATAGCAATTTTTGATAGTTGTTGTAACATCTGTAACTTACTATATACTTATGATAAGAAATATTTTATTGCCCAACACTAATTGAGGGTAAAAATATGTATTTAAAGTGTGTATAATTTGGATGAAAGTTTAACTTATGAAGGTTTAATATATTTTTTCATAAGGGTGTACTTAGCTTTTAATGTATCGATTTCAGCTTTAAGAATGTTCTGAGTTTTGACGAAAATTTAATTCAGCAGAAATAAAATACTACCATAATAGGTGACCTTTTGGCGATCGGTCAGGGAAATTGGTAAATCCATCCGGGAAAAGTCAGGGAAATTAAAAATTGGATATCAGTAGCCAACCTGCATTAGTAATGTTCCTGTAGATGTATGTCCTTTAGTTGTGGAAAACTATTATGTTAGTTTATACATTAGCTATGTATATTTATTCATCCTCTGGTATATGCTCAGTTAACTGTATTTGCTCATAATTAGAGACTTAATGTTGGGAAAATTGAAATATGGCGGTAATAATCATCATGTATGTACATGGTAGTTTTTAGTTTGCCTTTACTTGGAGAATTAGTGTCTTTTAGTGGTCTCTTCTACTCATTTGGTCCTCTTATCTCTCCTCTTTGGACATGGTCTTTCAAGGCCTATATTTTTTTTTGTGTAATACACTGGTGGTCCTCATATTTTGTGTAATTATAAATTTGATTTGTTCGAAGAACTTTCTCTGCTTTACAGGCTAGCTCAACACATCACCTATGTCCACCAGCATTGTAAGCAGCCTCCAATGCAGTTCCAGTCTTTGGATATGAGTCTGATGCGACGATACATTGCCTTATGCAAAAAGAAGATGCCATCTATCCCTGAGGATCTTACTGACTACCTTGTGGGTGAGTAAGAACAAAGATTAGGCATTGAACCAACTTACTAATTTAACAAAATGTGTTAAGTGCTCTCTTCCTATGTTCCATGAGCATACGCACTATGAGTGTATAATGTCATCTTTACGAGATGTTCATAATTCTAAAGTGTTGACCTCCGGTGAGTTAGTGTTGATTTTGTGTTTAGTAGAAAGTTATTATTCAAATTCCCCTGTCAAAAACCATGAGCCTATATAGGTCATGTTTTTGAGTCTGTGATTAAATTTTATAATGCTCTGTCTTCTATTTATAATTCTATAATGATCTTCATACTTCTTATGTATGATGGTGTCTGTAATATTATTTTCTTATCACAAATTGAGTGGTTTACCCCTCGATACCTAGGCATCTTTTCACAATTCAATGGATTACATCGATATCCCGTAATGTTGCTCATGCGTAGGACATGAGAGGATGGCTTTCCAACCATTGACCACAAGCACCACCCCATGGCCAGTGTGTTGAGGAATATGTAAATATGTTTCATGAATTTACATTTAAAATTGTTGTTGGGACTGATTTGGGGAAATGTGAGTTTGAAGAACTTCAAAAATCAAGGAAAAACTTACTCATTTCATGTGAGGAATTTGTGGGGGCTGAATAAGTTGTGTTGAATTGGGATTGGGTTAAGCAGTAGGTTGCAAAATTTTTCTTGATTTTGCAGAAATTCCTGTATATTTGAAGGCCACATACCACACAAAGCTTTGTTATTTGTTTAAATCAAGTACATTATCACAACTTCTTATTTTTCTAGGTTGCTATGTGGAGATGCGCAAGGAAGCTCGGAACACCCAAGATACTACTTTCACTTCAGCCAGAAATTTACTTGCTATTCTTCGTCTTTCCACGGCATTGGTAAGTTCTTACCTCTTAGTTCTTATTCTTTGGGAATGTCTTATGACCCTTCTGTCTAATAACTGTTGCCTAACATCTTGTCTCCTGCTTCTTGAAAAGTGGTTGTATCGATATCTATCACTTGCCTATATATCTTTTGACAAACACTGTGGTTTCTGCGGTTGAGATATTGCTTTGATTGGAATATTATGGCATGGTAAATGACTTACTATATTGTAGATTAAAGAATAATCCTTTCAAATTTATTGTTTTAATGCAAATGATGTAGCAAATATTTAATATTCATGGGTAATCATGTGAATATTGCTCAATTTTGAAGAAATTGCTGTTGTTTTTCACAGGCTCGTCTTCGTTTGGCTGATGAGGTTGGCAAGGATGATGTGAATGAGGCTGTGAGGTTGATTGAGATGTCCAAAGATTCATTGAATCACAATGAAGAGAAGACTGGACGGTAATTTCTTTTTAATTTTCCCAAAATTCTGCTCAAGCTCCCTGAATTCTATCTTTAAATTTCATTGTATTGTAGTTGTATTTTGTTGTTTTAGAAACAGAGCTCCAATCCCTGTAAACTTATTTTTCTTCACCTGGTCTGAATATTTCAACGTGTAATTAGCTTTCAACTATTTTTCTGAAAACAAGTGATTTTTATGTAAATGCTCATTAAATTGTAATTGAGCTTACTTAGTTATGCCATTTCTGTAATTGAGCTTACTTAGTTATGCCATTTCTGGACATAGAATATTTCCTAGTTTTGATGTGGAGACAAGAAAATATTTTCTTGTTAAAAAGGAATGTAGACTTATTTGGCTGGGTGGATATAAGTTAATTGTATGTCTTATTTTGATTTTTATTGCTTTTAATTTGTATTTTAAGTAGATTTTTATCTCATTTGCTGCCAGTTCATTCATGAGCTAACATACATTTTTATTTAAGGATTAAGGCCGGTATTCATAGTCCTCAATAATTACAGATTCGTTTCAATCTATGATTATATCTCTAATTAATTACTGTTTCTTATTCATAGTCGTCAAAGAATCAGTGATTCGTCAATCGATGATTCTTGAATCAGAGATTCATCAATCTCTGATTATTATGTATTCATAGTCGTCAAATAATCATTGTTTATAGTTCTAGTATTCATAGTCAAGCAAACTGTAATTATTTGGCCAAATAATCATTGATTCGTGAATTAAGCTCTCGACCGTAATTAATTAGAGTTTTTCTATGTTGCACTTCGGTAGTTCTGTGATCGTTTACGACATATTCTCGACATGTCTTTACGTTCCAACTGTACAATTTTATACGGTGCTAAAGGCATAGAATAGTCTATATACTCTAGATGAACGTCTTGAATTGATTAGGATTATTGACTACCTTGAACTGATTAGGATTTCCGTGCAATGGAAATTCGTTCGGATATATTAGCGTATGTGATTGCCGATGACGATGTACAAGCGTATCACTAAAGGCTGCGAAAAACACACATTAGGGATCCAACAAATCCAAATTACTCACATGGGGAGACTACGTACCCTGACTCGCCGATTTGAATGCCGTATTTACTATGTCGTGCACGAGGTCAAAGGCTAGTTCGCCTTGGACTTCGTCAAACGTATCCTAGTTGTATTGTAATTAATCAGTTTATAATCAGAAATATCCGCCCTTAGTGTAAAAAAGTTGGGAAAAGTTACTCTCGCTAGGTTGTTCCGGAGCCTCACATCACCTGTCTCAGCCTCAAAGCGACTTTACGTATTAGTATTGTTATTGCCCCTTCTAGCATCGGTACGTTTGGTGTAGTGGTGAGTGTCGCGGTTTAGAATGTCAGGGATAGGCGGATCGAGACTCTCGGCCGCCGTTTTTTTTTCCATCTCTATATTCACGACTAGTGAGAATTTTTTCCTCCGAGTTACATGTCATATCATATGACTTCACCTCGCCTTTTTTATCGTGATACTTTCCACGAAATTCGTACTCCAGGGTGAATCTTTAATGTCAATGGCCTCACTGGGGTCTGGTGATGGACCTCTTATTATACACATCAATCTCTGTTTAACACCCGTAATCTAACTTGCTGTAACAATAGACTTGAGTGTTGACAGACGAAGAGTTTAATAGAGGATACCGATTCTCAAAACCCGTAGTGTTCGAGTATATTCTTCTTAGAACTAATGTTCATATATCGACACTTTCCGCGAGGACTGACAGTTGCTCTTGTGCTACTGTGGCTCATTGCTTTGAGATTTTACGCTTAGTCATCAATATTGAATTGTTGAAATCATATTACAAATTTAAAAAAATATATCACAGCGGTTTTTAATCACGCAGTATTTAAAAAAATCTTCATGCTGAATTTAACCTCGGCCGAAATTTCCACGAATGTTTTACTCGTAAGCTATCATCAATTGCTACTGATAACTTATTACAAATTTTCTTTTTCGGTAATGACCAGTTATAAATACAGCTACCGCTACTCTTCGTCTTCTTTGGTGATTTACGTACATATGTAGGGATTTCTAATTCTATTTCGCAGCCAACGGTGTCCAGAACTGTGAAACATATAACTAATCTTTTGGCCGTCCAAATAGCTGACACCATCAGGCCGCCTGTTTCTTATGATGTTCAGGCGACGAATTGGTGCCTCAGTTGTCTCTTTGTGAGAATAGAAAAAAGAGGAGACCACACTTGTGGTCGGGCAATTCCTGACGTTAAACAGCACCCGCTACTTCATCAACACTTGCCGGAATACGAGATTACTGTTTGTTGATTTTCCCTAGCAACGCCTTCATTAACGTTGAATAATCATAAGAAATAATTCTAATGTAGGCACGGCTAATTCATTTTTATCAAAAAAACATTGCCAATCCATTTTTGATTTTCTTTTTCAATATGCAATTAATAAAACTATATACTCAACTTGAATAAAAATTTAACGATACCCACAAAATGTTTTGCCTCTTCAATTTCTCATACCACTCAAAAATAAACATACATCCAATCTGTAATTCACCAATTACAGATTGTCCCAAATAATTAGAGATTCATGAATCAGTGATTCATGAATTGGAGATTGTTTTCTGTCTATGAATACATAAATCAAATAATCAATGATTGACGAATAATCGTTGATTCAGCAATCATTGATTATTCATCCCGTCTATGAATACCGGCCTAAGAGTTTTATTTAAGTTCTGAATATTGGTTTTCTTGTTGTAATGTGTGATATCACAGTTGGATGTTCAGGGATTAAGCCTGTCCTATGAATTTTGGTGCATATGCACCATTTTCCAGTTATGTTTTCTTGTTGTTGAGATAGCTAACATACACCAGTGGGAGGGGGGCTCATTGGGTTGGGGGTTATAGAAGGTCAGGGAATCACAAAACTTTTTTGACAATGTACTGACAAGGTGGAGAGGTCAGATGTCCCTGAGTAATTTGAAATCATTAACACACCAGCACAATTTAACCTCTGTAATGACCATGTATTCAAAACCCATTCACCCCTCTTAAATATTAGCCTACCACCCCTCCCACTTCCCTGTCCCCTCTCGCAATCAATCTCCAAATGAGGTCAAAAAGGTTTTGAGATTCCCTGGCCTTATAACTCCCAACCCAATGGACCCCCCGCATCCCAGTGGTGTTTGTAAGCTTGCTCACACGAAAAGAAAAAACACCTCGAAAATCGTGCATATGCACCAAAACCTTGGTCAGTTTTTTTTTATAAGTGCGTGAAATTAACTAAGTATTTTACATCTTAACCATGTTTGAAGCAAGTAATTTCCATCAAATGATGCCTGAGACCTTCTTAAACTATCCTATTAATTGGCCTGTTTGATGATGACTAATCTAGAATTTAGAAAAATAAGATCAGTTTTTGTGGTATAGGGTAAATCATTTGCTTTTTGTGAAAAGATTTGAACTTTAGTGCAATGACATTGTTTCATCACTCTCTCTATATGGATCTCAAAGTAAATGTTGTTCATTGAAATAATTGAATGATTTTAAGTACTTCTTGTTCATGTGATAACATTTGACAATATTTAGTTTCTATGGATACATAATTTTATTTCGTGTAGGCTGATGCGTAGTAAAACATTCTTGTTTTGACCACCCTTTTTATCAATCTGAACTTTCTTTTTCAGTGCACAAACTGTTGTGGATAGGATATTTGCTGTGATTCGTGAGTTTGCTGGAGAAGAGAAGACCATGAAAATGTCAGACATCCTAGATCGTTGTGCAGGCAAGGGTTTTAAACCAGATCAAGTGGAGGAATGCATTGATGAATATGAGGAGTTGAATGTATGGCAGGTTAATCAAGCTCGTACTAAAGTTACATTCATTTAAAGCTTTTAAGGTGGTTAATTAAGATAAACTTTGGGCTACATCGATTAACAGACAACACAAATTTGTGAACAGCATCATCATTGTCAAGCTCAGAATATTCTTGTGCCTTGGAACCTACTGCCATTTGATGTCATTAAGCGAGTTACGGGATTAAAGTGAGCTCTTGAAGTGAAATATTCGTAAGTTTTAAATATCATCTACTCATTAGGTTTTTGCTGTTTGACTGTACTTACCTCTTTGATGTAAGTTTTTCTCTTTAGCATTTTATATACTCTATCATTCTACACATTTTTAATGATTTTAGTGTATCATTTTTGTATTCCTTTTGTAATAAATTACATTTCATTAGATCTCATGTGTTTTCACTTTCTCTTGTTGAAAAACTACATTCCCTGACCTTTTCTGTTGTTGGCCTGAGTGCACGTCATCCTCTCTTTAGTAATGATATATTTCATATTTGTATTTAGTTTTGTATTCTGAAAGTATTTTATATTTGCATTTTCTGCGAATTACATAATGCTATTTTTTAACATATTTCTGCTAATAGGGAACTGGTATAATCATTCCATAGAATGATATCAAGTAAGGCATTGTCCATCTTTGTTGTAGAATTATCACATGAACCATCTCCTTTTGATACTGGAAACTTTTTGTTGGCTTCTTTAAGTGTCAAGATCCATTGCTTTTTTTAGTTACACCAATAACAAGAAGGTAAAAAATTAAGCCTGGAGTTAGAAGTACAACCAGTGACTGAAGTATCAGCGGGAAAGATGGAAAGAGCATTTTGAGTGCATGCCTGTAGATAGGATTCCCAAACATGGTTTTAGCATATAAACCTTAAGGGAGAAGTAATGTTGGAACACAGAGGCTACAATGGTGGAGCTAGAGAAGACAACGCGCCTAAACCTGGAAGGCGAGAAGAAGAAGAAATTGCAAGTAGGTTAGATATCCCTAATGTTGACCCTTGAATGGTGAAAGGGACATTTTTGGACCCTCTTGTAAAAATATCTTTAAAAGATGTCCTAATGTGATGTAATTTCGGTATTGTCTTTGCTTAACTGTACCTTCTCAAATGATAGTCTGGCATCAGTTATTTGTTGAGGAAGAGAGTCATTGGGATGGTAATTGCTTGGACACCAGTAGGTGAGGCGATGGGTTAGCATTGACTGCTCTCTCAACTAAGCCCTTGCACCCCTCTATGAATGAGAAGCTCTGTAAAATATGCAAATACAGTGAGGAAACCTCTGAACTTTTATTTTTTCATTATATTAGGTGCAATGTATGTTAGGTTGATTGCTATCCTTTTCATTTATTTGAAATGATTGTGAAGTTTCTATAAGCTATTGTCTTTCCTGTGATGCATGATGGTATTTCTCTTTTCATACTTGTAGACTGAGTAAACATTTCATACAACCTTTTTTCTTTCCTGTTGCACTTTGTGGTTTATCCCTGGGTAAGTGGTGTTTTCTTTTTGTGAATTAGTTTCTTAATATCATTATACATTTTTTCAATAGTCATTCCTGGGCTTAGCTTTGCTTTAAGCAATGGCTCCTTAATGCTAACTGATGAACATTTTGTGAGGCTCATGAGCCAATTCATCTTAGCAAATCACCAACATGTGGTTTCAGAGACTAGAGATGGGTCGGTTCCGGTACCCGGTTCTCGGTACTGCCGGTTCTTGGCCCTTAGAACCGGTATCGAGAACCGATCGCATTAAGTCGGTACTTAAGAACCGGGACGGAATGGTGAATGAATGCTTTCAATTTTACCCCCAAACCCCTCAATACCCCCAAACCCCCAAAGCAAACCATGGAGAAAGCACCTGAAGTAAAGCCTGATGTTATGTGATATATTAGCCGATCATGTTAGTTTGACTTTTTTAACTTGGACTAGTTTTGTTATACTTGGCTAATAAAATTATGGAGAAGATCTTGCTTTATTTACTGAGCTTTCTGGTTTATTTGCCTCTTAAGTGAAATTATTGTCCTTCAGTTCTTGGTTGTTTGTTGAAACTTTCCATTCATTCATAAAACATTGTTAGAACCGGGAACCGATAGGTAAGAACCGGACCGGTATGGAGAACCGGAAAAATTTAGGAACCGACTCATCCTTATCAGAGACAAAAGGAAATGTTGGCTCACAACTGCTAAACTTTCAATTCTCTCTCCTATGTTTTTGTATTTCTTAGATTTGCCTTTTAAAGAAGAGTTATACTTGACAGTAGAGCTTGACTTAACCATGCCATCAAAAATTCATCCTTTGTCTTTAGTGATTGTTTATCCCCATAATGAGATTAACGTTATAATAAATTCAATTTAACTGCAGTTTGATATAAGTATAGATTTGGTTTTTTATGTGTAACAAAATTATTATATTGTCAATAAAAAGATGAGTGACATCGCATTGCTTGAGAATGTGTTATACCTTGGAAATAACTCAGTTGATATAGTCAAGTGTTCAAGTAGTAGGTAGAAAACCAATTAATCAGCAGGTTATATTGGGACTCATTAATGATTTACTGTTCCTTTTCTGGTAGTTGCATCCTTAAACGTAAATTAGTTCTTGTTGGAGAGTCTATTATAAGAGGCTGAAGTTTTCTTGTGTTACTGAACTAAAATTAATTACCTACTAGAGTGATAATTTTAGGCAAGCTTTTATTTGCCATCTATCTTGCCTTGATAGAATTGTGGTGCATGTGTGTTAATTTTTTATTTAATCAGTGGTGCCCACATGGTGGGGTCATGGTGCAAAGCACCTAAAACATGGCTTCGATTTTAGCTTTTCAGTGTGTTGTGTTATTACAGTTCTTGCTTTTGGTTTCTCTGATATGGTAATTGTTGCTTGTGCTTTAAGAGAGTATAATCTATGTGACATAAAGCTAGAGTTAAATTGCTTAAAATATAACTAGAGAGAGGACTGGGAATATCAGGAAAATTGGGGGAGAAGAGGATGTAGAAATAAACACTATGAGAGGGAGTCATTTAGCTTGAGGAGAATATGCACCCCTACATTTCATCTTGTCTCAGAGTATTTTATGCTATAATCATTATGTAACATCAGTGTTTATGAACTGTACAAATGCATAGTTTGTAATCATATCTAATTATTGACAATATCTGCTGTGATTAAATACCAGTAGGTCTCTATTGGAAGGTCATCTGTTGGGAAAGTCACCACATATAGAATTTTATCGAGAAGCCTTTTACTGAGGCCTGCACCACAATGTCAGTTTTGCAGCCACATAAACCCTTTCATTCTAACAATTCACATGCACCTGACTTCAATCTTATCAATATTTTGTGTGCATAAAATAGTTTTTTTAGCCCAGGATATTAGGAAAAATTAGGGGAGTGAAAAATATTTTATGCTGGCAGAGGGATGACTTTCAAAGCATCAAACATTTTAGTGATGGCTCCCGAGGCATTTATGAAGCATACATCTATAAACATCTGAATGGTTGCTAATGTCACAAAGCAAATTTTTTCATACTCAAAGCCAATATGTTGAAGCTTTTGATTCCTGCAATGCTTGGCTGTATCTGTTCAG
The DNA here is from genome assembly GCA_963169105.1 of Ceriagrion tenellum. Taxonomy (NCBI): domain Eukaryota; kingdom Metazoa; phylum Arthropoda; class Insecta; order Odonata; family Coenagrionidae; genus Ceriagrion; species Ceriagrion tenellum. The sequence goes on from OY720637.1 coordinate 53,802,233, forward strand.
TTATTATATATGAGCTCATGACTAATTAGTATACAAGTGAAGATTTGGGGTCCCACAATTTTTGATGGAGTCTTTCAACTCTAGAAAGCATGCCGCTGTCACAGTGTGTGCCGATATGTAGTTTTGTTGTCCTTGGTCCTGTTTATATCTCTCTTGTGGTGTGTGCATCATTGGATGAAAATGTCTCAGAGATGTCAAGGATATATTGCTTGTCATGTCTCTCAAACAATGAAATGAGTTGGCATAGCGGTACCTCAGATTAGCTGTAGAGACTTCCCGATACATCTCCGAGAGATCTTCTGAGACAGAGACCATATAACCGAGATGTCTATGTGCTAGGTGGGGAGAAATTGGGCTAAGAGGATGAGCAACCATGGGTTTTATGTTGTCTTTGAGGATTTTATATTGGAACCATCATTTAAAATAAACATTTATGTATCTGAAATATTCATAAGTTATGCCTTACATATGATTATCTTCGTTTTAATTCATTATCACCTGACCACTCTTGTCATTGTCAATTCTTAATAGAACAACTAAACCACCACATGTGGAATTTTATCTTTTGCAGATACTCGTACCTCCATCTCAGTTTTGCGGACGCCACGAATATTTTATTCTTAACTCAAGTGTAAGCGTATTAAAATTTTAAGCGTATATTTTATTGTGCATTATTTGTGGCATTTGGTTTATTTTAAATAGTGCGGATCAGCATTCTGGAAATTTGATTGGTCCTTCATATTCGTTACGCGATTGTTTTGAAGTTTTCGTTCGACTTGGGAGCTTGGAGCAGAATTTTGTGACAGTGAAAGCGATTTAAGTTACATAAGTTTCTTTGTTGTAAGTATCTGGTTTGATTATACTAAGTGAAAATCGTCAATAGCAAAGTTCTTATCATTTATTCGATCGCCATTTCCATGAAATGAAATTATCCTTGTATTGAAACTTTCGCACCGGCTGAGTGTGTATATTGAGACTTTGGGAAACCGACTCTCGCTCCCGTAATTTCTTTTGCTTCCTTCTAGCTCGCATTAACTTGGGTGTGCAAAGCGTTTTTCGGAGACTTACTAATGATTTCTGTCTTACTTCCATGATGAAACCAGTCATTTGCTACTACTTGACATTAGCGGGCTTCATCTTCCCAGTCTTCAAATGGTGTGATTTGTCAGTAAACGGCTAAGACCTGGGCGTTGTTGTCTGGGTGTTAGGTAAGATACGATCTTGATACATAGCATGCTTATGTGAGTTGAAACTTAGCTTAAATTCTAAAGAAGCATATTAGTACCAAGCGCACTCATTAGTCTCAACGGTTGATCGGGTTTGGCTTATATTGTGGCTGAAATAGTTTGTATAAACTCTCTGCTTCCTTCAGTGTGCGGTCGGTAAGTCATATCATACAAATAGAGCTTCTTAATTTACATCCTTCACGCGAATGGTGCTTGGTGGAACCCTCAGAGCAACAGCAGGCTGATGTATTATTGCATGGAGCCAGTCGAGATTGCCAATCTTGCAGCAAGCTTGCTGTAACATTACCAATCGTCATGGTAATCCGTGCATGCTCAGTCATGGCAACATGGTCTCATTTAGTGTTGAGAGTGCAAATTTTGCCTTGCTGCAAGGTTCCAGGAAAGCTCAACCAAGTCATGACATGGTGCTGTAAGATTTCTGACATTTGAACTGAACCTTGAAGCAGTCTTCATAAAGGTCCCATTACAGTTCTGCCACAATCTTGCAGCAAAATTGAATCTTGCAATTGCAGGCTTGCTGCAAAATTTCACTCTCACATAAGCTTGCAACAAGCCTTCTGCTGGCTTACTTAGCTATATAGAAATAACCCTTTTTCATCCTGGAAGTAATATGCACTCCTTTTAGTTGTCAATATGTATTACTTAGTTGTTGGTAGTTTTTAATCAGTGCTTAACATTTTTTTCTCTCTAATTATCGGCTCTAACATGCAATTAGACAACTCGTCATTGTGTGAGTTTTCTATTGGTGTTTTTTTCATTAAACTGCTTAGCTAATGTGGATAGGTGATCAGTTTTTGGTGTGTTTATTTATTTACTAAAATTTAATGATTCTTGGTATATTTTTGAATTATTGGTATATTACTTGGTGTATTACTTGAAATTTAATGATTCTTTAATGATATACATAGTGACTTCAGTGTTTTCAGATTTTAAATATTTAAGGAATTGTTTTACATGCCATCTGAGAGTGGCTGTCATAGAATCAGGGTGGGCAGGTAGAGGTCACTGGGTGTAGAAGAACTACATTGTGTCACCTTTGCTGTTAATCATTGATGATGAAGTAATGGTAAGAGAGGAATGGGAACAGTTAGATGTGGGAACCAAAGTAGGAAGCCAGCTGATGAAGTCAGACTGCTGATGGTAGGGTTTTGGTTGGTTGACCATTGAAGGGATTGCTAGGTTTAGTATATTCATATGTAAGTCATTGCCTCATGTCTAGAATGAAGGTAAATCATGAGAAAAAAAGTTATGAAATTTTCTATGAAGTAAGGGGGCACAAACTGGAGTACGTAAAGGAATCAAATTACTTGGGTAGTATACTGGAATAAAATGTCCATAGTAGCAAAGACAGGCAGAGAATAGTGCTGGTGAAGGAAGCTTTCAGCAATAGGAGGGAACTGATGGGGGAACCTTGGTTATAGAAAATAGACTGGTGAGGAGTTAAGTTTGGAATTTAATGTTGCATGTGGAAAAATGTGGGCTCTGAGAAAAGAAGATAAGAATAGGTTTCAGTTATTTGACATATGAATGTGGAAGAAGATGGAGAAGGTGCAGTGGACAGATAGGGAGATGAATGAGAATGTGCCTGGTATGTTTGGTGAGGAGAGTAAATTTCTGGAATAGATTTTCTGCAGCGAAGTGAGTGGTTAGAAGAGGCAATGAGGGGTGAAAGACTACTTAAGGCCTTGAATGAGGGGGGATGTTGGATAAGCATGAAAGGGAAAAAGAGAATAGGATTTATGGAGGGAGTGAAGAAGAGCAGGGTGTTCACTGAGATGAAGGAAGAATGGAAATGGTAGATAGAGCCATGGACTTGTAAAAATCTAGAGGATTTCACCGTCTTCCATTAAAAATTACCTTTAACCCTCATACGGATTCCTGGCGCCACCATGGAGCTTTTGCATTTGCGTAAAAAAATTATGCTGAAAGATGAGGTTGTGAAACCATCAGTAGTCTATTATTTTGTTATAGTCTGAAAACTGGTAAAATTTTAAACCGCTTCTTGCCTATTATTTTATGTTATTAAGAATTTCTTTAAAAAATTACGCAAACTGATATCTGGCGCCGCCGCGGCGCTTGTAAATTAATCATATTTAAATAATTTAAAGCATTTTTTCAATTATTTTTGTAGCAAATTATGTATTTGATTAGCATTTTAGTATTTTTGTCATTTATTGGATAGCTTTATACTGAGTGCTCAATGCCCTACGAATGAAACATTATTAAATATATTTAGGAGAAATGTCCATCACTGTTGATGATATCAGTTATCAATGTCACTTCTGAGTAATTAGTGCTAATGATAACTGTAAAATAGTCTGTGTAAAAAATATTGAAATTAGGAAGTGTTTCAAATTTTGTTGCCCTACTTGACAGAGCTGTTTGCCGGTAAACACCTCCATATTTTGCAAGAAATTCTATACTTTGGGAAATGATTTGGATGTAATTTTGAGAATTAATTGCTTATTTGCAACATATGAGGCGAATAGGGTGGAGAAGGTGGGTAGTGGTGTTTTGGATGCTGGATAATAGTCGCGGTATTTCCACATGTGACTACCGTAAGGCTGAGTAGGGTAGGCTCAGAGTATGAGGTATTGGCTGTTTCTTTTCTTGACTTTCCCTGAGAGAGAGGGAGTAGGAAGTGTTTATAAAAATGGATTGAGTATACCAGGAGTCAATCTTCAAACCTCATAATCTCTAATTCTTCCCCTAATTCCACTGTTCTCCCCTTCTCTTGGAAGTGCAAAATTCTAGGATTGAGTTGAGCAAAATTCTAGGATCGTGGGAGTAGGACCACAGCAGCAATCTCAATCCTAGAATTTTTCACTTCCAAGAGAAGGGGAGGACAGTGGAATTAGGGGAAGAATTAGAGATTATGAGGTTTGAAGATTGACTCCTGGTATACTCAATCCATTTTTATAAACACTCCATGCTCCTCGAAGTCCCTATGGCACTCAGAGAAAAACAAACAGTGAAGACTGCCTTCAGTGAAGTAAGGCCATCAGTTTGCACATGGAAAAGGATATTGGACTCCTAATTGCAGCTACACATTTGATGTCCTCCATAATATGTGCTCCTCAGCTTTGGAGTCATTTGGCCTGTGATCTTTAGGGCTACGATGTCAGAAGTTCGTTTCAAAAATATCTTTAGATATTTGCAGTTTGATGATAAAGAGACTATGCCGAAAAGAAGGAGGTGTGATAATCTGGCACCTATTTGGTCCATTTGGGATACCATAAATTTGGATTTGGGAAAGTACTATCTACCGAGTGATGACATTACTGTCAATGAGCATTGTGTTAGGTTTAGAGGCCGTTGTTCTTTTCCGCAATTTATTCCGTCGAAGTCAGAAATGTGTGGAATAAAAATATTTCTGGCCAATAACTCATCTACAGGGTATCCCCTTCAAGGCATCCCATATTTGGGTAAAATAAATGGGGCAAGAGCACTTCCAAATTAGGAGAGAGATTCGCACAGGAAGTTTTTCGTCCTTATTATGGAAGCAAGCATATTATAACTTATGATGATTTTATGCAACCCTTTAGTTGGCTCAAAATTTGAAAAATAATGGATACACAATGGTGGGGACTCTGTGGAAAAATAAAAATAATTATACCGGTGAATTTCCTTTCGAATCACTCTCGTGCCGAGTATTCCTCAATTTTTTGATTCACCAAAGCAACGACATTGTTCTCTTATGTTCCTAAAAAGGGAAAATCAGTAATTTTGATGCCATCTATGCTCCACCATAAAAAATGCTTTGGAGAAGCACAGCAAAGGTGAAATAAAATTGCAGTATAATACCACAATGGGTGGCACAGATATGATGAATCAAATGGTTCAGTCTTACTCATGCAAAATAAAAACAAACAGATGGCCATATGCATTTTATATGAATCTTTTCGATTTGGGTGGAAATGCAGCCTATTTGATTTTTACTAAACAAAATCCCCTGTGGAAATCAAGTAAAATGGACCACCAGCATAGTTTCCTAGAATAATTGGCAGACAATATGGTGAGAAAACATGTACTAAGACGGATGGACGAATTGCGATCTAAAATGGTAAAAAGGTGCATTTCAAGCATTCCCAGTATCCACAAGAAGGATAAGTAGACTGGGAACCTGAGCCAAAAAAATGTAAGTAATTCCAATGCCACTTGTACACAGTTAAAAGACAAATATTCCAAATGCGTGACTTTTGTTACCAAAATATTTGCAAAGAACATTCCAATGTCATTTGTAAGGCGTGCTCATACAAATGATAAAAAATATTTATTTGCAATGTCATTGCAAGTACCCTTGTTTTTAATTTTTTCTGTCCTATATTACTCCTTAAGATGTCTTTCAGCTTAAATATATATTAAATAAACATACAACATATAAGCAATAAATGTAATTTGATTTCAAACACCCAATATTTCCTGGACGGCGACCAATCGTTTGTGCCGTGAATCCGTTTGCATAACAAAATTCAGGAATCCCTATGAGGGTTAATCAGTAAAATACTTAAATGAAGAACAGTTATTTCATGTTAGACTTAGGAAATCGAAGCCATGAATTCATTTGAGGATTGTTCTGAACAAGCATTTAGTGTAAATGGGTGGATGGTTTAGACTTGTTCATAGGCATAAAGTGGGGCATTTCTTACTGCCCTCTTACTTCAATAATCAGTAATATTGTCATTTGGCTGTGAATATACTAAGCTCCACACCCTTGAAAGCTGGAGGAGAATTTCACTACGGTATCAAATTATAGCTCCAGAAAATACCTTGACCATCAAGTTAATGAAAATGTAACTTTCTGCCAATGACTAATGGAATAGAGTAAGCATTACCTTACACCATGTCACAATACCAAAATTTACTTTATGATAATCAGGAGTTAGAATTTTCAAGAAAAAAGTGATTTTTCTGGGGTAATTTTTCTTCACATTCATATGTGTGGGTAAATTTAAGAATCTTCTCTTATATTACATTTGTAGTTTTCATTTGTAATGTTACACTTGCACACGCGTAAGCTGGAGAGCTGGCTTCTACTCTCGAGCAGTATAGGTTTTAAAAGTCTTGATTGAAGAGAGAGAAACCTTACTTGTCATCTGATAAGGTAACTGACAATTACTATAAAATGACAACTATATTTCACTGCTAATATTTTTCCATTAATCCCAATGTTTGTTAATATTACTCACCTAACTATTTGAAAGGTTAGATGTGAAATTGAAATAGGAAAATACCTGGTTCTATCAGAAGCTTCTATGGGAAATTTTCATTTGCAGCGCAGTGGCCCAGAGAAATTTGTAAGGCATGTGAGGGGAATCATTTGTTATTTCCTGTAACTTTCTGGAACGCCCTGAGAAATGCTGAGTGATTCTGTAGCATATGTGAAATATCTTTCCCAAGAAATGCTAGGGAAATGTTTAATGGGAAGGTGAGGTTGATGTGGTAGCTAATGTTGCCTTCTCATCCCAAGAACATGTGTCTGAACACTGACATTGGCAGAGATTTTGCAGTAGAATCCTGTCTTGGTCACTCTGTGACTTTATCTCTCAGTTATGATGTTAAACTTCATGATTATCATCATCATCATCATTTAACATCATCTGAGGAGCCCTTGATGCCAATCATTAGTGATGAGGTAATGTCTACAGTTAATTTGAATTGTGGGCTTATGCCATGATGTAAGTCTTCTGAGAGTTTTTTGGGTTGAAAAAACTGTTTTATTACTGTTTTCATTTGATCTCTCATTTAAATGGAGAACCCACAAAAACTATATTCCAGCAGATGTTCTGGGAAATTAAAACTAAAATGTTACAAATTTGGGGTGAAAGAGCCTTTATTTTTATTCCTCAGGGTGAAATTATATAAGTTTGAGAGGAATATTTTTGGATTTCAATATAAACTCATTCTATGTTAGTACTAATTGCCTCAGTGGCTAAAAAATGTTTCTTTGTAGTAAAAGAATTTTTTAAAAGTAAAAATGCACTTTATGGGGAATATCAACATAAGAAAAAATTCATTTCAAATACTTATCCATGAATTCTCGCAAATTGTTAAAGCTGAAAATATTGAGTATTGATTCTGTGAGTGGAATGCCTCTACATATTATTTTTTGACGTTTTGTCAGTACTCCTTGAGAAGTGAGCCCTGTGAATGAAAACATTTGAGAACTCGTTTGAAGTTTTGAGGCTGAAAGTGAGCAACCTTCAGATGGATATGTGTATTGTTTATATTAGTTACTTAAATTACAGAACAGGATATGTCGGGTGTCATTGAGTATGATGGCATGGTAGTGTGAAGAAGTGCATAGTGTGGCTGAACTGACAAGGAACGACCCAATAATCAGCACATAGAGAGAAACTGATGGTGGTATCTGCAGAATTGAACCAGCATTGTATGGCTTTACCATTGCTGTGTTTGAACGCAATCTGAAGGACTGGAGTTGTCATTTCTGTCTCTCCATCAGCAATCATCCAACCCAAGATTTTGTTAACCCCGGTCAAGTCAAATGATTTTTTCATAGCGAATTTCAACCCTGGTGTATATGCACCCATGCGAGTGACTTTGTACCACATCATTTGTTAAATGCAATGCTTGGAAATTTGTCAATTTCGTCGTTTTAATAATGACAATGTTGGGTTTATCCACCGTGGCAGTGGCTTTGTAAGCACGACTTCGTCTCATGTGCTACAATGTAGACTTTAGGCCTGAACATCTAGTTCACATAAACCCCCTCGAAATTCGCCTTGAAGGAAGATGGCTTGGTGGTGTAACTGGCTAACACACCTGACCGGCAATTGGGAGATCCGGGTTCGAATCCCGGTGAAGTCAAATGATTTTTTCATAGCAAATTTCAACCCTGCTGTCCAAGATTTTGTAACAGCTCTCCATTCTTATTTCAGCTGCCCATGTAATTCCTTTATTCCCCATGTTATAATCTTCAAGTTTTCCATCTTTGATGGTCCTCAATAAGTAATCACTTTCATTCAAGTCTCTTCCATTATCATTTTCTCGAATTTCATGCAATTTGTTTTCTAAATAGAATTTTATTGCTTTGTATAGGAATGTGTGTGACAGTTTCTCTTCCTGTTCAAAGTATTTTCATTTGCCATCATATCTTCTTTTCTCTGTGAGGGACATCTTCATTGTTGATTCTATCCATCCATGAATGCCATGATGAAGAGTGTGAAATGAGGAGCTTTTCTTTGAAAATTTTTATCAAGATAACTTTCACCTAATAAAACTTAGGAGATTTTTGTCATATTATGTCATTTACTGATGGGATGAAAATTTTAACCTTTATTTTTTACTTGATGCTGGGACAACCTTTCTAATAAACAAATATACTCCCTCTATGATGATGAAAAAAACTCATAAAGGTAGTTAAAAATTGATTTCAAAATTTGACCCTGAATCACCATCATACCTGGGAAACATAATTGAATTGATAGCACAAAAGCCTCAGGTTTCCTCAGGATTAATTCCTTTGATCCTGATGTTCCCAAATCCTATTGGCAGTCATTATTTTATCTTATGTCATCATCAACCCATATCTATGAATATCCTTGTAATTTTTTTCTGCTTGAGGCTTTCGCATCGCTGTGGTGTGGGTTATTCCATTTCTTATGGGTTATGCAGCGAAATCCAAAAGAAATGGAATTACCCGCATCCATGTAATATGTTTTGAAAATACCTTGCTTCTCAGTTGCCTAATTTTCTCTCTCTTCATCGATGAAAATATCAGTGTGAAACTTGAGGAGGGATTTAAAAACTTATTCTTTGCTTTTAGTCATTTTTGATGCTAAGTTCTAAAAATTTCCTTGTTATTCCTGCGAATGCTTGCATCTGCCTTTAAACATTCAGTCTCTCATTTGCTGTGGAAATGTTTAGAATTTCCACTTCTTAGATAAAGCAGTCTGTCTCAATGGACTTGCTTGATCCACTATTGCTCCTTTCTTTTTCATTTAGATTTCCCTCCCCATTTGCAATGAGCTTACGATTGTGCTTACTTGGTGATTGTATTGTTCTTGAAGAATTAATAATCCATTTTTATTGCCGTTAAATATATATGCTGAACAGAGCAGTTTTTTAATTCATCTATTCTACTGAGAAGAGTTATAGTTGTGCTGTCAAAAGTTGGGTGGTGGTTTACTTTATGTTACTTGCAATCTTTTTGTATGAACCCTTTTACCCTAAGATCCATAAGTCGGTAATACCTGACCATAAGTTTCCTTGGGGCCAAACTACCTGAAATTGCCCACATATAATACCCAGGTGACTTTCTAACTCGCTGACATTAAGTTGCTTGGTCAGGAAATCACCGATATGGCAACTGTAGTTGAGCTCTCAGGATTTTGTTGTTTTTATACTTATTTATGCTCTTTCAAGTATTCCCCAAATTTTACATGAGTACTTAGCAAAGGAGTGACTGAGGTAAAAGGAGGTCAAAAGTCTCAGAAATGGGCATAGTTATTTATAGAAGGGTTGTTACCTTCTGCTTTGGAAAAGTTTGACAATGCTGCTGAAATGGTTTCATCCTAATTCAAGCTCATATTAACCTTCCAACAATTCTAATCTTTAAGTCATTTAATGTTGTGTTTTGTCATGAATGAGGTAGTGATATAATTCAAATTTTCCATTTTAAGAAACGGAGAAGAAAGACATGAACTTCTAATATGCATTGCCACCAAGCTCCTAAATATTGGCTGTTACAGTCAAGATACTGGCTAGTATACCAGTACCACTTGAGAAGCTCAACTGGCTATGTGTTGCAGTTTAAAATATCACTTAGGAATGAATTGATAGAATGGTTGTCTGACCGATATATCAGCCTGCCTCATATTGTATGGATAAGCTTAAGTTATTCTAAGTGTGGAGCTTTTATTAATTTCTTGTTATTGAAGGGTCCATTGAGTGCAATAGCAAGAAAGTCCATGGGCTGAAATAGTAAAAGGGTACTTCTTACCACATCTCTTGTCGTCATCTCTCAGCTAGTGCCTTCTTTTTTCCACTCCCATCACTGTCTGTAGGAATGTATAACTCAGTAGGCGGTAGTGATTTTGCTAGAGGCAAATTGGTACACACCTTATATCCACAATTCAGAACTTTGATTGCTCTAGAATGTTTAATGTGTGATCATTTATAATAGTTTCTGATGATGTATTCTTTTATTTTTGGGGGAAAACGTAGCTGTGATTGATATTTCATCCACATTTACTTGTATGTGGATGATGTCAAGTTCTCCAGCCACTGCACTGGATTTTTAGGGATGAAAATTTTAGACCTGAAGAAGCCCAGACTGAGGCAAGGATTACAATTATCCTGGAAATCCATCTGTCAGCTTCATTTGAAGCACTTTGAAAACCTGAAAAGCAAATGGGTTGTCTTCTGGAGAGATTGAGGACTGAACAAATGCCTTTTTTGGGTTATATTCAGGATCTTATGGTAGATATGGAATTACATTTCAACTGCATGTTGCAAAAATATTCATTCAGTTCATAATTTTCTTTTTAAATTGTATAATCTTACTAGCAGGAGCCATCTTTGCTCCACAACCAGAGCTTTACTTCCCTGACAAAAAATAGCTGTTCTCAAAAACCTTTTAGTGAATATTCTGTCAGTGAGTAGAGTTTCTGTGAACATAGTCGGTCATTTTTATCATTATTTCATCTCTCAACTGCCTCCACTGTATTCAGAACAAAGCTCTCTAGGGCATTTGTTACTTTTCTTCCTAAGTATTCTGAGATTAATCAACCTTATTTAGCTCACTAACAGTAATCAGCTCCAAATCTTAATGTTAAATTAGAGTATCAACTCATGGATTTATAAGATATTTATAAACAAAACGTTTTAATAATTCATGAAAGGCTCATAACATGTCATGACATTGTTGTGGAAACTTTTACCAAAAAATGGTTTGCTTGATAGTCATCCACTTACTGACATTTTAACATCCATTACACTTTGATTGAAGTTTAGTGTTGTGTCCATTTCTTAAACAGGGCTGAAATAATGATTATTTCAAGGTATTGAAATTGCCTGACTGGAGTTTTTTGACACATTTCATTCAGTCAGTGGTGGGATTTATTGCAGATGATGGTGGGTTGAAAATAATACAACAGGACCAAAGAATGATAATGTTTTCAAGAAGTCATGTATGATAAGTTGGGCTTGATGCTCACATCATTTGCTTGCCATTTGTTTTTTATACATATTTGTTGAGAAACGCTCGTTGCTGGAATATATCAGGGGCGTCCCTTTCTATTGTTATCCATGGCTTGCAGAAACTGCTAAAGGTGTTTGTGGAAGGAAGGGTCATTCTGTGACAGGCCCTTATAAGGATGATCTCTTTCCACCCCAGGGGAAGAAGTCTGCACCTGCAGCTCGCCGATTTTGTCTTGGTGGCTGGATGTTGGCTGCCCGCCACAGGGCATTCCATCTCTTATGCTGCCATGGCATTCCTTCGGTAACTGTTGGGTCTTCCCTGTTAGAGGCAAATTGAAATAATGGTGTAGTCCTAATCGGGCCTGTCCACTTTTAGCTAGAGGTGAAATAGCAATTATGATCTTTTGAGTAAGATATTTTATTATGTATTTAATTTTCAACAGTATTTACCATGAGATTTTTGTTTCTTTCATTTATCACCCTTTACTGTCATTATTATCCAAAGTCTTGGATTTGTCATGTCTTCATTAAATACAGCTAATTTAAGACTTCTATAACATATCACAACATTGCAATGCTGTAGGTTAAGGAGGAGTTTGAGTTGCTCAATAATCAAGAACATCTGATCATAGTGCTGGCTTTTTTCTTTTGAGCTGCTATAAAAATTCATTTGAACATTTACCTTTGTCAAGAACTTCACTCCATGACCAACTGAGCATACTATGTGGTAGGTTTTTCAACAGATGCGCTTTCAATCACTCACCAGGTATTAATGGCTACTTTCTGTTTCATTATTGAACTAAATTTTCATGTATGTGGAAAACTTAATGAAAAACAGGCCTATGCACATAGTGAGGTACTGCAGTTAAATGCATCATGCCAAAGATGTTGGTCACTAATAAGATCCTGAAATGTTTTCTTTGACCTGTACTGCATTCAGTCAAATTTATGGATTTGAGTTAACCGTAGAACCCTTTAATAGATCAGATGAAACATTGATTGCCGGCCCCTGTTGGCGGAGGGGTTAAGTCCTCGTCTGCTATTTCTGGGGTTGCAGTTTCAAGTCCCGCCTGGGTGGATTTTTCACCACCCAGGGCATGGATGTATGTCAAGTTCTGTTGGCCTGGTCCCTGGAATGCCTGATGACAGGCTTAGCCTATAGGGATTCCAGGGACATATGGGTCAGTAGAATCGTCCGATATGCAAAAAAAATGTTGCTATCTGGAATCAGGACTACATTTCAAAAATTGTATTTTTGCGGAATAAAAATTCTTTATCGGTTAGGAAGCACATCATGATGGGAAGTATAGTACTCTATTTGTGACATGCCGAGCAATTATTCATCCTCCTCTCATCTAAGCCATTCTATGAACCTGGGTACTTTATTGGAAGAAACTTTGTTTAACACATTAAATCTTAGCCCATTTTCTCATAAACTTACTTCAGCTCAACAGTTTTGGTTGTAATTTTGTTCTGCCTCCTCAGAAAATTCTGTTGCATGGGATCAAAGACCATACATCCTCTGGAGAGGGAAAAAATTTAAATCTGAGAATTTCTCAGGAAAGGGCCATTTAATCACAAATGGCAGCACAATATTTTCTCAGGTTTGGAACTGAAAATGATAATGGCATAATGTGAGGAGAGAAATAGCTCTGGCCATTAATGGCAGTAGTTTTAGGCTTCTCTTGGTGGTTGCTGTACATATTCTTATTTTTGAAAGGCTAATGTTTGGGAAAGAAGGTACTATGTGAGAGGGGAGGAGAGTTCGACCATGTGCCTTAGCATAGTTGGTTTAGGAGCGTTGGGAGCTATATTAGTCAGGAGCATAGTATAGTGCCTTTCATAAATAAGAATTAGCTCTTAACATAAGCATGATTAGCATAAGAAGAATTAGCTCTTAACAAGGAATTATTTGAAAGGATAGAGTGGCAATGAGAGGATAAGTATTGGATTACTTACATAATATTGCAAAATGTATGGAGTACTTACAGAATATTGCAAAAAAAATACGATCCCAAAGTTTTTTTTGTAGAGAATTAGTACAGAAGGGAAATTTAGATGGGGGCTGCGAGAACTTGTTTCTTGAAGAGAAAAATTAGCAAATAAGTTATATACCATGGGAGAGAAGCTGATGATATTGGGTAAATTTAATGGTTACTGGAGATAGGGCAGCTCAGTTGGCTCTTGAAGGCAGTGATAAAGGTAGAATTTTGGGAAAAAGGCTGGAAAAGTGTGGATATTTTGGTTGGCATTAGGGAAAGGAAAAGAAATGGGTAAAAGGGAATGAAAAAGAGAGAGAAATAATGTATTTAGAGAAATATCATGCCAGCATCATTTTGTTGAGTCTGAAGGACTCTTACTGTCATTGAATATGACGTTGGAAACATTTCAATAATTGTTTGAACTGTGCTGTTTTCTCAGGAAATCACTTGGGGTGTAATGTTGAAAAAAAAATTTGTAATCTAAGTATTTTTTTTTAGTGTTGCTGCATTTGAGTGTTTTTTCTAAGAATACTGGCTTCATATAGAGTACTGATTCCAACTGAATTTAATTTAAACTGCATGGGTTTGACTTGGAGCATGTTTCAACTATGGATGTTTGAACAATTAAAGCCCAAGTATTGCTGCTGCAAGTGATTGTGTAATCCACTCGTAGATTCATTGAGGCTTACTTGGGAATTATTTACTAATCACAGGTTGTGCATAAGCAATAAAATCATTATTATTTTTTAGTAAATAATTTGAAAATTTGCAATGTGTGCCAATTTAGTAATATTTTATTTCATCTAAAGGACATTCCTTGAAGTAGGTTCTTACACAGTGGCTATTAGGTGATTCCTAGTGGAAGTAGGACTCCTGCGTCCTCTGCCAAAGGGTCGGCCCCACGCCTCCCCATTCTCTCCCTCGCCCCCTTCCCTCACCCCAACATACTCCTCCGGCTGCCCTGTGTAAATCCAATCCACTGACCCTGTGGAGAGGAAAGAGGGGAAATAAGCCTAAGGTTGAGTGACAGCTTATGAATTGTCAAATAAACTTGATGGCATCAGGCATCACTTTGTAGTATTCATATTGCAATGAAAACTTGGTACTTTTTTACGATGGTTTCATTTTTGTAACACGTTTCACAGATATATTAATTGTTGTGATAGTAATGTGATGTGGGACAGAGGTGTGGAGTACTGTAAAACAGGGTGACTTTGTTCATCAGGATGACTTTGATTGCTGTAAAATTGTAAGGAATAAAATTGAATTTTGCACTTATTTTGATGCTAGTTTAGATGCTATTGATTTATTAAACTTCTGGCTCTAGCAGTTGTATCTGACAGTGCAGTAAAGGCGTGAAACATGTTGTGCAAATTGAAACATTGAACAAAATGAAAAAGAATAATTTGCAATATGGATACAATGAAATGTCCTCACCAAACAACCCAGACCCTTTATACAATGCTGACAAGTTGGTAACATCGACTTTCCAGAACCTCTGCTTGGGAAGTGTCTTCAGCTGAAATTTGTGCAGCATGTTTTGAATGGAATGATATTGGGCTTTCCCTTAACTGTCAGGTCCTTGACAACATGATCTGCTGGAAGCAAAATTGTTCAAAGCACAACATCCCCTATTAGTCAGCTC
Source organism: Ceriagrion tenellum (assembly GCA_963169105.1). Lineage (NCBI taxonomy): Eukaryota > Metazoa > Arthropoda > Insecta > Odonata > Coenagrionidae > Ceriagrion > Ceriagrion tenellum. The sequence continues at coordinate 53,817,268 of OY720637.1, forward strand.
TTGAAAGCAGTTATTTCCTGAAGCTAAAATATACTCATCCCTGTACTAAATATGATGATTTTATAAAAAGGAAGTGATGGTTTTATCCTATTTGATAGACAAATTAGTTTATTTTGGTTGCGTTGGAGCAGGGGTGAAACTGTTTGGTGTTTGAATCATTTGATTTAGTGCTGTCATCAGTGACATTCTTAGTCATTATTGGTGCTGAAATTTTGACCCTTGATTGTTTGGATGGTGAGGGATTTAAAATATAGTTCACTAAGCCATATAAGTTCTGTGTGAAGTTGATTACTCCGTGAAAATTATCAAAGGAAATTTTTACACACTGTAATAAGACTAAGTTACACTACATACTACCTCACATAATCAGTAATAGTGTGGTATCATATCACTTCTGGGCACACCTGGCAAAAATTATTATTTTCAAATAAATATTGAGCTGAAAATAGCAGATTTCTGAAAAGTGTATGAGCACAGTATGGGTGTAGAGAATTAATCTTCTGAAAAATACCCTTTTGAATACACTACATTTGATGAAAGAGTTTGAAAAAGCAGAGGTTATATAAAGTCGGGGAATGGATAGGAAGTGATTGGGTTGAAGTTGAAGGAGGAATATTGATATAGGGAAATATTTATGTGAAAAGTATGGTGGATGGTTCAGTAAATTGGGGAATGATATGTCCATGGAGAAGAGTAAGCCAAAATGCATTATAGATTGTTTTTAGGAGGTGGTGCATTTTACTATGGGCAAAGATGCCAGAAGTATTGAAATACTTTATTTAATAAAATTGAGTATCAAATGGGCATGAAGAGAATTAGAGAAGAGGTGGACATTCAGGTGAATTCTGTCTAATGGGCATTCCACATATAGTTGATAGTATATGGACCTTATGGAGAATACTAAAAGTGCTCACCTCCTGGCCATGTAGGGAACCCTCCTTTAAATTCGAGTTATCCCCATCGGATGACAAAATTTGCATATTGTAAGACTTATAGGTGGGCTTTGTTATGAAATTTAGGTTTTTAATTATGAAACATTTTAAATGCTCATTTTTATGAACCTTAATGACTTTTTATGACTTAAAAAATATTTATGAAAACTTTACTTATTAAAAAAGAAAAAAATTTCATCAAATGGTGCAAATTGCTTCAACAATAGTGATGTTACCATTAGCATATTATTTTTAAATGTTTGTAAGATCATTTTTTAGCCAAAACTCTTGCAGTTTGCATGTAATGGGAGTGTGAGCACCTTAAGGCATCTTGTGGGGATCACTCTGAGTAGATAAACACAAGTAAATAAAATTATAGCATCTGCTCTTTTTTCTTACGTCATCTTCAAAATATGTACTTGGCAGTATCCTCTTTTTTTATAGTTTCGCATCACAATAATTGGAGTTGCATTATATTTGGGGTCGTATTACATTCGTGCGGTGGCTTAGTAATTGAGTCTTTTATGGAGAAGTAGGGCGATAGTGGATTGTGCGGTGACCAAAGACATTCCACCGGTAGACCACCGCGGTCCTCACCTCGGGATCCCTCCTCTTCCTCCGCCTCTTCGCCGCTGCTCCTCTTGCCGCCCCACGGGAAGAACGCCCTGGGATTCTTTCCCTCCGGCGGGTTCCGCTTCCCGCCCCAAGCGTTGAATCGGCTCCTCTTGCCCCCCCAAGCGTTGAAGCCCACCCTCTTGTTGGCCTCTTCGGGTGATCCGGGGGTGGCCGCCCCGCTCGCCCCCCTCAGTCCGTCCCTCAGGCCGAGGACCCAACCGAGCGCTCCCCCTCGGTATCCCCCGCCGTCCGCCCCCCTCTTGCCTCCCCAAGCGTTGAACCCCACCCTCTTGCCGCCCCACGCGTTGAAGCCCACTCGCTTGACCGCCTCCAAGTGGTCGCCGCCGCCTCCCTTGGCCTCCGAGTCCTCTGCGCCCTCGTCCTCGAGCGCCAGTCGGGGGGCGGAGGGGTCTTCAGCCCCCGGAGCGGCGGCGACGCCCGAGCAAGGCGACTCAACGGAGGACGCCTGCGTCGATGTGGCTGCGGTGAGGGTCGCGAGGGCGGCCAAATGGGCCAGCAGCAGGCAGAGGCCCTGCCTCGGCTTCATGTCGTTCGTCTGACGGTTATGTGCCCCGCTCGATACTACCTGGTGCCTACAACAGAAAAGAGAAGAGAATTGATTATAAATTATCATTTTAAACCAAGAGTATTACAAGTTGGTCATTCGCCAGGCGGTAATAATAAACAATCCGAAATAGATTTTCGGCACCTTTTCTAAAAAATGTTGCTATAAAAGTTCTCAAACAGATATGCAAGAAGACTGCGCCAGTCCACAATAGTCCTGTTGAGGAATGAACTTTCTTTTTTAACATTGATCCTTGGAGACTGACATTATCCTTGTATTGGTGATCATTCCTGCCTATGTAGTTAGGGTTTTCCGCTAGCTGTCTCAGTTCCCCCATGCTGTTTCTCCCTGTGGAATGCGGAACAGTGCATAGTCGATTTATTTTTCTTCATCTTCCTGAAGAGTCCGAGAGACCTAATATCGATTATCGGGAAAAAAATCTCAGCGCGGTAATTTTTTGCCAGATAAATGTAGCTGGATGTGAATACGCTGATATTGTAGGCAACCCAGCGGAGAATTGGATTTATTGTAAAGATATTAATACGTTCCGGTTCCTCGGAACGGAAGCGGTTTAAAGGGTTTTATCCGGTTTCCCGCCCGGTCTGCAAATTTGTCCTGCTGTACGCTGAATCGTCCCGGAATGTCTCTGTGAGGCCCGCTAGCAATTGCATGGAGGGAGCGTGTTGTTAGAAATGTGTGAACCGAAACATTGTGTCTTTCGTACCCGAAGCTTTTTACTGACTGTTTATATCTTCATTGAAGGGAATAACCCCTTCGATAGAAGCTGAAATGAGCCAAATTATTTTTTAACTTTTCCCGTGGGCTCAAAGGAATTACTCGACGATTTTGGCTTCCCCAGGATTACCAAGATTAGAACTTGGTACTCCAGAGTTAGGAACTGAAACTAGCCGACGCAGCTGCAAGTAATTATTTTATTTTTACTAGTAAAGAAACAAATAATATCGCAATATTATCTTAATTGTTATATTCAACGAAATTGTGAGAAAGAGAATGTGCATTTTTCAGTTGGAAATCAAGGCTTTCGACCGTTGAAACCGAGGTAGTCAAACTCGGAGCCCATTTTACTCCCCCATTGCAGGGTCAATTCATCAGGAATGGACTCTACCACTGAAAAGGCTCTTCTGCGCCATTGTCGCCATGTTTCGCTGCCACTTTACAACCAACCCATTCAGGAGCAGTGGAGAAAGGAGGTGCTCACCGATGGCATTGTCGTCAGTGGCGGCGGGAAAGGCGTCGACCTACGGAAACGTTCTTCCCACAAGTTCAGAGCTTTAGAAATAGATCCATCGTTTTTACCCTGATACAAAACAATTGATTTTTGGGAATTAGGAAATATTTTATGTGCTGTGACTGTGATTTCCTGTAGTCGCTTGTCCATTGCCGCACAGTGCGCAGTAAATCAGAAATCGGATCTTTAACAGATGCTGCGGAGAGCCGACGCGCCGACGACAAATGCAAGACAAAAAGCGTCACGACGCTTTCTGTCTTGCATTTGTTGATCACAATATTGAGGTATTTTGGGTCATCTCCTGACTTGTCAAGCAGCTTAAAATATTTTAAACAATTTTATAGGATACAGCATAGATCCTTTTTTATAGTGTGGAGTATTTTAAAATCCCGGCTGTTGTCATCAATAGAAGAATTGAGAACTCTTGCATTGCAAAGGCACCTGCTGATCTCGCTTTTGCGATGAAAGCGGCCGACAACTGATTAAACTATGGGGTAAATTACCCAGTTTTCATTGGTATTTGGGCTGCAGTATTCTATCCTTTTTTAAAGAGTCTCCATCCCTTCTTGAATCTTTTAACAAATGTTTTTTCCCTCTTCAGTTACAGGTAATTTTTATTTTGCCATTGTATCAATCAATCAAATTTACATTATTACGAAGGGGTAGGCCTCGGAGGCGGTGGAGTTTCCTTTCTCGTTTCCCTGCCTTACGATCACGGGATATAGTCCCTCCTGGATTGTTTTTCACCATCCATGGTTTTGTTTTATGGTTATACGAAACTACACGTACTGACCATTTCGTAATCAGCGATATCTGTTATCGATGAAGTGATAATTTCACAGAATTTATTTTATCACTATTCAAGCGCAATATGTTTTCAAAGGAAGGTGGACAGTTAGATCATTTTCAGGGACTTAGCATTCAGATAAGTGATAAGATTACTCGAAAGCCCAGATGCTAATTTTTTACCGGGGTGCCTAGACTAATGCATTTTTTTGCGAACAGATTGTGCGTCCTCTCCTGTAATATTGTCGATTGGTAAGTAAAATTCAGTGATGAAGTATACATTTTGAGTCATCTACACGTAATAACATCCCGTTGTTGACATATTCCACGGCTTGGACAGAAGTCGGCGTCAATTGAATCACGATTAACGGTTATAAATTAGAAAAACTACTTCTAAGTTGAATATTGAGTTTGCATCATCATTTCTATATTTGGTTGTGTATTTGGAATTGGATATTATTTTTAAGGAACTCGTCATAATGCCTCTGACATCATCTGGAAAATTACCGTGGCGAGGATACCTTCGATATTATTGCGAGGCTATAAATTAGGACCTAATTTAAGTTTCAGTTAAGTAATTCATTATCATTCTAGAGCTCGTAGTGTTATTTGCAACGTAAATATTTTTTTAGCATTGCCTTTACCCTTTAGGATTCCAATAGCTGAAATATTCGCGTGGTAAGAACAGGATTGCCTCGGAAGAGGAGCTGTCGGTTGAGGGAATAGGAACGAGGGGTGGTGGCGTGTATTCTATGCGTCGGAGAGGCTTATATTTCGCGGATCTGCGGGAGGTAAGAGGATGATGGATGCGAGATTGAATGGGAGGCAACGTCTTCGGATTCAACGGCATGTTTGAAGGCGTCGCGACGCCTCCCCTGCTATTGAGGGATGCGTGTGTGGAATTGTTGTCGACGATGAATGGGCGCTCGGGAATACCAATGGAGCGAGGGCGACCTTTCCTCGACAAACGGATTATCATTGTTATTTCCGTGTGTGCGCTTGGATATGGCGGTCGAGTCCTTGGAGACCACAGTCTTTGTGCGAAAGTCACGGGGGGTCCAGGGACCCTCTGTGTCGCCTCATTGAATGATTTCATCTAAGTAGGGCGGTACGTACAATACAATGGGTGGGGACGGAGTGTACGAGCGGGATGCCTGCCAAGCATGGGAATCGTGGTTTAGTATTCAATGGGCCAGAAAAAAATCAAAATCATGTGCGTTTCAGAAGTCAACCTGGACATTCGTGAAAAGCTCGGGATTTGGATCATTGGCTAAAAAACCCGTGGCCGTTGGGTCTTCATTAAGGTTTACATTGTCTGGTAGTGAATGTGTATATTAACCCTATATACACCGATTTTTTGTCCAACATGTACAGTCATTTCACATGTTACCCCACTCGTGGGAGAATCAGGAACTAAAATGGACGAGTGAGAGATACTTTCGTTGTCAAGCTGTCAACTGTGATGTCACAAAGGCATATAGACGTAAAGAAACCTAATCAGAGAAAAAAACTTCTCTTTGTTACCTCTTGGTCACTCTGCGTCATAGAGGGTCCAATCATTGAAAGCGGCCAATTTTAATTGATTCTGTGGTTACGATCATCAATATTTAATGATAGGGTTTTTAAATAATGGATATAGGTTATTAAGTAGCCAACAGTTCGCAAAATTTATTTAGTTTCCTCAGGGCTCTGCAAATTTACACACTTCTTACTACTAGTTAGTAATTCACAATTCACTACGTACAAAAGGTAGAAATGATATACAGCACAGTTCGCAAAAAAACAATTCATAATTTCAATCCCCTTTATCGTTTTTGAATGTTGTTTTTTTTAATGATAACTTTATCCAAATTGTCGATAAAAGCAAAGGAATATTAACTTTTATGCATATCGAGAGGCACTTGGACCTAGAGCGTCGAACGGCACGCTCTTGTATGCAAAATTTTAACTCTCCCCATCGATAGTCTCCTGGAACAAAGAAATGCTAACGTAGGAGTCCAAATTCCTTTGATTTTTGTGGACAATTTGGATTATTCTTTAATTGGAATTCTTTTGTCAATCGCTCTCTTCTTGAATAACTTCGATATTCCGTAATTGTGGTTTGCAAACGCGTTGTAAAAACATATGCAAATATAAAGAGCCCAGGGTAAGATAAATACATTTAGTGAAACTGAGGCAAATTGAGTAAATCATATTCACCCTTCAAAAAGAACCAAGGCCTATCAATTCTTGACAAAGAGAGATGCTACTAAACAAGAGGTCGAGAAAGAAGTAGCATCTGGATACCGATTTAAGGAGATTTCTCCGCGATTCTCCGTATTAGTCAAAATGGAATCTGAATTCCACTTTTATTAATTAAAAAAAAAATATTCGTCGTAATGATGATATGCCCTAGTTATTTTTAAACAAAACTAAGGTTCAAAGAATGTAGATTATTCGACGAAAGCATTTCTTATGCGAAATTTTCTGGAAACATCGGCCAACATGGACCTACTCACCCGGACGGAAGCCCGAGATAACTTTGAGAAACTTGTACGCCGGGAAAGCATCAAATCTTACTTCATCTGCATCTACGAGGAGGAGATTCGTCGTAATATCCGCACTTTGGAATTCCTGCGGAAAGAAAGGGCAAGGCTGCTCGGCTCCCTTGCCTTTCTTTGTAGATGTCGTGACTAAGAGGTCATCTTAGTTCACCTGCCTCTACGGGCGTCAGGTCTTATTTCTTAATAGCTTCCTTGTTCTGGGAAATAATAGTTGGAGAAGTTATTACCATTGTCCTTTCAAATAGTATTTTGAATGTGACTCCATTACGTGAACTAACTTTCGTCTGGCATGTGATGTCAGATTCAAAAGACTTAGTAGAAGTTGGAGGATGGTGAGGTGGAACGATGAAGCATGTAAATGGATGGAGATGAGGGTGTCACAGGTGCTAGTGGAAAAGAAAGAATGCGAAGAAAAGGGAATAGGAACTATCGAGTAAAGCTGGGGGAGTATAAAATCAGCCGTAGTTTACGCTACGTGGAAGATAATAGGATCATTGGAAACAAAAGTGATTGAGAGTCAATGGGTCACGGAAGGGATGATTTGTTAAATAACAGAAGAGAGGGATGCGGAAAATCGTCTCCACCGACCAAGGCAAGGAGAAGAATGGAGTATTAAGCTATAAACTCTGAAGAAGCGGTCAAGTGTAGGAAACTTATAGAAAAGGTCAATTCAAAGAAATGGTTATCCGCATAAAAGAGAAGTGGGTGCATTATACGCTGAATTGAAAATTTTATCGGTTTGTTAGAGAAGGCAAACGGTATCGAAGTTTAGATTAAGCAGTAAAGATATTTATCTTACGGGAAAGTATTCAGGGTATGTTGAGAGAATAGGTGGAAGACTTCCATGACAGCGATATTAGATGTGTGAACTCAAATATAGAAAATGAGAAAGCAGTAGATTCGAATAACTTCAGACCGGGGGTACTCGACTGAGACATAGAGAAGGCGTTACGTAACGAATGCTAGAAAAGCTGTGGAACGTGATATCTTTCCTTCGGAGTTGCTTAAGAATTTAGGGAATAACGGGATACGGGTCTTTTTCGGACTGACGTTAACTGTTACTGGTAAATTATGAAAATGTGTCGCAGAAAAGGAAGCAATAAAGGAATGTCTCTCGAGTATTCACCCAGGTAATTGGCTTCATCAGGGCCGACGTTTCAAAGTACGACTTGTACTTAATCCTCAGGGCTACTGAATGCCGTATATTTTAAATTGGTCTCTCTTTACACAAACAATGGGGATCGTCAGGTGACTCCCTATCGGTCCGCTCGTCTGATTGACCGTTGCCTGATTTTCTGGCCTTTCCTAATGCTTTCAATGCATGTTATCAGGCTTCCAGGCACCACTTAATTGGACTCCGAAATCCACATTGAAGTTCCTCAGTTCAAGGCGAATCTCGATGGTCTCTTTGATTGAGCGGTCCCAATAGCTTTGCGTTTGGCTGAGAATGTTTGCAACATCCCACTGTATACTATGGTCTTTATTGATGCTATGTTCCGCTACAGCTGACTTCTCAGGTTGCGCCAATCTAAAAGTGCCATCGATGTTCCTTAATTCTGGTCTCAATAGTTCGCCCAGTTGCCCCAGCATAAACATACCCACACTCACAGGGGATTTGATAGACCCCTGGCGTCTTCAGGCCGAAGGGTCCTTCGTCCTCACCAATTGATCCCTTAATTTAGGTGGTGGTAAATGGACTGCCTAAATGTTAAAGCGCTGAAGAATGCGATGAATGAAATGGAAGCAACTTGAGTAAGTTTTGCGGTCAACTCAGCGTGAAAGCCTCATAATGTACTTCGGAGCCAAATACTTTTGTAGAGAATAGTTGAACTATTTTTCTTCGGGAAATACATGAATCATTTTAAAACATAAAGTTCGAAGAGTTACAATTACGGTTCTCTTTGACTAACCAATATTGGAGGTGAGGTTTTTGTCATAGAGTGCTCTTCAAGAGATCCATGTTGCTTTTTCGGGCAATTATTATTACTGTCCTTCATTATTTTCGCTATTCGAGAATGGGGATACAGACAGGAACAAGTAGAGCAATTTAATTACGTGGTAAGCAAGCTAGAAGAAAATGGGGATAGCGGCAAAGACATTTTGAGGAGAATGGCGCTAGCGAAGGTAGCGTTCAGTAATAGAAGGGAGCCGATGACGGGGACCTTGGGTAAGGATACAAGGAAGAGGCTGGTGAAGATCTTGAGTTTGATTGTCGCGTTGTATGGAGCAGAAACGTGGACTCTAAGAAAGGAGGACGAGAATAGGCTTCAGGCTTTCGAGATGTGGATGTGGAGAAGGTGCGGGGGATGGAAAGAAAGACTACGAAGATTATATAAATATGGTGAGTGAGGAAAGGAAACTTCTGAATGAAATCCGGGATAGGCAGTGTAGGTGGTTGGAGGATGTAATAAGGGGCGATGGGTTGCTCAAAAGTGTGATAGAGGGAAGGATGTTGGGCAAGCGGGGAAGGGGAAGATAAGGTTTCATGGACGGTAGGAAGAAGTGTAGATTGTATACTGTGGAGAAAAAGGAAGTACTAGAGGTGTCTACCCTGGAAGTATAGAAAACCGGAAGGATATTCTCTGATTGCCAAAAAAATCCACCTTTTACCGGTAGAATACTTTTATAAATAATGAAGAGGGGTACAGAAATAACGAGGAAAGCAGGGAAAATATTAAAGGCGAGGTTGGTTATTAGCCCATTTCTCGCAAAAGAAACGATTGAGGAGAACACAGGGAGAAAGAAGCAGAAAAAATGTAAGTTCCAAGTTGGAAGAATTAAAAGTGAGAAAGTAATCGACTAGGAAGGACATTAAGTAAACGAGGAAGGAGAAGAAAAATAATATGTTTTATGGAAGAAATGGTTTTATGGAATGAAGAAGGGTAGGAGGTATGCTGAGATGAAAAAATCTGTCTGCTTTTGTTAAAAGAAAGATGCCGGCTTTTGTAAAAAAAATCTGGAGAATTTTCCATTAATTATTTCCATTTAAACCTACCGTAAGCGGTAGATCACCTCTTAATAAAAAATAATATTCATTTTAGAGTTCACTAAATTTCCCGGAGGGTAATAAATACGCCCTACATCCGTGAAGGAATGAAGTCCAGCTCGCCCTCTGTCTTTCTCACACGGTCCCCGCCGCCCTGTCCGTCCTTTCGCTCGATGTATCCCCACTCTCCCTCCCCCCTTTGGCAGTACTAAGCGTCTTTCCACGTCGTTCACAATTTGTGAGTCGAAAGGGGACATCTCTATTTCTCCCTCTCAACTCCCCGAGTCCACTCACATGGAATTTCATCTCGAAGATTTGTCTCCCATTTTCTGCCATCCACCCTCCCATTTCTCCCACGCGACCAACCCAACCCCTCCCCCTCAACTCCCCCCCAGCCCTGGCATCAGCCAGCCTTTCTCCGTATGCTCATCATCCCTCACTCATAACTCTCTCCATCCCCGCATCCCTACTCTTGTCGTTTTCGTCATTTTTTGTTGTATTTTTATTTCGTCTCTCCATTTTTTTTCGCCCGAGTGGGTGTGGTTGAGAGTGGTGTTGGTAGAGGGAGCGGCAGTTGTCTCGGGCGCACGAGTAATGCCCGCTCATTCCGTTTCTCTTTTTTTTTGGAGAGGGAGAGGCCATTAAGATTGGGTCAATCACATTTCATTCGCATGGATAGCGCAACCCCGTGATGTGAGCAACCCTCTTCACCCTCTTCTCTGCAGCCCGCTCCGCGTTACTCATGTTTTTTTATTTTAATTTTTTTCGTCCTCCTTGCCACCCTCTTTATCCCTCTTGTTGTCCTAACTCTCCTGACCCATCCCACCTCACGACGCTTCACTTCACCCGCGGTACGTTCGACTCACCCGGGCCTCTTACGAACACAGCACCCGCTTTGCCCAGCATCATCCACTGCTCTCCAACTTCTTTCTCTGCCATACGATCCATCTGCCACCGTCTTGGTCTCCTTGGGCATCTGTGTCGTCTCCACCATCTTGAGAATTACTTTGGAGTACCTCGTTAATTTGTTCTGTTGACAAGAGTTTTACCAGCTTTACAACTGAAGTCTTCAAGTCGAAGTGCCGATGCCTTGGTCTTGGCAGTACTAGTGATAAGGGGGCGGCCAGAGCACAGTGAAACATACATTAGGACGACCGAGAATTAGGTATGGACACTTCGACCTGATGGCTCCAGCTGTAACGCTGGCGAAACTATAGTCATCTCAACGCAGTATTCCCGAATAATGAGGCCACTTCAACCTGCGCACCGCGAAAGCTTTCACTTTACTCTACATTCTCGGCCTTGATGGCGACGGGATGAAGCCCTCGCCTGCTACTAATTCGTTAGTTCTATTTGGGAAGTCCACGAAAAGACGATGGACGACTTTCTGCCTGGAAGACGATGAACCACGATGACCGAGTCAGCCATCGTAGCGTCGGAAACCATGGAGTCTCCAAGCCGGTGGGCTTCCCCGATTTGAATTGCTCGACATCACGCCGGGAAAAATCTCAGATCTTCCTCTATCTCAGAGATCGATTGTTCGAGTCCCGCCTGTTGTAGGTTTCTCAACACCCAGGACAGGAATGTTAGTGCATCGTTCTTCACGATTTCAATGTAAGACAGGGCTGTTAAGTCCTTCTTGCTTATGAGAAATAAAGAGGTCGATATTTATTTATTTTACATCATATTCGTGTCCCTTTTACACTCCGTGCCATTCCATGTCCACTAAACCATAAATGTCGTTTTTTTGCTTCACAAACTCATTCAACCCACACATTATCTCTCATTACTTCAGCCATGGCTGTAACTGATCTCCCGGTGCCGCTGGGCGAAGCAATTACCCGTCAGGTACGGTTGAGTAGGGATAGGTTCTGTAGATGAAAATTAGTCACCAGATGGAAAAATCGGGAATGTTGCGTAAAATCCGGCACGCTTTTTTACCGTCCGGGAAGATGTTTGCATTAAAAAATCAAGACTTCATTAGGTTTTTATTTTTCGTCGGAGATTATATTGAACCTACAAATTTTCTTATTGTATTATCACCATTCCGACTTACGCTTTTGTGGTCGTGTCAATGTATGTATTGTGCTAATTTACCCTTCTAACCACTCCTCTCTTAGATTTTAATACGGGTATGGGGTTGGTGAGGTGGTTGAAGTTCTGACCTCTCGTATCGAGGGCCCGGGTTCGAATGCCGGCGGAGACGGAGATTTTTCTTGGACTACGTAATCCCTACTTTGGTACCATGTGGAAAGCAGTATAACTGCATTACTCCATTGTTCGGATGGGATGTTGAACTATTGGTGCCTTTCGTTAATGATAGACTACCCTTAGACTGTTGAGCTAGATTTTTTATAAAAAAAGAAATCTGTTTCAGCTTAAATAGTGCGTTGTTATAGAGTTTTTAATGCCTTTGTTCCGGAATCATCTTTTAAACTCGGCATGATTTTTGTTATTTCCCTCGGGTATGATGTCCTTGTTGTATAACTGACCTAATCTTCTCCCCTTCCCAAAGATGCTTCCCCCCTCAGCCCGTCCTTCATATCTCTTCATATTTATTGCGCCGTTTGTACACGAACTCTGATGATGATGCTGTTACAACGAAACCGGTCAGTCATATCAAATTACACAGTGATTTAAGCCTCTATTATCTTTGTCAACTTATCCAGCTATCCTAGTTGGCGCGAGTGGCTTGAGCTGTCAAAAGTCTCCATAGGTAGGCTACCAGTTGTTTCATTCTTCTATACAGCTTTCCTAATTCTCTGTATGTTATTGAAAAGCCACCGAAACCTTCGTCGAATAGCTTCAATGCCTCGGAAAATGAACTTCAGAGATTTTGACCAGCCGTGCGATGTTAGAATTGATATCAAGCTGAAGTTCTGTTAACATCCTCGCTGCACCTTCGCTTTTGGGTTTTCGTTCTGTTTTTCTCTGTTAGAGGATCGTTTTTCTTTCGCAATTCTTGTATTTTTGAAGTTTAGTTTGTTCGACCCAATGGCGGTGATTTCAACGCTGGCGCCTTTATCTTTCGAGCTAATTGTCTTCTTTCTGTCCGTAGGCATTCTTACGCATATATCAGCCTAAATTCAATTTCAGATGAATGTATCATTGGATTATTCTGTTTAACTTTGCCAAAAAATGTTTTGCCGAGGATTTAATCTGTGATTTTTTATGGTAATGTTGTCGGTGGCTAATGATGGACCGTGTACGAGACAGCTATTCAATCTTGGCATAGACACCATTGGATTTAGCTGTAAAACTTGGTCAATATATTAATAATATTGGGTCGAGCATATAATCCATAACTTTCATTGAGTGGCTTTAATTAGGAACACTTATTACTTTATGTAGTGTTGTCGGTTTAGCTATTAGTTTGGTATCATATCACCTCTGGTTTGGAGATCCTATTTCAATACGCGGACTACACTAGGACACTTGGATGAAATCCGTTCATTACTTCGATTTGAAAATTAAAATGTTTGTTTTCTGATTGTGTCAAAACTCACGTTAACTTCTGCTTAGTCGTGCTAAAGTGAGACCGACGTACGGAGTACGGCTTGTTTCTTTTGAAGTGAAAACTTCTCAAGCGTGGCCCGACCAGACACTTCTTGCATAGATAAAAATATAGGGACTCGCGATAGCATTCGGAATGCGTCACGCTGTACCCGTACACATTCCTCCGCACTTCACGTGGATCTAATATCTGATGCCTGACGGTGCAGGGGTTCTACTTCCCCAGAGAAGTGGCATTTGGAGAAACTACGTGGTGACCTCAAGACTTCTGAAGTCGAAACTTCTTTATGGGGACTTAATCAAACCTTTTTTGTTTGTGGAAAAATCTAGAAACTCGCAAAATTATGTACACACAAATCTATATAGCATCGGTCTATCTGTCCTGGGCTCTAATGTATAAAGGTAAACAAGAGGGCGGTGGAGTATACAACGCGTTCGCGCAGCATCACCAAAGTATACTGCTATGTATTCATGTATATTTTGATATCAGTAGTTAATCACCACGTATACTGTAAGATCAGAAATATAATCAGACAGATATAAACCAAAAATGAACCATCATGAATCCAATTTGTGAGATCAATAACTTTATTAAACCATTTTTAAACTAATCATTTAACTTCATTAGCTTGGCTTTTCACTTTTGTCGGTAGACCACCAACTTTCACCTTTTTTAGGTGAAAGTTGGTGGTCTTTTAGGCTTCAAGTTCAAAATTTTCAACTTGTTATTTGTTGAAATGAAGCTAAATTCATGTTATCTTCCGCAATCATTTCTGAACCTTGTCGATCAAGGTTTTGACATTCAACAAGCTCGTTATCGAGGAAATTTGAATACCCACAGTGTCACCTTATTGTTTATCATGCGTTTGGTATGCGGTGCTACTTTAGATTTTTCTGTGTGAAATATACCGCATACTATATGCTTCGTAAGACTGATCATGATCGGGTGCTAGCTCCATTTCAAGTTTCTACTATTGAGCATTGGTTTGTCACCCAAGGAGAAACACAGCGAACTTCCGAATCACGACATAACGTGATGCAGTGCTTCGTTAAAACCGTGAATCATGTATTTTGCGCCGCGCGAGGTGGTACTACGCTTGGAAGATAAGGAAATTTTGGCAAGCTATCAGTTCCTATGGATTTACGCGTGCCTTAGTTATGACGTGGCGGCGGCGGGCAATTTGTATGCATCTTCCGAGTTCGTGAAACTTAGACCCGAATCGCTTTGAGATAAGCCGGGATCGTTAGGGTTGGGTCGCTTGGATCGTTTGGGAGCTTTAGGCTTTAATTTAGCGCGTGACAGCTCGCCTTTCCACGTTTCGGGTCCTCTTTGAATCTGATGGAATTAATGCGTGATTCCCACGCATTGCATTTCAACATAGCGGTGCCGAGGGTAAAGATTTGGTGGCAGTTCGAATTGAATTGAACTTTTGCGCTCGAAAAATTGACCAATTCGCCTGATCGAGGATTTGCTTATTAATTATTGAAGAGTCGATCTTTGTATGATTAGGCTTTGCGTGAGGCTTGATCTAGGAGTGAAGAGAATGATTTTTAATAAAATGAAATTGGTATAAGGGCTTGGAGAAAGGTTGAGAGAAAAAACACTAGCTGGAGTAGTAGACGAAAATGTATCATATTCGTTTGGGGAAGAATAGAAAATGGCGGGAAAAATTGAACGAAGCTGGACCATTTGAATTAGGCATTTCCTAGCTGGGAACATGCATAAAATTAATCCCTCATACTCGAGTAGTTCACATGATAAAAATTTTTTCTCAAAACTGAAAAATATTATGTAAAAATGTATGCATTAACCGCTGGTGTTTTCGGTTGCATTAAAGTAGTTTGAGCGAAATATCATTTCACCTATAATGCAATGATTTTTTTCTCATTTTAATGAAAAATATCGCACCCTTCCAAAGATACCAAAATATTAGACCCTTACTGAGCCACTTTCCGAGGTATTTATCAAAATATATCAGCCATATTTTACGTGGGAAATAGTACATGTATGCACTCTAGAGAGACATTATTTACAAAAATGAGGAATTTGGAACACCTTGATATCGTCAAAATATTAACAGTGTGTTTCCTTGATTATTATTAAAAATTAATTGTAGAGACACCGTAGTATTTTTTTCAGAATCACTTTTTGTTGTGAAGGAGTTTCAAACGTCCCGCGTGAAACAAATGTGTCAAGTTAAAGGCTTACAATAATAATTTTATTTAATTACTGATTTTTTAAGGCATTAAAAAGGTTATTATTGCAACATCAACATAACAATATTTACTTCATGCTTCCTACTGCTGCTGCTAAAGCATTAAAAAGTTTATTATTGCAACATCAACATAACAATATTTACTTCATGCTTCCTACAGCTGCTGAAATTTAAACATAAAATTCGAATATGGTCTCCATTATGACTATAGAAATATCTCGTCCAAACTACGTTATAAAGGGCGTGAAAAACCACGTGAACCAACACGGCATCTTAGTGGTTTGACCACACGGTAGGAATCGCATCTCTGCTCGGAGTGTATTTCAATTGGAAGGGTCAAGTCGTGCCAATTGCGTCGAATTCCACGAAGGAGATCAACATGATTCTTTTTACAGATTTGAAGCTATCCGGGACTAGCCACGGAGTTACACTTTTACGGAGTCGCCCACTTTAGTCTAAAAGAATTGAATACGCTAAACTTCTCTTGAAAACGCATCGAATTAATGGCGGCAATACAGCTTGGTGACGTCATATTTCCAGATGATTTGGTGTTTTAAATTTGGAGTGAACATGTCTTTTTTTTTTAAGAAATATTTTCAGTAACCAACGTCATTTTTTCGACCGAATTTTGGTCCTCCACGGTTGGGAATATGAAATGCATGTACCTGTAACCGATAAAAGTAGTAATTCGTGTTCCCCATGGTTCATGTTGAAAAGTGAATGAGTTTGTGTCCTGAGGGAGGAGAAGAGAATTCCCATTTTGTTCGTCGTGTGAGCAAGTGTGAAGTATGCTGAAATACTATTAATGTGGTTAGACTTGCTACGTATTCCCTTAACTACATCGAGTCTAGTTCATCGAGATCTGCCCCTATCCTGTACGACATTTGTGGTGATGTTCTTTCCAAAATTTCTCCTCTTACTAGAAAATTAATCAGTTTATTTGTAGATCTACATTTTGCCTGTATCCAGTTTCGAATTATTGTAAGATATCGGGGAAAATCTCACACAGTGCATTACATTGGGTCGTAAACTTGGATGTGAGTTATTACGCTGTTTTAGAGCGAAACACAGAATATTATCATGACGCCACCCTACATTTCTAGGTCTGACAGAAGCGATAAAATAAGAGAGATACATTGCCAAACAGATAGGTACTAAAACTCGTTATTTCCGGCAGAATAAGATAACATAATAAAAACTGAGCTCCACTAAATACACTCCCATAGTACACGTCACCATTTCACCTCCCAAAACCTTATCCCTTGCATGTTTACTCGGCTGGTGCCCTAAAACCCCTGCCTCACGTCCATGCGGCGGCTCGCAGGGTAGCATGTAGATGTAGATTAGAGTATACGTATTTATCCTGAAAGATTTGAATATGTGGCAACGAGATGCGTAATTCCTGCGAACATCATGGAAAATTGGTCTCAATTTGAGGGGGTTAGTTGTATGCATAGTGTATGAACTTATCATTCACAGGGTACTAATAAATTTCTTCATTTATGTTTCGAGGAAAAAATGTAATAATGTTTTGGTTCATAATAATTCAATTCGTTTCGATTCATGATTTCTTCCCTCCAGCCATGTGGTCGATACTTTTAGGTAATAGTCTAATTTACAGTTTCGTTATTGAATCAAAACTACATTTTTTCGTATCGAAGTCAATTCTTTAGGCATTTTGTTTATTCTCTGCTTTTGACGGCAATGCGCTGTAATACGCTATACTATATGATATTATATGCTGTAAAATAAAATATCGTCACTAATGTGAAACTTATTCCTGCCGTGGGTTATTGATGCTATTTTTTGTCGTTCTATGGGTCGCAGAACTTAAGTAGTTCTAGACTATATCTTCCTATTAAAAATTAATTTTCGTAATTGCAAAAGACGTGCCTTTTTTCTTATGCTCTGAATAAGATGTAGATTTCAGAGTATGGAATTGGCATGCCACAAATTGTTAGTACTTAAACAAAATATTTTGAAACTTTCTGATACTATCATTCATATTTATCTTCCAGTTAAATATAGATGTCGGATTGTGGATTTCCTTTCGGCCCCGTGTAAAAAGTTTACTGTTCATCTATGCAGTGGATGATGAAATCGTGGAAGTCTTCCGGGACGATTCCCTCTTTTTGATTCTTACAAATACCTTCCACTTTTGAGAAAAATTTATTATTCTTTTGCATTTTAAGATAACATACCTTAAGCTATTGTCGGAGAGAAGTCTGAGAACCTGAAAGAAGTCCATTACTGCTGCGGAGAGCTGAGCCGAGTGCGCTACAAATTTGGAACGGGATCATGAATATGGTATTGGTGCGCTCTAGGCGTACTCTTTTCTTGGAAATCTTTCGAACTTAGTGCGCCGTGTGGAATGAAGAATTCTTTGATTCTGTGTGTTCATTCAGTGGAGGAACCTGCTGGTTAAACGTGGGCTTACATATTTTGTATACTTTGGCGCAATATTCAAAGTATATAGTCGCGTTACACTATGTCGACGATTGGTATCAGAATTGTTCGGATAAAATACTTAGACGTATATAATGAAAGTCGATTGAAACCTACTGTCGGCGCAGAAATTATGTGCACTCGAGTTTGGGAACAAATAAAAAAATAACGAGAAGAATTACAGACAAACTAATCACACCATAATTTTCCTTATTTAATTCTGCGTTATTTAATGGTAAACTTAAATTTTTAAGATGCTTTTTAATATTTTTTACTACGTGTGTAACGTAAAAAAGTACTGGTTTTTGACGGGGTTCGAGCAAAGCTCGGACTTTGATAAGTCAAAACTCAAGCACAAGTACTTTTATGACAACTGTATTTCAGTCAATGGTAGATGAATATGTTTGCTATACATATGGGACGTTTCAGCTTTGTATCTTTAACAGGAAAAATGTCGTTCTTGATTTTGTAAAATGACTGAATTTCAAAGCTGGGGCGTCGCACGATTTTGTTTTTGGTCGCGTTCCGTGCATTGAACATTGCCGATATTTAACTGTCCAATATATCAATAAATGCATTTAATTTAAATCGATTGGTATTTATACTGATCGAAGTGGGTGATCCCGTTAGTCGTTAGAGGTTGTTTCTTTTCTACTTTCGCCAAACCCATGTCCATCACGGACGCTTTATTTCTTTCACACACCAACGAAATTCTGGTGCTCACAAAATTTTGAAATTTTTGTTTTGATGGGGAACGGCAGATTACGGGAAAGGGGCCATAACGGGGGATTAGGGAAAGTGTTTCGCCGGCTACGGAATTGGGTGGGGAATATGATATGCATCGGCAATATTAAATGGCATGAATCATATCGATTCCCTGTTGAAGGCGTTACAGATTTTTCTCGTCAACCCCATAAACACTATCAAACTTAAATAAACCATTTGAGATTTTCTTCCATCTTTCCTGACAGCTTATTCGATCGCATCGACCGTATTGCTTCGACCTTTTCGTGGAAATTCAAACCTTATGAATCATTGTATTTGTATAAAATTTATGTGGAATAACAAAGTTGATTCATTTACAATGTATAGTAAATTCCATGAAGTGACGCCTGAGACTAATGAGTACTTATGAATCAAGGTATCCGGCTTGTATTTTTAATGAATTACATTTATACAGGCACTCATAGTAAGATCTGAAGCTTTCCCGGCGTGTGGTGTTAAATATCTCTCTAAGGGAAGTCCACCGGGTAAGAGATTCCATGGTTGCCGACGCTTCGATGATCGGGTCGTGCATCGAAAAGTCGGCAACCATGGAATCACTCACCTGGTGGAATCCTCGAACAGAGCAGACACTGATTGTGTTTCCTTACCTCTCGTTCAGTCTCTGAAGCGAAATATCATTTCATCTAAAAGTCAGTGACTTTGGTCTCATTTTAAAAAACAATATCTCTCCCTTCCAGGGATACCAAAATATCAGCCCTTGCGAAACTACTTTCCGAGATATTTGCCAAAAAATACCAGCCCTTTTTTATGAGAAATGGTGCGTGTATGCACTCCATTAAGACCTTATTTAAAAAAAGGAGGTTTTCAAACACCTAAATCTCGTCAAAAAATTAAGTGTTTATTTGTATGTTTTACCAACGGTTTTTTAAATAAATCATTTTGACACGGCAGTGAATTCTTTGGGATAGCAAAAAAAACCATTCATTTTGAAGTAGTTTTAAACCAACCGCGCAAAAAAATGAGTCAAGTTAAAGACTTATTTAGATATTTTCATTGGATGACTTAGAATTTCTGTCACATGAAACGATACTATTGCACCATTAATAATTCAATATATAATTCATGTTCCCTAAAGTTGCTGTAATTTAAAAGTATAATTTTAATCTCTTATGACTACTTAGGAACTCTCTCGCTCAAACTACCTTAAGTCTCGCACTGTAAATGCGGATTCCGCGTGTACCGTACGAGACTGAAGTTTATCTTGGGGACCGACGCTAGGGAACAATCATAGCTACAACGGACGAAAAACATTTGACTAATCAGTGTGTTTTACCGCAATGGGTGGTTTATGGATTTCTGTTTCAAGAGTCCCAGGTTTACACTAAGACGATGCCATCAGAAACTGCGAAACAATCCGAAGCCGAGTCATTTTTAATAAACTTCTGGGAATGAATAGGGAGATCCTTTCACCGCGGGCTAACAAATTACCCATGCCATAGAGTTCATTCCCAACGACTAGCACTGTAATCCCATAGTAAGGTAACGTGTTTCTCCAAGTCACCAATCAATTCAGAAGTATGGACACAATTTTAACTCGATCTTTCTTCATCAGCTTTTTGGCATTGAATGGTTCATATTATTTTTCTTTTCTGTATTCCATAATGGACGAATACTTAAGTCTCACTATAGACTTGTATATTCAAGGAATGAACCTCTCCGTGTAGGTTGCCTGCATTGTTTGTTGGCGAAGGTTGCCTGCATTCCTTAATCTATATCATCGTGATTTCACTGGAACATCTGATCCACGAGATTAGCGTATGAATTAAGCGAGAATATTCTCCATGCCATGAATCTGACTATTCTCTTTCTTTTCTTTATCAGGCTCTCTCTTTGTGGTCGTGATGCCCTGTCAGTAGCATTTGAAGTCGAGTGCAGCGAAGTCGATTGGTGAATTCTATTTTTGGAGAAATTTAAGAGCAGAGGTTCCCCAGAGCTTGATTTGGTGAGTTTAGATGAACCCCAGGTTAAACTGAATAGCGAACTACTCGTATTTAGCGTAAATTAATGGGCTTAATTTTCGGTGGAAGAACACAGATGCCGACTAAAGTGCCTTTTCAAGATAGGTAATTGACTATAGTATTTTATAAACTGATGTATTAATTGGTTTAAAATTTTTGCCATGTACTACGTTCAGCCAATTCTTCATATTTATGTTATCGTAATGTAAAAATAATAACTAACCCATGTTGGTAACCGTTATATTTTCGTACAGCGGTTTTCAATATGAGTTGTAAAACTACTTGGATCATGAAACTGTGCTAGGTCGCGACAAAAACTTTCCGTTAAGCCTGATTTAATGAAAAAAATTAATTGGATAGAGCTGACTCTATTACCATAAAATAAGTTTATGGAATGTTAAATTGATATAGAACTGTAACATTGAACGTATTGCTCTGAGCATGTGTTAGAATTGATAATAGAATCGATTTTATAGGTTTATGTATAAACACTGTTACGATTTTCTACAAGTAATACTTTTCTATAACTCTTGATTTTACCGACATTGGTGCGAACGCCAACATCACTGGTTAATGAGGAACGTCTCAATGTGAATGACAAAACAATGGTAAAACTCCAGGAAATCTCAATTTTGAACCGAGCAAATCCCCAGGTAGGACCAAAGCTCATATAAAATAGTAATGGTACCCTAAGAAGAACAGAAAAATCTATTTTCTACTAGGTAGATAAATTTAATGCAGTCATATAGTCTCGATGTACTACATCAAAGGCAGGTCTTAAAATTTCTCCTCGTCACGCCTGACACTTCCGTTTCTGCCATGATATCCTCATCCTCTATCCTATTTGGTCAGTATGTGTTAGTTGTTTCTGGAAATAGTCATCTGATATCCTTTGGCAGTCAAGCATACGCACATAACAACAGTATCAGGATTTGTATCAACGATCCAGGAATCAAAGCTCGGCATAACTTGGCAAATAAAGTAGCACTTTGGAAATCAGGGAAACATGGGAGAGTCTGACTTACCGACATGAATTCTTCTCTGGCTTCCGATCGGGTCAGGTTCTCTGTGTCTACCGACGTTTCGATGGATGACGAAAACTCTGAAGATGATGGACACGTCTTTCATCGAAATGTCTGTAGTGGTGGAGAACCTAAGCCGATCTCGGAAGTTCGAGAAAAATTCTCATCAATTATTCTCCGGGAAAGCGTAAATTCTTTGTCTTTATGACCAGACCGGTTTTTGCCTCTGCCTTAGGAGGTGCGTTGTATAGGTTAGCGGTGACACTTCGCCGCAAAGATAGCCATTTTGCTCCTTGTTAATGTTATGCGCTCATTGTATTCTCATTAGCCATTCTGTAATCCTGCGTCAAATTTAGGAATTCTTTTAGAGGATTTATTGGAGAAAAACCTCCTCGTAGTGGACCTAGCTTCTTGTATTAAAAAATTGTTCATAGATTTCACGATCTGTAATGGAATGTTAAAAATATGAATTCTTTTGAAGGATTATTTTTAAGGAAAACCTCCTCGTAGTGGACCTAGCTTCCTGTATTAAAAGGTCTTTATAGATTAAACGATCTGTAATCCTACGTTGAAAATATGAATTCTTTTAGAGGATTTTTTTTAAGAAAGCCCTCGTATTGGACCTAGCTTCCTGGATTTATAGGTTTATTGATTTCACAAACATTTATGCTTTACATTCGATCGAACCATTGAACTGGATTTTACTCCATCCTCATTGTTCTAAGTGATTCGGTTAGGGTATGTTATAACATATTTTGTCAACTTCGATGAGGTGAAAACGCTAATTTCTAATTCCACTTCACAACTTTGTGTATTGGAATTAAATTTTTATCTTTTTTTTTCTTTTTTAACTTTTTATCAGCTTTCGTCTCCGCCGAACCAAATTACATATACATTCAGCCGTTACGGTATACTGCGGCGCTTATTCCGACCATAATGTTCTAAATTCCCTAGCATTGACTTAGAGCCATTAATAGATCTATAAGATTTACTAGTGTATATATCATCTCAGTTAAGTCGGCAAAATTCCTGCGGAGACTAATTCAGAAATGGCGGCTATAACGACTCGAGAGCCAATTTATTGCCGTTCATTTTTTTCGTAAAGGTCAACTGCGGTGGTCCATTTTTCTCGGAATAGTTGGCCTACACAGAATCCGTCGAGTTCACGTAGCACTCGCGCAGAATATCTCTATCCACTTGAATGCCAATTCCTTGCGTAAAACACCAACATTGCGCATTTCAACATGAAAATATGTTTTTGGAAATCTAGAAACTTTTAATTTGGAACCTTGAAACTGGAATTAAGCCAGAAATATACTCACATCATCGTGAAATGTGAACAAAAAACGGATTCTGTTATCAAAATTCGGTGTCGACAGTCGATGCATTGGTATCAGCAGTGTGCTGTTGCAATCGAGGATGGTGTAAGGAAAAAATTTCACTGTTCGGGAAATTAAAAAAGAAAAGGAATTTGGGATGGTTACGAGTTGTTTCGATCGAACAGAGTGTTGCGCAGAACAGTTCTAACTACCCGATGATTGAAAATTTAAAATCAAATCTAGAAACTTTTAATTTGGATAATTAAAACTGGAATACAGCCAGAAAAATAGTCAAATAGATGGAAGGACGAGGGTGGCAGCCTTCAAGACACTCGGAGGGTGCGCGCTAGTCTTGGATTAACTGAAAAATTCTGATCGTGTAGTTTCAGTACGACCCAAGGGATATTATTTTGCGTCTTACTTCTCTCTGTAGAACTGATAGAGGCGACAACATGAGAGAGATATGCTGCCCATTAGACAAGGACAAAAATTCCCTTCTTTCACGCCCCATTTGATAATGTAATAAAAATGGCCCGACTCTAGCATCAGACGAATCGTTGACGTACAATTCACATCTGTCCTCTCCCCCTTCCCTTTTCATGCCTGTTATCTTATCAACCCGTCACACGTCTCTGCGGCTCTCACGGGATAGTTCGTATGTATCCTTAAGTTAGGGACTCTCCGCTGGGACGAAAATTATAATATAATTTGGTTTGGCCTAACTTACAGACCCATCATCTCCTCACAAGATAAATATTATTAATAGTATTCTAATATTTAAGCTCATACATTAAAACGAAATATCGTTACTAGTATCCTCTGGCTGACGTTGACGTGTTGCGACGGAAAAGTTAGACTTTGACTGAGTTCACCCTTCGTCCATCGACGGCAACGTCAATGTCCGTCCATCGTAATTGGCTCTATTGAATAAAAATAAACACTTTTTCTTCAATGATTAATGTTTCCTGACCGAAACGGACGATGGCGTTCAGTTTTCTGTCCTCTTTCCATCAAGGAGTTTATTACGAATGACGGCAGTGTAAGCGCCAATTATTGACAGTATTTCCCGAAGGAGTCTTGAACGGTTTCGAGGTCGTATTTTTTCATTTGCATAGTGTATGATAAAAATGTAAATTGTTCGCAATAATATTGGCGTCTATTGTGTCAAGTAGGCAATTTATGTTTTATTGTTAAGTTGAAAACTAAGCTGAATGTTAGTCGGGAAATTAAATTTTGTAAATTTTGAAAAAAAGCTCTCCACTGATTGGCAGCCGTTGACATAGTGTGACGGCAAAGTTAATGTTGACTAGGTTTCCTCCACTTCCATTGATGGCGCCGTCAACGTCCGGGCATCTTAATAGGCTCCACTGCATCGCAATCACCGAGCTTCTTGAGCGCAGTTCTCCGTATCCGTCCTATCTGGAAACGTTGATCTTAATCCCGTCCATATTTAGGAAAGATCGGCCGCCATTGTCGACGAATGCATTTCCGGCACCCACCTCTTCTTCGTCCGACTTCCGACCCTGTGGCCCGCGCGACTTCTTGACCGAACTGTAGGTTCTAATGGGAGGTGGAGTAGGTTGGGGGTTGGCTAGGGTTGCTATGAGGGCGAGGTTGAAATTCGGGACATCACCAAATCGTAAATTCATAAAAGTGACTAACATGTGTTTTTGTTATTGATAATTTGCATATTCAAGTACAAAATGAAATATCCAAAGCTAACCTGGTACTCTACATCAGCTTCTCCCGAACTGTGCTCCGTGGAGCCCTTGGGGTTCCCTCCACGGCATTTATAAAAATGACGGAAATCACAAAAATTAAATTGCTGGTACCGCATAGAGTACTAGTATTACTATTGTTTTCTTTATTATAATGTATACCTAATTATTCATATTATCGAATACCTACTTATAGTGAGTGCTTATGTGCTTCATAAAACATGGCTAGTAATAAGTACAAAATATTCCTTTGGGCTTCGCGAGCTTTTTCTTCGGAGAGGGCTCTGTGACTGAAATAGTTTGGGAATCGTTGCTCTACATAATTCAATGTATTGAAAGTAATATCATCAATGTGAATGTCTCTCTTATGGGACACAACTCGAAAAAATTACGCTTTTTCAGGGTGAGTGGCAACCTTAGGGTGGGCTCTTTTTACTCTGCCTTGACGCCGCGGGGTGTTGGGATCGGAAATAATTTCATGTAAAATTATAGTGCCACTCTTGAGATCGTATTTGAATCATTTTTTGAACCCTCGTTGCTCACAATTGACGTTTCTAACGATATGACTCAGTAAAACCTTTTTCCCTTAAAAAGTCAGTTTTTACTATGCAAGTGCCCAAAAAAAGTGTTGGTTATAAAGTATATAAAAGTAGCTAATAAGTTCAAGTTGACGTTACGGTGCATCTGCTGACGATATCGGAGTGTGGTTTTAAGTGAGGGCTTCCACGTTGCCGATTATAAATGTTATGGTAAGTAAATAGAATCTGTTTATAATTTTGCGGGAAGTAAATAAAATATCAAGAATTGTGTGCTATTCAAATCACTCAGAAAGAGAAATCATATTGGCCCTAAAAGTGTCCCCAAGACAAGAATTAATGTAGGAAAAAAGTCAGCGAAGAAATAAAGAGTAGACTGTTGAAATGATATGGCTACGTAAAAAGATTGGAGGATACACGATGGCCTAAAAAGATAAACTGGCAACCACCTGCTAAGAGAGAAAAAGTGGACGACCGCCAGGAGACTGGATGAAGCCGGTAGCACAAGATACGGTAAAGAGACAGTTTGGGAGAAGAATGGAAACATAGAGAGGCTTGGAGAAGAGGAAGCGAGGTAGGGCCAAAATCTGTTTAGAACTCGCTAAGAAAAGTTGTTCCCACTGCGCGCCTTTCATCAGCGCACTTCTGGCCGTCGAATTATTTCATGCCAAGAGGAGTTAAAACGTTCGTTCCATCGCAGCAGGGCTTAAACTAAACCATACGATGCTCTCTGCCCAATTTTCTCATGGTGATCCGAAATAACGAAATAAAAGGTATTTTGGATAGTTCATCCATGCGAATGTTTCCGAAAATATGCGACAACTTGCGTAAGATTAGGTGGGGAGGTTTATGAAATCTTGTGCCTATTATGGGGGAGAGAGGGTAAAATCTTTCCCAAATTTGCCTCTCGTAAAAATTCATTGTTTCCTTCATTGGAAATCACTGTCAAACACACAAATGACAGGGTACAATGTTACGCCCACGGCGCCATAGAGATGAAACAACAAAGGGATGAAATACTATTGCGGCAGCAAAAAAATTACGGCAGGAATAGTCCAACCACATTCCTGATGACAATGGCTGACTCAGCTATCGAAATAGTCCATTACCTGACGTGATGGAAGCTACAAAAATTTCACTCGAAACAGTTTTTTTCAAAAGGAAGAAATGAATTTCATCTCTTTCGTGTATGCACTCAAATGGACGGAAAACCTAAGAGATATCCAAGGTCCAACCCGGCCGAGCGAATCCCTACACCACTCACCTCTTCTCGTCGGCTGTGTAGAGCTGTGTCGGGAGCCCTCCGCTGCCGCTTTCCTCTGCCGTAGAGTTGAGACCCGCTTCGACCGACGGCGGTCGTCCTTTTGGCGTCCTCGTGTCTTGCGCGCGCCAAGCTCCACGACTCAGTGCTCCTCCGCAGGTGGCCGCGGGCGTCGAATATATGGACACCAAATCTCCACCCCCCCTCGTAACCTCTCCCCACCCCCGCGCTTTGGCCACCAGGGTGGTGGAGCGCTTGGTAACCCCCTCCTCGCTCCCCTTTTTACAACACCCCGCCCCCCCGATACCCTCTCGTCTCTTCAGTCATCACGTGTTGCTCGACCCCCCACCCCTATAATCTCCATCCCTCTCTATACCCTTCCATTCCTAGAGTCCAAACTCTCCGGGCGCATTCCCCTAAGCCCTCCGCCTCCTCCTCCGACACCGCCCCCGGACTCCGCCCCCTCGTGCGGGGGCGGAGGTGAGGGTGTGCAAGTTGGGGTGGGGACGTTGCAAGATTCTGCAGCCATTGGGCGCAAACTCGAGTGTAACCGTCCGGAAAGGTAGCGACCCCTCTGCTGTTCTAGGGGTGGGTTAGGAGACCTGCCGGTGGCGGGAGGAGTTGGGGGCGGTGGAGGGGACAGTGGTGGTGGGGGCAGGGAATTTAGAGGAATGGCCAGAGTGTGGGCGGTCGGGTAGCGCCTGCAGGGTGGGAGCGCTTTTGTAGTTCCGCGAATCTTTTTCGCAAACGGAGGGCCTTTCTCACGATATGGTTTCGAATGAAAGTGCGCGGCGGTGCTCCCTCGGGTTTTTCTTTATTGGTTCGGACTGTGAATTATGTTCCGGGTCCCCCTCCCCCATTGCTCCCCCTTTCTTTCTGTTCCTCTCCGGGGAGAGGGCTCCTGCTCTTCCCTTTCGGCGGTAGTTTACGCCTCTTATCGATTCGATAAGATCGTAGATTAAGTGGGAGAATGGACTGGTGGATTTGCATATTGGGGTGGTGAATTTTTTTTGCGCAGTTTCTGGTATTAGCCTCACCGTGAAGTGGTGGTGATTGAGCCTGGAGTTGAGTCAATTAACACCTAAGAGACCGCTGCGACGACTGCGGCGGTCATCTTAGCTCACACATCAACTCTTAATTTACCAGATTTGGTGCAATAAAAAATGTAAACGGCTTAAAAAATGTACTTCGGAGTTTAAAAAAATATTTTGTGATCTACGATCTTTAAAGTGGAGGAGGAAAATATCCTTTTTCAATTAAGAAATAAATAAGGCAGTTCGGGCGAGATTTTTGTCTAAGAGCAGCGTTCGAAATTTAATTTTGTCTTCCAGCAGCGTTTAAAAATATAGCCATTTTTATGTGTTTTAATTGAATAGAATAATATTAACAACGGATAATCCTTGTTATATGTCTCAACCTCTTCGTAGTTGACTGAATATGCAAATTGGTGCCTTCAACGTGAATACATAATTAGTTGTTTACCTTGCGCTGGAATTACCTTCGCCACAGAAGCTTTTTTTGTGATTTTTCCAAAAGTACCACGGTGAGTACTAAATTGATTTTTTGAAGCTTAATAACTACTCAGCGATACGTTTATGAAGCAATCTGTTCGGAACCTAATTTTTTCAATGCGGCTCTCTGAAGCGCACCAAATGTTTGGAAAATGGCGTCTGTGGTTTTTGACAAGTATTTGTTTTTATTTTTACTATTAGTGACTGATATTTTGACACGATTTACCTCAAATTCCGTGTGTCTTCATTTTATTGACGTACATATTCAGATTGAGCAATGATTTTCAGTTGGATAAGTAGCGTAAATCTGGTATTAATGCAGGGGAACCTGAAAGATCACGAAGTTATATTTACAATCCCATAAGTGTCTAGCTTGACGATGAAAATCCTTAGATGCATACCATTGATGTGATATAAAATTCTTGTTGATCGAATTGTTTGCTGATATTTTCTAGATAGATTTCTAGATATTTTCTAGAATGCTAAAAGCAATGGTAAATTCCTATGCAAAATGCTGCCAGTCTACTTCTTGGAAGCTCCGCTGCTTATCCTCGTATTCTATTGAGGAAGTTATTACTTTTTGAAGTTTCCACTCTTTTAAGTTGCATTTAATATAATTTCACATTGGAATTCGCTCCTTTTTCTTGGAAAACCCTGACATATCGTGAAAAATTATCAGTCGTAAGCTCTATACGCCCTTCTGTGTTCTAAACAGTTAAACTATCCATTGTTTCACTCAGGAACAATTCAATGATGTAACGTGGCTGCCATAACGACACTTGTTTTCTTTAACTGATGCGATATTGCTTTACTTTTAATTAAATCCAGTTTAAAAGAGATGAAGAAACTCTAACTTTTACTCACTCAACTTTTGAAATACATATTCTGTAAAAGAGAAGGTTTAAGAATTAGAGATGCCACGTAAAGTGCAAATCATTGCTTTAATTTTAATTAAATCCAGTTTAAAAGAGATGAAGAAACTCTAACTTTTACTCACTCAACTTTTGAAATATATATTCTGTAAAAGAGAAGGTTTAAGAATTAGAGATGCCACGTGAAGTGCAAATCATTTAATTGGTAAGTGAATGTGCATAATATGCCGCCAGGTTTTCGATTATAGAGCTTTAGACTTAGAGAAACCTTTCCGTCAACGCATTTATTTTATATCCAATTCTCCTTTTATTTAGATACAAAATTGTTATTTTTTATGGCTGAAAAACTCTTCAGTGCATTTTCTTAAGTTTTGGAACATGTACTGCTTGCTTGTTTCCCAATGCTTCCGTTGCTGCTGGTATATCATGTCCGGGCGATTCAATTTTTTTCTAATCTAAATTCCAATTCGAAGAATCTCTCGTCCTTTAAAGGAAAATGATTCGTTTAGGTCGGTGTTTTTAAGATAAGATAAGATAAGATTTATTGGCTCTAGGAAAGAATTCCTTTGAGGCAGGCATAAGTAATTACAACTCAGGCAAAAAATAATAACAATCACATAGAAAATATGTCACTATTTACAAGAATCTTATCAAATCACAGCACTTGCCCACAATAAATATTACAATTCCATGCTCAATACATTGTAGCGATCACAAAGGTTGCATATTCATGAATTTAATCCAAGATATTTAACAAAATATTAACTATCTCTGAGGTAATAAGACAGCAAGCATTTTTTAAATCTTTCGGTTGACTTAATATTTTTCAGCGTTTGCGGAATAGAATTCCATACAATACATGAATTTACATAAAAAGAGTTATGATACATAGACGTTCTGGCAGGGTACAATTAATTTGTTATTATTTCTGGTGTTTTTTTGTTTTTTTGACCAAATTATCTTTATATGGCTGATAAATGTAAGGAGTTTCAGTTTTTAATAATTTGTGCATAAACACGCCCATTTGCAATTTTCTTCCTCCTTTGTTCAATTTTAAGGATTTTTAATTCATAGTAATATTGTGTGATATGCTCTTCAAATGCTACATCGCACACACAACGTATTGCACAGTTTTGTATTTTTTGCAGTTTGGATATCTGAGATTTTGAAATATTGGACATTACCAACGAACAGCAATCAATATGAGGGATAAGTAAGGTTTTAGCTAATGTGAGTCTCAGTGGCAAAGACATCAGGTTACGAAAACTTTTCAGTTTGTACAGGTTTTTAATGACTTTATTAGAAATATGTGCTATGTGTTCATCCCAGGTTAGCGTTTTATTTACAATAACACCTAAATCATTAATTTTGTCAGTGTATTCTATTTCTAAATTTTGAACTTGAATCTTGGACAGTAATTCAATGTTTACAGATTTAAGGGATTTTGCATTACCAATTATTATGCT
This sequence comes from Ceriagrion tenellum, assembly GCA_963169105.1. NCBI lineage: Eukaryota > Metazoa > Arthropoda > Insecta > Odonata > Coenagrionidae > Ceriagrion > Ceriagrion tenellum. The sequence goes on from OY720637.1 coordinate 53,847,567, forward strand.
CTTAGTCTTCTGAGAATTTAAGTTCAACAAATTATCTGACGCCCATTTACATATCGTGTTTTTCAATGTGTGTGTTTGAAAGGCTAAGGAAAGGCGGCTGGGCGGCTGTTGGATTTATATTTATAAGTGAGTCGGGTGGCAAGGAAAACGGATGAAGAAGGAATGGAATTTGGTGCTGCAAGAGTAGGTTATGATGGGCGGAATTCGAGTGGAGAGGTTGTGCGCACTGTCGGCCCAAGGCGTGGGCAAAAGGGCATACGGTGGGTCGTAGGAGCGGAGATTATGCGTCTTTTTAAGGTATTTTCAACCAGATAGTTCCTAAGTCATAATGGAGAACATATTCAAATTATGGGTTTTAATTTCGGGAGCGTAGGAAGCATGATTCAATGTGGCTTTATTAATGGTGCGATGCAATACTTTCATATGATTGAAATTGTAAGTATTTAAATAAGAAATGAACACCTAAGTCTTTAACTTGACTGCATTTTTCGCGCGGTAGGTTTAAAACACTATCACAACGGCCCAAACGACTCGCGCCCAAACGGCCGCGCCGAAATGTCCTGTTCCCTATGTATATTGCTTAGCGCAAGAAATGTCATGTCTTTGGCAGTTGTTCAGACTGTCGAAAGTGAGATTTAATATTCCTCCATTTTCTTTCATGAGTTTTTTTCATTTCGTTTTTCCTCCGATTCGATCTCTCTATCGACTTACGGTGGTTTCTTCCAAAGATGAAATAAAAATAAGTTTGCTTCGTCAATTTTACTTCATTTCTTACGGGAAATAAAAGTTTTTATTGCATTTTCCCGCGCCATGGATGAGGATTTTTTTAGTATTCCACCGGTTAAGGCAGGTTTTGCTGAATGTTAGGGAATCTTCTCCCGGTTTTCTACCCTATCAGGGGCCTATCTCGCTCTAATATATACTTTTTCGCCACAGCGTACGATCAACCCTTCTTCATTCTGTCCATGGAACCTTTTTTCTTTCTTCCTCTTCTCCGCTTGCCCAACATCCTTCCCTCTATAGCATTCTTGAGCAATCCCTCGCCCATTATTATATCCTCCTGCCACCTACTCTGCCGATCTCGAATTTCATGAAGAAATTTCCTTTCCTCGCCCACCATCTCAAGCACTTCCTCGTTTGTCTTCCTCTCCGTCCAACTCACTTTCTCCATCCTTCTCCACACCCACATCTCAAATGCCTTCTGCCTATTCTCGTCCTCCTTTCTGAAGGTCCACGTTTCTCTCCCGCACAACGCTTCGCTCCATTTCAAACTCTTCACCAGCCTCTTCTTCACATCCTTAAGTTAGGTCCCCGTCATCAGCTCCCTCCTATTACTAAACTCCTCCTTAGCTAACGCTATTCTCTTCCGTGTCTTTGCTACTATGTCGGCTTTCTTCTAGCGTACTACCTAAATAATTAGAATGTTCTACTTGCTCGGGTGTGTGTCCTCCAACTTTAATGACGAACCTCGCTTTCTTTGTCTTTGAGAATCTCATTACTTTTGTTTTCTTATGGTTTATCTTCATTCCGAATATCCCGCTCTGGATTTCTAAAGCATGGTGGGAATGGTGTGACACGCTTCTTTAGGTGGTGATAACTTGATAAAACTGGTAACGTTAGATTTGCGTTTTTGTCTCAAAGGGTCGTGAAAAAGCAGTAGATGACGAATGTGTCGGATGATGTATCTGAAAGCCTATTGCTCTACATCTCTATCGCATCTCTTTAGGCAGTTTCCGCCCTCAGAGCATGATGATATCGTATTGTTGTGAAGTGGTCAATGAAACTATTCCTAGGTGATTCGTAAAATGGACCATAAATCATTTTACTCCAGGAATTCCTTTGAATTTCGTTGGGTCCTTGTCTTTTTTCCCCAATCATTGTTTTGAACAAATGATATGTGTAGTCATGCTCATAATTATGAAGATATTTGTAAAATGGTTTTGATGAAGTGGTTCTTTAACGGCGTATTTCATCCCCTTTGGCCTTCTTCAAGTCTCTTCAATTCTTTGATATGTATTTCACTCTTCAGTCTTTCGTATAACTTCATTTTTTTTTAAATTTACTCTAAGGATATCTGCAAGGTACCAGGGATCTACTGGGAATGGAAGTATTAAAAAAAAGTGATGGCAGAATATCTACATCATTCCACTTATGGCAGTGGTGGTAAAAATGTTTGCCTTGTTAGTGAACTAGTTAGCTAATTCTGATGAAAATAACTGATTAAACCGATGTCGTAGTTTTTTTTACTATGAATAATACGTGAAATGAGAGAAAACTCGGCGCCCTGGAAGAGCGGCTTGGAAAGATGAGAGATTTAACAGAAATGCGGAAATTAAATCCTCTAAAATACATCAGCCGAAAATGCGGCCGTGATTAATGCCGAAGTCGGTCCGAACCGCTTATTTTTTATTAAACCCTCATCTTCACTTGCTATCATTTTTATTCATTTACGACTTATATTCTGTCGCTTTCCTCTTTGTCGCTTTTTTGTCAAATTAAAATGGGATAGTGCTGTGTGTGTGAGTTTCTGACTTTCGAGAAGTTTTTTGATGGATTCTGGGATTAAAATGCATACAAATGCTGGAAGAAAGGCGGCTGGGAGTGTGTTGAGTGCATTAAATGTCATCGATTGGGAAATAGATAAATAGCTGGGAATTAGAAAATATCTGTAAAGTAGAAAAAAAGCGCGAATGTACTCTTTCCCACCTTATTGTAAATTAAAAAAAAAATTACGGTATGTCGAGGTATGTACAAATACATGCATAAAGCTGTGTATTAAGGATAGTTGCAACGCGCGCGTGAGAACAATAGAATTGATGGGGTGGCGATGATTGAATCGCCCATTACGGTTAATGTTTGTAATCTACGGTAATGGACTAATAGAAAATTTTTCCTCATCGGTCTCCGGAAGGTTGAGATACAATTACCTGGAGCATTTTTAAATATGAGGGAAGTGAAGTTAGTCATAAATTAATAAAATATGTACAGATTTTTGGCACACACCTAAATTACCTGCCTCTTTGACTGTATGGAATTGACCGGACTGTACCAGAATGTGCACTGCGACATTTTATTGCATTGTGGCTCGGTGTCATGTTCAGTTGACATCATTTCTTGCTGGTTCGCTTTGGTTTTCCGGTGTATCAGCTAGACAATATTGCTCTGGTCTGACACCGAGTTTAGGAATGCATTTTATCAACCGACGTTTCGACACTCGACTCGCGCATCGGCTTCAAGGTAGATCTATTTCTACCCCCTATACCCTGCGCCAATTACCTTGAGGATGATGATGCCCGAGTGTCGTAACGTTCGTTTACAAAATATAGCACTTGACCGGCGAAGATTTATATCTACACGTTAACCTTTGAGCCACCAAAAGGTAGTGTGGGCGTGGGTGATCACCAACAATCACTATAATGCACCCTCATAAATTTGACGAAATTACGACAACTATTGAATCGGCAAGAGCGTGCAGAAAGTTGCCAAATGGGGAGCTTTCGCCAACATGCACTACTCTGTAGGTATGCTGAAACTATTTGTATTACTATTTTGTTACTACATAAACGATCAGAGATACATGAGTCTCAAAGGAATCAAGCGAAACTTGATGTTAGTATTTCGTTGCAGATTAAGAAACAAGCAGTAGGGTGCAAATCAACCGATTAGCATCAATACCTGTCGAATTATTTACTTCTAAGTCCCATTGGCAGCTATTATCAGTCTTACCGATCGCGGGAAAAATGAAATTTTATACCTGTCTGTTCTACAGACCATTTACCTAATTTTAATCTCATGATCTAATCCACCGTTGTATGTCATATGTATTTTATGGCAACATTGAACCGTTTAAAACGATTGGCTACATCTGCATACAACCATACGATCCGTTGCCGGGGCGTATGGCAGGGGATGCTCGCAGACAGCCATGTAAAGCGGATGGAATAGGGAAGAGGACGAGGGGAGGACATATTTGAATAGCATTTTAACGAAGTGTCTTAAGCTCTCGCTTTGTTTTTTCTATGGCCCATAACAGTGCGTGGAAAGGAGGAACTTTTGCTTATTCCATTTCGGCGTTCTATCGCTCTTATTTTCTCGCATTTATCAATTCTTGACATGTAGTTTTGGGGAAAAGTATTATCCGACGCGTCATTCTGAAAATTTTGATTGTAAAGAAGGGGATATTCTGTTGGCTGTACTGAAGTTGCTGCTACACCGACGTTTGTCATCTATGGAAAACCTCTGCGGGCTCGCAGAGGTTTCGTTCGCAAGCGTTGCGTTGTCCTGTCCTTGTTCCATATGAATCTCTCACCCGACACCCGTGTTTCGTCTAGGTTTTTCCGGCACGGACACTGAAAATCGCCTGATTTGAATTTAATATAAAATGTTATGCATACTAGGGATCGTTTCAAATTATATGCCATAGCTAGAAGGAAGACAATATGGAGCTGAGACGTACGTTTTTTTCGAACATGGTGTGGGACATTAGTGACAGAGCTAAGGATTTTTTTGCGAGGCGATTGTTTTTTTTCGGATGAGGTTTTACAAAACCTCCTAAATTATCACTGGACGGGTCATCGACTTGTTCAGATCTGGAATGGTTTCAAGGAACCACGCAAATTTGGGCACGAATCTTGAAGAAATCGATTCGACTCGCGTATCTTGAATCGCCACTTAAGAAATTGATCCGAAGCACGAATCATGAATCACACTGCTCAAAAATTGATTCAAATCGCGAGACATAGCTCGTTATATTTTTCCTTTAAAAATCATTCGTCAGGTTCGTGACTCAAGATTTATCTTCAAATATTATTTAGATGTACTTTTTCGCAGGTTTATGGAAAAGCAATTGTGATGTTTCGAGTCTGGAATGCTCTAGTTGTGGTGACTGATGGCTTTACTTGATCTTGCCTAATAATCCCTACCATCCTACTAGTACAGGGAAATCGCTAAATACCCATGATTTACGGAAGCCCATCCCAATTCCACCCCCGTTTGGGTGTACGGTCTATCTGCTCTCTTATTTAACCCGTTCAATCTCACAGTATTTTTCTTTTTCACTATCAAAAAATATGCGGATAATTTTTAACATTTCGCATATTTATTGCTTGCATCCTACTAACGATGAGGATATTTTTAGATGCTCATAATAATTTTTGTTAAAAAAAAACAAAACACCGCGAAATAAAGTAGCTTTTAAAATTTGTTTGCTAAGCAAAGGTAAAAGCAAAGTTATTTTTGTACTATCCGATGTATCAGCACCATGAGCATACTGTTCTATATTATTTTTTTCTAATGACGACAGAATATCTGTCGCCAACCGCACTCAGTTTTGAGATATTTGCCAAAAGGATATATTACGTTTTCCTTGGGATATTTTACGGATATTCCTTACGAAGGCCTATAATCAAAACAATACGTGAGTGCTTACGCACAGATCGCATCTGAAGTGTAGCGGTGTGTAGTGCGCATATTTCCCAAATCATTCACAAAAGGAAATTTATATATTACCGTAATGCTTGTTACAAAGTTGTAACAAAAAACTTTTGCTTCATCTGTTCTACTAAGTATATTTAAGCGTCTAAAAACTGCCTAATTTTGAAATGCGATTCATATATGCTCCACACTCATCAATGGTCTTTCAACCCTAAGATTGGTTGACTATAGTCCTACTTCCTTCTCTGTCTTATGCTACTTCCCGTTCATAATGGTCGTTCTTCTTATTCACTTTATTCTTTAATGTTCATTTGTATTCATTCCTAGACCTTCCTCTTTGACTTTTCCCGCTCTTTTTCCTTCAGCTATAATCTTCACTAACCTACTCTGCCTCAAAATGTGGCCAATCTATTGGGTCTAATTTTCTGAATTGTGTTTCATACGGGTAAGCCCTTGGGTCTTTTCCGGTATACTTCTTCGTTTCTTATTTTTCCGTCCACTTGTTTTTCTGCATCCGTCTCCAGTTCTTGATTTTGAAAACCCATAATCTTTTCATGTTTTAATCTTGGAGAACTTCATCCATTGTGATCAGCGATCTTTGAAGGTCGTCACGATTCCGTGCAATGATTGCGACGTCACCTGCGGAGTGGAACATGTTTATTTCCTATCCGTAAACTTAAATTTATTTCAATTTGATTTTGGATTTCTTTGCCTACTTCAAATATATATTGGAAATAGCTGGTGAGAGGTTGCATCCTTGTCTAAGTCCCTTGTTAATTAATATTTTTATTTTTCTTCTGCCATTGTACCCCATTCCGAATTTTTCCATGAGACTCAACTCCTTTTAGTCTAATGCGTACTAAATATCTCCTTATCCCACTTTTTTTCAATTAAACACATTGTAGTTACTGTATTATCTCATGAAAGATAATTGCTGTGCTAAAACGGGTAACGGAGGCATGTTACGAGTTACAGTCACGAGCGCTCTGCGTATTATTTCGGAGGATATCAATGGGTTTTCCCTTGGGAAAGGGTCGCGGCGCTCGACCTTTACCTTTCGGTATTTAACGGAATCCACCCTTTCTATTACGCTTTCTGGGTTAACCCCTCGTCAAGGACGTGACACACATACAACCAAGCGTACTCCCATGGTTTAGGGAATCGTTAAGTTCCGCCACGGTCCCTTTAGTCATCAGGGAGCCGGCCCGTGCGAATAAGACACGCACACGGACGCGATTAAAACATGTGAGGTGTCTGTATCGACGCTGAGCGCCACATCCGCGCCGCTACTAAAAATTTGCTCCGACAAGCCGACTGGGTGACTGGAGGGTGAATTCTTGTTTTCGTCTCCCGTGGTCTGTGGATTTCGTTGCGTGTAGTAACCCGAAAGTCCCACCCCTAAATCACCGACTGGACATTCCGGCATTTGGAGGTGACCCTAGTGTGGGCTTGCCTGTTTTAAATACACTTTCAAATCTCTCCGGATAAAAATTCTTATATATTGGCTCTATCGTTGAGTCGCTCAACGCCGTCCCGGTCAATAGTTGACCCTTGGTATATCAGAGTTTGATGCACATTAAATTTATGTCAGTTGGGACGAATGAATACCGTGTCGGGAAATATTTAAGAATATGAATTACGTTATTATTTTGTTTTTCATGCCTTTCGAAGTTATTTTGAATTTTTCATGCAAAGTCCGTCTTGTCCATAGTCTCGTCTGGTCTTGTCCGAGTTGTTGTAGACCTTAATCAGCTTTTTAAAGCATATTGAGCCAGCTGGAGTAGGAAACCTCAATATTTACCATTTTCTTCTTATGTTGTACAACCGAAGTTATTCAGTTGCTCTGCTTATCATGGTAAAAAGTCATTGAGATTCAAATTCCGTATGAGCTTGCTTTAGAAAAGTTAACTTTAGTCGTATGTTTCTTTAACAATTTTTTTGAAACTATCATGCTTAGTATTGAAAAGCTTCGAAGTTATATCTACCATCGGAGCCGTATCTTTTCCTAATCTCATTATATGCCATCAACGGCCGTAGTCACTTATTTTTAGTGACTCGGTCCACGTTAGGTATGTTATAATTTCGTCTGCATCATTCCTATGTGCAGTTAAAATATGTATCGAGGTCCAAGATCCAGGGATGCCCCTGTTTCGGAGTTGGTGATTACTCTAAATCCAAAGGATTTTCAAGCATTGGTAAGGATCTGGGAAAGTAAAGGTTCGGCTATTGCTTGTCCATCACTTGCCTGATGGTTCTGCTCTTTTTTTGGCTATATTTTATTTATGGATCACAGTTATCTTTTCCTGGCAGTTAAACTGAGTGTAGCCTATACTTTATCGTGTTTTCGAAATTAATTTCTGATGCTCTCAGAAGAACTTAATGGTGGTCGTTTTGGGGCCGCGCGTCTTTAATGCGGTGTAAAATCTCGTGGAAGTCATTTTACCTACGGAGGAAGTTTTTCGAGCCATTTGCTCGGCGGAATTTGCTTCTTTGAATTCTGATCCATTGATATTTGTGATCCATCAGGTATTGCCATACTCAGTAGCATTTTTCTCGTTTTCTTGCGATCTAAGGATTTTGAAAATGAGGTATCCACTTCCGATTGGCCCTTGTTAATGGTTTACATGTGACGAATTCCGGACGGAGCAACTCTAAATTTTCTTGCAATATCGATTTTTCTTCGCCTTATAAGGAATTAATTTGCATAATTTATTTTTATTTGCGCTGATGTATCGTTTTTTTAATTCAGCTTTGGAAACATCCATTACTACTACGATTCTCAAAATGCATTTACGCCTTCCATCTGCAGGCATACTTAATATAAATGTCCTATCGTATTGATCTCTCATAATCTTTAAATTTCCCTATTTTTCCAACGTAAAATAGACATCATATAAAGTATAACAAATCTTTATGAAAGTGATAATGCTGCCAATCCCATTATTATGTTTGAGCACTTATATCTGTCCTACTTTTGTATCGGGGATACATTATTATTCTCCTCCAGCTGATATAAATTTGATAAAATTTGTAACCTATGGAATTGGCGATGGATTTAATGTTATGTAAATATCCCAATATTTTGGCGGGACCCATAAATATTGTCATCAAAATACAAAAATGTCCCCTTTCATTTATTTATATGGTTAGAATCCATGTGAAAAAAATTTAAGCTTAAGGTTTGAAGGCTACATAATAACCCGTGCATGCCCCCTTTCCTTTCTTAATGACTTGTTCTGTGCAAGTTTCAAGTTAATCCCTATCGTATTCACCCTTTAACATGGGTGATCGCGAGTCACTTTGTGCACATTTCAATATATTTTTGAGTTGTCAAAAAAAACTCATCTTATGTCCTTTTCGAATAGTGGAATCGGTATGACTTCTTGATGTTTGTTAGCCACAATCATTGTTGTAAGAAATTAATTAATTTGCGTTTAGAAGGAAAACTGTGCAGATGTAATCGAATTATTTCGAAATACATGTCGTGATTCATAATGCTACCGTGTAAAGATGCAAGGGGTAAGGTTTTGGGAGGTGAAATGGTGACGTGTATTATGGGGGTGTATTTAGTGGCGCTCATTTATTATTGTGGTCGCTTATTGTGCGCGGAAGGAACGAGTTTTTGAACCTATCTATTTCGCTATGTATCTCTCTTATTTTATCGCTTCTGTCAGACCTAGAGATGTAGTAAGGCGTCATGATAATGTTCTCTGTGTCGATCTGAAACACGCTAGTCCTGAATTTCTCAAGCAAACTAAGCCTAGCGTGTAGCCTCCGAGTCTCTTGAGACTGCGCGTTAAAAAATCATTGACTTGCCAAAATAACCCTATCGGCGCGATGTAATTTTTTTCGCTCGAAATTGCTCCGTAAAGAGTTCATGGGTTCTCGTTGTATTGTCCATTGTATATTTCACATATTGTTTTCCCCCATTATGCATCCTCCCAAGCAAATTATCGAAGGAGAAATGAGTAAAGGCTCAACTATTATCTTACCAGAGAGATGTGTCTGCGGGAATTGTCCTTGGTAAATGGGGAAAATGGTTCAAATAATTATTGCACAGTTGTCAAGGCTTAGTCCTTGCTTCATGATTCTTGGAAAGTTTCAAAAAATATTCATTTGCAGATATATCCCTCCTCGGCGATTATTTCCTCCGCAGTTTGGACCTGGAGGTTTGTGTTCCGTTCACCAAATCCATTGATATTGAAAAATAATGAATGTTTTGTATAAAATGTTATTGAAAGTATGAATGAGAAATATGACAAATGAAGTCCCTGAGGTTTTCGTTTTTGGATAGATATCATCAAAAAACCCGAGCTTTATTTTTTGAATAACCTCAGCTATCATGGCGAATTTTGTATCATTCCCATCCCCTCCGGCAAGAATTTATACCTAAAACTACATACCTACTGCCGGTAAACGTAAAAGTTTTATTTATTTGACTGTCGCGTGAATGTCTTTTTTAAGTCTTCCTTTTTTTTAGAGCCGAGTACTTCATTTTTCAGCCGAATGATTAATTGACATTTTAGAGATGGCCGCAGCTGTGTTGCGATTAACGTGGTAAATTATTAGATGGGTGAACATTTTAGAACCAACTAATTTGTGGGCATTCCACTATCAATAAAAATGAAATTTAGTCTCCTCTAATCTGTAACGTTGAAGTAGTAATATCTTTGTAAAAAGGGAAATGCAGTGAAAAACATTCATCGCCTGTCCGCAGCTGCGTTCCAGAATAATGTGTGGGTATATGAGGTAAATAAATTAATTAAAGATCTTCTGAAATTCCGTCAATTCGGAACTTTCGAATCTTTTTTCGGTTTAGCTCATTTTCCGGTATAGATAAATATGAAAGTGAGAGAGCTTAAGGGCTTTACACGGTGGGTCAAAACAAATACTGAATTCTATTTTTCAATATTTGCCTTGACTTGGACTCCGTTGTAGAACGGAGGAAGTTCCGGCGATCGAGTGACTTCCGGGAAAATAGAGCCCCCCCCTTCTTAACCCAGTGGCCATTGCTTCCGCAGAAGAAGGATGAGCGGGTAGGGAAGGATCAAGAAGCGCCCTCTTGCCTGGGGCGCTGGGAACTGTTTCATAATCTTAAACATGGGGATGGATAAGGAAAAGGGAACCTGTATGGCGTTAAAGACTCCGTTATCCCAAATATAGCTGTATGTTCGAGGCTGAAATAAAAATAAAACCCTGCTGATCTGGTACTTTGAAGCCCCTTGATCCGGGAGAAGTTGTTGGGAATCTCAGGTAGTCATCATGCGAAATCCCTAGACCGGAGAGCGAAAAGGAACATGTGGAGGAGAAATAAAGGGTGGAGGAACCAAAGTACTTTGAAGCTAGTAAAAGAATAAATTAATATACAAACGTAAAATTCCTGCATAGTCATATTATGGGTGTGGAAGATAATATGGGTAGTGGAAGGGGTACTTAAATAGTGAGTTATTGGGGTAATTCAGGGTAGACGAGAGAATTTAATAATAGTGAAGAGTAGAAGAGGGAAGAACTCTGTGGAACACTATTCAAAAAGGAGGAACCAAAAGGATTGGAGGTCTGTTCCTGAGGTTAACGGTTTGTGAAGATTATAACTGCAGGAAAATAAAGGTGATAAGTATGAAGAGGAATGCCAAGTGATATATACATTGACTAAATGAAGAGGAAAGTCCGTATACAAGAATTACCAGAGAATAAGGGACTAGCATTGAATTAGGAAGAATCGAGGGCTGCAGTCAACCAATTTTAGTATTGAACGACCTACAGTTTGATGGAATGGTTAGGACGTATATTAAATTGAATGATAATCAAAATAGTTTCTGGGTTATAGGCATATCAGATAAAGAATTGCAGAAGACAAGGAACTATTTTCATGGGGAGCGAAGTTAATGAGGTGTGATCTGAAGAAGGGCATAAATAAAGGATTACTGGTAACTCTGATGGGGAGCTTGTCGCTGAATGGGTGGGAAACAAGTGCATTGAGGAAAGAGGACCTGATTGGAGTGGAAGAATATTATATGTGGGTTTGGAGGAAAATGGAGAGGGTGACTTGAGTATCGAAGAACGATGAACTGTTGGATGCGGTGGAAGAGGAGCGGAAGTTGGCGGCGGAGATTCATTGGGGGTAGAAAAGGTGGATGGAAGACATGTTGAGAGGTGAAGACGAGTTGAAATGGTTGATTGAAAGGAGAACGCTGAGGAAGTGTGGAAGAGGAATTGGAATATACGGAAAATGTAAGGGTAGGCAAAGGGGGTGTGAGGAACATAAGAGAGACCTATTTGTAAGTACATCTACATACTACCCTGCGAGCCGCCGCATGGGCGTGTTGCAGGGGGTGTTAGGACACCAGCCGTGTGAAGATGTAATAATAAGGTTTTGGGAGGTGAAATAGTCTCGTGTATTATGGGAGTGTATTTAGTGGAGCTCAATTTTTATTGTAGTCCCTTATTGTGCGCGGAAATAACGAGTTTTGGTACCTATCTGTTCGGCAATGTATCTCTCTAATTTTATCGATTCTGTCAGACCTAGAGATGTAGTGAGGCTTCATGATAATATTCTCTGTGTCGCTCTGAAACACACCAGTTCTGAATTTCTCAATCAAGCTAAGCCTAGCGTGTAGTCTCCGAGTCCTTATGGGCTCCCACTTTAATCCGTCTAAAAGTTTTGAAGCACTTTATGATCGCTCGTAGCAGTTGTTAACGAAACCCGCAGCTTTTTTTGTATTTTATTAACTTTTTTGGTTAAATTTATATGACCAGGGTCCCAAATGCTCTCGTCGTATTCGAGGTGTAGCCTAAACTGGGCGAAGCAGCGTCTCTCTTTTACTTTTTCATCCGAGGACCTTGCTATTATACGCTTTACAAAACCTAGTTTCTTTAATGCTGTGCCGCAAATGTGTAGTATGTGTGTTCCCCACGATACATCAGAAGTTAAGGTAATTCCAAAATATTTAAGTGGGTCTGAAGATTTTATGTTTACTCCACCCATGGTATAGGCATGGAATTTGTGTGATGACTATCGCAAAAAGTATCGTCCTGGAAAGTTAAAATATTTGCCAGAGATGGTCAATTTATAGCAAGAACTATCCAAAAACCCACTAATCTACTGGTAGAATATTCAGTGATTGGAACGAGAAATGCCCTGAAAAATCCACATTGGCGTTGTGCAATGCAGAAATTGAACTATGAGAAAAGGGAGTGAGAGTAGGCAGCCTGTGTTTGAGAAGGGTGTGTGAAGGGGAATTGCGATGGACGGAAAGGAACGAGGAAGTGCTTGGCATCGTGGGTAAGGTCCTACTATAGGGATTTAAGAGGAGGTAGAGCGGATGGTTTTAACAGATATTAAAGTGCTGGGAGGTCGTGACAGAAGGGAGTACGATGGGTAAAATGGGAAGTGGAAGGAGGAATATAGGCATTTTGGAATGAACGAAGAGAAGTCGGACAATTGATGCGTAACTTAGGTGATTGATTTGTAATCGATGTTTCCATCGTTGTGGCCCTTCATCCATGAGTATTAGAGTGTAGGACATCTGCATAATTGCACTACAGGAGTTACTTAGGAAGCATTAGACTTACCGTTAGTATTACGTAGCAGGTAACTAGCAATAGAGAGCATATCAAGTAATCAGCTGCACTACCCATTGACAAGCCTGATTTTAAAGTCTTATTTGCAGTTATAAAGTTCTTTTCTATCGAGGGAAGAATGGCAATCTAAACATTTACGTTGATAAAAATTAAAGTAACTTTGTAAATTCCTCAAAACCTTTTTGTTACGCTGCACAACCGGTTTCACCCGTAAGGGCTTCATGAGGTACAGTTAAATTTAATGTACCTTAATGGCTGGTATTATTAAGTTTATTTGTCCTGATGATGACCTAATGGGTAAACCCGGTTATCCAGAGTTATTAAAAGATTTTGTGGAATCTATAAATTCACTTTAATTTTAATCAGCATGAGTCGATTCCACCAAGTTACGCCGTATAGTATTAATTTTATCTAAACATTTACTTGTAATGATAACTCGTAACTTTGTGATTCCACAGATCTTTATTTGGAACGACCTGGGTTTCGACGTTCAACGTCATCTTCAGGTAACCGATAGATTTTACCTGAAGATAACGTTGAACGTCGAAACCCGAGTCGTTCCAAATAAGGATGTGTGGAATCACAAAGTTACGAGTTATCATTATAATGTTAACAAATTCCACAAAGTTACGCCTGAAACTACCGACTAAACATTTACGTTCTGCTGTCTATGTCCCTAATTTTAGTCCCTTCGTCTAACGTACCGTAGTATGTAAAATAATGTAGACGTCGTTAGAAAACCGATGTAGCACTCTTCCTTGCTTACAAGTGAAAGAATCAAGAAAAATTCATGATTTCTTGGGGGAATGCACTAATGGCACTTTCATCATCTCATTACTGGATTAAGATGTCTTCTTTACATTTTACTATAGTTTTTTACCGTGCTCCGGGAATAGAAATGAAACATGGTCAAAACAGGCTAAAAATCTTTATTAATCTCCGTCACACGCGTGCCAGTGGTGTTCGTGAGACTCTCCAGCCCCCCCGAAATTCGGGCACGGTCGACGTGGTTATTGGTTGGAGTTGAAGGAGGGATGCCTCACTTTTCCCGCGGTCGCTCAGAGCCGCGACCGCGGCTCTCTCACCGCCAACGCTTCCTCGGTCTGCCCCCGCCTCCGCTTGCCCCTCGCCGCCCAGAACACGTCCTCCTCTCCGCCCCCCGCGTCCTCCGACTCGGTCCCGCCGCTCCCGGCTATGATCTTGGCCACCAGGGCTTTGACCCGATCCTTTCCGTACCCCCTCTTGAGGTCCATGATCCCCTTGACCTGGCTGCAGCACCGTCGGCCCCTGGGCTCCCAGGCGTTCGGACCCTCCTCCTCGTCCGCCGTCGCCCTCTGCGGAAGCGCCCACCTGGGTCCGAATGGTCGGAGGATGATGGGCTCGGTGGGGCCCTGCTGGCCTTCAAGCACCTCCTCCGGGTCGCCGAGTCGAAGGCGATGGCCTTTCGTGGCCCACATGGACTCTTCCTCGTCGTCCGTCGGAGGGATTAGGTTGCCATGGGCCCTCTTGGCTCGCCTCGGCTGGGAGGCGACCGAGAGGTCCTCTGCTCTCATATCCTTAGAAGGAGGAAATATCGCATCTTAATTAGTCGGTTAGATATGAGGGTCGTATTAGACCCAGTGTCGACCCAAAACGTGGCACAAATGGGCAAAAGCCCGTGGCGGCCAGTAGTTTGGGCAGCCATTCCGTAATTACAAATGAATGCGACGAGGCAGAGAATGAAAATCGGTTGAAGTCACTAACTTCTTGCATTTATTCCCAATCTGACTCAAAATTAACTTCAATAAGAAGCACGATGATACGTACGAAGTAGCAAATCTTTTCAATATTGGGTACCTTCCATTGGCACTAGTGCGTTAATCACTTCGCAATCGTACAACTGACCACTTGCCTTACCGTCGTTAATAACTCGACGCGTAAGATAGAGCCCTTCAAAACAGATCGGAAGCAAAGCTGATGTTCGCTATGGAACATAACAACGCCGAAAATGGCGTCCGTGATTGTTGTCAAGTTTGTTGATTTTCAGTAACGGCTTCAAACATGAACATTGTGTGGTTTTTAATTTCATTGTGATATAAAGCTTACGTTTTCAAGTTCTTAATTCGAACGAATTGAAATACTTTACGTGAAAAGTTTGGCTGTGACTGTTGTTCACCCACATTATTCTACCAACGGACAGTATACAAAACATTTCGCCAGAGCACATCGTTCCGTCCGTGTGAACTAAGTGCGCTATCTTCAACGCCTTCAATGGAAAGCTCCCATCATTTGCGCCACCAGCTCATATTTTGAAGTACTGTTACAATACAAGTATGCTACAATTTACGGCTTAAATTACGCCCGTGCACAAGCTATAGTTATAATGTTACACATTGTCTCTTAAAAATCGTAAATGCTTGGGGATAACTTATTGATGAAAAATTGAGATCCTGGCGGGATAGTAAACTATACTTTTGGGAGGGTTGTTCTATAACCTCAGATTGTCCCTCAAACTTGCAAGTGGCTTAAGGTATCACAGTGGGCAATTAAATTCTTTATTCGGTGCGGCGTAATAAAGTTGCCCCCCTTGGCTAAGTAGAGTGGGCCGGCACTCAAAGTAGAGCTATTAAGATGATCACACCGTAAAATTTTATTTAGGGAGGTGGATACTTCTCAAAAATGCAAATGAAATTGCGATGAAAAGAAAATCTAATTCGCGAATGAGCTATGGATGTGGCGGAGGAAAAGCATTCCGGGTGACTGCGGGGCCCTGGCGGGAATCCGCGCCGCCTGCATGGCAGACCACCGAAGAAGCCATTTTAACGTTCTCCCTGTCTCTGTTACAAAGTCTTATGCGAAGCCAGAATTTTCGAGGAATTACTGAATTGAAAGGTGCAGAATTTTTGCCTGACAAATACATTAGTCAATTTTCGGATCTACCCCTAATTACAAATATTATTCGTTAAAACAGGTGAATATTTTGCGAACTTAGCGATTTTTTCGTTCTGACATCTGTTCCAACTTAACTAAGAAATGTTTGCCTCATACCTCTTAGTTTTTTTGCGACCGATGTTGAAAATAAGATTTGTTAAAATTGTACTTGCATGCAATCGTGGTGATGAAAACTCAATGGGTATGAAAAAGCCTTCTCTGGCATGCTTTTTAACTCCTATTAAAGTATTGTTTCTATTAAATTTATTTTTAATTTAGTTATTGCGACATGACGCTATCTTTATTTAAATATGTTATGTTTTATCTGCCATGCCAGGCGATTGAATGAAACGGCTGATATGAATATTTCTCTCTTACCCTAGAATTTTCCTGTGCTCGTGAACGCGCTCGTAGAGACGTTGGTGTGGAGGCTACCCCTTGATAGCGAAGCTCTCCACAACTCTTCACTGATATCACAGACGCTTGTAAGTACAACAAGGACCAGTCTTGGGACTGGTCGACGCATGAAAACATTGGATCTACTACATATCTTTGAGTAGTAGTCCAACTCCTCTTTTTGGGCCCAAAGTATCTATTAATATCCGTGACTCGACTTTGAGTCGAGGTTAAAAAAGAAATTCATTGAGTCTCCTTGCATAGCATTGGTGATGCGATATTTTTAAACTATAATTAGACTGCATTGGTATCTTAAAGTGGAAGTACCAGCTGTGTATGCCAATTACAGGTTCTACTGCGAGACTCAAACCTTGATTCTAACGCATTTAGTGTCGAATATTCTCCGTTGCTCTTAAGTGATAGAGGTTCCTATCGTTTTATGCAGCCGATACTAAGAAATATTTAACTTGGAAAAAGAAACCTTACTGACTGACTCCTCCATAAGACGGTGACAGCAATTCCCTTTACGACATTGGTTATGGTCCAAAAGAGCTGCACCAAAATATACTGATTTTGTATGCAGCCCATTCGGGAAAATCTCTTCTAAAAATTTAAGTTTAAGAGCCATAGAGTGCTAGGAGAAGATGTGAATGTACCATCATTCCAAAAGTTATAACGCATAATTCATCTGTTACGGAATCTGTACGGTTCTGTGTTTCCCTCTTTTCTCAAGTCTGAGGAAATCGGCCGTGAGTGATGGAAGTTGCTTTGCTGTTGCTATGATATTGGCTACCAAAGCCGGTATTTGGACAGCATAAGAGTGCAGGTGGACTTGGACACACAGAACGCTCCACCATGGATAACATGATCACAAAATGAAAGATGCCTTGTCAAATTTCGACCCAATTTTATTGCTCCTCACTGACCTTGGTTTCGGCACAGTTTATATCATAATCAAGGACCTCATAACCTTGATAATGATATAGATTATGTCGAAACCTAGGTTGGTGTGTTGCGATAAAATTTTGGGGAAATTTAAAGAAGTATGTTTTATTTTGTGTTCACGTTATCTATACACAATTTACAAAAGACATCGCCTGATATGCTGAGTTCCGCTAAAGCTGAACATATCGCCTTAGGGCTCAATTGACACCGAGAACATAACAATTTTTAAAATACAGAAGAGCTATTTAAAATTGGCTTATCAAAAATACATCGAAAACGTCAGCACCCGAGTGACTTTAACCGGAACTGAGGGAAAAACTTAGTGAAACAAGGCATTCCGTGATTTTAAATAGACCCGAACCGTCTCATCCTCTACAATCCCCCCTATACATCAAACCGCCGCCAAATGAATTTAAAGAAACCCTTCATTTCGCACTTAGAAAAGCCTCTGGCACTGGAGGGGGAGCGTCATATTTTAATGAAAATTTGGCACAAAAAATATTCTTTAAGTGCAAACTTAGTACGTTTCATGGTCCGCGAAAATGTCTATCAGATATTGTCAACATCTAATTTATAAAATTTTGGTTTCCAGCTATCTTCGCAGGACAAGAAAATTTGCTCCCAGCTATGAGAAATGCTCTGAGGTTGGACGCATAAAGCAATATTGAGGAATCATTTTCTTTTATCGGTTTTCCAGTTCTACTTCTAATACCTGTTTCCTTGCTTGCGTAGAAAGACAGCGATTCAGTTTTTCGCGACGAAGCTCTTCAGCATTCTCCAGCACCCATTCCTGAGGCTTCCTTCAGTGACTCGTTATTTTCTTCAATTTTCGTGAGCTGGGTAACGTGACACTGGTTTTGGAATTACTCATCACATTTTTTAAATCAATTCTCATTTAATTTGTTTATGTTTTCCCCATTTATTTTAAAATTGAAGGATTTTGTCTTGTATGAAATAACAAGTCAATGAAAATTAGGATTTCCACCAAAATGTTTACTTACAGAATCCTAATTACTGGTATAAAGCCGGTCTGGAAAAGTACTGTGATATATCGTAGTTGACACGAGGGATGTTAAACGAACTTTTACTATAGTTTAAGTTCGCAATGAAAATGTATGGACGGTTTGATTTTAGTTTCGTTAACGGAACCAAAGCAGAGTTTTGAACGAAATGTAACGTTCCGGAATAGTTTGTTCAAGTGAAGTGGTGGACAGACTTTCGGTTCGCACTCATGGTTCCGGGATCAATTAGGACTCGTCAATGGGATTCGTCTACGGCTATTCCTTCACGTACTCGCACAGCAACAGCATAAACAATGGGAATCCTTATGGTGTACCTACAGAGTAGGCATGGTAACATTGCAACAATGGAACTATCGGAATATCAAAACAGCGAACATCTTACTTGTCTGAACAACAGATAACTTACTCAGCATCAGGAACGCGTAACGACTAAACACTCCGAGCATTAGTGGTGTGAAGTTTTAGATTACAATAGCACGGACGTTTTTCCTCAACCGATGCCGACAGTCGAGGCAATTTTTGAATCTGTGGCGTAAAATCTTTGTGATACAATATAAAACTTCACAAATGATATAATCACATGGCTCAAATTCGCTTAATTACCAGGCAATAATTTTCGCCTTATAGGTGTGCTTACTCATTGTCTTCCTCCTGTACTGCATAGGTCTGTTTTGGTTGCGTTGTCCATGCTTTCCCAATCTCGAGTTTCAATGTGGGGGTTGCTTTTTGGATCTCCAAGGGTAAACGTAATCATACGGAGACCTGAGTGTAATTCTCTTTAACTCTTACGTTTCACCATTTTGACCCACCTGTGCGAGCGAGGTGGACTCCCTTTTCTGTTCGCTGTCGGAATCTTTTGGCGCCGTGGCCGCCGCTCCGGCTATGATGAGCACCACGAGGGCCAGGGTCAGTCCGCTGATGAGAACCATTTCGAGGTAGAGTTGTCCTGGAAAGGGAAGGTAAAGCATGCTGGTGTTACGGGAAAGACTAACATATATTATAATATGATGATACAATTTCAAACAGTGGTGCATTCAAATGTCAGTATAAGTGAGAGAGACAGCCTAAATGATTCCTTTGAAGAATTCCTTCTTTCCACGTTTTTTCTTCACACATTCCTTCTCACCGTTGGTGACTATGACTTAATCAGCGTGGTCTTAACGTTTGGGACCTGTATTTCACATACAATTCGTCTCTGTTCCCTTCTCCCTTCTGTTCCATATACTCCCCTTTCATGTCCAAACTCCGCCTACCATACGCCTCTGTGACTGCTCGCGAGGTAGTTTTTAGATGTAGATTCACAATTATTGACCGACGTTCTGGCCAGTGTAACGAAAATATATTTACTGTAAAATGAACTGCGAAACCGGCACCTTTTTTTGACCGCCCAAACGTATCAATAATAAAAGTCACGTCGTAATTAGTTTGAACTCTTTTATTTGTACAAAGACCATGCTCGAGGCGGGGATCGAACTTACGATCTCTAGGTTGTCGGGCAGGCACGTTAACAACCTACCTCAGCCAGCAGAAACAATTTAGTTTAATTATGGTGTTTCAGGACGACTGGGGCGGAAACTTTACTTGACGGAAGATGAACTCTTTACAGCCTTATTCTGTGATAAATATACAATAACCCAGGTTAGATCTTTAACATCGAGATATTAGGCATGGTAATGATATAACACATCGAAACCGATCGCATTAGATGTTCACCGTTGTGGAAAAATGCAAGGAGTGCTTCTTTCCTTATTTACTTAACTGTATGCCCCCGAGCTTAGAGTCCTCATGAGCAAAATATTAATTAATTTGGAGCTACGTACAAGGCTACCTCATTAACTTGAATGGTTTTGGAGCTGACTAGGTAGAAATCCGTTAACCTGTTTGAAGAAATGAACCTTGAATATTCCTCATCATTTTATTATACTTGAGCCCAACCGTTTTCAGCACTGTCGCGTCATTTTGATTGGGGATTACATTATATAACGTACATGAAATCACTCCAACAATTCATTCTTCACTTCGTGGAAGTTTATAGTATCCATAGGGAATAATACTTGTACTTTTAAACAGATTTTTATTTAGCTAGTACGGCGCGTTTCACCGACTTGCGGCATCGTACTTGATGATGTCGCAAGTCGGTGAAACGCGTTGTGAAAATTCCAGTTCAAATTAACGAAACTTGTCTAGGAGGTGGGAAAAGTACTTCATATTGGCGTGAAAAATTCGTTGGCATTACGTATTATAAGAGTTTTGCTCCAAAAACCTCGGCATAGGATATAATTTAAACATTTATCTGAAAATCCAGCAATGAATCTTAATCTGTTAATTTAACAACACCTCAAGTTAAAATCAGGCACGTGGTTAAAACTTTATAAATGGTTTTCAGGCTGAATTCACATTTAAACTTTCTAGAACAGCATTTTAAGCAAATTTCACTACCTCCTCTTCAATTGAGCAAATTCTCTTATGCCTTGAAAGGGGCAAAAAACTTCTCGTTAATAACCTCATCAGTTTTGGATGAGTATACGTGATTTATTGTCATTGTAGTAGTATAGAATTGACATCGTAATTTATATTGTAAGAAGGAAAGTAGGACTGTTTGATTAAGTTTGTTGAATTCTCTGACGACTAGACAATCTTTTCAGTCTTCTAAAGGTTTGCCGACTGGTATATGCATAGCAAAATCAGTTTGTCGAAATGCGGAATACTTTTGAAGTATGGAAGAAGAAAAAGGGCCTAGTAGTAAAGATATTAGAATGAGAGTTGCGTTACTATAGGAAATGTTAACTATCTGGATAGAATAAATAGCGGGAACCTGGTTTGTGAATGTGAAGAATAGACTAGCACGAATACTCTAATGCGGAGTTTAGCGCTGTATGGTGTAGTAACCTGGACTGCGGGAATAGAAGAGGAGGATATGAGATAGGCCTTTGAAATATGGGTGTGGAGGATAATATAGTGTGATAGAATGGAAGGAAGACAAATAAAGAAGTATTCGGCATGGTGTGGGAGGAGAGGAAACGGCTGGAAAAGTTGAAGAAGAGACAGGGTAGGTGGTTGTGGTGTGTAATGAGAGGGCGAAGAGATTCGAAAGACTGCGATAAAGGGGAGGATGTTGAGTAAACTGTGAAGGTGAAGAATAAGATCGGGATTTATGAATGGGATGAAGGGGCTAGGAGGATAGCCAACCTGAAGAATGCAATCGTGTAAAAGATTCGTTTTAGTGTTCCCACTTCCATCTAAGCCTACCGATTCCCATTATCACCCCTAATCAGGCAGAGGAATGAACAGTTTTTAAAACAGAAAGAGCAGTTGGAAGCCGTATAAATGGTGGGAAGGAATCGTTGGTCGGATCTCTGGGCACCTACGCTTTGCGTTTAATCCCAATGAATCGCCCATTGGCAATGAAAAGGAGGTGCTCCGAACCCATGGGTAAAAGGGAAGGGCTAGGGAATTGGGGTGAGGTATTAAGTTTAAAACCCAGTCACAGTTAGGTTGACCACGTATTGAACCGCAACACCGGTTTTCTCTTTAGGCTTTAGAAACCCGAAATCTGCTTGATTGAAAAAGCAGCCTAAAGCCTCTTTTGCCAACTTGGTATTATTTCAAACTTTGTATCTCCTATAGTTTCATTATAAAGAGTACAACTAGTTTCGGCAGTTACACCATCATCAGATGCACTCCACTACACTATAGTGCGGATATCAACCTTCCACTATGTCAAGTCTTCAACTTTTGAATCAATCTCTTTTGCCAAGTTTTACCCCTTCGTACGTAGGCCACTTGCGCTGCCCTTAAACAAACAGCAATGGCCGCGGCCATCCGCCGGTCACCCCCCCCCCCCCCCCAGTAAAGTGGGTTGGTTCGAAGGTGACTCAACGACCTCTACCATTCGCGGGCAACTTGAATGATTATGTGACAGAAAGAGCAATGAATATATCATAACAACAGTTAACCATTTTGATTTATTAAGTTTCAAAAGGTCCTTTCGCGTCGCATTATGGGAACGGCTACTTATAGAAGAGTTGCTTATGTTACTGTGCTTGGACTCTCGGAAGACGAGCCATTGTATGATTACTGCCTAGCACGGTCTTCGGAACTGCACCCCAGTTATGACTACGCGACACCTTTGCGTCTCTGACATTAGCCATTTGTTCTGATGCGCATAGATTCTATCTTGCTGGCCTCATAGCCTTCGTGTCTCTCAATCCTTGTGCCTTTTCAGAGCAACAGTGTATAGGTGACAAGAATTTCGTGTGTGCTGACTCCCGAAAAAGCTTGCATCGCGACCATCGTCTGAGATTAAATGCAGAAAGAAGAAATATAAAGAAGTGTCAACTGTGATATCTCAGGACCAAAGAGGCCATGGTTAGGCCTCGCATTCCTATATGAGATGCACCATGAACTTAGTTGAACTTCTGGGAGAACAGGCGGTTGTATTTTGATCCCACAAAGAGAAGCGCTGTACGGCGCTGGAAGCTTAAAACTGGAAAGATTGGAGTGGGGAAATCCTGGGAAAATTGGATAAGGGGTTAGGCGTTTGAGGCTGGGTGTTTTTGGTGGAGGTTGTGCGGTGGACTGAAATGAACGTTCTTGGCATAGTTGACATGAAAAGAAACGTGCTGAAGTAAGTCAAAATCAGGTGGACGAAGAGAGTTAGTATCCGCCATGATATTTTGGATGGGAGAATGGGAATGCTGTCTAAGAGATAAGAGGGCGAGAAGAAAAGGCATCTATATGGTTGGGAAATTAACTGAATTGAAGAGAAAAATCTTGTGAGGTGAGGGGTTGATATGTTAGCTGGAGCGCTGGCTTTCCATCCCTAGAGGCAGGGTTCTAATCCCAGCATTGGTAGAGGTAAGCTCTCTACAATCCCAATCTCCGGTGGCGGCGGGGTAAAGTCCCCGCCAGCTAACCCGAGGGTCGCGGGTTCGAGTCCCGCCTGGGTAGAAAAAATATCTGTAACTGCCCAGGACATGGGTGTTTGTTTAATTGAGTTATATGTAAGAGAGGACTGCATAGTCCTAATATCGCTCAAATAAATAAAGACGACATTATTATTATTATTATTAATCTCTATTTCCGTGCTTTGTGGAGACATTATCATTGGTCGTTCGGCCCTTAGAGAGGTGGAGCAAGTAGTGGTAGCCTAAAAAGGGCAATTGGAAATTATCTATGACCCATCGAAACATTCCCTCACGGGTAAAACACTAATAAAGACAAATAACAATTGTACCATATTCTGGACAATATGGGGCTGGCAAATCTCTTCCTATGGAAATCATTACTTCTGGCGCAACAAATGATGACATTAAGAGGACGCCTTTCTCTATCATACTGTTATGCGTCCTGGAATGTCTTGTTTGTCAAAGCTTCTATTTTTAACCCTTAAGGAACAGTCTATAAAACTAAATATAATTAAAATTGAACTACTGAATATCAGATTGATGATTTTGAATTTGGCATCGAAGATCTGCGACCTTGGCAACCTGGTTGTCTAACGCGAAGATCTTAACAACCAGTGTGTGGAGCCGGTTCTCGTACAATGATCTTTTTCACTGAACTGTGCCTTCTTTCCAACTTCCACCATGTTTCCCTACAACTCTGCAGTGCCTACCCCTGCCGCCACACTCACCTTGTAGCTCCGGTACACGGTTCACTTGTGGCTTCCGCCTGCGACTGGACCGAGGAAGTTAGCCCGTGAAAGTATTTTTTATAGTTTTCTTTTTTTACCATTAAAGGAACAGTTTATAGAACTAAATGTGATTCAGATTGAACTACTGCAGTGGTCGGCAAACTCCTTAGTCAACAGAGACAAATATCAACAGTCCAACGATTGAAATTTCTTTTGGGAGCCAAATTTTTTAAACTTAAACTATATAGGTAGGCGAATTGTTATTAACTTTACTAGGGTGCTCCTAAGATGGCCTTTATTAAAAACCTCCTCAATCTGACTGAGGTACATTTGCTGAGGTCGATCCCATCCAACTTTCCCATCCACAATAGTCTTGTATACTTGTTTCGTCTATCTCCTATCGTTCATCCTCTCTATATGTCCAAACCATCTCAGCATACCTTTCTCAATCCTCGACACTACAAGATTGCAAGTAACATGAAGTAATAAAACCACCCAACTTTTAACAGCAGAACTATAACTCTTCTCAGTAGAATTGATGGATTAAAAAACTGCTCTGTTCAGGGCATATGTTTAATGGCAATAAAATGAGATTATTAATTCTTCAAGAACAATACACTCTTTATAACTTTCTCTCCACAACGCTCCCTTAAATTTACTTTAAAAAACTTTACTTTAAGTTTTAAGTCTCCGTTAAACTGTAGGTACCATTCATAAAACTTGATAGCATAATTAATAACGATAAAGTATTTTTATATTTAAAAAATTAAGTACGTGCGCGCCCGAACGTGGTATTTTAGGGAAAAGACGCACTCGGGGAACAAAGAGCCGCATGTGGCTCGCGAGCCGCGGTTTACCAGCCACTGAACTACTGAATAACAGTTTGATCACTTTGAAGTTGGCATCAAAGGTTTGCTACCTTGGTAACCGTGGTTGTCAAACGCTAAGACAACCTTACCACCAACGTATAGAGCCACTTCTTACACCTCTTCCGTACGCACTCACCTTGTAGCTCAAGTACACGGTCCACTTGTGGCTTCCGCCTGCGACTGGACCGAGGAGGTATGCCTGCGAAAGTCGGACCTCGGGTGTATTGCCCCTCTGACCTCTTCGACGACCAAGAGCGAGGCGAAAACCTCTCCCTCTGCCTCCCGGTGCCTTGCTTCCTCCACGAATCGTCCTCCTTGTGCTGCGAGAGACTCCTGCTTCCAAGACGGAGCTCTGTACCCGTTGTGGCTCGATTGGGATGGGGAGACCGAATATAAGGAGTCGTGTCCTCCTGTTCCCCCTTCCCCCCCGCTAGATCCTGAACCCCGGGGTCACCCAAAGGGGGGGGGGATATCCTGTGGGGTTTCTGGAATGGGGCTGTATGTGGGAATAAGATTCGAGGCAGGGGTACACATGGAGAGTGGACGGACGTCCTACGCGAAAGAGTCTTGCTTGTGCCCACCTTGGTGTAGCGGTCACCTGTCTGTCCTGGGTCAGTCTGTTCCGGGAGCTGGAAGGGAAGACCGTGGGGTGGGGCTCCGTGGGTGGAATCCAATTACATGGAGCGCGTTGTCCCCATGGGTTACTTGTTATCGTTTTCTCCGTTTCCATTCCCTCTCCCAGCCTTCTCCCCCTCAAGTCTTATCCTTCCCACCTCTGTCCTCTTCATGGAGCCGCGTTCGGAGCTGCTTTTGTTTTTCTGAGTGATTTTTTTCTTGCTTTTTTCCTCCTTCATTCTCCTTTCCAGTCCCTTGTTTACTCTATAGAAAGGGGTTTGCTCCGTAGTCTTTGATTTTTCTTCGGTGTCCTTTAACTCTTACTATCTGTCTCTCAAGCTCGTCATTCAGGTCGGTAATGGGTTTATCATTGCGGAAACAAGTCACCCAAAATTAAATATTTGACATGTGTGATTTAATTAGATGATTTGCGTTTTGCGATTTCTCCCTTCCAGTTTGCGGAAGGGGAATCACTGCTCGTAGCCCTGTTTACAGCGCGAGGATTGCATCGCCTGTATTGCTCGGAAAAGGAGAACCCTGTTTAAATTTCAGATTCAGATGTGATTTGATGGACCCTTTCCATTGAGACAGAAGCAAAAAAATTGCAGTTTTCCGCCAAAATTAATTTAATGTTGCTAGTTTCAACATTACTATATCATCTTATAGCTTTGATGTTCCTGCATCATTTTCTAATTATATTGTAACATTGAAACTAGTCAAATCGAATCTGTCCTGTGTGTTTTGCTTCTGTCAATAGGGGAATCATATATTTACTTTACGGTATTTGCTTTTTCTTTAGTTTTTATGACTCAGTTAACATTCCCTTTTTTGCTCATGTTTCTCATGGAAATTCAGACTAATATTAGGCCTGTCATTGCTGAAATAAGGTACTGATATTGAGTACATTCTGTGGATAAATCGAATTCAAATATTTGGGTTCCCCCCTACTCCTTTTATCGTTCGGGAAGGGAGAATAATCCTTCGTCACCAGAAGTTCAACCCTGGGGTAACATTGCCTAAACTATATCGTCTATAAATATATAGTACACATCATGTTGTGAGTGAAACTTTAGCAATAGAATTATTTACGAATTATTCTGTTTCTCATGTTGGCATTAGATTATTCTCCTCCGATGTAGCTTGTTTACTCAGGAAAATGTATTCATCGTGGTCTTTGCTGTTTGTTTCGCTTACGTTACCCACGTGCCCTCAGTATCCGTCTCCCAAAGTCACCTTCTTACCTCCAAACCGTTGATAGGATTGCCATGGACGGAAAGGGTTACATAAAATTGTAGGTGTGATTAAAATATATCTTTGAATATCCGCAACTCTTCTCATTTGAGGAAGGAGAATCATTCCTCGTTACTTTCGTTCCTCTTTCGTAGTTAAGGCGCCGAATCTGGATCACGCATACCTACTCTGTGGTGAAATAAGGCATTATCAATATCAATTTATTGTTGAGGATCAAAAAATAATTTAGGATATGAATAATATAGAAAGTGTTGAGGGTATTGCCGTATATGATTTTGGTTTTCATCGTGTTTTTCCAGTTTCTCTGCGAGGGTTTTACATGGGAAAACGTGTATTTGGTGAATTATTGGCTATGACGATTCCAGCCGTTTATGCCTGTAGGTAGCTAAAATGAAGCGCAGGCTTTTAAATTTGTGTATTTTTTTACGAATTAGTTGTAAAGTGAACTGAAATAAACTCTCGTGAATTACATTTGTAATGTAAATGATCATATTCAAACGTACCAGAAGTTGCAGTTTTCACTGTTTCATTTTATTGCTCCATTTCAAGACCTCACTATACTGTTTAGTCTGTCATGGTGTTAAATGAGCAATTGATCTAATTTGACTCGTATAGCTGGTAACTTGGATAAGTTCTATATTTTTTGTAGGATTACTCAGTAAGTGTAATGGGGGAAAACGGAGTTCTAGTTCTAAAACGGAGTTTTTAATTTGCTAGTTACAACATTTAAGGAAATAATCGTATAATTTATTGCCATTTTCCAATTATACTGCGCAAAATATTTACCTCCTTTTGCGCGGTCTACCATATAACACTTCCGAATGCATATTTTATACTGACATTAGCGACGTGATATGTCACAATGCTCTCTCTGAGCCCACAACGTGACTTCAATATGATATGAAATAATTTGACGGTATTTTAAAGTCTTTGCTACCCACTTTACGGTCATGTGTTATTTGGTCATAGTCGTAGTGTCGTAATGGCTTATTTTTTTTCGATAATTTATACAATACTCTTCGGTACTGATGAGCTCCTACGTAGCATGATCAATCCTTTTTATGGTGATTTTTATCGTCAACTGCTCATAAACATCGTGCAAAGCTCTTAATAAAGTTTGTTTGGTTACTTGATCGTAAATGTTTACCTCACGGCATGCTCTTCTTATCTCCATAGTTCAAATGTTTTGAAAAGAATTATTTCCCATATTTCGTGCCCAATCAATTTTCTAGAAAGAGAAAAGCTTTCATTCGTCGGGCTTCCCTTAATTTTTCATCATAACGCTTGTCGCATCTTGTTTATATCTGATAGTTTTAGCTGTGAGTCATTCTCACATACGTTCTTGTCATCTGAAGTCAAATCCTGTATCTATTAGATAGGGAATGAGCTGGTCAGTGGCTATTTCTCTTGGACATTTCCTTTCAACTGTGGTTAGTTTGTTATATGACACCTAAATGAGCAAAACATTTGTGATAGAACCGATTGAAAACAAGAAATATAAAGTAATGTTCTACGTAAAAGGGTGCTATTTTGATATCATATCACCCAAAAGAAAACTCACGAAGCAAAATATAATGATTATGCATGGTATTATATCAGTATTTGTTATATTTTCTTTAGTATTCTCCTATGTTCTTGGATCGTCCAAACTGTAATATTTACTGGATATTAGTATCTTATCACCGATCCTTTGGGGTAAAGTGTGACGAAAATACTCCAGTTCTATGACTCTAGGGTCCATACTAATTATTTGAGAGTTATGGTTCATAATTGTTTATCTTTGAAGCAGTTGTCGGCGACGTAACTTTGGAGAATGAAATTATTCCCGAGAGTAGAAAAATACTGGGTTATTTTCCACACTCTACATTTTCAGACTTGACCGGTCTCGATGGTTTTACATCATTATCAAACGCAGGTTTTTATCGTCGTGATAAATCGGTTTTGTTTACATTGTCATTAAGAATCGAATCATGAGACTGCTTTATTAGTATTAAAACAGGCTAATTAAAAGTGAGTGTTTTTTACTCTGGGTTTTTCTCCACTCATTTTAATTTTATAAAATGGGAAGAACGAAATATTTCCTGTCGATACTTAGAACCCATTCGTTGAAATAAAAATTCACTTTTTTTTACTCCGGTTTAATATCACTTTGTGTACGTACGTCTCGGAATAATTTTGTTACTAAAGTGGGCGTACAATTTATACTGTGTGCCAACCTGGTTGTCGAGATACGTTAATGGTGAATGGCATCAACACGTATGAATTGACTCGACTTAGTTTATTACCGTGAAGTCCTTATTCAAATGCCAGTGAATGATGTACTCAATAATCATTTTAATTGTAGTTATATCCTCATTAATATATCTTTTACGTATTCATTTGTTTTATTTCAAATGCGTGATAATCATTTAAATTTTAGTGTATTTTCGTGCGATTGAAGCACTTTGCAACACCCAAACTGTAATGTGCGTTTATGATTGAGTTGAATTAAATTAAGCGTATCTATTGCTCGTATATAAAATTTACTGCTTATTTTAGCAATCGCCCTCGAATAAGTTGTGAGGTAGACTCGCGTATTTTTATAACTGTGCCGAAGGAAAATTTATATTCTTGCGGTGTAAAACGTAAATATGTATTTTTGTTTGGAAGTTCCCTGAGTCCTCTTGGAATCAGTTTTCATGTTTGGTCATTTTTTTTATTGAAAATTTCTACAGGATTGAAAAATATTTCTTTAATTTTCGAAAGAATTAACGTTCTTGTGGACTATCTAATCACGTACGATGATTAAGCCTGAAGGAGGGAAGGATTCCAGCGCTCGAGGCTGTAGAAAAACGACCAGTATCATTTTACTGCTTTCAGTTCTTTGACTTCACTTTTGGTCTAAAATAATCGGATAATTTACTGGAAAATTGACTTTTTCATTCTCCGTAAAATATGTTCATAGCTCTGCCACTATAATTGCTTTCAGAAAAGTTGTTGCTCTTATAAGAGTATTTTTGGAGCCGTGAAGATAAGGCCATTGGTCTTTGACGGAAACTATAAATAGATATTTAACAGTCTCTTTATTTTTGTTGCAATCGTCAAGAGGCCAAACGAAATCAGTGTTCGTATTTCAACGTTCTCGGGGGCAGAAAAATGCGTCTAAATTATTAAATATTTTTATAACTTGCGGGTAAATTTTCGTAGTTTTAAACTAACTCGTCGCGTACGGTATTAAGGTTTTGAAGGAGGCACGGATTTTGCCAGCACGTCGAGGCTTAAGGAAATTCGGCCAAAGTCGGAACGTGGACTGTTTCGAATTCCGTGACCATCACAGTATTTTCTCCGTGAATGAAGTAGAATAATTCGTGGATGACGTGTTGGAAAAGTGATTTTTGTCATTCTCTGAAAAATAAAATACTCCGCCGGGCCATTATGACCGCCGTGGAGAGGTATAATTGAAATGAACGGCTGAGTCGCGCATGTGTATATCCTTCTTTCCGCTCCCTTTTGGAGGTCGGAAGTCATCTCCCAAGGGCCGCATCCGTCACGGCCCTTCCGATTAAGGGCCCGCACACACACACACATTCCGCGCTGTTTTCCCTTGTTCCCCGAGGCTAATTGACAGGCACGCGTGTAGTAAAACTCAGACACGTCCCTGCCGGCTTAATGACCGCGGAATGCTGCGGGAGCGTGCTTTCGCGACTGGAGGGGTAATTACTCCTCCGCTCCCTCCCCCCTCTTGTTTTGCAACTTTTCTCTTTTCTCCTCGTCCACCCACTCAAACCCCCTTTGAACGACCTTCTCATTTGCGATGTGAAGCTGCCTCAGTTTTTCATATGTAATATTTTTACTTTCCGTATTGTTATTAGTTGCATATGCGCCGCACCACGTTGTCACGTCACCTTTCCGGGTTTCGTGAAAAATTTCAGGGGGGGGTGTCAAATAGAGAACATGTTTTTTATCCATTTTAAGATTTTGGGTCATTTTTGAGTAATGATCACAGCGGAGTAGTTTTATCGAAGTGTTTCTTACTGCTGAAAGCTAATCTGCTTCTTCCGTTTTTCATCGTTATTTTCGCCAGTGGAATCACGTTCGATGGAAGAAGGGAAGGGATGGAGTGATGCGGAAATGCGGTGGCGCAGTGGGAAATTGAAAACAATTTAGGTAGTTTGAGCGAGGTAGTTCCCTAGTCATAATGGAGACCATATATATTCGAACGATACGTTTTAATTTTAGCAGTTTTAGGATGCATGAAATAAATATTGTATTATTATTGGTGCAATATCATGGTGTTACATGACTGAAATTCTAATAAATTAAATAAAAATATCTCTATACGTCTAACTTGACTCATTTTTTTCGCGCGATACCTTTAAAAGTCCTTCACAACGGAAGGATCTTTGTGATTCTGAAATAATTACAGCAATGTGATTTATTTTTTTTAAATGGTTGAAAAGGCATAAAAACGATATGCAATTAGTTTTATGGCGAGATCTAGATGCTAGAAATACCTAATTTTTTATTAATGTTTCTATGGATTGAATACGCGTACCATTTCCCATGTATAATGGCTGGTATATTTTGGCAAATATCTTAGAAAGTAGTTCGTTAAGGGGCTGATATTTTGGCATCTTTAGAAAGGTGAAATATTTTCATTAAAATCAGCCTGAATTCATTGATTTTTAGGCGAAATGTTATTTCGCTCACAATACCTTAAAACGCGCAATCAGCCGTATTTCATGAAGTTTGAGTGAAATATTATTTTGCTGAGAAATCAATGAATTTGGTCTCATTTCGAAGAAAAACATCTCACCCTTCCAAAAGTACCAAAATATCAGCCCCTTGCCGAACTACTTTCCGAGATTTTTTACGACAAATACCAGCTCTTTTACATGGGAGACGGTACGTGTATACATTCCAGAGAGACCTTATTTAAAAATTGGGAATTTCTAACCCTTAGATCTCGTCCTAAAATTAAAGTGTGTAGTATTGTATGTTTTCTCGGTTTTTTTACATTAATCATAATGTCTCTGCAGAACTTTTCAGAATCATAAACAAACCTTCCGTAGTGAGGGAGTTATAAACGTACCGAGCGAAAAATAATTAGTTTATGAATTATGTAGATACTTATACTTTATTAAGTAGTATTTCAGTCATATGTTAGATTACAAATAATATTACAATGTTTACTTCATGCTTCCTGGAGCTGCTGAAATTAAACTTGTTTTTGGAAACAAGTTTAATTTCAGCAGCAGTTTGGTCTCCGTTATGACTAGGGAACTATCTCGCTCAATCTACCTTAATTGGTCAGTTATGCAGTTAATACGAAGAAAACATAGGTGTTAATAGCGGAATCATAAGCGTTATAATCCATCTTTTGAAATAAAAAATGGAAGTGGTGCCCAAAATGTACCTCTTCAATCATAATATAAAGTGACATGTTGCACGTGATAGCCGTGTACGATTAACCATTTTTCAGAGAAAAAGCTTGTGTGTCGTGCGTCAAGATGGCTATCACGCTCATATATAATCAATGGAAATCTTGAATGGATTCCATGCAGTTTGTAAGCGCCTTGAATCTCGGTGAACTCGAAAAATACGAAATATTGTGGCTCTGCAATATGCGGTAGCGTTTGATCAGAAAATATGTTTCTTTTGGCAGAAGAATTTGATTCGTACTTTAATATCAGTCGTGGATGGGAAATGTAACATTCATTTTCTCTCGATCAATCATTTGGTCCTCTCGCAATTGTTACGTAGTCAACGTATTATTTTGCTCTTGGTGAGTATATTATATTATATCGGTAAGTTCAGAAAAATATTTCTTTACAATTTGACAATTAGGGATTTGCGATCCGTAAGACAATGTCCTCAGTCGCTATGTAAAAAGGCATTTCATGTTTCTTTGTAATTAATGACGTCAGTGACAAAAAATGCTCTTGTTGTGTAGCTAGCCGTGCTTTGTTAATCATTTTGCTGATGTAAAAAGAATGTCATGTTTTAGGCGATTAATTTTTACATTTTATTTATGCGTATCCAAGTCACACTATTTGTTATGCTCGTTATGATCATGGAGTTGTTTACAGATTTGTTTATTCTGAAATGACTGAGTAAGTTATGTCCTCAATGTTAATGCAGCCTGGAGGATGTCTGATGTTACTTTATCTGAGAAGTCCTGGTCGACGGGCACTGAGGAATATAAGTAACATTTGGATTGCCGGCCAACGATTATGGTGTTAAACGCTTTTGATGAAAAACACTTCAAAAATATGAATTACTATATATTATATTAGCATTCTATTATAATATAATATATTCTATTATATATAGCAATCCTAAAAAAAGCGTCTAACACCATAATCGTTGGCTGGCAATCCAAATGTTACTTATATGAAAATATTCCTCAGTGCCCGTCGACGAGGACTTCTCAGATAAAGTAATTCTGTGTGTAACTGCCAGTCACGTCTGTGACATTTTTACAATATTTCACAATATTATTTCGTGCAACTTGCATTTAAATTTCCTGATTAGCTTTTTTGTTGTTGAAAAGCGTGGGTTTTGTGTTTATTAGTGCTCACATATCGGACGACGCTAATTCTCTAATTCTAATTGTACCACAGCATCTCTAAAGTTATTTTAGTATAATAAATAATCATTACTCACGGGCTGATTAGTTTTAGTGTTATTTGTAGATTACATCTCCTGGATAATCACCTCTAATTGTTTTAGGAAACAGAACGAACCCGCCGCCAATACTCCTTTAATTTTTCTTAACTAAACCTTCTTTCTCGGGAGACGGTTACACGATTCAGTTACGACTGTCGATATTCGTCTCGAATAAACAAGTAAGTA
Organism: Ceriagrion tenellum; assembly: GCA_963169105.1. NCBI lineage: Eukaryota > Metazoa > Arthropoda > Insecta > Odonata > Coenagrionidae > Ceriagrion > Ceriagrion tenellum. The sequence continues at coordinate 53,881,058 of OY720637.1, forward strand.
GTTCGGAAATCCATTCCCCCTATTCCGGTAAATTCAATTGAGCCTTTTTCCAATTATGCCTTCTAGTTTGCCAATTAGTCTCCTTGGAAGCAATCAGTCAAATACCATTACCCCTCAATATTGCTCATAGGCTTTTGCCTCGCATTTCTTACCGTCCCACCAATATATTTTAATCATGTTAATTTCCACTCTTTATGCTTTAAAGCAACAGCGAATTATTGTAATAAAATCGAATAGTAGTCATATAGAGCTACGTAAAAACAAATAATTTGATTCTTCAAGATTTAATATAATATTTGCATAAAATCGAATTAAAATATATTATTCAGACAGTATGTAATATTTCATTGCAATTTTCCCCGTATTATGATAGGAGCTATGGGCTGTTTACGTACACGTGGATAATAATATAACGACCTTTCTGGACCGCACATGAGGTATTGCTTTGTGGAAACCTTTAGTTCGTCTATTAGCATAGTAGGAGCGTTTATTCTGGTTGACTGAAATTGGAAATAATTTCATGGTTTTTGGTTGTTCGCCGTGACGTCATCGTAGGAATCATGCTGTACGGGTTTTCTCAATCCATATTTACCTAATGACCCTGACCTCTGCATCCTGAATCCATTGCAATATTTGTTGGAAATTCAGTGCGGTGCAATAAGTATGCGAGTTGACAACGATACTGTTATTTCGTCGAAATGGTTTCGAAGAATTTCTCGCCGAATAATCAGGAATGTGTTCTCTTTATTTTTTTGTTCAGCTAATTTTTCTCGAAAGCATTCAATCTTTTATTTATCATTTCCTTATCTTCTCATACGTTCTTTCCATCTCTTCCATAGCCAACTAGCATTCTTCTTTCCTTCTAGGCTCTGATCTCGCAAAATCTTAATTATCTAGTTGTCCTCCACTCTGTTAATGTGATCATTCCACGCCTTTTTTGCTCTGTAGCCCATGCGAATAATGGCATCACTTTGCATTCTTCTTTGTGTAACCATCCCATCTTTGCTTGTTCTTCCTTTTGTATTTTTCTTAATTTTTTCTTTTCATGTTTCTAGTGATCTATCTCTAAGTGTTGCTGTCGCTCTAGCTTTAATACCGTGAATTATTTAAGGACTATTAATAATTTTCAATTAAATCGTAGTTATAATTGTGAACCCCAGAAGTCAAGGGGTCTAAGTGACATTTTTGAAAAAAATAAGTTAGGTACAGGAATGGGATGTGAAAATATAAATCATTTATGTGGTAAAGGGATCCAAGTGATTTTCTTGACAGGTGCTGCTATCTAGGGTAATGCCTCTTAACTACTTAGTGAGTTGTACCAAACATTTTCAACTTTGACTTAAGTTTTCTCTAAACAATGGTTTTGTTACTTAGACCCCTTAACTTCTGGGGTCCTCTATTATTATGGCTCATTATTCTCCTAGTCCTCCACTTCTTCTTTCACTCTCCTTATCATTTGTCTCGACTTTGGTGATTCCTGAACGATCGATTCCTGATACGATCGTTTTCTTCAGTCAGGCAAAATATCTAGAACATCAAAGTTACAAATTGTGTTGGAATAAAATGGTTGGTTCAAAGGATATGGAAATTGAGAACTACAGCATTTTAACCTTTGGACTGTAGATCGCTGATGAAAATGGCGATGGTGAAAATGTCTCTCTTTATGTATCTCACTTTCGGTTGAATATGCCGCCATCCTTCCATCCTGAGAATCTTTCACTGAGAAAATTCCATCCACTTTCATGATTCAGATACACGAACATTGTCGTGGTGCTCCTCGGCTTTAATGAGTTCTAGCGTTGAAAGTTTATGAATTTTGAGGTTCTCTAACTCGATGAGTTCACCGACAGATGTCTGCTTGTGGAGGAATTCAGTCTTTTATGCAGCATCTTTGATTCCCTTGTTTTGTGTGTTGATTCAATTCAATTCATTTATTATCGTGGGCCTTTCGAGCCCACGATATTAATTTTTTAAATTTTTTTTACATGTTATTACAAAAGTAAGAAAAATATAAAAATAAATAAAGAAAAAAAGAAATTAGTGATTATTACAAAAAATAATATAAATTTATATCCCATTAAATGTTAATTCGCCGGTTTTCAGTTTCACATTGGATATACATATCAGGAATGTTGCAAACATCCTTGTTCGGTATATATTATTACATTCATAACCATAATAGAGATCACAGTTCGAAAATGTAGCAAAGGACAAAATTAAATATATACATTCTTTCCCATTTCACGTAAGTTAATAGAGCAGTGTTATCTGCTATGCAGGAAATTGCCATGCGTCATTTAGAAGTAACCTGTACTTTTTTCATTTGAACACACGTATTGATTGTGAGTTTCTTATTTCTAATGGTAATGAGTTCCATATTTTAGAAGCTGTCACTATAAAATATTTATTGAGGTGAGGAGTTCTGTGCTGGGGCATATGAATCTCAACATAGTGATTTCTGGTAGATATTGAGTGGATATTTCTTTTCCAAGTGAATCTTTGGAACAGATAAGATGCCCCTCGGTTGATGTCTTATTCATCCAGTTGACTTAAAAAATGGTGTTCTTGTATTTGATTTTTTTCTTTTGTTGATACTCTTATGTTGTTTTCTTTTCGATCGGGGAAGTGAGAACTTTGGCGGACAAGGATTTCTTTCCATCGTTTATCATCCATGATCTCATTTCGTCTTTAACGTTACTCTCGATCTCTCTGCTCCGTAAAAATGTAGAAAATGGCATGTTAGCTTACTACTACGATTGTTAGAAAATGTTTAGCTTAGTTTACATTAACTCCGATGTGCATACTAAGAACCATCTTACTATGAAATAAATGAATCATCGTCATTTCATAAATAAGATTTTAACTGCAAACTTGTAACCCTATAGTAAAAATACATTTCTCAGAGCAATGAATGCTTTTACTCAATGATATTACCCCGCAATGTGCCTATAAGTTACACGGAATCGCGGTGTTGCCTAGTTATAACTTGCAAAAGTGTAGTGAGTTGAAAAATGGAGTGGTTTTTACATATGGATACTTGCGGGTGATACGGGTTTTTAGAGGCAACATTCATAAATATTCTTAATCAGTTGAATACCGTGATAATCTCTCAATGGATTAAAATACCGGGATTAATGTCATTATGGTACATGTCCTTTTGGTATTTGCACATTTTTTTCTGGTGAAGAGGTGCCCATGCTTGCCCTCTTCTACGTAATCGTTGACTCCTGCCAATCGCATCGAGAAACTGATTTTCTTAAGGTTGCAAGTACTCTGAAAATTTGACAATTAGGGATTTCGAGCTTCCGAACTAAAATCACGGAAATATCCGTTTTCCATCGCCATCTCTTGATTCTTCTGATGAACTCATGTTTATATCCAGTTCTCTTTATCGACCATTGTAAATCGACGTTTCAATTCATCTATTTCAATGCGGTAAGACTTTCAGTGGAGGAAATCAGTCGTTCCTAGGTTAAATAAACACGATGTAATGTGAATACAACACGGAGGTGTAGTGCCGGTTTCCTCTCGTAATATATGGTGGATAAACGAACTTCCGTTCAGATGTGGCAAAAAATGTGTTTACTTGGGAGAAAAGCGTTGTATTCTTCTATCCTTGCTCCGCGGGAATTTTTCGCTGACCCTCGTGTTTCGTGTCTGCTCTCTCGGCGCGGAAGCGTTCCGTGCGATGAGATTCGAGATTGATGTACCCTCGCGACCCCGCTATAGCGCGCTAATGGCGCGGCTCTTACCTTTGCGTCCCGCGCCCTTCCAACCTTCACCCTGCTCTTTCGCGTAATTCGCGGCAGCGGGAGGGATATCTCTCCGGGGATGGTGGACAGAGAGAGAGGGTGAGACATACACTGATTTTCTTTCTGGTAAAGGGAGCCCCGTGAAAAAAAAGACGGTAAATAGCTCAGTTTCCAGTCGTGGTGACGGGATTCATTCAAATGCGTCTCTCTTTTTTGCCCCGCTGAGCTATAACGATGTGCAGTGTGGGAAGCATAGCCTGCCATTTGTGTTCTCCGGCAATGGGGAATTTAAGTGCTTACCCCTCTCGTGCTTCCAGGGGTCTCTTCTTGTCGCTAAATGACAGGGAAGGAAAACAGTGGTGAAATTTTGAATATTGCGGGAGATTTCGATAGGAATACATTTCCGGGACCCATACTTTTGCTGGCTGGTTGGTTATTTGGGGAGGTGACAGACAGCTGAGGTCTTTTTCGCCGTTTAGGGGTTTAATGGTTAAGTAAGGATTATTTGGTGGATGGAGAAAGGATTGAGAGATACCCGGCGTCAGCGTAAGTCTGCTCGTAACGAAAAGTGTCATGGGGACCACGGTTAGACTCCCAATCCGACGCGACTGAGAGAATACTATACCTGAAGTGACGAGGATAATGAATTTACTCCGTCGAGGTTGATGGAGGGGGCATTGCGTCATCAAAATGTAGCCTGACAACCGATCCATTCATTCATGGATTGTTCAATCTCAAGATTGGTTGATTGTAGCCCTCCAATCTTCCCTATCAAATCCTAGTTCCCTAACCTCCTAGCATCTCCTCCTATGTACTTTCCTCTTTATTTGGCTCATTAACTTAGTCCTGGGTCTTCCTCTGGGGACTTTTCCCTCTATTTTACCTTCAATTATGTTCTTCACAAACCCATTGTGTATCAGGGTGTGTCCAATCCATCTTGTTCTTCTTTCCTGAATGTTGTTTTTTTCCAAATGGTCCTTTCCTCTTCTACTCTTCTGTACACTTCATCATTACTTATTTCGTCCGTCGATTTTATCTTCAACATCCTCCTCCAGCACCAGGCTTCTAGTCTTTTCTGGTCGGCATTTCCAAAGGTCCATGCTTCCGATCCATTGAGTGCCGCGCTCCTCCCGAATGTTTTCACATACTGTTCCTGGTTTGTAGTCCTATCTTCTTTGAGCACAGCAGTTGTCTTTTTCCCATGAACGCCATCTTAGCTTGGGCTATTCTCCGCTTGATGTCCGTTGTACTTCTCCCGTCCCACGTGATGGTACTTCCGAGATAGGTGAAGGAATCCACTTGATTAACGTCTTTCCACTCAAGGTGTCTTCTACATTCAGCTTCTCTCTTCCACATACTAGGATTTTAGTCTTCGTCTTATTTATTTTCATGTTGAATTCTTGGAGAAGTTGGTCCATTACATTTAGTGACCTTAGAAAATCAACCGATTGACAACCGATATATCAACCGTATTGGTTATTCCTGCTCTTTCCTTGCTTTCCTTAGAATAGAATACGACGGAATGGGCGAATCAGCGGTTGTAAAGGGAGAATATCCACTATTTGTTGGAAATTGAAGCCTAGTAACTCTGGGAACGCATATCGGCTACTCAGTGCTATGAATTCCACTCGATTTTACCATACTTTTCTCTAGGAATTTGGATATTTACTGATTGAAATGAATAAATTATATGTGTATTGGAAGGAAGTCAAGCGGAGAATAGTGATGGCCAAAATCTCAGTCGGAAAACTGCAAAAAATATGGAAGAACAGAGGAATCGACATGTCCACCAAAATTAGGTTAGTTCGAGTAATGGTCTTCCCAATCATGACCAATGGGTCGGAGAGCTGATCAATCACAGCAGCCATACGGAAGAAGATTGAGGCTCTCGAGCTCTATTGCTTCCGAAGAACGCTTAGAATATCATTGACGGAACGAAGAACAAATGTCCATTTCGCCCAGGTGAAAATTGTGGTCAGAGACTGACTGACTGCTGCCAACAATATATCGTAACTCCCTCAAATTCTTCGGCCACGTTGTAAGGCGTAATGGCCTAGAGAATACAGCGCTCCAAGGCAAGGTCTAGGGCAAAAGACAGCGAGATCGGCTACCGTTAAGACTGAAAGACCAAATAAAGACACTCACAAATCTAAATCTGAGTGAAGCAGTCCACGCGGCCCAAAGATAGAGGTAAGTGGCGCCAGATAGTCCGAAAAACATAAACTTAGTCCATATGGGTCATAACGCTCGATATCGAGCCAATGACTGAGAGAGAGAGAGAGAGAGAGAGTATGGAGAATCCATGTTAAATTAATGAACGCATGACCAGTACGTGATCGTCGGAAAATATCTTTAAATTGGAAAATTATCGCGTCAACCTGGAAGTGCTAATGGAAAATCGGGGTTAACAAAGATGGCGGACAGGCCTCCCCTATGTAACAGCCTCTAGCATTGGCTACCGTAGCAAGCGTCCTCTCCATCTACCGCCAAGGATTGCACGGTGTCAATTTAAGTGCGCAGTATCGCCGTCCGGGCATTTTCTGAAGCACGCTACCTAAACTAACTGCGCCTGATTCTTTTGGCTTATGTACTCTATCAGTAACAAAGTATTCTGAAAAAGATCTAGGAAAGCAGTCGAGTTGTTACTATTTTACAAATTATCTGGGCTTATATATTATTATATTGGTAGATTTCAGCTCCGGCACCGGCATTCTCTCGAAACACTCGACTCGTATTATTGTCTGCGATTGGTCGTTGGGTCTAAAGGGCGCTCTGCTTGGTATATTTCATTGCGCAAACGAACGCATCTTAGATTGTACAAAAAAAGAATGGCATTAGAGCAGGTTCCATTTTCCGTTCAGCTATTCAGACAATCATACGAAATGCCGCTTTACACGGTTCAATTTTCCCCGTGAAAGAGTTCATATATATGTGAATCACGTGAACTCACGTGAATGTATCGTGTAAAGCGGCCTTAAGGATTGCTAAATAAATGTCCTACTTATTTCTATTTTCGGTGCTGATTATCGAGCTCTATTCCTTGATCCGGCATACTGAGGTACATAACATATTCGGGCTAGCATTGATAAAACTAGGATTTATCAATCGGATGATAGGAAGGTCCTCATATTAAAAATTAAAATAGAGGTGTTGCTTCGCTCTGCTTAGGCCACACCACGAATACACCGTGAGCATTTAGTTCCCTGGTCAGAAAAATTCAACCAAAAGAATAAATAAAATACAAACGAAAACTTCGTTTTCCTTCGTTTCGTTGAATACTGCTGCGAGCGGACATATAGTATTTCTCAACTTTTAGAGAGATCAGGTTAGAGGCTGCTATAGACATGGAGACTACGTCCTAGGATTAGTTTTCTTGAGAAATTCAGAACAGGTGTGTTTCAGAGCGACTAGAGAATATCACTTTGATGCCTTATTACATTTCTAGGTCCGACAAATGCGTTCTAATAAGATAGACACATTTCCGAACAGATAGGTACGAAAATTTGTTCTCTCCTACCTACAAAAAGTCATCGTAGTAAAAAACTTAGCTCTACTGAAAACCATCCCATAATACACTTCACCATTTCCCTTCCAAAAGCCTTGTCCTTTACGCGGTTGGTGTCCTAATGCCCCCTGCCACATGCACATGCCGCGGCTCGCAGGGTATTTTGTAGATGTAGATGGTAAAACCCTTTACACGATAAATTTTCCCTCTTGCTGAATGCAGTCCGATTTACTGTTATGAGGAAAGTATCGAGTTAAAGGGCATTTATTGGTGGTTGTTGTATTAAGCAGATCTAACGTAGAGGTGAATGTTTTACCTTCGCGGACATATCGGAATGTCTGCCAAATCTGAGAACACTAGGAAAACCGTCGTGCTAGGCGTTGGACCTGAAGTAATTCAGTTTCGGCTTAGGGTCAGGTAGTGTATTGGTTCTTGTGCTATCGCCCATTTGTATCATTGTGTAATATTTTCGTCATAATTTTTCTCACCGTTGTAAAAATAATTTCCTTTTTTAGCTATAAGGTTTTTTTGGAAATCCATGAGATTCTAAGGCTGCAGTTTCAGGTGGAACCGCATTCGAGTATCTATTACTTCTTTTGCAACCACCCGTGGAATCAGTACGATTTCAGGATTCCTTTCGTTCGTACTATTCCTACTCAGTGATGAGGAAATGGAAGTGTATCACGCGGAAAACAATAAAAAATACTTCAGCGCAGTATAAATCAGCAGAATAGGAGGAGGGAATGAATTGGTACGTGTAGAAGAAATTGCCATTTCCGAGATATTTTGATTGAAGTGTAAAGGGCATTATTGTTGGAAAAGTGGGGATCCCTTGCGCTATTGTAATGCATCCTCTGCGACTTGCAATGTGCCGGGAAATCGCGTGACGTGGAAGCCGATCGAGGTTGCGAATAATTTATGTTTGGATCAAACGAAGTTATTTGCTGAAGAATATATAAAAATCCCAAAAGACAAATCAAGTATTCCAGTATATCATTTCTCATTTTGTCAAAATTCTTGGTTCCCTTTTTGATGACGTTATAGGTGTCTAGACCATAGTTGTAAGGAATAATAAATTGTGGAATGTACATATACAGAAATTATTTGAGGTGACCCGTTTCCAAAATATTAAGCCCTGGAATTAAACTTGTATTCTATAATCTCTTTTGTATTTTTTATCAATTTGTCGGACTAAAACGCAAAATATTTCGACGACGTCGTTGATTTGGAAATCCAAAACACGAACTAAGAGCCTTTTATCAGGTCAAAGACGACTGTCCTCCATACTCCCGCCTAACTCCGACAGAATATTGATATCTCACGTACTCCAGCATACTGCGGTAGATCAGATTATGAGAAAAAATAAGGGAAATAGACTGTAGAACAAACAGGTTTTAAATGTTTTCCCGCAATCGATACGAGACCATAATTAGACTTTATATACCTACATTCATACATACATACATACCCATCACGCCGTTCCCTTTCGGGGTAGGCACAGTCAAAATGTTTCACTCATTAATAAATAATTGTACATCTAACTCTGCTTCTATAATTTCCTCCATACTGACCTATCCTTGCAAACCTCTTTTGCCTCATTTACCCTTTCACTACCCCATACACTGTTTCATATACGCCCTCCTGTTTTTTAAACTCCTAATATTCCTCCTAAGAATTTCCTCAACTACATTCAACTACAACTTTCTCGGCCTACCTCTACCTCTCGCACCATTCATTCTACTCTCATATATCTGTTTCGTTATTCGACTCTAATCCATTCTCTCAACATGGCCAAACCAACGAAGCACACGCCTTTCATACACGTCCATTACTGGAGCATTTAACCCACATTCATTCATGACCCTCTCATTCCTGCCCCTAACCATCCTACTTTTGCCGCAAATACTCCTCAGATAACTCATACCCACGGCGTTTAGTCTACTCTTATGTCTATCCTGACATACCCATGTTTCACTACCATATAGCAAAGTGGGAAGAAGTACACTTTTGTACACGGCAATTTCCGCTTCCTTAGACAAGCACTCATTCCTTGATATGCTCCACATGCTACCTACCACTTTCCTTCCAGCATTCGCACGTCTCTTTATCTCCTCGTCTATTCTTCCATCTTTCGCATACATCTTACCTAAGTACACAAAATCATCCACCTGTTCATTTACTTCACCATTCGCCCTCATCCTACAGTTATTCTCCCCATTCTCCTTATCAAAAACTACTACTAATAATTAGACTTAAAAGACTCATAATGAGCCTGCTAATGAGACTTTAAAGAGGTTAGTCGACAGGTAGTGTAGCCGATATGCTCCTTGATGCAAGTTTCTAAATATGGCGCGTTTTGCTAACGCCTTGTTTTTCATCTTCCGTGCATGACTATTGTATCACGTTTACTTAGTTCCATTTAAGATTAATTGCTTCTGAAGTATTTTTAGCGTACCTATAAGGTGGTCGGCGGAGTACGTGGCTGGAGGATTTTGGGGGGAGGGATTGCTGAAAAATGTAATGGAGGGAAGGATGTTGGGAAAGCGAGGAAGAGGAAGGAGGAGGAAAGGTTTCATGGAGAGGATGAAGAAGAGTAGATCGTATGCTGAGTTGAAAATAGATATACTGGAGGGACATAGGCCCCTGAAAAAGTAGAGAACCGGAGGAGATTCTCTGACATTCAATAAAACCTCCCTTAACTGACACTTTTTAAAAAATGATGTGGTACATGTTGGTGAACGTTTATTTCTACGCTGTGGTGATTGTTGGTGATAAGTCTCTACGTGCCAAACACCCTTGAAGTGGCTTGCAGGGTAATATATAGATGTAGAATATCTAGCAAGTTGTGTGTCATGAAGGAATGAGGAACTGCGTGAGGAGTATTTTTGCGAGTAAAACATCCCTCGAGCAGCGTGGGCGTAGTGCCCCCCCCTCACCTTATAGCATCGGGCGCCCAGCAGGACAAAAATATTTCGGCGTCATTTTCATTTCGGACGACGTGTGCCGAAGCGGGGTTTGGGCGCATTAGGGAACGAGTGAGTGGGAATATTACGGCGGCCGGGATGTGCAAGTTTTTATTTTTTTCAACGGGTGGGTGGGAGAATTCAGGGCCCAGGAGAGGGGGAGGGATAAGAGGGAAGACAGGGGTCGTCCAGGGTTACCGGGTGGGGATGGGGTGAAGAATAGGAGGAAGAAGAAGGCATCGTCCATTTGCGTGAGCCCTGGGGGGTGTGCCACACTCCACCGCCGTAGTGGCAGGCGGGCGGCGATGCTCACATTTTTTTCCTGCCTGCCCGATTCTTACTCCCTCTGGATTTGGGGACATTTTTTTCCCAGAGTCCCTCCCCGCCCCCAAGGGTAAGGAGGCGGAGGTGATGCTGGGGTAGTTGTGGGAGAGGGGGAGTTTGAAGAGCACGGGGGCAAAGAGGTCGTATTCGAAGACGGCCCCGGAGGAATCAGGTGAGAAAACTCCGGGCTCCGGAAGCGTAAATTACCGAGCGAGAGGGTACGAAAAAAAACTGTTACCTTTGCTGAATAAACGAACGTTAATCAATCCTTTCGGCCTAAATAAATTCGATTTTCGAGTCGATAATAGCTCGTTCTCGTGCCACTAAACCATACTGTTGCGTGTCCCTTAACGACCTCATCGCGATCCTGCATTTGGTATTGTTTCGTATGTTGAAATGTAAGGCAGAATACTGTGAAGTACATATCCGGGAAAGAGGGTGCACAGAAAAAAAACAGTTCTCATTTGCCGAATAAACGATCGCAAATCAATCCTTCGGGTCGAAATAAGTTCGATTCTCGAGCAAATAAACAATGCTGTTGCGTGTACCCAAGCGACCGAATCGCAATTCTGCAGTTTTTTTCGGATGATAAAATTTATGGAATAATTTTAAAATTCGAAGATTGTTGCGATACAGAGGGAATATATGCATGATGCAGAAGTAAACAGCTGTGGAAGAATACAAGGAAGTACATTACCCAGAAAGAGGGTGTACAGAAAAAAACTAGTTATCGTTTGCTGAATCAACGATCACAAATCAAGCTTTCCGGTCAGAATAAGCTCGATTTTCGAGTCGATTATAGGTCTTTTTCGTGCTAATAAACCATACTCTTGCGTATACTCGAACGACAACATCGCGATCCTGCATTTCGTATTGTTTCATAAAATAAAATTTGAGGAAGAATACTCGAAGCGTTACCGTCTCCATGTTGACCTGAAATCAGATTTACCGATACCCACCATCACAGGTCTCCTGGATTCACAAAGACTTGGATGTTTTTTTCCAGTTCTACTCCTTAAATTTTGGTCTATATCAAAGATAGTTTTAGATAATACTAGACATAGCAATGAACTTAAATCCGGAGAAAGTCTCTAGGTGGTAAATGTCGACGTAATGGTGGGAAATGTTTTAATTAAACAAGCCTTTAGGCCACCGATGGGACTAGAGTGCTTTGCTACATGTATTGCAGACATCATAGCCTCAGTAATTAGAAAGGTATAGTGATTCATCGTATACTATCTCATTTCGTTGAGATTTATGATGTTTTTTGTTGAAAAAAGGAGAAAATAACATTTTATAAAAACATCTAATGAAGTCAAAAAGAATAAATCAGTTAAAAAGAGTGTTTTTCATTATGTATTTATTGCGAAGAATATGTATACTGTGGTGAAATGATTGTCCATTTCAAAATGAAAAACAATTGTAACTTTCCACACAGAATTTTTTTAATCTTTGCCGACCGTGGTTTCAGCACCTAGTGCCATTATCAAGTTATCTTGATAATGGCACTAGGTGCTGAAACCATGGTTGGCAAAGATTAAAAAAATTCTGTGTGGAAAGTTACAATTGTTTTTCATTTTGAAATGGATATATATCACTTCCACAAAGTTGAGCCTGATACGCTTTTATATATGTGAAATGATTGGTTGGTAGATCGTTAGGGGACGCAACCAAAACCTGGGGTCATTTTCGCCAACGAGTACAGGGTGGAAAGTATAGGATTTTTATAGGGAACGGAGGAAGGGTGGAGAAAAACTCGACACGGAATAACGAAAGGTACCAAGGGGACCTCAGTTTAGCATCCCCGTTTATTTTAGTAGACTCCCAAGTTGGAATCGAGAGTCTACTAAAATAATCTCTCCAGATACCGGAATTTGATACCGTAATATCTGTATATATAGCCGGTACTATTATCCACTGCACGACCCAATCTCCGTGATGAAGTGACTTTGAGAAAATGCAGTAGCGAACGGGATAATTGGAATTAAAAAGGTTAGTGAATTCAAAGTAGGGAATTACGTGACGTTGTCAATAGTTTGTTTGTAATGAAGGTGGTTGAACGTTGTATTATAGGTGTCGAGAAAGTGAACTCTAAATGAGACGATTCGTCAATTAAAGATGATGATGATATGGCTTTTTAATCGGGCGTGCTGAGAGAAAAAAAGTTAAAGGCGAATGCTGTGCCAATGGAGGTTTTTTAAGGAATGAATGACCATTCATTCATTGGTCGTTCATTCCTATGATTGGTTGACTGCAGCCCTCCATACTTCCCTATCTCTTGTTAGTTCCCTCACTTTCTGGTATCTATTCCTATTTACTTTCCTCTTTATTTGGTCCATAAATTTATGCCTGGATCTTCCTCTGGGGACTTCTCCCTCTATTTTTACATGCAATTATGTTCTTCATAAACCAATTGTGCCTCAGGGTATTTCAATCCATCTGGTTCTTCCTCTTCTACTCTCTGTAAACTTCCCTCGACTCTTGAGTTATATGATATGATAGAACGTGTTATCTATGCCCACTCCGATTATAATAGTAATGATATTTTCGTATTCGTAATTAGAAGGATTACTGTAATTTATTTTTTGTAAATGAGCTCACTCATTGCTGTTTCCCATTGATGCAAACATTTTAAAGACGTGAATCTGCCCATGTTTTGGTGTGACGTCAGACCTCCACATTTAGAGGGTGCTGAATATGAACTCGCCTTTGCGTAGGGCACTCTTCTGACGTCGTTCCCTCTTCGACCCTCCCATCCCAAGGTGTGACGTCGCTGTGAAGAGTCAAGTCTTCGGATGACGTCTGATGCGCTATCAAGTTGCTCTTTCATCGCACCCTTCGTTCTCCATTTACGCTACTGTCGCGCCTTATCACAGTTCTTCGAGTATTCGGCTGTAGCCTCCGTTTCGTTCTTCCTTCCAAACCTGGGGTAAAATACAGTGAAGTGAGGCCATTGGCTGATTGATGCGGCAAATAATCTTGCGAACGACGATTAGATTGGCCTGGCGCATGACTTTCATGGCTAGCGTCAAACGGAAGATTCCACGCTTGAAAAACCATGCGCATGGGCATTCGAGCAACCTTGGAACTTGCTCTTTTTATTACACCCACTGTAATTTTGGAGGATTGGTCTTGAAGTTATTCACTCTTGCCAACTTTTCGCAGTTTAATTTCAGCATCATCAGGGCTTGAGATTAAACTATTGACATGAGTTCATGGTCAAAGCAGGCTGAATACACGATATTTAAATGTTAATAATTTTAAATGGTTGCTACACCATCATCCATGATCACCAATCTAACACCACCGATATTCACCAATTCTCTAGTAACCATTGGAAATTGGTTCCATTTATAAGCACATTGTATTATGCCTGCTCTGTCCATGAAATAACGTCAATAGTTTATTCTCAAGCCCTCATGATGCAGATATCAAATTTCGAAAAGTATGCAATGCTCTGTCCATGAAATAACGTCAATAGTTTATTCTCAAGCCCTCATGATGCAGATATCAAATTTCGAAAAGTATGCAAGGGGGATTAAATCGATTATTTCAAGACCAACCCTCCTAAAAAAATGGTGTGTGTTTAAAAGTGGTCAAAATCTGCTCTCTCGTATTGATCTATTTTTGACCGCATGATGCGAGTGCACCACGTCCATTGTGGTTGTTTTGATTGGTGTAACCACCGAAAATCCTTGAACCTGGGCCACAGTTTGAGGAATGTTGGAAGGATGGAGAGGATCCCCGCGTCAGCGTTCTCCAACTCTTAAATTGAGGCATAAAAGGGTCCACAGTTTTGAGTTACTTAATGACGGCCAGACGGAGAGCTCTTGTTGTGTTCCCTATATGGCACCCTAATACAGAAGTGATAGTTTAAAATTTTTTAATACATACGACAAGGACAATAATAGTTCAGATAGATCAGTTCTACCCCACTCCGACCGACACTACCCCACCATTATTAGGTAGACTCTGCACTAGAGCTTAAATACTTACCGTCATTACAAAAACTCACCCCTCTTGAAATGTCCGGCTTGATTTTTTTCTCTGCATGATTTAGTATCCAGCGGTATTATTAACTTTAAGCTTTGATGATGCTAACTAGTAGTGATCTTACGGCTGCATTGCATGTTAGCGTGTTCATCTACGCAGACTTCTCTTAGTTTCTAGTCTGACCACGCTTTGTTCTCTTCTCTACTTTTTGCTCTGCTTTGCGCCTAGCGGCCGGAGGAACGCGCGAGGTTCTGATCTGGACTTTTTAGAGTGCGGTATCCCTGGTGTGGAATCTCTCTGTGCCTCACAACCTATTGGTGGCCGTCTAGGTATTTCGTAGATGTACAGAAAATACACTGCTAATTCTTCGATGCAAAAAGTCGAGATACCCGAGTCGGAAACGTTATATCTCAATAACCAATATTCTCGTTGTTACGAGATGAACGGCAATATTATGGGCTATGTATTTTCATATTCCATGGTAGGTGTAAACATTTTTAAATAAGAGTTTTGTATTTTTTTAGGGTTTTGATTGAAATAGAAATACCCATTTTTGTCGCAAAAAAAGCGATAGCATCACTGTCAGTTAATTACTCGATGACCGCGTATTCGTGTATACGCTTTTAAATAAGTTATGGCGTTCTTGTTTCAAATACATTTTTGTTAAATGATTGTAATAATTGTAAAATTTTTCAGGTTTTGTTTATCAATTTTAAATCGGCTAATTTCGTAATTAGTGTATTTTCGAGAATATAATAAATTTTTAGCGTACCGGATTGAAGCGTAAATAGCGATATTGAAAAGATGAACAGGGGTTGTAGGATTGGGATCACCGGAATCAAATCTCCGCCAATGCCATGAATCGAACTCGGGTTTTCGGCATTTGAAGCCAGTACTCTCGTTTCCATTTCGGCTCGATGCCTTCATTTGGATAGATTAAATCTACCTAACGATGTAAGTAATTTATGATATGAAACGACAGGTGTATGCGTCTGGGAAATGCAGGTACCATTTATTTCGCTGAGCATTTGGAAGCAACTGGTTGGCTGCGCAAGACGTTGGGTTTGGGGAGGACGGAGAACTGGATTTTTTGGGAAAAATAAGTGGGGATGACGCCTCCTCTCCTCGCTCGCACGTCACCTCGGCGACGAACCTTGTGGGATTTCATCATCTCCATGAGATCTCCCTTCCTCTCGCTGTGCTGTCTTCTCTTCCTCTACGTCCACCGTTCCCGCTTTCCCGCTTGACACATTTAATTTCACGGACTCTCCCCCGCGGTGATGATGCTATCGTTGCCCTATCCCCTCCCACCCTCCCTGCTTCTTCACGGATCTAGAAATAGTCATAAGGCCACCGTCTCACTATCTTTTTCTCGCCTTTTTTTATTCCATTCCGTTTTCCTTTGCGGTCGACGATCTGAGGTTGCAAACACGTATGCGGCTGGGCTGCCTGCTTACCGGTTGCCCGATCAGAACGTCCCGACGGTGGTATTCCGAGCTGTAATCGTAGTAGCGAAATATAGTGGTAGATTTTCAGAGGACTTTTTTATTGAAAGAGTCCATTTCCTATGAACTAGCTCACACGGGGATGTGAGGTAGTCTCCGCGTTTGATCTCCCGAGGTCCAAATTTCGAAAAATTTTGTTTCCCCCTTAAAAATGCTCATATCTGTCATTCACGTAAAATTTATAGGTCCCTATAGTTCCTCATCCAGTTGCTTGGATTGGCTTAGTATACATACGAGGGGTGTTCAAAAAGTAAGGTGACTTTATATTTTTATGAAAAAATATTTATTTATTCTTCAATATTCAAGTTGTCCCCTTCAAAGTAATCCTCCCCAGATATAATACACTTGTGCCAACGCTTTTTCCAATCCTCGAAGCAATTTTGATAAGCACTTTTTGGTATAGCCTTGAGCTCTTCCAGCGATGCAGTCTCTATCTCCTCAATCGTTGCAAATCTCCGTCCTTTCATCGGTCTCTTCAGTTTTGGGAACAGGAAAAAGTCGCAGGGTGCCAAATCCGGTGAATATGGTGGCTGAGGCATGATTGTGGTGTTGTTTTTGGCCAAAAAATCTCTCACAAGCAACGATGAGTGAGCAGGTGCATTATCGTGATGCAAAACAAAAGCCATGAATTGTTTTTCCACAATGCCGGAAATTTTTTTCGTATTGATTCTCGCAAACGGCGCATAACTTCAAGGTAATACTCCTTATTGACCGTACGACCTTGTGGTAAGAACTCCTGATGCAATACGCCACGGTAATCGAAGAAAACAGTGAGCAAAACCTTGACATTTGATCGAACTTGGCGTGCTTTTTTCGATCTTGGTTCTCCTGGGTACTTCCATTGGGACGATTGGGCTTTGATTTCACTGGATATCCCATATATGCCTGCAGCCTTCCCATTTTTCAATATTCTCACAGCCGTTGTGACCTCTTCTCTCTGATATCCTTTTCCATCCTCACATTCTCACATACCACTTCACAAGGCTCATCCTCAACGCCTGCAATATTATTGTACAATTCTTCAAAATACTCCCTCCAGCAGTCCCTGATATTGCCCTCGTCCCACATGTTCTCTCCACTTTTGTTCTTTACCGCATTCATTCCCCTACCTTCACCAATCTTAGCCCTTTTTACCCACTTCCAAAACAGCTTTTTATTACCTTCAAAATCACTCTGCATTTGGTTAGCTTCATCCGCCCGCATTCTTTCTTTGCTCTCTTTCACAACGATTTTGCATTCATTCTTTTTCTTTCTGTAAATCTCACATGCCTTAGTGCGCTCTTCCTCAGATTTGGCAGCAATCATATTCTTGTACGCCTCTTTCTTTTCTCTTACTGCAATTTTCACTTCTTCATTCCACCAAGCATCACTCTTCATTCTTCCTACCACTCCTTTTCCACATACTTTTTCAGCGCATTCCACAATCACTCCTTTTAAACACTCCCACGCATCATTTACGTTCTCGTTGCTGATAATTTCGTCCCATTCTCTCTGCTTCAACGATAGAGCATCCTCAAGCATGCAACCATACCGTATTCTTACCTCGCTGTCTAGCAACCTTCGCACTTTTACTCTCAACTGCTTACGCGCAACATTCTTCCTTAGCACCCACTTTCTGCCCAGATTCACTTTGGAGAGTAGCAAATATTGGTCTATTCCACATTCAGTACCCCTCATCACTCGCGTGTCCCACACTAACTCTCTCCATCTCTCATTATACACAATAAAATCAATCATGCTTTTACAATCGCCCCTTTGCCAAGTATACATATATATTCTCTTATGTTTAAACCATGTATTCAACACAAAAAATCCTTTTTCCAAGTGCACACTCACCAAGTTTTCACCATTATCATTCACTCGGGGGTCACCAAAAGGCCCAACCACTCTCTCAGATGCATCCCGCCTCACACCAACACACCCATTCATATCACCTAGTAAAATTATTCTCTCACCAGGATCAAAATCATTCAAAACCCCTCTTTTCTCATCACTCATCTTTCACACTGTCACTCTCTCCATCCACTGGTGCATAGCACGCCACAATCACAACTCTCTTAATACCTACTTTCATGCGAACCCAGAGCAATCTAGGGGATACTAACTCGTACTTCCTTACTAGCAACTTAGCTCTCCCATTAAGAATGAATCCTACACCTTGACTGCCGGGCTTATCTTCAACTCCTGACCACAATGCCAGACTACCGCCATCTAATGTAACAGCATCCCGCCCCTTACGCTTAGTTTCACATACACACAAAACATCCATTCGTCTCACTTTCATTTCATTCAGCAACTCATACTCCTTTCCATACACTCCTCTCACATTCCAAGTACCGCGAGTCCAGTTCGTTTCCAGTCCGTATCTTGATGTGCCAACCCTATTGAGCTTCCACCGCCCATCGTGGCTTCGGCTGTCCGAGGCAACATTTTGACGTTTAGCAGTAAGTTGTAATAGAGTATGCAAGGTTACCAGCCTTCGCAGTACCCGCACCACGTGCAGCTTTCCCTGCTAACGGTTACGGCGGTCTACCGGTCAGTTTTGGTACATTTTCGCCAGTATGCCACAAGAGAAACCAAAGCATAGCACTACTTTCCCTAATCTGCTCAAGCTAGGATCCCTTCTGAAAGGACTACCTTGAGAGCCAGCATACTGTTACCCGCGACCCACCACCAGGAGGTATATGCGGTGTACTGGCACACCGGGTCACGATTGTCAGTAATTGATGTAAATTAAAAATATATCTTAGGAGAAAGCATGTTAAAGAAGTAACTCTTGAAATGCATGCTGATTTCTAGGAGTTATCGATGGAATACATCGTAAAAGTGAAAAAAATTAGCGCGTAAGCCCGTAAGCGCTTAAGGAAATCGGGGTTAAAAAAATGGCGGACAACCACGCCCACGTTATAGCTTCTAGCATTGGCCGCAATGTTATGCGCCATCTCCATCTACCTCGATGAAGCAAACTTTTCCCCTTCACCTCCCCCCTCCCCCATCTCGTTGCGTCATTTCACCTCCCTCACTGCTAGTACGTCATTCCAACCCCTCCCTTCACCTTTCCCCACGCCATTCCTACTTTGAAACATAAACGAACTCGAAAAAATTGCACCGGTGTTCCTTGATAATGGCCAAAATTGAAACATAGGTCGAAGTTGCAAAATAATATTGAGTGGAAATTCAACAAAGTATCTTTCATTGTATAGTTCTGATATCTATACGCAGTTTCCGTAAGATATTGCCTGGATCGTTCAACTTCAACCGATAAGGAGCAATTTGGTTTTGTATTTACCAGCGCCCGGAGGTATTTCGTTTAGGTTCCCTTTGAAAGTGGAGAGAATTTTAATCATCAAATTGTCCCAAGAAATTTGATGGTAATAAAATCAAGGCCCCCATTCATCTTTGTTTTTGTGATATAATGAAATAAATCGAGGATGTGAAGGCAAATTTTGTTATTTCCATAGACATGACACAGCAGTTGGTTCCTATAAATGCTGGAAAGTGTTCATTAGAAATATTAGGATTTTCATAATTTTTATTTATGCCGTCGTACTTCCTTAATACTAAGGCTTAATTTAAGTCATTGCTTGCGTCTGTCATGTGGCATTATGTCCTTCTTTTCACCGGAAATATTTTTATAGATAAAATTTCATTGAAGCTGAGTTTCCGTAAGTGCAGTAAGATTGGAGGAAAGATCCTGGTTTAGCCACTCCACATTCCTCGAAGGTCAAGTGTCCGAGTGCTCCATTCCTCCTCGTAAGTGCCTATTTGCTATTTTTTTAGTGTCATTTTTTGCAAGGTCACGCTCCCATTTGAGTGATGACTCCGTCTTGCGCTCGTCAGTGTAGAACTGAACCCTTACATTAAGTCAGTTGAGCTGAAATGCTTGTAAAGGAACTCTTTGATAGGTTGTTAGAGCAGCATTGGCAGAAACGGGCGGTTGCTCCGGAGTTTATTACGGTGCGTAGGCGTTAGGGCGTAATCATCAAAGATGAATTCATTCCCAGTCGTCCAATTAGAGACTTTTCTTGCTCCACTGCCCTTGGGTTGTTGAAGAATACATCGACATTAATTGCTGCCATTTATCAGGCGGCATCATACCTATATAAGTGTTTGTATGTTTTTCTGCTTGTAAGTTTGATCGTTATCATTTGTGCATGTAGATTTCAAGCTTTTTGTCAAAATAGGGCTTAAATATTTCCGAGGAATGGAGGTCGTGACCCAATGCCTTCTTTTAAATTTAATGACCGTTGAAAATAATTTTATGGGGATGTTTACCCCATTTCTGTTAACTTCAAGATATTGGATGGAAATTTTCCATATTTGATGGATTAATAAATATGAAATGTACTTCTTTCATTCGAATGTCTTATGCGCTTCGATTTTTCTAAAAAATTGTATTTACAGATCCAAAATCATTTATTTTTCTTTCTGTTAAACAATATCTATTTAAAATCAATTGTTGGCGAGTTCACTTTGTTGAAATTATTCATCTTAAAAATGAAAACACTTAGTGTTTTCCACCAGTGTATTAAAATTGATAGGTTCGCCGCTTTCTCCGATCTGAAGTTTTTATGTATCACCTAGAGCAAAAATTGTTTAAAATGAAACATCCCCTGTTGAAAATCGTAATATATTATTACCGTTACGTTGATGATATCATCTGCGTATGGCAATTAAGGCTTATGGCATTGGCAATGGCAATGCTTAAGGCAATTAAGAGGGTCCACGTTTCTGCTCCATACAACGCTACGCTCCATATCAAGCTCTTCATCAGCCTCTTCTTCACATCCTTACCCAATGTTCCCGTCATCATCTCTCATCTAATAAATACATATTCTAATATATTCTATGCTTATGCTTGCTAATGTAATAAGTGCCTCTAAACTACATTTGAGGGATCTAGATTTGGCCGATGAATGATTTTCCGCAGATGCTCTGATCGCACACTTGGCATCCAGCTCTCGTTCCAGTTCACACAAGAATTTCGCACGATTCCCTAACCGCAAGACGTTGACCAAAAATCAGTTAGAAGAACTCTGCACGGTCTAACCAGAAACTTGGAGATTGCTACGTAGGAGAACATACTAACAGTACACTGGGAAAGATACAGCTAATGCTTACCATTGCTAACGTGATCATTACATGCCTAGTACGAGCAGGGGTGCCGACGCAGAGTTAATATGGCGCAAGTTGGGAAAAATTTTGAAAAATTATTTTAATAACAAATGCGGAAAAATAAAAAAATTTACAAATCTGGGCAACAAGAGAAAACTTTATCTGAATCATTCTAAATATTATTTTTGCGGGAGGGTAAGATTAGGAAAAATTTTACATGAGAGCAGTAAATTAAAAAGATGTAATACATAGAAAGATATAGGATAGAGATTTTTTGATAAAATAAAGATTTTTGCTCTAACCTATAATCATTTTCTTTTTTAATACAGAGCAGAGCAAAATATAACTTAATGTTCTAATATTATATCAATATTACCTTTTAATGACGCTATTATTTATATTCATTTATTATTCATATTTAAAACAAGGAAGGAATAACCGAATTTTAGGGGATAATTACGAATTTGCCTGGGTTTTGCGCTATAGAATTTGAGGGGGATCGGCTCCTCTGAGTACGAGGTACTATTTCCTAAAGTAAACATAATCATGCCCGCAATTTCAAGCGGGGTGAGGTGTTTATGATGGTATGGTATATAACACAAATAAAAGGTCTATTCTACCTAGTGAGGGTGGGAATATCACAGAATTGATCTATCAATACCGTTATGGCCCCTCATTTTAAGAATAAAGAATGGCATTTTCAATTTATCGGCACTGAAATCTATATCCTGCCTCAATCTTATGCCTGTGATCGTTTCAACCGTAATACGTTTATGAATGGTATAACTCGCTGTAGAAGGTATGTCGATCAGGAGAATTGAATTTTGTATAGAGACCAGCCTATTCAGGTTTACAATATTAAAAGCGGGTATTCATATATCTATCTAAACCTAATATTACCGGTAGATCAACTATCGTAATCCATAATCCTTAAAAGCGTCAACATGAAATTCATTTCCATCCTTATTGTTAGTATGTATCTCAGGTCGTGGATTTTATCCGTCGAGGGCATGCATTCCGCATAACGCTAGTGATATGCGTGGTGGTCGCAATCAAGGCGCTATGATTAGGTGATGTACAGGCTTGTTGTGACTACCTGTGGTAAGAATACGTTTCTCCTCTTCGCCCTGACGCTTCCCTGAGGTTTTACATTATTAATAGGGTAAGGACAGCCTTCAACCATTCGTCTTCCTTTTTACGGAAGCCCTTGAAAGCTGGAAGAATCGTTTGCATGGTAAAGAAACCTTATTGGCTCTCATAATCTAGAATTTACTGGTACCTACTGCTTACATGAGGATCCTCTCTCGACATCTTTTCATGAAGATTTCTTTTCAGCTATAATGTTATCAATTGTCTCCGATTATGTTGCAGAGAGAGCGAGAGAACGCTACGTTCTCAAACTACATATGTGCAACATCGTTGTATGATTTCTTGAATTTTTGACGTAACGATTCTGCATGGTTTCAGTCCGTATACTTTTATCAGCTTAAACATTGCGGTAGATGGAGAGGACATTACGTCATCAAACTGTAGCCTGACTACCGAAATAACAACCGTATTGGTTACACCTACTCTTTTCTTTCTCTTCTTTGGATAGCACGATAGAGTGGTCGAATTAGAGGGTGTATAGCTTGATATCCACCATCTGTTTGAAAATTAAGTCAAACAACTCATGAAACATATATTGACTACCCAGTACTCTGGATTCGACTCGATTTTACGAATGTTTGGAATCGGAAATGCGGATTATTATTATTATTATTTGTATTCGTTACTTTGGTAACGTTCCCCTTCGCGTATCCATGATTGAATTTATATCTATTATTATTATTATTGTAAATAAATGTATCAAATATTTTTAGGAGAATGCATATTGAAGAGGTTATTCCATGCTGATTTCTAGTATGTTATCGATGAATTACGTCGTTAAAAAGCAAAATTAGTGCGTCAGCCAGAAAGAGCCCATCGAGAATCGGGGTTTACAAAGATGGCGGACAGGCCACGCCCACCTTACAACTTTTAGTATTGACTAAAATAGCAAGCGCCTTTCCACTTTCTTTCTCCATCTAACTCAATGAGCTTCAAAATTTTCGGAATGGTGGAAATGACAAATTGACTAATTGTTGCTCCAAGCCGATATTTATACTATGAAAAAACTCCTCGGAAAAATGAAAATAAATCCAATTCACTCAATAAAACATAACAATATCGACGAAATCCGTAGACATTTTTATACCCAGGGATGAAACCATACGTGACCCTGTGCGCGTGACTTTGTACGGTATCATTTGTTCATTAAATGATTGTAATATGGCATTTTTGTTTCTAATCGTTTGCCGAAGACGATACTTAACTTGGCTAATGAATGTCATCCTGTCAGCGGAAACACAAATTGAAGTGTATTACTAATAAATATCGCAACATTTTCATTTCTTCACTTTTTTAATGAACAATTTGACCAATTATTATGTACTTACGGCAAATTTATTAGTAAATATATATTATTGATAGTGGAAGGTATCGACGCTTCCGTGAGGACTTTTTCCTCAAATGACTTCCGAAGTTGTTATTATGAATTAAACGCTAAGCAGAAAAGTGACCCATGTGTTGTAGGACGTGACGGAGAAGAGCTAGTTTAATTGTTAGCAGCGTTGAGAAATTTGTTGCGAAAGTAATGAGAAGTGGGATTCATGGTTTGCTCTCTTCGAATCGAGTATAATTTCCCAATCTGTATTTGGGAAATTTTATTTTTTTCAAAGTTTCGCGTCATATTGATTTGTGTTCCATAATTTTGTATTAGGATTGTGTACAATGAATCACGCTCTAAATTCGATTTCTGCTTGGTTCCGTGTTTTCACTACACTTTTTGCTATGCGATATATTCGAACTTTTTCATTTCGAGCCGCCTGGGTTCATTAAGAATCTGAGATTCTTCAATATCGGTGAAGTAAATTTTCCATCGATTCATCCTTAAATGTAACACACTGTGATGGAACTCGCTGTGGAATATATTAAAATTGTTGAGGTTTCCTCCGTAAAAAGTCTCAACTGGTCTGGCCTAAAGTGGCTATATTTAATGATATATTTGCCAAATAGAGAGTAAAGCATAAATTAGATGTTTATGGATTACAAGCTAAACGGACAAATGACTGATGTATACCTCTTTCAGGATTGAGTCACAGATAATGATGATGCGAGTCTTGGCATGTTGATATTGAGATGAGGATTTCCGTCATTGGTATAAAACCCGCGCTTTGCATACCAAGCTAAATACTTCCTTTGGCGAGTCTACCAATTATTTATGCTAAACAGAATGAGAAGAGGAAAACTGTCCTGCCATAACCAATTTAAACAAAATAAAATATTCTCACGAAAAAGAAAGTACAAAACCTGTCTAAAAAGTAATGCATACCATACTACCTTCTGTAACGTTTAAGAAATTAATTTTGAAAAACCCTGCATTATTTCGAATAAAACTAATGTATATTATTTACATAAAAGCGATAAATATATTTTTCAATATTGTTAGCGTTCATAGAATAAGTATTTTAAAAATTCTATCAGATGTACTTTTACAGACTAAAAGTGATGAAAATGGCTATTTCGATGGCTAATTGATGAATAATTTTTGTCCAGTGGAAGAAACTGTGACGCTGTACAATTATTGCTTCAAAAATATGCATATCGTATACATTGTAAATATATATGTTGCCGATTTTTATTGCGTATTTTTTTAATATTTATACCGCTTCATATTGTTCTTAGTTCAAATGTAAGGATTGGTGCATATACACCAGGGCTGAAATTCGTCATGAAAAAATTATTTGACTTGACCGGGATTCCAACCCGGATCTCCCGATTAGCCTGTTACTCTTTTGGTGGTGTAACTGGCTAACACACCTGACCGGCAATTGGGAGATCCGGGTTCGAATCCCGGTCAAGTAAAATGATTTTTTCATGGCAAATTTCAACCCTGGTGCTAGCAGGTAGATAAGCTTAGATAGCTAGATAAGCTTATACACCCGTGCGAGTGACTTAGTACCACATCATTTGTTACTTCAATGATTGGAAATTTGTAAGGATTGGTGTTATTTTTTCTAAGGGTACCTTATTCTCATTTTTTTAGAATTGGACGATCGTCATTTAACTGTCCTGTAAAAGTAATGAAAATATTATTTATATTACTGTAGGTGATAAATACCCACTCGAAGAGACTTTTATGTTGTACAAGTAAAGCTTCATAAGTATGGATATCGTATATTTTTTACTCGTGTATGTTTCCGATTTCCATTGCATTTGTTTCAATTGCAATACTAATTTACATTGTTCTTAGTTTAATTGTTAGAATTGGTTTTTTTTCTAAGTGTACCTCTTACTCATTTTTTTGAGAATTGGACGATCGTAATGTGACTATCGTTTTTTTTATTTGCCTTCTAAGACCGCCTTCTTGTGGACCAATAGGTCTCTTATAATTCTTAGCTCCTCCGCTATTGTCCTGACGAGAGAGCTCTGTCGTTGCCGCTAACTCGGGGACAGCGCGGCGCACCCCCTCCCCCCAACCCGTTGTGGCCCGTTTCAATCTGTCGACATGTGGAGGACGATTGAGAGGACGAACGGCCAATTTATCCCATTAGGTCTCCTCCGCCCTCCTCGAGGACAGCTCGTGTTTCCTCTTTCGTGCTTCGCATCATTTTGATTGCAAGTCGATGGCGATAACAGTTGAAGGATTTGACGCGCGCGCGTGGGACTCGGACTATTGTCCTCTCTTGTCCCCCACTCCCGCTCCTCAGTCCTACTCGTCTCCCCTTCTCGTTCCACCCTCCCCTTGTCTTCTCACTTGAGCCCCATCTCCTTTCTTTCCCGCCCTCCTTGTCCCCCACTTCCAACCCCCCTCTTAGCAGGTCTTGCGTGGGTGTTTCTCTCAGCGACCCATATGCTGCGTCCATGCGAATCATATACGTGTGTCTGTGTGGGGTTGAAGGAATGGTTGGATGAGGGTCATACCTTCCGATCCGTTTGCTTTTTACGGTGTCGTCCCTTGGAGGCCGGAGACTGTCGCCTTTTATCCTTGCCTCTTCCACTGTCGTCGGAACGGTCCATTAGGGATTGAAATCATCAGTCGGAGCGCTGCGATTGGTCGGTTTTACGTGGGCGATGGAAAAATGCCTTATTTGAACTTATTTTGTTTCAAACTGCCATTTGAGATACCGTGAGCATGGGGGATACCATGTTTAGGTTACCGTATCTTCAAAATTTGTTATATTTCTTCTCCCTGCGGGAATATTTATGTGAAGCGGCGGAAGACCGGGAAAACGAGGTAATTTCGGGGTATCGAAAAGCTATTTGATGCTGTAAAACTATGGTAGATCTCAGATGAATCCCAGTTTAACCTTCGTATTCGCGTAAAAATACACTTAAAACAAAAAAAATCTATTGGTAGAGGCTGTGCGAAATCGAAGTAAAATAACAAGTAGTCGTGAATTATCTGCTGGAGAAAAGAAGTGTAGGTGATGAAAAGAGGGCTGGCTTGAACTTTCCTTTTTTCCTTTTCTGCAAGAAATTCCATGCAGATTGGCGGAAGTCCAGGGGGTTGAGGGCAGGGTATGTAAGAGAGAAATTGGAGAACTTGGGCAAATTTCGGGTAGCTCTCGGATAAAACGGTTAAATATCGACTTAGTTATAAAAAACACTTTAAATGGTGTAATTTCGTTTATATTGGCTGTGCAAATAATGATATCAAAGTAGATGGTCGTGAACATAGTCATCAGAGGTGGGCAGGATAAAAAACTGTTGTATCATAATTACTGAGAATGTTATAACTGACCATTTAATGCCACAATGCCACGCGAAACACATTCCATTGAAAGCACCATATTGTATTTTTCACTCACTATTACAAGTTCATGGCTCGTTAAATCGTTGGTACCGATCGGAATTCAATACTATAGAGAGAGTCAGCGGAGAAGAAATGAAAAGATCAAATCTTGCAATAGCTGAGGATGTCAAAATTAACTCGTCAAAATGTCCCATTGAGGAGACATTTCATCGAGCTCCCTTAGCTATTTTGAGGATCCCGTTGGAGTGCGTTCTCTCCGCTGAAACGGAAGGACGATGGCTATAATTCCGGTTGGTTTGACCTAAAGATGATTTTGTAAGTCTTTAACGGCCGTCCGTAAAGTGATTAAACGAGATTGTCATGTGCGTGTTAGTAGCAGTAGCATTTTATCGATGTCGTTCGGACTCTAAGTGCGTCGGAACGCTTGCATGCTGTTTGTATCCTGTTGTTGTTTGATGGGATGGATGCAATGATTTCGTAAGCCGTTGCACGGGGGTCCCGTGCTATATATGTTCCATATTTCTCCATGTTGCTTTGTGAGGAGGTAGGTTTCTATTTTTGTCGCCTGATCGGTGATAAAATTTTACCGAAAGTCGAATCTATCTTCACGTCGTCAATTTCTCCTAATAATATTCAACGAGTAAGATTTTCCCGCTTTAGAGCGATACGGGATCTCGGTATATTTTGTGGAACTACATTTCCGTACGTTGGACAGTGTATTTGTAGTATTACGAACAACGAATTTTTTATCGTATCTTAGTATTACATTTTGAAATTTTATGTTTTTTTAATGGAAAATGGTGAAATAAAGTTTAATTTTATTACCGTACGCGTTTCGATGTTTATAATATTTTATTCAGGCAGTACACGTATATCGTTTGTGACCTTGATTTGTTACTGGTCGAAATGCATAGCATGAAATACGCCTTCGCTTAAATTCATGGAATTTTTGGCTCTTATGTTAGTATTTTTTCTCTTCTGGACGTATCGAGACCTTGCGCTCGGAACTTAATGGGAAAGGGGGAAAAAATCTGATTCGCCGACTGTGGCGCCTCTCCTCTCGATCTAAATCTTTACCTCAGCTTCGATTCAGTTCTACTTTCATTTCTTCCGTGCTCTGCCGGAATTTCCTTAGGCCTGGGAGCTAGTTTGCATAGAAATTTTGCAAAAACCGTTGGCTTTAGCTCGTCAGCTCCCAAATGCTCGAAAAGGTAGCATCGTTCATACTTGTTCCGCAAGAAAAAACACGATCTTTATGGAGTTTCTGTATTTCCTCCCTTTCGAAAAAATATAAGTTGTACACAATGCATATAATTGACCTAAATTGGCTCAATGAAATATGTATTTAGACCCGGTTTTGCAATATCTGGTAAGCGCTAAACGCGTGATTTACTCTTCTCGTTAACTCGCTTAAAATTGAGAGTTCGAGATTCGTGTATTACTTCAGACTGTCGGTTACATGACGTGGCTGTAATTGATGGAAAAAACATATTTGTTTTGGTTATTATTGCGAAAATATGTTTAACCAGAGATGTTAAAATCTGACCAATAGAGTAACTAAGTAGCTGTCATAATTCCTAATATTATCAATCTGTTATTAGGTCAGGTATTATTTATCTACTACAAAATAGCTCTATCATGAATTTTTAATCGTGTGTTCTTCTTTTTCAGCCTCTCATTGGTGATTAAACTGCCTACGCCAGTGTTTCTCGCAGAGATTAAACTTCCTCTGGAGCCCTAGGACGTCGTACTCGGCAAAATGGTGAGTGGAAAAACTGGCCAAAAGTGTTTTTTTTTCATCATAACTTGATTATATTGTCGATTCTTAAGTATCTAATCCGTCGTGTTTGGACAACTTTTTTCTCAAATTGTTCGATAACTTTGAAGTGTCATTTTTATGTTTTAATTAATCGGCGCATTGCATCGTAATACTTGATTATTGTTATTACGTTAGGAGTATAATTGTACACTTTGATTCTAACTGGAGATATTTCATTTCGTACGTCACTAATAGAAATTAAAATTTGTCGCTATTCATTTAATGAACGAAGTTGAAGCCAGCTGTCGGCACTGATATTAATTGTTGTTCGGCATCTTTTTCATAGCTAATCATATTTTGCATTTGTTTTATTAAATATTCATGTTTAATTGTCAATGATAGAATATAAATAATGAATAAGTATTAAAAATGTTGAAAATAGGCGACAATTTCTATCATTAAAAATATGACGTTATTTAAAATCATTATATAGTTGTTCTAAGTATTTCATATGAAAATCGCGCGGTTCTGTATTCCAGTATTGTAGTGGTAATATTCAGCTGTTGAATTCATCACTTGTACGCGTTGTTGTAAATTGAATGTTCTTTTTCTAATCACAAAGAATTTCTTTGTGATTGCATACCTATCATCTGCTCATTAATGGATTGCAAATATTGCTATGAGGTCGCTGTGTATGTTGAACTTGTATATTAGTTTGCAACTATCGGTGTGAATAATCGCCGTCAGTATTTTTTAAATACCAATACCTGCCTCATCAAATCAGATCAAGGCCTACTACCTAAGAATGGAATTACTCGTCCTCCCACGATTAAACTTCATTAAGGGACTTCATAAGATAGACAGTAATGATCGAAATAGTGATTGATCCGTGATAAGAATTGACGTGAATGAACGAGAATGTCACCAGACGTCACCGGATTTGGGGAATAACAAAGAACAGTAATTTGCTTGTATCCGAATTAACGAGAGACGAGCTCATCTGAGCGTTAATTATTGTGATTGTTCGATAAAATTTGTCCTCAATATTTCGTGCCCTTTATGTCATCTCTAGTTCTTTCTTCACCTCTGTGATGTTTGTATGGGGCATTGCTGCCCACAACAGAGCTTAGCATACACATGGTGATTGATCGAACCACATTCACTCCGCCGCTTTGTCCGACTGTAAATGATGTTATCTCTTGGTTTGGAACGTTAGCGTCGGCCCTATCACCCGTACACTTCCTGCTTGGCTGTCACTTATTTTATGACGGTTCTCTATTTTTTTTATTAACTCCGGAAGTTTGCAATTTATAAATGAGTTTTTTGTGAGGAACCTTGTCGAGTGCCTTCTTGAAATCAAGGAATATCGCGTCGATCTGCTTATTCGATTCACCCGATTTTAGGATATCATGAAGTAAGAGCGCAAACTTTGTTTCGCAGGAACTGCCCTTATCGAAGTCTTGCTGACTGCTGCGTAAGAGGTTACAATTATCCAGGAATGCCCTAATATTGCTAACGACAATGTGTTTGACGATCTTGCACAAAAGTGATGTTAGAAATATAGGCCAATAATTTCCGGGGTCACTTTTATCTTCTTTTTTAAGTATCGGTGTGACGTTGGTTATTTTCCAGTCTTGGGGCACCTTGCCTTCGGATAATGATTTGTTAAATATAATTTCTTAGATTGGTGCAATCTGTAGCGCTAACTCCTTGAGCACGTGTGCAGATATAATTCTGGACCTGGGGACTTGTTACTTATAAACGAACGCAGTTATTCAGTTATTCCATCACGCTGAATTTTTATGTACGCCATCGGCGTAAAAATTTCACCAGCAATACTTTATCCCGTTCTCTTAAAAGTTAACTCGAATTCTTGTCCCCCTTTCTATTTTTAGCCGTATTATATTTACTTGGGTGATAGTGTATTAATAAGTTCATGTTCATGTTCTTGTGTTTGTTATTATTTTATATCCGTTATGTTTACTACTTTAAAATGGCATCACTGATGTATGTGGACAACTTTTAAACAAATAAATAAATTATGTACTCATTATCTTCTGGGGTCGTTATTTTTGATGTGGAGGTTTTATTCCAATTTCATGTTCTGTCTCTTCTTCCGCCAACAGCGTTTCCGGTTCTGCGGAGACCTCGACTGCCCCGACTGGGTACTCGCCGAGATGAATTCACTCTCACGCCTGGTTAGTGTTACTTTTGTCGATTCCAGATTTAATATTTTGTTTCTGCAGGTTTGCCTGTGATATGTATGAATCGACGTCTTCAAGTTCGATTCGATTTCCAGTCATTTTTGAAGCAGAGGTGGCCTGCCGCTGTTATGTTAATCTTCCCTTGTGTTTAAAAATGCCCCAATCCTTCCGATGATTTCTGAAAGTCAGTTTTGTATTCCCTTTACAAATAACGCTACTAAATGGTTTAAAAATTATTAAATAAAGTGAGGAACTTTTCCGGAAACATGGTCCTCGAAAATTTTCGGAAAATATAGCCTTCTCAAGTATGCCTAACAATCCTGTCTTTAAGAGAGGAGCAATTACGTGGCAAATTCCGTCAGGTGCGTCGCTTGTAGCTATCCAGTGATGAATGTTATTAATCAAAGAAAAATTCATTAATTTTCTTTTTCTTACTATTTTCATCTTTTATTTATAGCACAACATTTTCGTCTGCTGCACTTGTGACTTCCATGTCCTGAATTAAATGGGAGTCATTTACCAGTGTTGAATCAGATAAAAATAATAACCAATATGAATGTACTTGAAATACAATTTCTCTAGCCAGTGGAATATCTGAATTCCTTGCTTTTGTTTATGCTCTTTGGGAAGCGATGCTATCCGTTAACACTTCATGCAAATCCTCTTTAAAGTTCTAGTTATAAACTGGATAAGGAGTAGGACCAATAGGTGGTGTTTGAATTTTACAGTAATTATTTCACCGTCGTTAGGTGCTCATGACAATTAACATTGAGTGATTATTGTCTCTATTAATGAAAGTAATTACGAAATGTACGCTTCCTGTTGGCTCTAATTTTTATTGTGAAATTAATTCTGTTACTTTGTGATTAAAATATGCCTTGTTCTAATTTATGAGATCTGAGTTCTTGTAAGAAAAGTGTGAGTTGTTGAGACGTGGTTGGTTGAAGT
Organism: Ceriagrion tenellum; assembly: GCA_963169105.1. Classification (NCBI taxonomy): domain Eukaryota; kingdom Metazoa; phylum Arthropoda; class Insecta; order Odonata; family Coenagrionidae; genus Ceriagrion; species Ceriagrion tenellum. Next base: position 53,912,962 of record OY720637.1, read on the forward strand.
TTTGTTTATATTCATGTCTTGTAGTTTATTTTAGTATTCTGGATGTTTCTAGCGCCTACCTTTTCTTGCTCTTTTACAGACTTCAGTGAAGATGAAGCTTCTCTGCCAGGAGGTTGTCAAGTCACTTTCGGGAGCACCTTTGGACGTAAGTAGTAATCCGAAATTCAATCTAGAACCAGGTACATGAGAACGTTAGCACCTTAAAATGTAGGTATAATTAGTAAGGGATCCCTAAATTGTGAATTCTACTTTTTTACCGTACAGGAGAACGACGTCATAGTCAAACAATAGAAGGTTACGTATTTCCTGTGGAGTGGCACCTCTGCAATTTGGCATGGTAGTGAGATGAAAATAATCCACCATTTAACATTCTTCTGCCAGTGTTCAAAATTAATTTTCGAAGCTTACCAATTTTGTCTTGATCATTTTCATGTTCCTTAAATCTAAATGTTAAATCTAAATACTTGATATTTACCTATTTTTGCGCGGGAATGCGATGAGGTTGTAAAATAGAAGCGATTAAGCAATCGGTAACAAATAGAAGAAGAATATGGAATAGACTTTAAGCATATAATATAATGGATGATAATAGAACAGGAGGGATATGCTGAGATAGCATTCCCGGCGGAAAAAGAAGAGTGGCGAGACCGCGCGTGCGTCAAAGGTACAAGTTAAAAGCCTAACTTGGGGAAAGAATACCTGTTCATGATTTTATGATAAAATATATACTCTTAAATATCTTTCCAAACACACCAGTGCCACTCTTAAGTTTACTAGCAGTTTACAATACAATCGGGCAACGTATGTCGTAGAAAATCTTACATGTACTGCAAGTATTCAGACCGGCCGCGGATACGGCGATGAAATACGTTGAAATTGCCATGAGGCAAAATCGGCCCGGATCGGAAATCAAACCACGGACCTTTGGCTTTCCGGGCCAATAACTTTGCCAAAATACTTTTTGGTACCAATAACATAACTTGATACAAGATCATATCCATAGAATATTCATGAAGTCTCGTCCTATTAAATTTCACGCTAATTTGATTATTTGATGACGAAAAAAGTGGTTGAGATCTTATGGTTAACCCGTAATTATAAGACGAGCAACAGTCTCATTTAGAAAGCTTCAGAGATATCGTGGAGAGCACACATATAAAACGTAAGCGGCACAGCATTAATGAAACTAGGATTTGTCAAGCGTATAATATGAAGGTCATAGGATGAAAAAGTAAAAGAGAGTTGCTACTTCGCTCTGGTTAGGCCACATCTCAAATGCGCCGCCAGTATTTTGGACCCTGAACATAAAGATTTTACAAAAAAATAATAAAATACAAAAAGCGCGATGCGTTAATAAGTACTACGAGCGAACATATAGTGTTTCACGACTTGTAGAGGGATTTAGGTGGAAGCCCCTAGAGACTCGGAGGCTACGCGCTAGGCTTAGTTTATTCGAGAATTTCTGAACTGGTTTGTATCAGAGAGATAGATAGAATAATCGTGGCCCCAAACTGCATCTGTATGTCTGACAGAAGCCATAAAATACGAGTGATACTCTGCCGAACAGATAGGTGCAAAAACACGTTCTTTCCGCGTACAATAACCGACCGCAATTAAAACTAATCTCCACTCAATACACTCCCATAATACATGTCACCGTTTCACCTCCCAAAACCTTATCCCTTACATCTTTACTCGGCTGGTATTCTAACAACTTCTGACACACGCCTATGAGGTGGCTCGCAGGGTAGTATATAGATGAACCCTAGATACTCAGATTGCTTTTAGGCTACTTGGTCACCTTGGCGTCGGCCATGTGACTATTGAAAATGAGTCATTTACCGCCCGCCCTATTTTCCTCCTTAAATAGTTTACCGTCGTGCATCTTCATCACCTGAAGAGATTATAAGTATTGCCCGTCCAAGTGGTGGCGGGGTAAAGTGCTCACCTGCTAATCTGTGTGTCAATGCGACGAGTCCCACCTTGGCTGATTTTTGTCCTCCCAGGACATTGGTGTTTCATTCTAGTCCAGTGTTTCGACCATTGGGATACCTAATGACAAGCCATGAGTGGCTTATTGGGATCGCAGTGAATCACAGGCCTTCACAATCGCCCGGAAAGAAATAAATATCCGATTTTGAACTCTTTTTTCCTCCGATTAAGAATAGATCAATTGAGGCAGATGAAATCGATGAGCCGAAAACATACGCGATGCTAATTGTCCTTGAGGAGGTCGTTATATTTTTGAAATTCGTGTATAACATGAAAATTGAGGTTCATTGAATACTATTTTTTTATAAATATTTTATTTCCTGGAAAATTCCGCATCTCATTTCAGTTTTTCTCTAATACTTAGTGTTACTCATTATAAAAAATGAACCAGAGTTCTTATCTGACTTCCACTTTCCCTGGAATGCAATGCCGAAAGAGTCATAAGTATTTGGATAATTATTTAAGGATGTGCGGAATTACACTAAGAAAAAATCATCCGCCTTGACAGGGATCCGAACCCGGATCCCTCGGATGTCCGGCAGTCGAGAACATCTGGTCCCGTAAATGTCACTAACATCCACAGGGGATGAGGGCGCTTAACTGGCTAAAGCACCCGGCCGGAAATCAAGGGATCCGGGTTGGAATCCCGGTCAAGGCGGATGATTTTTTTCTCTGTAGAATTTCGCACAATTGAGCATTGCGGGTGACTCCGTAAAAGCGGAACTCCGTGGCTAGTCCCGGATAGCTTAAAATCTATTTAATGATGGATGGGCAAGGAGCTCTTCGCTTCATGAGTGGTGCAAAGGCGCTAATTTGTCAGCCAACGTACCATTCTACTCTAAACAGTGATGAAAATTGCCCTCTTTGTGTTGTGAAAGTATGTTTGCGGAATACATGAAACAAACATGTGTCCGAGCGAGATCGGCGACGTGTTTTTGTACTGCCTTTTGTGTTTCGCATCTCCTACGGGTTTGTAGTTGTTTTTCCCGGCTGACTTTTATTCACTTCTCAGTTCCGCGGTGCAGGAAAATATGCGTTGGTGAATTGCAGGAGGCGAGTACCCATCAGCTTACTTCCAACTCGGGTGAGTGTTGTTTTCGCCGTCCCTATCGCTGCCTTTGTCCTCCCTCTAGCGAGATCTCCCGATGGATGCTTCACATGCGACGATGTCCTATCTTGTGTGTGTGGCTCTCTAATGGACCAGTGTCTTCGCTTTCCTCTCCGTCTCCTCTGCATCCCAAGAGAATCGCCTCCGCCGTAGTGTTCCCGTCTAACCCTTCTCCATTGCTGTTGTGGAGCATTTTACCTAAAATGGGTCAGTTTTTTTTAGCTCAGGAATACGCGTTGACTGTTGACGTGTGTCAAATCCATGGTTTTGAAAAACTCCAGGAAAAGGATTTCCGATAGCTGTTACCAGCACAGTGGACTTAAAATGAAAGGCGTGCACTGAAAAATTATTGGGAACCGTTGAGGTTGCGAGTGACGTAGTTCAAAGCAAATCCAGCGTATTACCTGCAATTATTGCAATAAAAATTACAAATGCAATCCCTGCAATAATTATTTGTTGTGCTGGCGTAAATCGTTTTTAACTGTTTGAAAGTTCATATTGAAGTAAAAGCGTGACCTTTGAAATTAGACACTTACTTGTTGACAGTGTGTTACGCTACAGGACTTAGTTATAACGATACGACTTCCTTAGGTGTAGGCAGTACGTGACAAAACATTTCAGGACGATTAGATTTAGGTGAATAAACACCGCAGAGTCGAAAAAATATGTTACAGAGTGATGCCTTTACGCCCTGCATGACCGTTGATTTCATTTTAATAGCCTTAGTCTATCTGAAGTACGAACTCGGTGGTGGCGTACAAGTCTGTCGATCGTATGAGGAACACATATTTTCTTTGGTGAAGGATTGGGCAAAGTATGTGGTCAAACAGTTGTAGTACGGTGGAAAAATGCATATGGTGTTGTGTAGGTAAAAATGTTGGTGGAATTGCTTATCGGCAAAGCTAAGAAATAAATCCAAAACTACTGACTTTATAATTGATTTGAACGAAAATTTTTTCAAGAGGAGTAGTTGATTTAAGTGTTGCTCGAATTAATTTGTCTGTAGCGCATCAGTGTGATTTATTTTTACCGGCTTAACACCTAATTTTAGTCTTGTATGCATCGGAAGTTCAATATATCATCTTAAAATCATAAGCAATGCCTTTCGATAACCCTTTCGTACGGTCTCAATAGAACTTTTACTCGACTAGGTGACAAAATATCAGCCCCTGACCGAACTACATATCCGACATTTGTGACGAAAAATACACGCGAAATGGTGCGTGTATGCACTCTGTAGAGACCAAGTTTTAAAAATGAGGGATTTTCTATGCATAGATCACTTCAAAAAATTAACAGTGTTGGTTTGTAAGTTAACTCAACTAGTTTTGTTATAGGTTTGTTCGGTATAAATACAACAGGTTTGTTATCAATAAATCATATAGTTACCGCAGTATTTTTTTCAGGATCGTAAAAAACATTACGTCGTTAAGGAGTTTTAGACGTACCGCGTGAATAAAATGAGTCAAGGTGATGATGATGTAGATATTTTTATCTTGTTACTTAATATTTCAGTCGTATAAAAGTATATTATTGCACCATTAATAACGCAATGTTTAATTCTTGCTTTCTACAGCTGCAGAAATTTAAACATATGATTCGGATATGATCTCCGCTACGACTAGGGAACAATCTCGCTCAAACTACCTTAAATACCAATGAGGAATGTCTTGAGCGCATCAAATTCTTCTCCCTCGTGATTAAAACGTGGGAATCGTCTTTAATTTCGCATCCCGAAATGAAAGAACTTCATTTGTGGATACCGAATTATTCCAATCGTTCACTCTTCGTCCCCTTTTGTTTTGGGTTTTCCTGATCGATTGAATTGTGACGCCACCCCTAACCCCTCAGGGCTTCATACGTTTCATTATCTTTGCGTCATCAGGAATCTGGATACGATGCCCCTCATTTGGCGCCGTCTTTCCTTTCGCCGCACGCTCTTTCCTTCGAGCGTATTCCTCCCCTCCCGCGAATCCTTCGAGTCGGACTTCACATTCTTGAAGATGCCCCTCTTTACCTAATGCCTTTTGCCTTCTCATTTCTCATTTCACCTCCCGGGTCTCTCCTCCCCTCCCCTCGAAAGTTTCCCTTGAACATTCATCCCTGACCCAGTGGCGATCACGAGCGAAGTGAGAGGAGTGCCTCCTTGCTTCTTGATGAATGGTCTTCAAGGAGGAGGAGCCGCACTGGGGTCGCTTCGTGACGTGGGCGTTTCTCATTTGAGAGGAGAGTTCTCATGAACAGGCCCAGGATGTGCTTGCAAAAGGTTCATGAATCCTGCTCCTGAATGAACCCTAATCGGCTAAAATAAGTCCCAAGTATTCATGAAAATATTGTGGCTGCTCTTAAAAGTAATTAAAAATAAAAGAAATTCATTTGAGTAAAAGACCTCTCTTTAGATTTATTACTCTTGAGTCAAGCTTTAAGACGTGATATACTTCTCAAAATGTTGTCGTTAAGTTTAGAAGTGTGCAACTGAATGAAGTTTTTATGCTATAAAAGGTTATGTTATGGAAAAGTTTTCTTTGCTCACTTAAAAGTTAAAGGAAACTGATGAAATAGTTAATTCAATACGAATTGAAAACATTGTAGTATCACTCGGATAAATTTACAGTGATGTAAACATGTCGTGCCGAGTTATAAATTTCTGGAAGAATATTAAGGGTCTTGTTAATCATGATTATCGACAGTTTCCAAGAGGTCTCACCCGAACCAGTTATGTATATTTAAAAGTAAAAGCAAATATATTCGGGATTAAAAGTTAACAGAGGTTTATGACTTCATTCTTGCGTTGTCACGTTACCCATACCTTAATCTTTGTTCATTTCGTTCTACACGATGATTCCTAATCCATTTTGTTTACGCTATCAAAATCCCGATGAGGATTTAAGTACTTATATATTTTTCATGCTGCGTCCATTAGCGGTAAAGAGAACACATCCGTCGTCAAAGTGAGGTTTAAATTTAAAAAAATAAATATGATTCTATATACTTTTACAATACCACGTAAGTAAATAAATATAAATTAATAAATTAAATAAATAATAAATACAAATACAGAATAAATTAATTAATAAATTAAAATGAAGTAAATAAATAACACTTTATGTTCGTGGCAATGTAAAAGTTTTGTGAATAAAATTTTTTAACTATGGAATACCACCAAATGACAAAAGACAGAGTTTTATTTAAAATTTAATAACCGCTTTGAACAGTTACGTTGCTATAATAGCGTATTAGCAGTTAATATTTCTGTTGCATGTTATTGTTTGGAAACTAATCTTGGGGTTGAACGTGCTTGGAATTACATTCGGAACTGAATTCTACTACGTAATAATATGCGACGTCTTCATCCGGAATTTAACTTTACGAGTGAATTTGAATTAATAGCGAAGCAGTGAACCGGGAATCAAGGTCGATTATTTACTGAACATGCAGTTTCGTGAAAAAATATTTTTTAGCAAACTTGATTACTCCCTTTCACGAGAATTTCCCGAATACACGACCAGGTATTCTATACATCGATGCATCACCAAAGGCGGGCTTTCTTTTTTTATATCGTCAGCTTAGCGCTCAAATTCCACCCCTATGCTTAAATCCACGTCTAGGCTTTCACGCGTATGTTTCCTCCAAATTGGGAAGTAGCGTCACATTCTAAGCCGTCGCACTAATGTAGTAAACCAAACTTTGCGTCTTCCACAGATTTATTATTATTAGTACAACCGGTTTCGGCAGTTTCGTCATCATCAGGTACATTGATGATGGCGTAACTGCCGAAACCGGTTGTACCAATAATTATAATATATCTGTGGAAGACACAAAGTTTGGTTTGCTACAATGTCGACCTTCCATCAAGTGAAAACTTAAATTGTTGAATCCATCATACTAACCTCACGACTGCGAAAGGACCGATTACGGGATGTAATGACTTAAATAAGGCCCTCTTCCGCACGGGTATTAAGAAATGAGACAATTTACTATAACTTCCTGGACATTTGGCTGATATTTTTTTTTCTAAATTCAGACCGTTTTCCAAATGCCAAAATTTAAAATAATCCTGCTTTTTCCAGGACGTTTGGATACCCTACGGTTGACGCAATCGTGGAGCGAGGCTCTTGAGTTCCTCGATGAGAAAATGCGGGAGTGACGCAGGCGAGAGGGGATCCTTACTTAAAGAGGGGTGATGAGACGACTAAAGAGTTGGAAGGAGCTTTCTGGGGGATGGAATTTGGGGGGGGGAATATAGAGGAGAGAGTGAGGGAAAGAGGCCGGAGCACACTGTCAGGAGACGAAATGGTTTCTGCCAGTCAGAGAGATAGAGAGGGACGGGAGGGAGGTCGAGAAAGATGGAAGGGGTCTGCGTGGGGGGGGGAGTGGTCACTCAGGGGTCTCCGCGCCCCCCCCTCCCCCGCGGATGTGTGGGAAGAAGGGTTGAGTGGAGGTGGTGCAGAAGCGGCGGTTCACGAGGGGTCTTTTACTCGCCCCGCGGTCAAAAAGGCGACGATTGACTCGGCGGTACTCGGCGCGGCTGAAGAGTTTTCCGTTCGCGCTCCTACGGCCAGCTTTGCGACAAGTTTCCCACGCCTACACCTTGTGGACGATCTGGGGGCGAGATCCGCGTTGGGGGAAGCATTGACGTCGGCCGGTTGCGGTGAAACTGTTCAAAACGATCGCTATTCATGGGGGATAATGATGTTGAAGTCCGGCAGCCCAAGTCTCAAGCTACAAAGCGTTCCACATTTGGCTGACAATATCTTTTGGCTAATCGTTTCCTGCGTAAATCTCCTTAAAACAGGAGGTGCTATGTTGGCGACAGCAGAAAGACAATCAATCTACATCTACATAATACCCTGCTAGGCACTTCAAGAGTGTTTGGCAGGGAGTGACTTATAACCAAAATGCACTACGGTGTAGACATTAACTTTCACTAACATGCACATCACTATGAGTAGGTTACAAATGCTACAGAAACTACTTAACTAATCTATACAGTGACTATGTATACGTGATACAAGAATCGTGCAGGGGACATTCAAAACATGGTTCTAGCACTACTTGGCAGATTTAGAAACCTGAATTAGGGTGCACATGAATTAATCAGCTACACTGCCTGTCAACTAGACTACTTCAATGTCTAAACGCAGCCATTATGGTCTTATATTGATCGCGGGAAAAATGACATTTCAAACCTGTCCGTTCTACTATCTATTTCCCTTGTTATATTCTCATGATCTGATCTACCGTAGTATGTTGGAGTTATTAAGATATTCTTCGTCGGAAAATAAATTTGTTTTAAATGTGCTTCAAATATTGACTCTAATTTTCAATCGAAAAATAATATCGTACGCTGCATTATACAAACTACTCATCTTGGAGTCTCCCAATATCCAGTATGATTCCCTAAGGTAACTTATTTATATTCAACGCAATAAAGATAGTGATTTCCCAATTTCAGTTTGCGTAGTAATAAAAGCATTGACAGCAGAATAACTCAAAATTTTGGTACCCTAATACTGCTGATTTGAAGCAACGTAGTTTTTGCTAAACTAAAAAGAATGATTTCTGCTGGAATTTAGATTTATTCCAATGCATTTTCTAAGCATACCCCTGTGAGTGGTTTAGTTTTACTTGCTAGCGAATAGAGTCGCCACCAGCGTCAGCTGCTAATTAGGAAAAGGGGATTAACAATGGGTATCACGACTATAATACTGGAATGTGTCCTGTATACGTCCTCAGCAGGAAGGACAAAACGTGGCAATGTTTAATACGCTGTTCAGAGCCTAGAAATTTAACTCATCGGCAATGCTAATCGCTGTGGTGACCTTCGATACACGCTCCCTAATAAAAGACCAAATTTCCTCGGAAGCGATCGAAACTCTCATAAGAGGAATGTATTTTTTAACCCTTTAAAAAAAACGGCCTCTTCTCACCGCGGGCGAATGAAATCTTTCCCCATTTCGCGACCACAAATCAGACGGTGGAGCTTAGGCGATACGACGAGCGCTCGCTCATTGCTGGTGAAAACGAGAGAACGATAAGATTTTATGGTCGCTGAATGGGAAAAACGTTTCCTGGAAAGGATTAACCATTTATTGAGACCTTTTGCCGAAAGATTTTTTTTATTCGACTACTAATCGCTTCCTCGAGGATGATATAAATTAAGCTTTAAAGGTTTTAAAATGCGCGAATCGGGCATAATGTGGTAAGGGCTTATTAAAACGTGAAGCTAGTGGGAAGGCTTCTAGCAACACCGATGTATTGTTAACGAAAGGTATACTTTTAGGTGCTCTTGTTGCATAAGGACTAAAGACGAAATGAGGATTTCATTTGTGGTATACAGGATATTCTTTTCTCTTCAATATATTGTATTTTGCGCTCTTAGATTGAGACAAAAAACCTTGAGGTTTTCCTAGCTGCTTTTTATTGGACAAACCGATATCGATGTTAGCACATCACCGTCAGAGTTCAGAAACTTTTCGAACTCTGATGATGATTGTGTTATATTTCGAAACCGGAAAGTCCTATTTAAAAAGTGTGTGGAACACAATCCTCTTATTTGTCACGATTCCACGAAGTGCTCTCGCCGACCATAACCTTAGAATTTTTCCGCTTTTTATAATAGTAAAATCGCGCCATTTCATAGAAATGTGTCATTTTTGTGGAAAGTTTATAGGAAATGACTAGACTTGAATTTAGCAACAAAAAGATGTAACTGACCCTGTCTGTACTGATTGACGTACTTTCGAAGCAACTGCGAAACTATTCGAACCTTATAATCTGGCGCGTTTTTCGATAAAAATGAAAATATTTTCGAAGTATTTCTGCCAGATACACAAACAGTTTATGGAAGCAATTTTTTATTCAGTTTAATATTTTTTGTATTAAATTTTAAAATAGAATTAACAAACTATGTTTACAAGATAAAACGTCATGCGTTGATAATAACAACACATTATCTCATGAAAATATTCTAATGGAGATTATATATTCATTAAAAATATTATCTTTCTTTCAAAATATGATCGCATGTCTAGCTAACCTGTTGGTATTAAGTTTTGGAATAAGATATAATGTTAGCCAGATAAATTATTTTACCCCTAGCTTTTTTGTAATTTTTATGTTTGTATTCGTTTTTACTGCTGTTACCTTTCAAAGTGGTGGGCACACGTTTTAGTCAATGGAGTGAGGAAAGCGTTAATTTAGACAGCGATAGACACGTTGGTATTCACACAAAAGACTCCAGTCACTAGGGAGTGATTCCAGAGCGATTAGCTAGTGCCGTTTGTGACTCCGCGGTGTCCTCATCTTGTTGATGAGCTAGTGAAACCGCCATTAACTCTGATCTTCAAGGCGCGGAAATCGAGAGGTCTTTGCGAATATTTTTCACGGCGACATTCATGGGCCAGGCGAAAGAGGCGAGGGCGTTCAGCTATATTCCACTCCTAATATTCGTAACCACAGCCCTGCGATAGTGATACAGTTCTACACCAGAGAGCTTCGCAGCACGTGTGCAGAAGCTGGTCAGCTTTTTCTATTTAAAGTACAGAGCACACCTAACACTCTTTATAATTCAACATCGCAATCCTAGAAAGCGGCGTGCAGTACGTAAAAGGATAGGAACCGCTTTGCTGTATTCTACGATTAAGACCCCTGGAATGTACTGGTTACGGCAGATGAATCGTCAAGTTAAAAATATTTTCAACCTTGCAGAAACCGCTCAATGATCACTCCCTATGTAAAACATCAAATGCGAGGGAATTCACTTGAGCAAATTGTCACTCCCTCCTAAAAAAATTACCTCCTCGTCGTGGTTCCCGAAAATGTGCGGTAATTTCACAGTATGGAAAAACTTTGAAAAATCCAAAGTTTTAAGTTCAAATTTATTTCTTTCAGAGTAAGGTTTTACGACTATCAACCAAATATTTGGAAATGGAAAACGAAAATATCAAACCACGCCAAATCTACCCTAACACGCTTTGCAAAAAACGGTGGAACATAGCAAATCCATTATACAGGCATTTACTGGGCCTGTAATATTGCATTTACTATCATCTACGAGAGTAAGAAAGCTTTTACAACCACCATCAGAGAATATACTTCGAGTGATACTTAACATTACACCTCACAAAACACCTCCAAACAAGACGTATATGTTTCGCACCATGTGGACTCAACATTGAAATCAATGCTAAATCCACTATCCATTGATTGGCTCAGGTCTCCTCCCGTACAGTCGTGGTTATGGAGACCATTTTTCCGGAAGAGGCCGAGAGAATGAATTCGGTACGGAGGAGGTTGAAAGAGTAGAAATGGAGCGAGGTTAAATCTAGAGGGATGCTGGAGGGGGAAGGGGAAAGAGGCAGCGTTGGGTGTGCGGGGAGACGGGTGACAGTGGTGAAGCTACTAAATCTTTTAGTATCCCCGCCACATGTAGGCAAAGGCACGCGCGTCCCCGGAATATGGATTCAACACGAGATGCTGAATTGATGTGCTTTGAAAAGAGCGTCAAGTATTCCGAACTCCCAGCGGAGTCACCTCGACGTCCTTATGAATTTTTTTCCTCGCCTATCTTCGTCGAATTCTCAACGCGGTGAATATAGACCGGAAAACGAAGCGAAGGCAAAACGAGTAGTAAAGACCGCAAAGAAGTTATTTACACGAGTTCACAAAGAGACAAGTTCTGGTCGCGTTTGGAGATACTGTTCGGTCATACTGCTGTGAACGTACAGATGGAATACTTGAGGAATTTCTGTTGCATTACGAAGAAAATGAGCACTGTACTCTGCGAACCAATGACCCATGTTAGGTCCACGACTGACCTCCAACTTCCTGCTCCAATCCATCTTATGGTGTTTTTGTCGCTAATGGCCGGTTGCAAGAACATTTAGTCATGGCATCAAAAGTTATGAGATAAATAAACTTATAGATCTCATAAAAATATTCGGGTTTCAGGAACACATCTGCTAGTTACATGACTTATATACCCGTCAGTAGCTTCGAATATTTACTCTAATCTTCTACCTCCGGATAAAATTTATGAAAGTTTTGCGTGTGAATAATTTCTAATGCACTTAATAATTAGTCATTAAGAGTAAATCAACTAGTCATTTATCTCAAAACAACTCTTTTATATAGCAATTAAGACTCCAAACAGTTGTGTACATTTCTCGGGCTCGCCACCGGACCCGGTGGCGAGCCCGAGAAATGTACACAAATGTTATTCGCCGGGAAAGTGTTAAATCATACACACCAAACAGTTCATTGCGCATCCGCCATCTTGGCTTCTTATGGAACTCTTAACAACATGCCATAAGTTTTGAAACCAATAAATTTATCGAATTTTTCTGCTACATTTATTGAATGGTTGCCATGGCTTATGGGTCCCATAACTTTACAGAATACATACGTGTCGTTCCTGCAACTGGCCATAAGCCTTTGTGGAATTTCTATGAACCCTTTACTAGCCGAATATGAGGTGGTTGGAGCGATTTATAGTATTTCTTTTCACATTATTCCAAACAATTTTTTGAAAATTGTAACAAGTGTTCTACATTTTCAATTATGATGCTGAAGTAGATCACACATTACTATTTTGTGGTAGAATGTTTTTAAGTGTGATTTAAAAAATATTGATTTTAATTTTTTATTGTAAATTGTATTTTTATAATATATGTAAATAAATATTTAGTATGAAATAAATTAGCATTGCTGTTCACGATTTTAGAATTTGTACACAGTCTAAAGAAATGGGGATTGGAGTAGCTGAGAAGAGTTTGCAGCAAGAAGTGTGGGGAAAGGGTTATAAATGACTGGGCATGAAAAATGTGGATTGGATATTCCTGTGATGGGCATATAAGAAAGGAGAATGCTTCGTTTGATTGGCCGTGATGAGAGATAGGGTGAGAATTGAAATACGAAGTAGCTATATGCCAGAGGAGCAAATGATGTGGGAGGAAGGGGTAGAGCGAGAAATTCGTGGGTGAACGTGGTGAAGGATAGACTAACTAGAGAAGAAAGAAGAAATATTTGGAATCCTAAGAACATTAAGTCGCATATGAAACAATCCATCAGAGTAAGTGACGTGAAAGAACAAATCCATGAGGGCGTTATGATGGTATTTATTGTATGATGGGAACGCAGAGTCTACTTTAGTGACGTATCACCGAGAATTAAACTTTTTTGACCGTGCCCACCCCGAAAGATGAGGTCTGATTGATATGAATGTAATTTGTATCTCACTCTGTTAATTTTATTACAGTTGATTTAGTACTTTAGGAATTGTAATGATAAATTGTTCCCTTTAACTTATTGCCATAGGGTAGGATTATGTAAATTGCTCCTGGAATTACAGAGGCTTTGCTGTGACTTTAGTTGAAAATTGTACATTGTTTAGTGTAGAGTTGCACAAAGTGTTTTGGTTCAGAGAGGATGTTCTAAGATTCATTTTAAAAGATTTATTTTCGGGTCCCTCGGAGTCGTCATTGACTTGACTTGGCAATGGATCCCATGAATAAATTCCACTGTGTCAGGTGAGATGTGTGGAACAGTATCATATATCTACATCTACATACTACCCTGCGAGCCGCCGCATGGGCGTGTGGCAGGGGGTGTTAGGTCACGAGCCGTGTAAAGATGTAGGGGATAAGGTTTTGGGCGGAGAAATGGTGGCGTGCATTATGAGAGTGTATTTAGAGGAGCTCAATTTTTATTGTGCGCGGAAAGAGCGAACGAGTTTTTGTACCTATTTGTTCGGCAGTCTATCTTTTTTTATCGCATCTGTCAGACCTAGAAATGTAGTGAGGCGTCATGATAATATTCTCTGTGTCGCTCTGAAACACTACAGTTCTGAATATCTCAAGCAGTCTGAGCCTAGCGTGCAGCCTCCAAGTCTCTATGGGCTCCCACATTAATCCCTCTAAGAAGTCGTGAAACACTACATGTTCGCTCGTAGCAGTTTTTCACGAAGCGTGCTGCTTTTCTTTGCTTTTTCTGTGCGCGGAAAGAACGAGTTTTTGTACCTATCTCCTCGGCAGTGTATCTCTCGTTTCATCGCATCTGTCAGACCGAGAGATGTAGTGAGGCGTCATAATATTCTGTCTCGCTCTAAAATACACCTGATCTGAATTTCTCAAGCAAACAAAGCCAAGTGTGTAGCCACCGAGTCTCAAAGGCCTCCCACCTTAATCCCTCCAAGAAGTCGTGAAACTCTACATGTTCGCTCGTAGCAGTTTTTAACGAAGCGTGCTGCTTTTCTTTGCATTTAATTAAATTTTTGGTCAAATCTTTTTGACCAGGGTCCCAAATGCTCGCGGCGTATTCGAGGTGTGGCCTAACCAAAGCGAAGTAGCATCTCTCCATTATTTTCATCCGAGGACCACCCTATTATACACTTAACAAAACCTAGTTTCTTTAATCCTGTACTGTATATGTTTTGTATGTGTGCTCCCCACGATATATCAGAAGTTAAGGTAATTCCAAGATATTTTACTGTATTTGAAGGTTTTATGTCAACTCCACCCACAGTATAGGTATGGAATTCGTGTGATGACTTTCGCAGAAAGTGAACCTCAGGTACATTTGCTGATATTCAATTCTAACCACACTCCTGACACCACGATTGAACGTTGTTAAGGTCAGATGACAGAACTTCTAAGTCCGCGTCTTCGCCTATTTCACGGTAGATAACTGTATCGTCTGCAAATAATCTTAACTTACTGCTAACTCGAGAACTTAGCTCATCGATATATATATGAATAAAAGAAGGCCAATCACGCTGCCTCGAGGAACACCGGATGTGCCTTCGACTATATCAGAGCTAAAACTATCAATAACTACTTTTTTATTTCGATCCCTGAGAAAGTTCCTTATCCAATTCACTATTTTTTATTAAGTCCGCATGAGTTCCATTTATGAGTTTTTTTGAGGCACCTTATCGAGTGCCTTCTTTAAATCAAGGAGTATCGCGTCGATCTGCTTATTCGATTCACCTGAGTTTAGGATATCATGAAGGAAGAGCGCAAGCTGTGTTTCGCAGGACCTGCCCTTACGGAAGCCATGCTGACTGCTGTGTAAGAGTTTACGATTATCCAGGAATGCCATAATATTGCTAACGACAATTTTTTCGTAGGTCTTGCTTAAAAGTGGTGTTAACGATATATGCCGATAATTTCCTGGGTCACTTCTATTTCCTTTTTTAAATATCGGTGTGAAGTTGGCTATTTTCCAGTCTTGAGGCACCTTGCCTTCGGACGAGCCTTCGGATAATGATTTGCTAAATATAATTTCTAAGAATGGTGCAATCAGTGGCGCTAACTCCTTGAGCACGCGTGTAGGTATATCTTCTGGACCTGGGGACTGTTACTTTTAATCGAACGCTGTTGTTTAGTTATTCTATCACGCTGAATTTTTATGTCCGCCATCGGCTCGTTCAAGTCAGGAATTTCTGAATTGTGTATTCTGCCATCCATGGTGATTACACTTACGAAGTAGAGGTATAATAAGTTGGCTTTATCGATGTTGTTGGTGGCCACTTTCCCGTTTGTGTTCAATAAAGACTACCGTCGAAGACTCGCCCTGGAGCCCTCATGCGCACGACCAGAATGACTTGGGGTTTTCATCTAGTAATTCTGCTAGTCTTGACGTTTCGTAGACTAGTGCGCATGATTTTCTTCGTTTTTGAGCGTTGTGCAATGTAAATTTCTCCCGCCGCACTTTCCATTGTTTTGTTATCTGACTCAATAGAATTTTTATATAGGTTGCTTAATTGCCTTTTTCTCCTGAGCTCTCGCCTTATTTCGTGGTTATACCAACGAGGATCTTTACCCTCCCGTTTGAATTTGTGTGGAATATATTCATCGATTCCTTTACGTAATTATTATTTTCAAGAATTATCTCCATAATACTTCGGTGCTCTCGTCCTTCATTATGACTACGAATTTCGTGAATTAAGCTTCTAACGTCTCTCCAAATTTTATGCAATCGCATTTTTCAAATAATCTGACTTTACGTATAGATTTTACAGTGGACTCTCCTGTTGTTTTCAATGTTGTCAAAATTACTTTATGATCACTTATGCCTTCGAGGATATCGACTTGTAGGGTGACCAACAGCTAAATGATCAAATATTTTATTACCCCTCGTATGTTCGTTTACTACTTGAGTAAGAGAGTGGTGTGAAAGTGTATTAAGGTTTCACTTATGTCACGCTTCCTTGAACAATTTCAACGCTATTGGTTTTCTAATTTATTGCCGGGAGGTTGAAATCTCCACCGATACTTGTAACTCTTTTGTTATCTCTCGAGGTAAATGATGACCATTGAGTTTCTAACTTGTACAAAACGTCTATTTTGGAATCTGGTGGTCTGTAAAATGAACATACATTTATATTAAATGAATCTCAAATGACAAACTAATGATTCTGATGAAATCTTTCGTTTTTCATTGAATGGGTGCCACGATTTAGCTGAAATACGTTATTGGGTGGAGTTCATTTGATAACAAGAAGTTAGTTTGTTACTTAATAATTTCGTCGGCCATTTATATTATAATAACTATAATAACGTCATGTTGTATAGAACTTACAAGGATGGAAATTCACATAAGTTAATAAAAGGTTTGATTTTTAACGATAGAATGTACTTATTAGAATAGTCAAAATGTGCCACAAACATGGTGTATAACTTATATATTCTCATATAGGGGTTTTGCAATAGCTATATTTTTACCAGGTGTATCATAAAATGAAAATGGTTACCTATTTCAACCCGCTTGCAAATTGATCCAAAACTGCGATCATTATCTTAAGACTTAAACTACATTTCATCAATGCAATATCTATATAAAATCTGAGTGCGATTATGATTAAGATGTATGTACTTACATAATGTAATCTCTCCCCTCTCCTACCCATTTCCTTCACGTAAACGTGGCTATCCACTCAATGCTAACCTGCTCTGTCCTTCCTTCTAACTTCCTTTCTTCCGTCCTTTATCCCTCCAACCTTTTGTCCTTCCTTCCTTTCAATCCGTCGGAACTTGCCCTTTTCCCTCTCCTTGCTCCATATTTCCATCTCTCTATCTCTCTCTATTCGCAGTACGAAGCAGTTAAGAAGCTTACCGCGGACGCCAAATACGGTGAGTCGATGCCCAACACGCACTCGCATCTTTATGTTTTTTTTCTTTTGGAGTCTCGCATTCAGAACGGGCGCGCGCTTCTTATTCATTCGCGAGCAGTCCAATTCGTAATGCGATCCCCCGATTCTCATACCTCCGTTTTTATACACTCGCGCGTCAAATCCTCCGCCTTAAAGGCGTGGCGGTGCGTGGTCTACTTCTTCGGTGACGGGGACGCCGTACAAAGGCGTGTACTCTTTCAGAAACGTGCCGGGGTTGAGTTTCCTGGTGGGAGCGGGAGATTGCATCCGCGGCAAATGGTGGCTGCGACGAAGTTCACATATCATTGCATTACGGCCATGTTTGCATCCCGTGAAAGGATGCACCTTACTTTTTTTAAATTTCATTGCAAATACATAGTTGCTATGGAGAGTCATGAAGTATTGTAGTGAATTCTTCTCGGGTTCCCGTCCGGGTTCGGTGATCCATCTTCACCTCCGCCGACGTTTCAACGAAAGACATTTTCGTCGTCATCGGAGTCGTTGGTGCCGGATGTCGAGGTGGCGCGTAATCCGGTCAGGCCGGTTGAGATTGGTGGAGACATTTTGACTTTTCCCGCCAATTTCATGATTGGGTTTCAAGTCCTGATTAATTTCCTTGCTTTCTCTACGCGTAAAATACTTATAATTAAAAATCGTTATTTGAAATCCCAGGATATTTGACTAATAGTTATGTACATGTTTATAAAGCTGGTGTCATTGCTGTTCCAACGGTATAACTCAAATCTCTATCGCATCATTATTTTCGGTATCAGCCGAGGTTTAAAATTTTTACAACAGCTCGTGTAAAACTAAACGGAAACATTTTTTTTTCATTTGGTAGGTTAGAAACATGTTTGGCTAACTTACATCAAAATCTCTTATCTCTGCAATGAATAATAAGAGAATGGCGATAACATTAGTCGGGTTTTGAGCGCCGGAAACAGGGCTTTTTTCAAAAGAAATATCGTAAAAGTATAAGGATAAAGAAATAAGGATAGGAAAATTTTAATACATGCATCTGTAAACGTAGAAATGATTATTCTACCGTATGCATTTTATTATCGTTAAAATCGGTTGATCCTACTTGAAGATACAAGTCTAAAACTCTGACGTCCTAAACTCAACGAACTCGACTTTTTTAATGGACATTAGGGGAAATCCTTCGTCCCTGTTGAAGTTGTTGGTGGACAGACGGACTTCTCTTTCCTCTTTGGTGAGTCAATCCCAGTAACTGTTGGAATGGTAGAGCAGTTCCGTCTCTCCCCCCTGGATTGCATAGTCGAGATTGATTGCGTGTTCTGCAGGTGCCGAGTTCGAGGGTTGACACAGCCGGAGGTGCCGCCCATGTTCCAGTTTCGATAGTTCCTCCTGTTTCGCCCTTATCACACTCGGAAAGAAGAATATACTTTAATTATTCGCCGGGAGAACATAATATCCTACATAAAGTATTGATTTCTTATGGAATCAAAAATCTGATAGCGATGAAGGATGAGTTTTCATTTTCAGCTACAGACGCTTGTTTGAAGTGAATCACACCTCTGAAATTCCGCCACATTTGCGTCACTGCGTAATATCCCCCTTTTTCATTTTGACGCGAATAGTAGTTTAAGTCTTGTGCTATGTATCAACTCGAAATTTTTATAGTTTTTTTTATAGATGACTTCTCATTGCTCTCTTGTATGTATAAGCATGCAATGTAAGTAAATTACTAGCTATGAGCTTTTGGTAACTTAAAGTAATTCATAGGTACAAACCGTAATCATCACATGAGAGCAATTTAATCAGATAACAAATAATTTCCACAAAATGATAATCAGCGTACGCAGTTAATCGGTTGAGTCAATCGGTTTTATATCCTAATCCTTGACCAATGGACCATGGATGTCTAGCACTATTGTTTTTTGGGTCCTTAAATTTGTGCTAGATAGTGATGGGATCCGGCGAGGAGATACCTATTGGTAAATGTTGGCTTTCTATTCACCGAGTGCCCCCAAGGTTTCATCTTCTCTGCTGGTAATAAGGACATTGACTGGGTGGCGATCGTCGGGAAACCGGGAAAACCTTGAATTGTCAGGGAATTTTGAATTTCTGGAAAAGTCAGGGGATTCTTGTTACAGTTTGGGAGAAACTGGGATAGGAAATCCTCGTTATTTTTCTACCATTTCGTTTATCGGCCAGTCTTTCTGGCCCCTTATTTCACCAACTAAAACTTATGTCCGTCGCTGACGTGTATGGAATAAGCCCCATCAATTCGTGGAACATCCTGTTGTGAATCTTAGTTATTTAGTTGTGAATCAGACGTACAGTGTATCCCTTTTGTGTGAAAATTCATGATCACAATGTATTACGCTCATCGCAAGGAACCCGAGGCTATGTTGTTCGGAAAATTTTACTTCGCGTTTTGTTTTTAAATTCCGAGACTCGGTCGAAAGGTAGCTGGTGCACACTAGCTCGTTGTAAATGAATGCTTGCAGTTCTTAAAATACGAGACGATGATTATTAAAGTGGTGATACAAGTACGCTCTCACGTGTAAATTAAATCTTACGCAAGATCATGTTCAAGTCCCATACATTCATTAGACAGTAAGTTGAGCCATCCTCCCCTCCCAACCTTTCACGATGGACGTAATCATTGAGCTTATCATCTTAGCTCCCTCTCGAAGCAATTTAGTCAGGACACAAACCACTTCAAATATGATATTCCTGAATACGATGCTGCCGTTGCTAATTGCCTCCTGAATGAGCGTTTTGAGAGTAATTTGCGACCACAGAATTTTTGCCAGTATCACTAATTTCGCTAATTTTCTATTTAACTACTTTAATATTTAACTCCAGAAAGTTAGAAACATTAACCTGAGTAATGAAGCAATTGCCTGTAAACTTCATATTTCCGAGTTTTTAACATTACGAAACAATTTTGCAGTAAAAATATTAAGTGGAAACCGCCACCCCTGAATGACGCCCATGTGTTGGGCATAACGTCCAAGAATTATTTACTCTTGAAAAATTTCTCTCTCTCTGAATATAATATCTCCATTGCGTAACTATCGGTTGGGATTGAACTTTCTAAGAACTTCGCGGATTGCGCGAAATATTTTGGTACAGCCATTGTCGCTTAAGGGTCACTCTGTTTGTATGTTCTCTTTGACAGTGGCACAGGAATAGTAGATGCCATAACTCTCATTGTTGCACGCTCATTGGACAGCCTACGGGGTAGGTACATAAATATTTAATTTGGAAAGAATAGAACTTGAAAGAGAAAAGAAGAGATAGAAGATAAAAGAAAAAAAATGAAGTCATCCCAAGAAAGCGAGTAAATAACTATCCGCATAATCGATTTGGGAAATTTCAATTACAATAAGGATTTCATAACCAAACGGTATTCCAGATGACGAAAAAACGTCAAGGTCTCAATAACTTGAAACGTTAGTGGAAATGTGTCTGAAATGAAGTATTTATAAAAAACGAAACGAACTGCAGGGGTAAACACCAAGGATGAACTTTCCGCATTACTTAGTTGTTGTCGACTGCAAGAAATATTGGGGCGAGCTAACTCCCCCTTTAATTCTATCCCAAACTTAAGCAAACACTCGGACTCAATCTCCTCTCCGGCTCCGGGGAGACCCTTGTTCCGTTCCATTCGTTTGTTGCTTTGCCACGCGGGGGCGTGACTCGGCTACGTTGTCGCATCGCCGTCGACTTCGCGAGTTAAAATTTCTTCGAATCCTAGGTGATGAGATTTTTTGTGCAGGGCTGTACTATACGATGTAGACGCCCGTGATCCGTCCAATTGAATGTGAGCGCGCGTTGCAGACGAAAGCGACCGAGAGGGTGCGGTAGCGGCCCTGTCGTTCGTGATCCGCGGCTCGGTGCGGCACGGCGTGCTGGCTGGCGGGGAGCGGGGCGAGGGCGAGGAGGCCATGGTGCTGGAGCTGACTCAGCTGGGGCTGCCCAGGGAGCTCGCCAAGGCAATCGCCAAAGCGGCCGCCGGTGGCGCCAACCAGCTCCGCAAGCACTTCCGGGACAGCAGCCTGCGACGTGAGTCTACTTTTCTGCCTATACCATTGACATAAGATCTGGTGCTTTCTGGGCATTATGTGAAAGCCTGGACTGAGGGGCCCATTGCTCCGTGGCAATTAGATCCCTCGCAAAAGTTCCTGGCGCAGACCTGTACGGTAAGGAGGGAAAGTAGACGTGAAGGGGATCCAAAATACTTTACGAATAAGTCACGAGTTACCCTCCAGGGTTTAGAGCTAGTGATTTAAATTGTTCGTCCCTTTGATTCCATCAGGAGCCGTATCTTTCTGTCTCTTTGTGAGATGAGTCGAAATGAGACGGCAGGTAGTGATGAGTCATTCCTCCAATGAAAGGGATTGTGTGGCACCAGGTATATTGGTTTTCTGTTTGACCATTTAAGCTAAACGACCTTTCTCCCCCATTTCATTGAACTTTTAAAGTGCCATGAACATGGTCTCACAATCATACACTGTGTAGCACGAGGAATTTTTGGGAAAGCTAATTCTGTCTATTTGGTAACTTTGCTAAAATTTCTTCTTCATCTTCAAAACTTCATTTTTATTTAGCTAACATTCTGAGACTATATTATAGAATTGCATACTTACAAATTAAAGCCCCCTCTGAGGTTTAGGCCTTAGGCAGCTGCCTAGTTCATGTTGAAAGAAGTTTGCCCCTGGCTATGAAGATAAGATTTTTTGGCATCAGGTCAAGGACTCTTATGTCCTCAGGCATTTCAATGACCAACTCTTCATCATCTTCAGGGCATGGTAGTGAGAGCTCTTAGCTATTATGAATCTACATATATCCTTTCAACTACATTCCTTCAAGAGTTAGAAACTCCAATTTCCAGCGGTGTTTCTAAACCTCAAAGGAATTATGGATAAGTTTATTTGTTGGTTCAGTTTTATTGACATGAGGAAAATCAATTTATTCTTCTTCAGTCCTTGAGCAAAATAAGAGCCTTTGGAAATGTATATACAAGAAAAGAACATTGGCATATATAGCATTATAAAGCCCTTGTATATGATCAAATAAGTTTTTGGCTTGGGTAAAACTTTTTATGTCTTTAAAATCATTATGAACATTTAAATGTTAAAAAATGCAAGGGTTTATTAAGTTTGTACCCTTATTCTTATTGTCATTATGCTTTTTCATGCAGTATATTTTGTTATACTTGAGTTTTTTCCTATGGCAAATACATTTTAGTTAAGAGTAAGTAAAATCTCGAGAAGTTATTTCAATGTGAAGTATTGCATAAATTGCAAATGCTGTCATGAAAGTATTCCAGCAGTACAATTTTCTGCCCAAAGCTGCTTCTCAAATCTTTCATTTTACTTTTCTGTGTTTGATAACTTTTGCTGATCTGCCATACCTAAGGCTACTTTATTGTTCAATTTTCTTGCATATAAGAGCCTTCAGTTAGTATGCATTTCATGATGAATGTGATGGCCATTTAGGGTAAATTAGTATAGAGCTACTAGTCAATAGTTAGAGTATCTCATAAATTATCTTGCTTCTTTCTTCTTTTCTCTATAGTCAATCACCTGGAGTCAGCTGAGTGGGGTCCAACAGAGCAACCTGGTGACATGAGCTCAGATGTGAGTGGCCATAGGCTCAAACTAAAAGTCAAAGGGCCAATCACTTGGGATGGACCAACTGACGTTGTCACAAGCCATGAAATTATACTGACACCCATCATCGTTCCTACTCTAATTCAAGGTATGATTGGAAATATGCTGACTTCACTTTGATCGCTCATTTGACCTATACTAAGATTTCTGGTAAAACATATTCTCAGCCTGATGATGGATGTGCTCTCTAACTTGATGACATTTGCATCAGCTAACCAACAGTCAGGTGTACTTAGCAAAGCCCAAGAATGCAGTAGACACTGCCACAAACTAGCAAATGCTTAAAGTTAATCATGTCATAGTGTGGATAATGAACAAGAAAACGTTGTTTGATTCCACCAATTTTGGTTAACCAAAAATTGGTGGGCACCAAAAATTCATAATAAAAAATTAAGCTTTCTTTTCATTATTCATAGTGAACTTCCGTAAAGTTGAGCCTGAAACCATTTGGATCATGTTGTAGTGTATGTCTTATTAAATTGCAGCTCTATTTAATATATCCTGTCGGAAGGTACACTTTTTGTCATTTAAGTATAATTGGTGGGTTCTGAGAAAAGACTAATTCATGATGTCTATCATCTTTCTTAATTAATTATGTTTATCAATGTCATTTGATGCCAAATTACAAACTGGAGTATTTGAAATGTTATGGAATAATAATCCTCCTGGTTTGATTAACTTGTGGAGTCTGCTGACTCCTGAGGTAATTTCCACCATTAAGGATTGGGGAGTTGGTTTTTGTGGGAAGGCTATTGTGGGATGAAGGAACTGTGGGGAGAAACCGGGCATCAGCATTAGACTGCTCTGAACCAAAGGGGCAAAGTTGATCATGATTGTAATCTGATGGACTGAGTACTTTTCTTGAAGGGCTCTCCACATTACACCCATGTAAACATTGTATTTTTACTGAAAAATCTCCACTTGGGATGTGTAACAATACCCTCAGGATGAAAAACCATTATTCAAGCCACCACACCAACCATATCTCCATATATTTCCTTGAAAGTTAAATTAGCATTTGTTCTGTGCAATCAATTTTGTTACGCTTTAGGATGTTCAAATTTTATGTGCACTGAGAATTTTTTTGCTGTCAATCTCTTTTCTGAAGCCACTTTGGTTTTGATTGTCCATGCTTAGTAGTCCCCAGCTTTTCAGAAATAATCCATATTCTTATCCTTTCAACCAACTATCACAATTAATGTTTGACTGTTGAAAACTAAGTATGCATTATGTATTCTGAAATTTTCTCAATTTTGAAGAAGTCATGTTGTACTGCGGCGTGAATAAGGATCAAAATGAGGAAAGAACATGTGATTATTTTTAATCTCACAGAATACTTTTATTCCTACTCGCAACTTATTTGTATGGACCTTATTCACTGTAGGATCTAAGAGATAAAACTCTGGAACATATTGTAGCTACAAGATAATTAACCAATTATCTTGTAACTATATTATGCATTTATGCAATATTAATTTTGATAATTTATCAGTTGAGTTCGGATTTAAAGGAAGACTGTATGGTAGGTATCTACTAGGTTCTTACAGCTGCAGGTGGATATCTTGTTGTGCGATTTATTACTTCATTTCAAAATATGCACCTCAGTTTTTCAACCAGTCATTAAAGCTCACTCACATTGCTCCTCTTCCTCCCAGTACTCAACATCCTCCCCTCTATCACGGCCTTCATTACCCCTTCCCCTCTCAATACTTGTTATAAACACCTTCTCTGCCTCCTAATCTCCTCCAGAAGTTCCCCTCCCTCCCGCCATCCTCCTCAACAATTACTCCCTCAAAATAAATTGTGTTTACATGCTCCGCTGAGGGTAAAACTTACAAAGTGTGTTAATTCCTGAACATGGAAAAGGCTGATACTATTGAATTTGTAAATTTAATGTTTTTATTGAAGCAAATGATATGTGTTTAACTGAAAAATGTTAAATTTGGAGTTTTGACTGAATTTTATGTAAATAGTAAAATTGTATCACTTGTCTAACACAATTAGTGACTCCTTATGGTTTTGACATGGAAGGATTGGTTGTTCATGTTTTGTAGTAAATATCTATGTAAGAAGTCTTCTAGAGTGTCTTTCCTTGAGCTGGCTAGCTTGAATGGTGGGTTAGCAAGGTATCACTTTCTATCAGAAGAAACTTGATCCATCCAACATATCATAATGGTCTTTTATAATGAGGTAAACAGTTTGAAGCTGATTTTCAACTGCATACTTTTTGCCAACTTTGAGCTCAGTGTGGTAAATGCTTCGTAATGCTCAATATTAATACATTGCATGTAGTTATCTTCAATCTCTTTGAAGTCTATGTCTTCAGCATTATTTCTATAGTTGTTAATTATGCTTTCTTTCCACAGATCTGAAGCGTGCTCTGAGCAGAATGGAAGAAATGTGATTTCAGACTGTTTAATGCTACGTTGAACTCGTAATTTAAGGTGAAGTAAGTCTGAAGTGAGCTTTTGATATAAAATATCTTGTACCATTTTGCATTCCAAATCATGAAATTGTATATATGTTAATTGTGAATCATTAAACATTAAATGTAAATTGTTACATGTTTTTCATTGAATTTGTCAGATCATTATGATGAAATCATAGAACACCACTCAGCTTTAATGAAAAACACCTTAGGGAAGAACTTCCATTTAGTGTTTTTCATGAAATTTGTCAGATCATTTGAATGAAATCATAGAACACCAGTGGTGGTGTTCTTTTGTCATGTTTTTTTCCAGTATTATTTTGTCATATTTTTTCCAATATTGGGATATGTATGTCGGTTAAGGATCTGTATCAGAAAGCATCTGGTACAGTATTTTAATATAATTTTATAGTATAAATTACATGCTTGTGGGTATGAATTGAAGATGAACCTTCAATGACTGTGATTTCACTGTAAAAAAATCACATGACTTTCATTTGAACATATGTTCTGGTTTTTAATGTGGCGGGCTAGCCATTTAAATCAACCAGCCATCTTAGTCATGGGTGAATTTTCAGTGGGGATTTATTATGTTTTTATCTTGCTAGTACAACACTGGCCAAGTCACAGATGGCTGTTTCATTCTACAGCTGCATTGCTAATGTTCATTACTGATGTCATGTAGGTGCCATCTTGATGCCAGGTGCTTACTAGCTAAAACAATCTAGTGCACGTTTAGTTTTGTGATAAACTTGATAAAACAAGCTACGAAGAATCAGGGAGCTGCAGAACCTTTTTATATTTTCCTCTTCCTGCCATCACACTCCTGTCTGGGGGTTTTCATTAATTACTGTGGTCTTGTATTTAATAGGCAGCAGTCATCATATGAATATAACTGCTTAATGAATGTTTTTTTCTGTTGTTGGCTGAAATAAAAAAAACTAGGCACAGAGACATATTATAATAACCATAGAAAAAAATGTTGGAAACTATGTATGAATGTCATTTTTAGTTTGATAAATTTCCTAACAATTTGGTATGCCCTAACAAAAGTAGTGTGCATCTACTCAGCTTAAGTTCAATAAAAAAACTTGTGTGCATATTTACTGATGCTAATGTCCCATTACATCAACAGTACAAAGTGATTCATGGACCGATAATGACAAAAGAAAGTAATGGGTCGGTAAAGATCAATCCTTGAATCTGGGAAATAATAATGTGTGTGAATCTAATGCCCTGTGATAGAAGAGCAGCAGTGACCTCTGGTGAAGCAACATTGCACCAAGTAAGAATTTGTATATTATTCGGAACTTAATTTAACAAAATTTAGCCATATTTTTCACTAAATGTTTATTTATTAAAAATGCTTTCCAATCAAAAATATTGTATTTTAGGAAGACATTATTTTACAAAATATTTCATATTTTAATTAATTTACTGTTTCGTTAAAATTTCTGAAGTCCTACGGTGTTAAATGATAGCTAAAGGCAAGAAATCTCTTGAGACTCAAATCGTCATATTGGTCCTTTGCAGCCAATTCTGCTGCTCTGAGGCAGTATGCATAGCAAGTAGCACTTAGAAGACTTTACTTAAATGTCCATAGCACATGTCTTTCATATGGTAGCAATTTGTCCTTCAAGATATAAGTCATCTTATGTACATAGAGTCGTTTTAAAAAAATAGTTCGTTTGCATGAGCACTTGGGTGTTTGTTAACACTTCTTGTAGTCACTCAGCATGGCAGAGTTTGGATCACTGCTAAGTTTAATCTATACACTTCACTCTATAAAAGTCTTTCATTGTGTTTGCACATCCTTTTTATGCTCACTAGGAATGTACATACCAGCTGTAACTTCATTTGTCAACACATTATATAACTTCATTAGTCAACACATTATTGTCCGTAGCTTTTTTACTCAGCACTCTTTACTATATGTTATGTTTTTCATTGTTAAAGTCACTGTAAAGCACATTTCTTTTCAGGTTCCATTAGTTTTTGACTACTTTTTCTTCGATGCTTTGGTTTCACTCTTTTAGCCTCACAAAGAACTCCACTCCTGCTTTTGCTCTTGAATACCACAGCACAACTAGGAATTATTTTTGCTGCTTTCAGTGATGGAATTAAATGAATTAAGTCTCCTGCAATTTCTTTGGAGTCACTAGAAGTTATTCTACTTCTAGAAATAAAGCGTGAGTTCTCGTGACATTTGTTGATCACCCTGGAAGAAGAAAGATTTTTTAATTAAAATTCTGCTACAGTTTTTCGAGCTTAATTTGTATCCCATTAAATAGTTCTAATCCTGTGGCTAAGTTTATTCCAATAGAAGTTCATGTTTTTAAGATGGATGTTTATGATTCAGGATATACAATGAAAAGAGGAAAATGGCTTGAGATAAAATATATTTGAGGTAAAATATCCAATACGTCTGCAGTTCCTGAATATTATTTGCCTTTCTACTGATTTACCTTGGTCTAGAAAAAGTTACAGGTGAGCCAAGCAATGGACCAAATGGGCTTACCATACCTCTTTCAGAATTAATTGCTTAACTCCAATGTTCATAACATACATGTGCATTTTAGTGAAATGAAGAGATTAAGTTTTGAGGCTTGTAGTTTAGGTTTCTCGAAATCTGAACTCATTTATTCTGGCTAAGATAATATTTCTTTTTATGAAAAGAAGTATATAATGTATCATTTTTAGGAGAATTTGATTATTCCATATTTTTTGTAGACATGTTTTCGGTCTTGGTTAAGAAATAATTTCTCATTGGCCAATGATTTGCAAATTTATTTTTGCTTCATCTGGGATACTATTATTTCGCAAAATTTAAAAGGAATTCGTGGTTCAAATTTGGTTCAATAATCCATTAAAAATGGTACCTTATGACATTTATATGAGAATATTTATTGACAGTGAGTGTGTTTTTTGTGTACATCCTTTTTTATTTGATGTGATGGTGTTCAGTTATTCATGTGGTTACTAATTAAAATACCCAAAAGAAATGTAAATGTTCTAATTTAATGGACACACCCAATTTAAATGAATACTCTAAGCTGAATCTCAGTTTCATTTTTCATGAAATGTCATATTATGTACAAATTTCTAATTTTTGAAAATGTGGCAAATTTTTTATCCCTGATAAAGCAAGATGAAGAAATTGAAAACATTGGAAGGTGGGATAATAATATCCATTATCTCTTAACCAAGATATATATTGTCCATAAAAAATTAAATCATTTATTTATAAGAATAGGTTGAGACATTTGATAAAAATAAGTCATGTTAATGTGCTCCCTGGGTTACCACTTATCCTGCTTAGTGATGATTAAACTCACCCCATTTGAGGCAAGATCATCTTCCCAGCTGAGCTTCTTAACTCTCCTTGGTATAGAGCCCCTAGGCCACCCAATCGGCCTAGAGCCATCAATGGATCCAGAAGAAACTGTTGTAGACCGAGGACCTAGGGGTGGGGGATGCCCATGAGGCGATGGAGGTGGTGGTGCTGGAGCCACCCTCTTGACAGAAGGTGCATGGTTGCCTTGGTCATGACTCAGTCGGTTGCCATTTGCTGCAAAGGAGAATTTAGGCTTGTGTTACATTACGATGCTCATATCCAAGATAATATACTCATCATGCGAAACCTTAGTCTGTAAGTAATCTGATTGGAGAGAACCTATGAAAGAGTATCAGTACTTGCTTTGTGGAATCAAAAGACATCCATTGTTTTTACAGAAAAGCTTAGGTAAAATTTTCTTATTTTAATTGACCACCAATCAAGGTTTCTGCTCAGCATACCATCATTAGGGTGGCATTATAATCTGAAAACTTGGTCAGTGGTCATTAAAAGTGTGGAGAATTCATGTTTGTCTGTCTGGAAGGTTGTCTAAGAAAATGTTATTCAGTCATCGATAAAAATTTTTGGCCAGAGGCAATGGAATGTGGCAATATATTTAAGGCTCTGAATCCTAGGTATGTTGTTCAAAATTATATTTTGCATAGCGTAAAATCACTATTGAGATTGCTTAACTACAGCACTTGCTCATATTAATTCAACCATTATTGAGCACAACTATTTTTAATCTGAGTCCATCAAATTTAATGAAAGACAGGCCGATGCAAAACTCTGCCAGTTCAAATTGGAAGAGATAGGGAAAATATGAAATGAGAGACTCTCATCTCTTAGTACGAATCACTCAATGATATTTCTCAAGTACTCTCATCATAACAAAGAGTACTACAACGGACTATATCATTTGAAATTTCCGTAGTAAGTTCAAAAATTTTTTAAGACAATGTGCAGACAAGGCTTTCTTAGATTTCATTTATGTCAATCCGCCAATGGCCATGTACTTCATCAGGAAATATGCTTTGAATGCAGTTTTGAGTATGGAAAGGGTTGTCAAATCAGCAGTCATTAGTGGTATCCCCATCTGTGCTCTTCAAGATAATACACCTAACAAAGTGGTGAATCGAGGAAATTATGTTTTACTTGAACAGAGAAAGACAATGTCAATATTTTCATTCTTTTTCTTTACTCTTCATTGTTAGATTGAGTAATTTTAAGTTGTTTTGGTCTATTGATAGGACTTCTTTTTAACTTCCATCATTGTACTGATTTAAATGTTATTAATATCCTGCTAAGGATTTTATGAAGGTTCATGGTACTCCATGTGGCCTGAGCACTTAGTAGAACAAAAAATTTTCCCCATTGCTCATGCAAAATTAGTGCTCATAACCATAGAGTAACTTACTGTATGTTAATACATATTTTTCAATGGCATACAGTGGCATCTTTTTTTGTGGAATGGTTATAATCTATGGAACAAATATGTATTATTATATATAAAAGCGTATCAGGCTCAACTTTGTGGAAGTGATATATATCCATTTCAAAATGAAAAACAATTGTAACTTTCCATGCAGAATTTTTAATCTTTGCCGACCATGGTTTCAGCACCTAGCACCTTGATAATGGCACTAGGTGCTGAAACCATGGTCGGCAAAGATTAAAAATTCTGTGTGGAAAGTTACAATTGTTTTTCATTTTGAAATGGATATGTATTATTACTTAGCAACGTTTTGAATCTTCCGTTAAGGGTGGATGAATATGCTACTCTTTGTTGGTTTTTAATTCTTTTTTTGGTAATTTAATTGGTCTTCATAATAAAAATTTATGATAATAATAAAAAACATCCACAACCGGTTGATCCTAAATGCAAAACTACCTATATATTTTTTGCACCATCATATTTTGAAAGACGTGAATTTTTTACATGTTACATATTTGCTTAAATGCTCACCTAATCCTCTTTGTCTTTGAAAAGAATTTCCTCTTTGGTATTTCATTTGTTTTTGAAACCTCCTGATTCCCTGATCCACCTCTTAAAATTTGGCTGTGTATGTATACTTAATGCCTCTAATTTTAGTTGTGGACTTCTCAAAATGAAATAACCACGAATTTCTTTTCCAAATTTGGGTAATTTTTTCAGTCATAATACCTCCTCATTTCACCCACCTTTCTTTTTCTCTGTGTCTTTTCCACGATCTATGTCATTCCGTCTTTCACCAGTTACTTTCTCTGCATCCTTTCCATGATGTCGAGAAAGGACTGTTCCCTTTTTCCATTTTCTGTAAGAGAGATGCTTAAATTAAAGACTGATAGTTTACTGTGGGAAAGCAGCAATATTAGAGATGACAACACAGTAGTCTCAAAGTTTTCTCGAGTTTCCATCCAGGTGAGAGGGTCCATTTTCCAAAGTACCTGTTGGTGAGAGCTAAGGACCCAGTTTGCCTGAAGTCTTCAGGTCTGTTCCAGGTTCCCTGAAAATGCGGAGATGTTTATACATGGGAAAGACTGGCTGTGCCATTGTGGCCAGAATCAAGGATCATGAGTGACATTTGCTGCTGGATCAACCTGAGAAATCTGCCATCACTGAGCATTTCATCGTGATGGACCATGTACGCAGTTTGACCAGACCAAATTGATAGCTTGCTCCCTGGGATACTGGGACCATATCGTCAAGGAGGGAATCAAAATTAGTATGCAGAAGAATATTGTGAATCATGACTTGGGATAAAACTAGGGATGATTTGATCGGATCTGCAGATCTTTACATTAGATGAGATACTGATATGGGATCCAAGTACTACAGTAAATCAGATATGCATCAGAGAGTTTTAAGCGATTGAAGTGCCGGCTGTCGTCGGCTATCAGTGGCTTTCTGCCGAACAATTAGAATGCTGTTGATGTACTACGTTCGACAACCGGCTTTTGCTTAATGTAAATCAAAATCACCCTTTATTATCCAACTTATTATATTCAAGAATTAAATCTCAAGATGTGGTATAACAACAGCCATCGCAGAAATGCTGAGTTAATGCTGACCAACTTTCATGTACATATATCGTTTTGTGTATGCTTCCACTTCAACGTTATCGCAGGAGGTTCAAATTAGATATCTAACACTTTTTCGAAACCAAAGAGGGATGATGTGCCAACTTCATGCAGCCTCACTAGGATACGAAGCTATCATTGTTTTCTATATTTATCATAAAACCTCAGTAATACTTCTAGACCCATAACAAGAAAATTAAAAATGAGACATGGAACCAAAACCTACCCATCAACAATTATGTGACCTCACATCTGACCTGCCCCATTGGATAAATTCCCTAGTCATGGCACAAGGACGATGCCCTATTTGAGTACTGACATGCCAGCTACCATGGTCCCTCTCACTCGGACAGAAACCCAAGAGAAGTTGATATGCCAGGAAAGCACCAGATCCTACTACACCACAGTGGTATTGGTATTTATGTGTTACATCCATGGTAAGCAGGTGAACAAGGATTTACAAAAAGGATTACTTTCATGAATTCCTTCATAAGCTGGTCAAAGGTTTGTATTTTGCATTGAAAAGTATTCATATGCATGTTCAGCAAAATTTCAAGTATAATCCTCATAGCATGGCTAGTCCTTCAATAGCAAAAGTTCCATTTTTTCAATGCAGAAATAGTTCCCTTCTGAAGGTGAATATGTACATATTTTCAAAGAGAAGAGGTCTATACTGAAGGCCATTAAATTGTGCGGCATTACATTGTTTCATTTTGTGAATGAGAAAGCAAGTAAATTCGATTTATTAATATTTATAGTCCATAATTATTGTTAACGCAAAGTGAATGCATTCAAATTTATGTTGGTATTTCATTAACTGGATCAGCACAATTTTCTATTGATAGTGAGTCTAGGTGACTCACAAATATTTATCATTATTTACAACGTTCATACTTTTCTCCACAAAGATCACCAAAGGAAAATATGTAAATGCCTAGGGATATTTTTTCATGATTTATTTTGAATAATGATCATAACTCATCAGTTGTGATAAAATTGCCAAAGCAGACCGTTTCTCCATGCTACTGGCTATTCCAATATGCTTCACTGCTTGCTAATTAGTATGTATCAACAAGATCTGTGTAAATATTTACAGGCTGTGTAAGTGAGGTTTGTGTTGCTGTACTTTCATTTTTATTCATAGGTAGTCCTTAATTATACATGTATGCTCTAATTACAATAGATTATGTGCTGTAATCATCAGAAATTTTCCATTTTGTAGTTCAAGTCAGTTTTTATTTCTTTATGTTTTATGTAGTTGACTGATTCCATAGAATATCAAAAAACTTAATTTAGAGCAATTCATACAGGATAAAATAGACATGAGAGGCAAAAGTTGAATGAACTTTCTGGCCAAGACTCATGGCTGAAAACTGGTGGAAGTGGAATGCAAATCTCAGAGCTATCTTCATAATACCTCAACCCTAAGTTGTGTTAGACTGTGATATCAGATTATTTGAAAAAAATTGTTTTGTTCTGCTTGTGATATGTTTTTGTTCATCTAATGGCACATGCTATGAGTTAAGCATTATCTTCCAATATATTTACCCGCCATAGACCAGTAACAGGAGCAACAGAAGGGCCAGCAGGGCAAACAATGAGCCCAAAACTAGGGCCAAAAGGAATGCTGCACTTCCAGGAGACCACTGACCCCCGATAGCTCCACCCCTCTGTACCTCTGGTGGGGAACTCTCTGGGAAATGGATAGTAACTGGTACAGATGCCTGAAATATGTTGGATGCCATCAATTAATTGTCCTCCCCAGATTTATAAAAGAATAATAAGAGTTATTTACTCCATGCGGTCACACAAACATTGGGGTGGATCAGATAAATATGTACAATGCAAGACGCAGGTATGCTTAAAATTGACACTTAAAACATTCAGAGATGCTTTAAAATATACTCCAGATAGTAATATCTTTAGTGGGCTATGGAATTTCTTCACTACCAAAATGCCTCATTTTGGCTGCATATGGTTGTAAAACTGGGATAAAAAATGTGGACCATTTTTAGCAAGGCTGGAATTAAAACTTTTGAAACACACGTCATGATTATTCTTTGTGGTATTGCAGTGGCAAGGATATTTGGCAGAAGATAATGGATTTTCTTTTACAATTGAGGAGCATTGAATGATATAAATCAGGGTTGTTTTACAAATTATAAGAGTTTGGAAAATAAGGTTGATATGCCGTGTATAGAAAACTCACAGAATTACTTAAACAACCATTTTCTGTAAAGGAGCAATCCTCTTACTCCAGGAAGATTTGCTCAGAAGGTAGTTCCATAAGTTAGAAAATTATGAACTTCGGTGAGGTTTGAAAACTTTTATTACTCCATGGAAATTATCAAAGTGACTAGAAACATCTCATCTCATCTCATGGTGAACAAATTTATTTTTCATTTTTCTACTATTCATGCCAATTGGTACAGAGGCTTCCGCTGTTATTTGATGAGTTCCATTTATTCAGGTTTTTCCTGCGTTGATTCATTTTTCAGTTATTCTTCCTGGGATTCATTCATTCATTCATCACGGAATTCACTCATCATAGGAAAAACCCGGATAAACGGAACTCAATTTATTCATTCATTCATCACAGGATTCATTCATTCATTCATCGTGGGATAAACCTGAATAAACATAACTCAATTTATACCAATGTTAATTTCTCTCCGCACATCTTAGTCCCCAAAAAATATATGAGATCCTTACCAGTCTTGGAGGGACACCACTGTCTCTTGCTACCACAACAAGATGAGCCATTGATGATTCCATAGCTGACATGTTGCGCAGTCTGAGTTCGCCATCATCAGTGATGGAAAACATCCTGGAATATGCATTAAAGTGATTAGTGAGTAAGTTCCAGTGTTTCTTTTACCCATAAATCCATTTTTTCGCTTAAGTATTTTGTTGTGGTGATAGGATGTGGATGTCTTAAGAATATCTGTCTTTAAATTTTGTGCCAAGGTTTCTGGTTCACTGGCTCATACGTTTTAACCTGAGATATTCAAATATACCATGGCTATGGTTTAAAGTTTCAAGTCATTCTGCTTTAAAAGATTAAAAACCAATTTTACTCTTCTGAACTTTCATATTTATGGATAAAAATAATCTGTAGAAATGAGCAATATTACTTGATGGTGCTATTACTTGATGGTAGGTACTCTATACTAATAATGTCAATTGCTGGTCTGGGGGCATTGGCAGGTTGAATGGACTGGAAGGGAAACAGCTTTATCTTCCAGATAGTATGCAACCCTTGAACACTCTTTACCAGTTATTCACAGTACCTACACGGGTACAATTTCCTACATGCACTTGGCTTTGGATCTTAAGTGCCTCAACATGTCACATTAACATGTTCTAGCCATGAATGCCCTGTATTAAATGACAAAAACAAGATGTCATATCTTCTTTACCATTAGATGCTCCTCATGACTGAAGTTTATGTAATAAAATATCTGCTATCGGGGCAGGAACAAATTAAGGTAATTGTTTTGAGGGGGCAGATTGCCTCTTTCCAGGGGTCTGGGAGGTATGATTACCATTTCTTCTATTTCCGAATGGTCTGCTCTCTCTGCATCGCCCCTTAATCCAACCCTGTGTCTTGGTACCTTTAATTCTATACCCACTTATTTAAGAGGATAATAATAATAATTAATGGACGTTCCAGATATTGCAATATTGGTTCTTACTTGGCTGATGGGCCTTGGAGTTCAAGGAAAACAGTGTCTCCTGCATCACCGTCCGCAGCTTCCACAATTCCAACCACAATTCCATCTGCACCCCACATCCCATCTGTTGGTGAAACTGTGAACTCATACTGTGGAAATCTGAACCTAGGGTCCCAGTCGTTAACATTCAGGATTGAGATATTCACTCTTGCTGAGTCATTCTGATCATAAAATGAAATAGAGAAGGTTATGCTCACATCAGTCAACAGCGTTACTTACATATTTACACTAGAGAGGTGTGGAAATCACCCAATCTAGTTTAATCATTATTTAATTTAGTAGCCTGAGTTGAGCAGTATTTAAAAATACTGGACTTAAAAATTTTGATTGAAATATTTACAATCATTAACTCACTTGATCTATTTTTCTAATTGTTCTCTATAACAATGTTTTAAAAGGTATTATTGAGTTAGAACTTTGATAGTGGAAAAGCTGGTATGTCACAAGCCATGTGATAAGTAGGTATTGTCTATTAAAACAAAGGTAACCTGAAGGTAATGAAAGCATTGGTGAAGTATTTTTTTTCTGTGAGAAGTACTGTATGGTTAATTAAGCTCTGTTTCATGCTATGACAGTTTTACGGAGTGTTTTGCCACAAAAAATATTTCTGCTGCCCTTTCAAGGTGCAATTTTTCTGTATTATACGTTGCATGTATCTTAATGGGAGTCTGTCCAAACCAAAATTTACCTTGGTGGTAATGATATCCTGTTGCCATTTTATTTTGCATATATTCCTAAAACTTTCCTTAGAAATAAGTAGTGGATGAGACACAAAAATTACATGACAGAACTACAATTTCCATTTTGCTTTTGATAGATTTCCACTGCACATGTTTTTACCTAGCTCTCATAAGTGAATGTGTAGAATGATGCTTAGTAGTATTCAAGACAAATATTCTGCACTTACTGAAATTCCATCCGATGCATGCGCCAAGAAAGAGTATCCCTGGTGTTCCCCCTCATAATCTAGTGCTTTCAAAAGCACAATATCTCCATATGGTGATATGCCAAATACAGGACTTTTATCCTCCTTATCAAGTGGGTCCCCCTCTAGCCAGAACCTGACCATCTAGAAAGGAAAAGGAACAAATTTGAGTTAATTATCATTAGTTCAATCTTGGTTCTTTGTACACATTGCTTCAACCACTGAAGCCCATATCACCCAGAAGCTCCTTCCAGAAGAAGCAACCATAATTTTCTTTGTCATTGCTTTGATGAGCCAGGGATCAGCATTCTCAAGAAGTTGGTGATTGATTAATGGACCAAGTTAAGCTTTCATGGTACATATGATGATACTTTGGCATGAGGGAGCCAGAAATTAATCTCATTCATTGTTTGTAGCTTATTCCAAGTGCACAGTTTGTTAGGTCACATTATCAGCATTATTTGATCTAAAGTAAGTTGCCTATTGACCATGAAATATTTAACTATTGCATAGTTCCCAGATGAAAGTGTTCTTTTCGAACTTTAGATGTGTTGTAGATTCAAAAATTGTATTTTAGGTGCAATCATGCTCTTAAAATTAACTGGCTGCTATTTGTTTCAAGTATCTACTCTGCCAAAAAATCTGTCTTAAAGTTTAGGATCACATTAATCACTTTCAATGCATTGCATTTTAGTATCATCCCCATCATCTTGACTTCAGATCTTGATCAAATTTTTATCCCAATTAAAAGATAGTCATTGGAGACAGAGTTGCAACACATTTAATGCTGTACAAACGTGAAAAATATGCTATCAAAATATTTTTTCTTTTTCAAAAGGTCGGTGTCTTTGATTATTTTGCTCTCTTTATTACACATCAGTAAAATAGCCACAGTCAATAGGTTTGCGTGGGGAACTTAAGATTTTGCAAATAGAGCTCATAAATAATAAACTCTGTACTCTTTAATATTGTTAGGGAAAAATTGATTGACCTGGTGATGAATTCACAGAGTGCATATAGCAGGTGATACTCATAGAAAGAATTAGTCTTAATTGTATGGTGGCAGACCTTTAAAAAGCTTACCTTGTCTGGTGGCTTATTTGTTAGTAGCGTCACGAGAACACTGTGCAAAGGTGCATTCTCCAGGGCAGCAACTGCAAATACCCTCTGCAGAAATTGCAGTGCTACCTGTCCCCCTCCTCCAATGCCTCCTCCTAATCCAATACCTCCACCCCTCCGACCTACAGTCAAAGTGCTTAAGGCATAGCGGTCTGGGTTGTCAAACTGTGTTGCCTAAGGAGTGAAAAGAGATTTATATATCATTTAAAACAGAATGGCAGAATAGCTCATATTCTCTAGATGCCAGTATACCAGTTAAATACTAATTGATGTTTTGGTAAGGAAAAAAAGAATAACAAATTTCCAAAACCAATGCTCCTCTCATATATTAAAGGAGAGAGTAAATGGAGCCATATACACAGTAAGTACAACAGCACTGGAGAATATTGAAGCTAATCAAAAGCACAATCAATGACAAAAAACAAATATGCAGTCAATATGCCCTAAACATTGATTGATTTATTCATGGTAAATTTACTGAGTACAACGTCTCACAAGTAAAACCATTCTTTTCCCATGAGTATTGATACTCGTCAGGGAGCTACAATGGCAAAAAAATTTTCAAAATCAATACTGGATGCAAAAAAATGTAAAACAAAGATAAAATACTGCCATCTAATCTTCAATGCCAATTATATAAATAAAAGGATACAATCCATAGGTTTACCTTTATATAGACATTGGATTAAAACAACAAATAAAAAAATCTCATTTAAAACTACAAATGGAAATTCACATTTTCACAATCGGGTCAATTATTACTAAAGGATAATGTTGCTTAATACTAATATTTTCAACTGATATGATTAGATTAATTCAAAGGTTAATATACAAATAACAGTGTCTCACAAGTGACACCATAATAATTTTTTTTAATCAAAGACAAAAAGCAGTACTAGTTACATGAAATATTTTAAACTAAAAGTAAAATACTGTCATTCTAATCTGTATTTACAATTATACAAATTATACTTGTATAATTGACAAGGATCTGTAATTATTTTTCTTGAAAATGAATACAACACCATTTCCAAAAAAGGATGATATTTTTCATAGAATATAGTATGGCAAGGAACACATTTCCGTGTGCAGAAGATGAATGAGGAGGTGTTGGATGTGTTGGGAGAGAAAAGGAAGCTGGTGGCAAAGATTTGGTGAATGTAGATGGGATGGATGGAGGATGTTCAAGAGGTAAGGGCAAGTTAGAAAGGGCGATAGATGAAGAATGCTGGGGTGCGTGGAAATCCTTGATGAAATTAGAAGAGGAGGACAATATGAGTAGTTAAAGAGAAATCTGACGAAGGGCCTTCTTTAGGAGGGAAAGTGATACCATTTCCCAAGATTTGGGACATGGTAAGGATAAGAACTGTCCAAAAAACTACCAATCAGGTGACAGAATTCCAATCAGGTGACAGAAATACCCAAATGAATTGTAGGCTTCTTAAATGAATTGGCAAATTCGAGTCTTAAATGATGGGTGTCATTGGGATCTGAATGATTTAAGACTATATTGATTAATTGTCTTGGACTGCCAGAAGTAGGTACATCTATATGACTATTTCAATTAAGACTTCCCTAGTTTTTTTAGTCTCCTCTTTTATCTATCTCTATTCCATACTTTTGCCTTCTCAATTTGTGAGCACACTTTACCTTCATTCATTGAAATTAAGAACTACTCATTGGGTTGCTTTTATATGAGTTCAAATTAGAGTTTAATTGCAATGGAGTGGAATGATCTTGGGTTAGAATGACGAATAATGCTGTCACTCATTTCAGGATCAACTGGGACATCAGCAAAGATGATTAGTACTTACACGAATGACCAATGTGACTGGCTGCAGCAGTTGTCCTCTGGTGATTCTCTCCTTTGCAATGACTCTTCCTGTGGACCTACCAATTTCAAAAGGGCCATACTCAGAAGATCCTGTAAGTAACATGAATTGAAGATTTAAAAATCATATCAGTTTATATTTTTCTCAGATGACTGAGTACAATGAGAGTGAGAATAGTCTTTTTCTCTGAAAGATTTCAGTCAGCGATGACCAACACTTAGATCACACTTTTAAATATGGCCTTTTGCCACAAAATTGGTGTGGAAATAAAATTACAGTCATTGATTTTACGAGTGGTTAAATTATTTGAAATTTTAAAAATCAATATGATTAAATTCACCAATGAACAAATCAGGAAAAACACCATAACCTGTTGGTTTGGAAAGTACTTTAATCTCTTTTCCAGTTTTACCCAAGTATAATACTAGCTTGGATTAGCTATTTTCTGGATTAAATTTGTCTAGAACTTCCTCTATAGATCCTAGAATAGTAAACCCTTCATCATATGAGTGAAGTATAGGTTTTTCTTGTGTTGTCTTGACCAAAACATTGAATTAGAAGTTACTTACCAGAGTCAAAGGTGTAGAGGATTGGGGCATTGATTCCAACATCTTGATCAAATGCCATTATTTCTTGAGGTAGGACCTCAAGTCTTGTTCCCTGCAATTGAAAATTTAGAACCAATATTGTTGAGTGAGACAATTTTTTATCAAGATGATAGAGAAAATCGATCCAAAAATCTACTATCTAATCACTTTTTATTGCCTTGCAGTGTAGTTGTGGTTAATTTTGGATTAGATTGATCAAACAGGAGTTATTCCAAATTAAAAAATTCCTTTTGGCTGTTTATTTAATGAGGGAAGTAGCAACAAGAAGCATATTTGAAATTATTAGAGTTTTTTGCAGCCATTTTTCCATGGCTAAGCATTGCTATACCATTAGGCTGGATGAATATCAAATTTGTCCTTTGTATGAAATGTTTTTTTCTTCTTCAGCATTTTATAAAACATTTATCACCCTACCTTGCCGTCATTAACCCTGCTGAGAACTTACTCATATGATTTCTTGGGCAACTGTAGGAAATGCATAAATGCATGTACATTTGACTACCACATTCTTCCTCCTCTAGTTCCTCTAAATTTTATGCCCTGGCTTTCCCTTGAAGGTAGCAAATGCTGACACAATCGTAATAGTCTGTGGTGGGCTCCTCTACTCCAGGGTAAGAAGGAGGGGGACGAGTTTATAGGATGAGGTATATGACAACACATTAATTTGTGCTTCCACATCAGATGTTATGCCAAAAAATCAAGGTAAATTAATTTTGTTTGATAGTAAATTGGGTTATCAGAAAACAACTTAGAGTTAATAGGGAAAACATATGCAGTGACATTTCTATTTGCCTGAAAGGAATCAATTCTTAGGTGTTGTATATATCTCCTCTAAACAGTATATATCTACAAAACGGTATAAGTACTAAGTGGTATGTATCTCCTGTAGTGCTTGATATTGACTGTGTCCCCTGACCTAAGGAAAAAAGGTTAACATAGGCTATAGCTGTTCACTACCTATGACTCTCTTCCCTGTTTTAGGAGAGGAGAATACTCCTTCTGTTCTATGCTGTACTCAGTGATAGTGAAAAAAATAACTCTACCATAGCTTAAAGCCGAAGGTTTAACTTTCAAAGGTATAAAAGCCAGCATATGATAGCTCATCAGTGAGTTTTTTCATCTCCATTAAATTCAGACTAAAAGGGTTAAAAATAATTTGAAGAATCACCTAAGTTGGAGTTATATACTGTTTTCCTCATATCTGCTTATTAATAGAGGAGAAAAAGTATGATTATGGTTTAAGTATAATTAGCTAATGTAGTTTTTAGATTCATGAGTAATATTATTGGAGATTAGATTCATGGGGCATAGATGGTTGACAAATTCAAACATAGTTCAAAGAAAACTCACCTCTTCTACATCCTCCCCATCAGGAAGAGTGGCCAGGTACCTTTCATCCATGAATCGAGGATTTTGGTCATCAGCATCAATAACGTGTACTGTGAGTGTTGTATCGGAATGTCGAGGTGGAACACCTTGGTCCTATAAAGAGGAATTGCACACTGATAAGTGATTCAAAGAGCCAACAATCTCATAATTACATTGCTAACAACATGATAGATTTAAATATCTTTCTCGGGCTTTGCACCGGGTAATGTTTTCATAATCCGCCGATGTTGCGGAAAACGACTTGTTTTCCATTTTCAAGGCACGTGTTATTTCCGCTATTAAATTAATTAATTTTCATTGATAATTAATGAATTAATTGCTAACAGCAACAGTCTTCACTTATGATCTGACTAAGGCGACATCAACATTACTACTGTAAAAGGAGTTGTGGCAAAGCGACTGTCTGTCATTCCCAGCAACAAGGTTACACATATCATTGTAATGCCGTGACCACTGTCAGTGTTATAGTGGTCACGGCGGAAATAGCATGTGCCTTGAAAATGGAAAACAAGTTGATTTCCGAAACGTCAGCGGATTATGAAAACATTACCTGATGCGAAGCCCGAGAAAGATATTTAAATATAATACACCAGGGAAATCTTAAAACGGTATAGATTGTTTTTTTAAACCCTTGCTTAGAATGCTGATGAAAGTATAAATAATGTTTTACTTTCCCAGTCTTTATTGCATTTAAGAAATATTTTACACTTTAGAAATTAACATTTTGCTGAACTATCAAAATTATTTATTTTTTGTTCGACTGAAACCATATTCTTTTATCGTTATATTAATATCAAACAATGATATGTGTAACCTTGTTACTGGGAATAACAGAATTGAAGTCGCTTTGCCACAACTCCTTTTACAGTAGTAGTGTTGATGTCGCCTTAGATCTTAAGTGAAGATGTAGTCATGAACCATTTAAGTGCCACTGTTGCTGTTAGCAATGCTGATGAATTTTCCCAGAAGTGCAAGGTTTGCTCGAAGCAACTTTTTATGGCTATGAATGTAAATTACAAATGAATAATTTGTATTTTTATGCTTTATTCTCTTTCTTTATTCCACATTCTATGATTTGATTCAACTTTTCTCATATTGATCCATTTTTTAAATCTATATCATTGTGCATACTCTGCCATATTTTATTCATATACTGCCATTTCATATTCAAATATCATGGCAATTTTCATGTGAAATTTAGCTATTGCACATGGCACTCAATAGGTTAATTATAAGTGGATAGTGAAAATTGCGTATCTCGACAAATTTTTAGGATACCAGGTTGGACACAGTGTTTCTTACCTTGACAGAGTCACCCAAGAACATAATTGAAGGTAAAATAGAGGGAAAAGTCCCCGGAAGAAGAACTAGGAATAAGTTCATGGACCAAGTGAAGAGGGAAGTACATAGGAAGAGATACCAGGAGGTAAGGGAACTCGCATTAGATAGGGAAGTGTGGAGGGCTGCAGTCAACCAATATCAGGATTGAATGACCAATGATGACAGAATCACCCGTGAGCACACATAAGTGTGGAATTTCACAGAGGAAAAATCATTCATCGTGGCTGAGACACAAACTCAGATTCCTCCACATTGCACCAAGTGCTGATGATATCAATAATTGGTGCGATATCAAGAGGTCTGGTTTATAGTTTGGGTCAAGGTGAATGAGTTTACCTCTGAGGAATTTTGCTCTTATTTACATATCTTTCATTTGGAATAGTAAAAAATCCTTTAAATTATTACAGCCCCAGTCCCCTGTATCCTTAAATGTTTTCTCAACATATGTCCTACCTCTCTCCATTCCATCCATATAACCTATTCTCTTCCTTCCCCTTCCCCAGCAACCCAACATCCTCCCCTCTATCATGGCCTTCATTAACCCTTCACCCCTCATTACTTCTTCCAATCTCCCATTCTGCCTCTCCTAATATCCTCCAGAATTTTCCTCTTTCTGCTACTTTACCAAGCACTTCCATGTTTGTTCTTCCCTCTGTCCAAAACACCTTCTCCATTCACCTCCGCACCTATATCTCAAATGCCTGCAGCCTCTTTTTGCAGAGTTGACATTTCGTGCCTCACAGCTATTAAAATCTTCATCAGCCTTTTAGTTACTTTTACTGAAAGTCCCTAACTTGGGAATGGAGACCTTGGGAATGAAAGGTGCATTTATAAAGTTGCCATTTGCGCCATTTATTTTATTGCTATCAATCATGGTTTTTCTGCAGAGAAACATGCCACCTGATGCTTTTCCTCTGCAATAAAACCATTGGTCATGAGCATTAAAATATACAGTGTAAACTGCAGTGGTATGAATTCAACTATGAGTCGAACGTTTTGTTCAATCCAATATTTTTCACCCATCATCTGACCACAGGAATAAATTAATAAATTTTCAGAGTGAATAGCTCCATGTATAAATTGTCCAACTTCTAATAAACGCCAACATTTAACTTCAACTTCGAAATAATTATTGATTTCTTGCCCTAAATGACATGAAAATTTTTTAAGCTTCGAAGAGAGATCTAATAAAAGTGCCCGCTGTAAATTCGGACATTAGTCGGAAGAAAAAACAAAATATTTAAAATCTTTGAAAATTAATTCTTCATATTCATCTAATTACCATTATTCTGCGTCAGTCATCGTATCACTTCCATTCCTCATGTGAGAAGGTGCATCCAATGAGCTTGTGACCTTGACCGAAAGTCAAATATGACTGAGGAAATAAGTTATTAGTCGAGCGTCGGTCTTAATCCTTTGCGTGGAGTGTAATTGAAGAGTGGGGTCTCTCTCCGGATTGGTGATTAACTCAGGGCTGAACCGGTAGAAGTCATTTATTCTCTCCTCTCCATGAGCGACCTCAACCTGACGACACAGACTGTGTTAAAGTTAATTCAAATTGTTGATATTTGAATCCCAAGCGTGCGATTTCAATTGAAAACGACGGCTATATAATGAGGCCAAGGAGTTCATTCAGCCACCAAATAATTAGAGACTCTTATCCTCCCCTTGAAATTGCTTCCTTTAAAATGTTTTCCTTCTTTTACTTTTAATCCGTGAGGATGGAACT
This sequence comes from Ceriagrion tenellum, assembly GCA_963169105.1. NCBI lineage: Eukaryota > Metazoa > Arthropoda > Insecta > Odonata > Coenagrionidae > Ceriagrion > Ceriagrion tenellum. The sequence goes on from OY720637.1 coordinate 53,957,361, forward strand.
AAGGAAAGCGGTGTGAAGGTCAGCTCAGTCAATACGCCGCGTAGCTTAAATGGAGAATTGTTTGGCTTCGACGAGCGCTCGTGGTTTATGGGACACAATGGATCCGTTTCTAAAGGCTCAAAACTACCGTTTTGATTCGGATTATATTTTTGAATGGTCTCCGTTTGGAATTCCATTGTGGTTCCCGTCCGCATGGGTCAAAGGACCCGTATGGCGGCGGTGGAGGTGCGCCCGATCGGTGCCTGGCGGAACTAATTAAAAACTTCCGCGGGCGTTCATATAACTAATTGCTTTCATTCGACCGATTTCGCATCCCGAAAAGGTACGCGTTTCCTCAAGGTGTTTGGTTACACACTTTTAGTCGGCAGGAATAGCTTGATGTTAGGTTTCGGAGCACGTGCGTCTGTATCCTCCGGAGAGCTGTTCTCTGATCGTCGATGGAATTCCCCAAGTCTTTCTTATGGTTAAGTAATCATCAACAGAGATGAAAGGAACGATCTAATTACTTGGGTAGTATTTTGGAGGAAAACGGGAGTTTTAGCGGTGTCATAAGAAGAAGAAAGCACGCTATTGGTCAATCTGATATACGCACGTTCTCCATACTTAGTATTAGAAATGTTGTCATTCTTATAATTCAATACCGGAAGAGTCATGCGTATAACCCTTTATTAGTCTTTGATATAAAAAGCATTTCCTGGGAATTACAAATATTTACATTCTTAACCCTCGTGCGATACGGTGGTGAGAGACGAATAGAAGGTACGGTCGGATCGGATCCGACCCGAACTCTTTTTGATGAAATTTATGATAGAAATAAGTGCGCAGTAAGCATTTTTATGGCATAATAAAATTTACTGACCGAAAGTTATGAAGATGCACCTGTTTCTAGTTAAGAGAAGGCTTTGTATTACCAGCCAACTCACCCTCCTACGAAGTCAGGCGGGAACAGGGGAGCGGAAAATTAAACGCTCGGGTCGGATCCGAACCCCACCGTACCGTTTGAGGGTTAAAATATGTTCTTCTCGAAGAAATTTATTTTTTTAACCCCGCTATATTTACATTCGTAAAATATGTTCTTATCGATTTCATTTATTTTTTTAACCCCGCACGTTTTTTATCTCCACTGCCATTGACGCAAGTTCTTATGCATTGAAGTACTCTTCTCAAGCGCATTTTATTCAGGGGTGTAATTACACATTGTGATGTATGTACGAACGTGCATTTCAAATTGCGTCGTTTATAGCATTTAATTGCAAAAACACCCGCGAGGATGGATGAACGCGAGATGGCAAAAAAGTCCCTGCTCTAATTCACTAACTGTACGCCAGATTGAGAAAAACATGTTGGGCTAAATTGTGCAATTCCGTGCCCCATGTAAAACGGACTTTACCCACGGTCCCTATCTATGTCTTCTTCGCAGGCGCTATTCTTATGACACTGCTATAAATCCCTTTTTCCTCCAACGTACTATCCAAACAGTTAAATTGTTCCTTCCATCTCTGATATGAAGAACGGACTGGCGAATTGTTTAAAATGGCGTGTATCTTTGTACTTATGGCCTACGGTTCAGAAGCGTGGACTGCGAAAAAGAGAAATAATAAATTACAATAGGCGGCATAAACGACCAGGCGTTGGTTAGTCGATCATCGAAGGGTTTGCGAGTAGATGCATTAGAATATCAGTGCGGGAATTTCGGAATGAAATCTTATTTAAAAAACAAAAGTAATAAGATTTTCTCGGAAAAAGGAGGCGTGAGGTTGGCCAAAGAAAGGAGGAAAGTAGGAGGGCACAGTCTGGGATATGTTGAGTAATATAATATTTTATAACTTTGGTAGTATGATGAAGGAAAATGGCCGTAGTCTAAGATGAATAACAAGGTGAATCGCGCCGGAAAAAGAAGCGTCTTGCAACAGGAGGGAGCTAATGATGGGAGCCTCATGTGAGAAAGTAAAGAAAATAGTCTCTACGTTTACCAATCGAACTCGGATCATTACGAACTCGGACCGATCTGAACATTTTAAGCCAGCCGACTCGGCCAGATCGCCTGGTTTACCAATGAGAAATCGATTTGAATCAGTTCATATCGATTTGATATCTCAGACTGGCTGAGAAAGCGGGCCGAGTTGGCCCGCTTCTCATATAGATCCCCCTAGCCCGTTGCGTTTACGATACCGAGCTGAACCGGCCAAATTCATCTGAGTTCGATTGGTAAACGTAATGATTAACGAAGAGTTTAATATGGAATGCGGCGTTTCATGATGCGCAAGCGTAGACTCTTGAGGAAAGAGGATGAAAATAACCTGCAGGCTTTTGATATATGGGTGTAGAGGAGAAAAGAGAAGGTGTGATGGACACTAAGTAAGACGGGCATGGACGTGCATGGGATGGTGGGTGAGGATAGGAAACTTCAGTCGGAGATTAGGAGGAGGCAGAGTAAGTGGTTGGAGCAGGTGACGGGGGTGAAGAGATGCTGAAGGCTGAAGGATGATAGAGGAGAGGATGTTGGATAAGCGGGGAAGGAGAAGGAAGAGAACAGGTTTTATGGACGGGTTGAAGTGTGGTGGTACGCATGCCGAGTTCGATGAAGAACTTGTATAATCGCATCCATGATTGTTGATTAGTTAAGGCGGGTTTTCACAAGGAAGTTGACATCTATGGAATAGGCGGGTGTAGCGATATCTCGAATCGTATCGCCACTTGCAGGGCATCGTTCTCCTTACACATAACTTCCGGCTTTTTCCAAACAAATGGATGACGGAAGTAAACAACGAATATGGTAATTACGAAAATCGCCCAAATTTGGCAATTATGGCGTTCGTATCTATATCGCTGTTCGAGTCCCATAGGCATTCATGGGTTTGATAAATTCGTACGAATTACAATAATTATGCATTATTACGTCGAATCAAGTGTGCCAATCGGGACAATAATAATTATTATCCAATAATAGCTTACCTTAGGGGTTCTTAAGCATTTAAAATATTTTCAAATACAAATAAATATTTAAATAAGCAACAAGGAGTCCTCCTCGTACTAATTCATTCGTTGTTAACACTTTTAATCTCCGTTTGTATCATGTGAACAAGATTCCACCAGATGCGATGCGATTTTATCACAGAATCGATATGCTACTTGCAGGAAAAATAGAAGTCAGTCTATTTTCTTGGCAACTGAAAACCTCGGTCGATACTACTACCATCGATCCTCAATACTGCCAAGGAATTCCGCGCTTACACATCGAAGTGTAGATTGTAATCGCCTTCAAGGCTACTGTCATGGAAGTGACTTTCATGTGTAAACCTGCCTTTAAGGAATCGACTATCCCATGCACGATTGTTGGTTTTGCTTTAATTTCCAGAAAAAGCGTCAAACATGGATAATGTAAAATTATTGACCTCTCTTTTAGATAAAAATAACGTTTTTAAATACATTTTCTGGTAAACATCGCCTTTGTTCTCACTAGCGAAAAAGTATTTTGCGATGAAATTCCGCAATTGACGGAAATGACTATGATACCTCGGGATTGTGTAATAAATGTGCTTTTAGAAAATTATACAGGCTTTCCCGTGACAAATGTGGTTTTTGAGATAATCGCATTAGAAAATGACCATTTTCGCGATTTTTTTTCATAAATTTCGCCATTTTTCGAATTCGAGAAACATGCATAAAACTCTGACTATTATGAATAGAAAGGAAGCCACCCTGAGTTTTGTGCATTAAGCCTTAGAGTGGTTACAGCGCGAATCGTGAGTCATTGGAGCACATTTTAATGACTTTTCAAGGAAGTCGAAAAAAGTTCTTGCACCGAACTTCACTCAAGGACATCAATTTATGCGTTTGAAATAACCATACATTATAATTATCATATATTTTACCGGTTAAGGTAGGTTTTGCTGAATGTCAGAGAATCTCCTCCCAATCTGATACACATTCAGGGGCCTACCTCCCTCTAGTATATCCTTTTTCGCCTCAGCATAAGATCTACCCTTCTTCATCCCGTCGATGAAACCTATTATTTCTTCCCCTACCCCGCTTGCCCAACATCCTGCCCTCTATCACACTCTTCAGCAACCCATTACCCATTATTACGTCCTTCAACAACCTACTCTGCCGGTCTCGAATTTTATTAAGAAATTTCCTTTCCTCGCCCACCATCTCAAGCACTTCCTCGTTAGTCTTCCTTTCCACCTAACCTTCCCCATCCTTCTCCACACCCACATCTCAAATGCCTGCAGCATATTCACGTCCTCCTTTCTGAGGGTCCACGTTTCTGCCCCAGACAACGCTACGGTCCATGTCAAGCTCTTCACCAGCCTCTTCTTCACATCCTTACCCATTGTCCCCGTCATCAACTCTCTTCTATTACCTAACGCTTCCTTAGCTAGTACATAATTCTAATTTAAATATAATTCTTGAATCATTTATACTGTAGCCATAAATATTTTTGAAATATATGCCTAGTGCCATAACGCTACGAGTTAACGAGAGAAAATAGCATCAAATTGCCAATAAACCAAATCGGTAACGTGCAGTTTTTTTTAACTTTTATCTATACATATCTTTAATAAGGACTTGTATGCGAAGATTCGCGCAAATCCTTGTATAAACGAAAATCTCTCTAACCATCTAAACGAGGGTTTCGCCCGCGCTCATCGTTCTTGGCCGATATGTTTCCGTCAACGCTAACTTCAACGCCTTAAATGGATAAACTTTACACCTTTAGGCGTCACGACGGAAATTTTACGTAGACAGTTGCACCTGATGACATCATTTTCAGAACGTTGGCCACCCAAATGATTATTTTAGGGGCCCGAACAGATGAAAATCACTTGGGGCTAATTCGAGACTATTCGCTGGATGTTCCAAGCGTTCCCAATGAGATGTTTACGACTGATGCTGATTATGAAATACTGGCACTTGCGATTTATTTATTGAATTACCCTCGTAACTGTGGAAAAGTTCAATACTTATTTTCAATATGGATTCGATCCTTGAATGGAAATCCTTCATCAGCCCCCCTCACAGCCGATGAACAAAGCTGTAAACACAAACGAATACAAATCTTCTTCTTCTCGCCATCCAGGTTTAGCCAGGTTTAGTTTAGCCTGTTCCGACTTCACCATCTTAATCTCGGTCTCCCTATGCTTCTTCTCCCTATGGGTTTATACGCTAAAACCTGTTTGGGAATTCTATTTAGAGACACGAGCCCAACATACTCTTTCCATCTTTCATCATAATTTGTTGCTACGTCTGTCTCTGGTTGTACTTTTAATTCCTGCCATATTTCTCCATTTCTTATGTGGTCCAGACGTGTACAGGTCTTTACAGATCTAGGAAATTTCAGTTCAGATGTTTCAGTCTGTCTGTAGTCTCATTTTCTCCTTTTCTTATGTGGTCCAGACGTGTATAGGCCTCTATAGATCTAAGAAATTTCTATTCTGATGTTTCAGTCTGTCAGTTGTCTCATTTTCTCCATTTCTTTGTCCAGGCGTGTACAGTCCCTAACAGATCTGAGAAACTTCTATTCTAATGTTTCAGTCCATCTGAAGTTTCATTTTCTCCATATCTTATGTGGTCCATACGAGTGCAGCCCATTACAGATCCAAGACGTTTCTATTCTGATGTTTAAGTTGTCTGTAGTCTCTTTTTCTAGGTGCCCAAGCTTCTGATCCGCATAGTAATGCGGATACATCAGTCATTTGGTAAAATTTAATTTTTAGTTTTTAGGCAGACGTTCCTCTCACTGGCAGTTTGTCCATTCCAAAACACTAATTGAAAATAACATAGAATACAAATACACAAATTAAGCTGTCGAATATCAATAAAAGTAACAAGAATGCGGTCAATGGTTTAAGAATTAAAGATTTTTTTACAATGATCATACGTAACACGGGAGTACTTCACCTGACAGCAATTAAAACTCGAGATTAAAAGAGAGTATCATGCATTTTTAACTTCCCTATTCGCTCACGGCTGGGGACAGCTCATTTAATTAAGGTGCTCTCGTGGGTTTCTCGTCTGGCGGGGGGGAGTATATGAACCAAACACTTCTACAGTTTCGTCAAGAGAGAAAAAGAACCGTAATATTAAGGGATTACATGGGTCCTGAGCACGCGGACATGCTTCAAGCACCGCACTCATTTTCGAGGCGGATCCTCCCTGTACCGTTAGGGGCAAAGGATTCGGTTGTGTGGCTACACGTCACGAGACTTTGGCGGGGAAAGATGATCTAATTCCTCGCAATTGGGATAGGGCTCCTGGCTAATCCGTGCCAAGTCGGAGACTATTAGGCTATCCGTCAAGATTCCACGAGCGCTCAATTAAGATCGGAATTAAAATCTTAATAGTATTTTGGCGTGGTAATAGTGACTTGGCGGAGGAGAATTCCTCAGATGTCTATTGCGAAAGTATTCAGGTGGATTAAAAAAAGAAATGGAAACTTTGCGTGATGGAAACGCAAATACAGGCAAACAAACACTTCAAATGAACGAGTTGACGTGAAGCAATAATGGGGACCTGTGGAAGGAAGAAGAGGCAAATCAGGAACGAAATCCTTATGTTAGTCCTTGGTCCCAAAGTAAAAACTCCTTAGAAATTTTCGTAGCATGCAATTCTTTTAGAGAAAACTTGAAATAGAGGCTCGTATTGAAAGACCTATAATTACTCGACGCTAAAAGTTCTTCTTATTTACTTCTAGTGAATGTAAGGATACTAATATTGTAAGGATGCCTATCACCAGATTTTTTAATTGATGATATGTGGCTACTGCTAGCATTTATAATGATATTCCACAGTTATAATGCAACTATTTGCGCTAATAGAGTCATGTGGCATTGTTTTTTTAATAGAGACAATTCTGAACAATCTTTGTCCCGAAGTAAAAACTCCTTAAAATGTTCGTAGCATACAATTCTCCTAGAGAAAATTTGAAAGAGAGGCTCGTATAGAAAGACCTATGCTTACTCGACGCCAAAATTTCTTCTTATTTATTTCTGGTGAATGTAAGGATACTAATTGTGTAAGGATGCGTGCCTGTAGATTTTTTAATCGATGATATGTGGCTACGACTAGTATTTATAATTGTATTCCACAGTTACAATACAACTATGTGAGCTAATAAAGTCATATAGTATTTTTTAATTAAAACTCCTCAAAAAGTCGTTTTTGACGTAGTTATATCTTCGTTAAATTGCTTACATATTTTAAAAAATAGTCTGTTGGCATGCTTTTTTGGAGCTATGATCAGGATAGGTGTTTCATTTACATTATATTACGTTGAAGGTAATGAAGTTAAGTTTTTATAGGTTTATTATTCAGTTGGACGATTTTAAATATTTAGTCACCAAATGATTTCGCTTGGTTTTTTAATAACAATACTCCATTACTATGTTATGATACAATGGTAACAAATAAAGAGGTCAGCATTAAACCGTTCTATTTATTACTTGAATTTCAGCGTATCTATATTAATTCTTGGAGAGATTTTGAGCTTTTCCCTATCCAAACGGAATGTCAGTTTCGCCCTGAGATATTGCTTTTATCGCCATTAGTTTTTCGCGCCAGCGCGTCTCTCTTTTAGTAAAATTTTCGTTTTTATGTACGTGGCCTCAATCACGCGTCTCCTTAATCTGAGGATTGTTGGCAGATGTAGAACTGGGAGGATGAATAAAGATATTCAACAATTAGGAAACCAAGTTTCCCTAGCCACTGGATATGATGAAGCCGCTGTGAATTTTAGTCTTCTAATATGTCAATCCTAAAATGTAAAATCCTAAAATAATATGTAAAAATTATAAAATATAAGTATTTCCTCGAGGATGAAGTGGTCTTTTTTATACGGACGCCGTAAAATGGGAAATGTGAGAGGACAGAGTACTCCATATTTTTATTAATGACAGAAGTCTTTCAATTATCATTTAAGTCTGCCGCATGCGTCGATTCAACCATTTGACCTCTTTTCCCCAGGATCTCAAGGTCAGGATTCAGCATTTGATCGCTTACAATTGAAGCAGGAGTCACCCGTCAGTGATTTCACCGGAATTTGTCGGAGATATCAGATGGTCACCCCGTTTTCGGCCTTGGGGAGTTGGGCATGGACTGCGTGTGCGGTACTTCGCCCTGCGTAGCTTTGTGCTTGCATCCAGGAAATGGATTTTGTGGAGCCGATCATAATTTTGTATTCATCCAATTGATGCACTCATACATACCCATCATGCCATTCTCTTTTGAGGTTGGCACAGCCAGAGAGCTCAGTTATTGTTTATAGGACAAGGAAGCTGGCTGTCTTTTTATGATTCACTCCATAATGTCCTATCATAGCACACCTTTTGCACGTCTGTGGCATTTATGATTGCTACGAACCAAGTCCTGTCGTTGCGGGGATTCACTGCTCTCTGATTTACTTCTATTTTCCGGGAAATTGATACTAGGGGAAGGAGGTGGGGTCACCATCGCTTTTCCAAATGGTATTTTCAGCAAAAGAATCAGCATCAGGCGTCACTTTGTGAAAATTTATTAAGTTCATGATGAAAAATGAGACTTTTACTATTTTCTCACCTTTTTACTATTCACCGACCAGGTTTCAACGCAGAGTGTCATTATCGAGGTGATACTCCAAAAGTAAGCGAGTTCTTATATCCAATGGGTATATAAGAACCTGCTTACTTTTGATGTATCACCTTGATAATGACACTGTGTTGAAACCTGGTCGGTGAGTAATAAAAAGGTGTGAAAACAGTAAAAGTTTTAATGTTCATCATGAGTATTTTCAACGTTACACCACCATTCGAACTGCCTTTCGCCATGGTCCTACCTGAAGCGATAGTAATTCCTCCATCTAGTCCAGTTCTAGGGGTCATAGGAACATGAAAGAGTGTCAAGGCTTTAGGCTCAGGGAAGAGGGCGAATACATGGGTAAGGCAAAACTTAATATGAGATAGAAGAGCTACTGGGACATAAAGGAGTTCTCAGTGGACAGGCTAGGGTAGAGGTCTGAAATCAATAAATCTTAGGGAAATTCCTCATAAGTGATTTTAATTTTGAATTTCCAAGTGCTTAATTAAACCAGTAATCGCTTGCACGAAGTTCCACTGAAACAACCTTGTGTATGATAAAATTAGATTTAGCGCTTCAATGCGCACTACTGGCCCCAGGATGGGTCCTTGTGGTACTTAGGGTGGGTCGTTTTGCCACTTTTTCTCGTAGCGAAATTTAATACCCAGCAAGAGTGGCCCACTTACATGAAAAATTACAGACAAAGTTCTTTTTTTCTAAATCGGATAATATCTTCTGTGAGAATTTTCACCTCAAAGTTTCGACATTTCATCTGAAAACACCGAAATTGTCATGAATTTAAGATCGGTTAAAGCGACCCGTATTTTTAGGTAAAGAGAAGTCTCTTGCAAAGAAAGGGGATATCCAAGCCTCATTATTCCAGTTTTTTGCCCCTGGGGGAGGGGGGGGGAGAGGGACAGGGGTGCCTCCTCTGGGGCCGGAAAAGGGGCAAATTCTGTGCAATGAAGCGGTTGTGCAGCTTCTCGCTCAATGTGGTACTCACCTGCGCCCGTAGCGTTAGCGTGAAGTTGTTGAGAGCTTCGTAGTCGAGGGGTCGTCTCAACACCAGCGTTCCCTCCAGCGCGTTCACGAACACAAAGAAATCCTAGATGAAGGAGAGGAATGATAATATTAGCCGTCTCATTCTTATTTAATAATATTTGCTTGACGCGGCAGACTGAATCTATAATTTGATAATTCAAGAAAGATACTGTCACGCCACGCGCATCACCTTGTTGGCTCTGATAGATTATTGATTCTGTTCAAAGACACTTCTTTTTTAAAAAAATGGGGCATTGCGTGATTGATATGCTTTGATAAGGCCATCACATCATTTTAACTTGTAGTCGTAATTTGGGGATAAAATGGTTATGACTAAGCTGTTAATTTTTTGGGAAATAATTACCTTTGGTGTCTTCCTTTACTCGAATATATTACTTGAAATTTTGCGCGTTGTGAAATGCAAAATAATCAAGTTGCACTTGTAAGTCTGAACTTGAAGTAAAATGTGATAGCTCGATTGAAGAAATATGGCTTTTAAAATAGAAAAATACCCCATTCAGTTGATGCGAATGTTCACAATGTTGAATCGTGTTGTTAATGAATGCGTTAAGTTTGGTGTGTATAAATACTTATTTCACATGCGTGAAATAATTCGTAATTGTGAAATTATTATGAGCGTGAATAGTTAAGCTGAAAACAAGGAAGGAATTAGCTCTTCCAATGGCTAAGTTAAACTATGCCATAGCCATGACATTTGAACCAAGGGTTGAAATTCGCCGTGAAAAAATCATTTAACTTGACCGGGATACCCCGGCGAATTTTAAACCTTGGTGTATATGCACCCGTTTGAGTGACTTCTTACCACATCATTTATCAATGCAATGATTGGAAAAATGACATTTGAAATCTAAAAAAAAAAACAGATTCACGCTACTGCATGCATATTCGACGTATCCGGGGAGCAAAGCCAGCCAGAGGAGACTCGTGAGATGGGCGTAAACTTCTAATCTAAATACTATTCTATGCGGGTAGGGAAGGTGTAGCGAGTCAGTTCTTACCTCGAGGGGCAATCTTCGGCGTCCGAGATCCGTGAAAACTGCCTGAGCGGCGTGCAAAGTAAGGACATTCGACAGATGCAATGAAGATGAGTCAAATTCTCTGTATGGAATTTCACATCCAACTCTCAATTGATTGATGAGCTCTCGGTGTCTTTAAGCAACTAGTACTTTGAATAAATGGCCACTTTAATTGAATGTTCGCAATACACATTCGAAACAGATGTTTAATATTCAGAGATTAAAAGCGGCATGAATAATTTCACCCAATTGAGCTGAATGTATTTCTGTGAATAATCAAATGGTAGCAGGATGCGAAATTGTTGTTTTACCAGAATGGGATTGCATTTTCAAAGAGAATTAAATCGGAAATAGTTTCCATATAACGGGAATGGTTTCAGGTTTCCAGTAATAGAGAAAATTATATACATCAAGGAATCATGCATCTTGGCCCATAACGTTGAATTGTCTTAATTAGATAGATTTTTGTTCCCAAAATATTCAGTTTGTCTCTTTATCGTGGTTCATTATTTATCCTGAGGTAGGTAAGTGAAGTTTAATCATAAGGAGACGTATTCTGGTTAGTTCATTTGGTGAAATTTATTTATTTGAATCATTCGTAGCCTCTGGCTCCCCAGTGAGGAGAGTTCCTCGAGGCAATCCGGGAATTTTTTCTATAAAAGACTCTCGTTTTAACTGATATACATGTAAATAAGTTTCATCTGATTAACCACTCTGAGGGAAAATAATTCCTCATATTGTCGGATCATCATTATTAGAGTAATCTACCGGTGGAGGTAGGTTGTAATGGAGAGAAAATATCCTGTAGATTATTACCAACGGAAACATCCGTCTGCCTACTTGCAATAAACTTTATATATTACATACATTCATACCCTTCTTCATCCCGTCCATAAAACTTAATATCTTTCTTCTCCTTCCCCACTTAACCAATATCCTCCCCCATGAATCACAGCCTTTAGCAACCCTTCGCCCTCCATTTCCTGTTCCAACTAACTACCTTGCCGCTCATTCTTACAAAAGTTTTTTTTTCCCTCGTCCACCATACCAAGCATATTCTCGTTTGTCTTCCTTCCTGTTCACCGCACATTCCCCATCCTCCTCCACACCCTTATCCCTACCTTTTTGTTTGTATTATTTTAAATAATACTTTCACTGATTATATGAGTTAGATATTAAAATACGAAATTAAGTGACAGTGTTTGCTGTGAAGTCAGTATTTCTAATGAATACTTTTTTCAGATATTGGAGCCGACTGAAGGGTAACTTCCATTGAATGAGCGTAGTTTGACCTCAATTATTGGTGTGGTAAACTAATGACACAAGAAATTTAAAAAATTTTCCTAAGTTTTTCGCATTTGAATTTATTGAGATAACTCGCGCTCATGATATGGATGATTTTTCACGAGAATGGCTCCTGTGTTAAACAGAAAAATAATATTTATCCTTATGTTTCGCCCTTTCTCACATTTTAACGTCAGAAAATTTCAAGTTGCATCTACGAAATAAATAACTAGGAAAGACAGACATCTGTTGTTTGTATCTAACGGAGTACGTGTTTTTCAATTAGTAGCTCTAATATGAAAACATACCATTAAATTGTTGCGGTATAATCACCTTAATTAATCTATTCCACGTGTAATGGAGGTGTTGTTTATAATTTTTAAACTATCAGGCTGTTGAATTTTTAAATTTTAAGATATTTGTTAGGTTTCTATTCAGACATATATTTGAAAATAATTCAATATACTCCAAGGTGCATTTGATTATGTTATCTGATGATATTTTAGTTTTTCCCTCGTCTGCAAATGCTCCTCAGAATTTATGATTAGACGTTAAGATGTTAAAGATTATTACATAATTACTTTTAAAACCAATATCAGTACATCGAGGATTCATCTTATTTGATTGTGAAAGCTATAATTTGCATCTAAGGTTGGAACCATTGTGTAGTATGGAGAGGGCACTACGTCATCAAACTGAAGCCTTACTGCCGAAATAACAACCATATCTAATAAATTCTCAGGCTTCACTTGGTGGGACAACATTACGATGGTTTGTAAATAAATTCACTTTGTAATATTCCACAATGGTTTTTATTATTCCGACCTAGATTTCGATTCAAGTTAAGTCATTACCAAGTCATTATCATTACCTTGATAATGACTTAACTTGAGTCAAAACCTAGGTCGGAACAATAAAAACCATTGCGGAATATTACAAAGTGAAATCGCTTTGCAATATTCCGCAATTTATTTACAAACCATAACAACCATATCGTTTAACCCTGATCTTTCCTTACTTTCATATGGATAGCACGGAGGAATGGACGAATTAACGGATGTCAAGCAAGAACATCCACAATCTGTTTGAGTGTGCTTCGTTGATTTCGCCATTTTTAAATAATGAATGAGAGTCGAATAACGAAACAGATATATAAGAGTGAAATGAATGGTGCGGGAGGAAGAGGTAGGTCGAGAGTTGTGGTTGAGGAAATTCTTAGGAGAAGTCTTAAAAACAGGAGGGCGTGTATGAAGCAGTGTATGGGGGTAAATGAGGCAAAAGAGGTTTGCAAGGATAGGTCAGTATGGAGGAAATTATTGAAGCAGAGTTAGATGTACAATGTGTGATTGTGAGTGAAACTTTGTGGTGATAGCAGGGTTTTATCGAATCGCCAGTTTTTGTCGGATGGTCACCAAATTTAGGATTTATCACTTATTTCCAATTCTAAACAACAAATTTGTGACTGTGCCTACCTCAGAGGGGACGGCGTGATTGGTATGTATGTAACTCTGGAATCTATATTGGCTGCTTTGTGCTATGGATTCTACCCAGTTTTATAAAAGTTTACATCAGGAATGCAGATGATTTTTAATTTAAATAAACGTACAAAATACGTTAGGAGAACTCACATTAAAAAAGGTAAGTGCATGCTGATTTCTAGTAAGTTATCGATGGAAAACATAGTAAAATTTTAAAATTAGCGCGCTAGCCCGCAAGCGCTGTAGGAAAATGAGGATCAACGAAGATGGAGGCCTGGTTTCAGCCTCTGGCATTGGCCAGCTTAGCAAGTGCCCTCTCCATGCACCAGAATGGTTGGAAACTATGGTGAACATTCACCGAAAAGTTTTCAATGCTAAAAATTTCAAAATCACTACTCACATTTCACGTCACATCGTAAGGAAATAAAAATGTATGCATAACATACATCATATAAGGCATGTTTTTGCGTAAAGTGGTTGCTTACGCGGACGAAATTTTGGCATTGGTTTAATGCTTTTAGTTATGAAATCACCTCGCTGGCTCTAGAAAAATATTTTCAAAAAGAGCCATGTATTTTGTGAACATTCCGTACCATCGGTTTGCTAAAAAAAGTTGGTATACTCACCGAATTAGGACCGTGCAGCACCGAGTAATGAACCGTTGAGTATGGCCCCGGCTGGTCTGCGTCGATCGCTCTAACGCCTTGCAGAACACGAGTGCCCACCACCGTCACCTGTGGAAAGAACATTTATTCATCAGTAATTCATAAAATATGAGTACGGGCCCAGATTTGTGGAGAACAGCTCTGCGCATAAATATTAATATTGCGTAAGCTGATGTTGTTATAATTTGTTTCGGGACTGGATTGGAAAACGCGATGAATTATTTATTGATTGCTTCTGTTCCTTAAAATTACTGTTCTCTTCTTGCTCTTTCTGTAGAACTAGGCGCAAGAACTGTGGATGGGAGGAGTGCGGTACAATTGAAGTTTGCGTTAAAGGAAGCAATCGCGACTAAGAACAGCTAAATTCTACTACCACGCCTTTAATAGGGTGACATCCTTAATGCCAAAACGTATAAATATTTTTGGTAAATTCATTTCATTGCCGTTGGCTAATAATTTCTTATCATGAGCATGTGGAAAATTTTGTTTATTAAAAGCTAAACTCCATGATGGCAGTGTAATGTACGCGAGCGGTTAAAATTAAGTCTTTGTAAATAATGTCATCGTATTTTTTTATTCTATCAAGTTTATAAATAAGCGACTGTAGCGCATTGTAGTAAAAATATATTCTCAGTTGACGCCCTAAAAATTTATTTTTGGCCCAAAATGAGAGAAAGTTTTGCCAAAAATAGGAATTTCTTTGGTAGAAAATTTTTTATATATAATTGTTAGAAACTCTTAACACTTTAGTATAGGAAGTTGAGTTCTAAAGATGTAGTGTACTTGAATTTAATGGGCAAAAATATTGGTCATAGCTTATTTTTGGTTTTAAAAAACGATCGACATTCATTCCGTTAATGCTTGGCGTAACTGCACTGGATACTGTGTTCTGATGCAAAGCGATGAGGAAAACTGATGCCGTTTGCGGAGTTACACCCAGATTTTCTGAATAATTAAGGGAAAATCATGTTATAAAGACATTTCATCACGAGATTTTCGCTGAAAGTAGTTTTAACGGTGGTCATATTGAAGGGCGATTCCACCCAAACTCAACCTAGACCGCGGCTGGACCGTCTCCGATTACCTTGAATTATGACAGAGAAGAATACTGCGACAAGTTAAGATGTCCCACAAAGTATTCGTAGTTTTGATTAACTTAAAGGTGAAGCGGTTTGAATTTCTGGAGTCAAATGGCGCGCCTAAGTTCCATACTGTTACTCCAATAAATGTCGACCTGGAGGTCCAGTTCCGAATATAATCACATTTGTGTAATGAATATACCAGAATCCGAGTTGTATTTTAGAAATTGTCTACGAATACGTTATTTCCAATGGTTTTCCAAAGATGCTGTAACTAAGGCGAGATTTTTAAAACGTTTTCGCATAATTTATATTACGACATGCTTGGTGATTTCCACCGCATTAGTAGATCGACTTGAAAATATATTTAGATGTGATTACCACTCCAACCACCTTAAGACTGTTTACATAAAAAATGTAGAGAATTGGAGTCTCCGATTATTTTTGGAATTGGGAACTGGGCACTAACTGTTTCCATCGAGAGAGAATCTATTCCCGTCACACAAGCACCTTTTCGATTACGGAGGGCCGTGGGGCGAGAATCATCCTCGTTGCTTACATATTTGGGTCATTCCCTCCTCGTATTATTTTTCTCTCGAGTGAATTGAGTGATTGACGAGGCACTGGGGGCCCAGAACGGAACTCCAATGCCCTGACGGGGTCAGGAAGACAGGGGAGGGGGACAGGCAGGAGAATAGGCCCGAGCAAACAGTACGCTGGAAACCCCGAAAATTTCAACGGCATCGTTCGAAGCCATCCAATTCCATCGTCTTCATTAGGAATGTATGAATTGATGAGAATATCCGATGAGAAATCCCTCTAGAAAAACGTAATTGGCCAATCAGGAGCTCTTCCGTTACCCAGATCAAACTCATCGTCTAGTTGCCCGTACGGTGTTTCTTATCCCTGATCGATCATTCGTACAGAGCTGTTTCGATCTCGAGGAGTGCCGCGTATGAAGGTTCGTGGCTGCGATTGTGTCGTTTCAGTATTCAATTTAGCCCCTTTACTTCACTGTAGTTTGCTTCAAGTTTTTAAAAGTGTAATAAAATAATTTTAATGCCTGTCGATCATAAAATTTTCTAGCTGGTTGGTAGGATTTTGAACCGTCCCTTAGCTGACTTCTCCATTCTGAGAAACCTTATCAATTTCCTTCATACTAATCGCTTTCCCCCTCTTGTTATCCTCGCACCCTTTGTATGTTCCTCTGTTGCGTAGGATTTCTGTCGTTTTCCTCCCTTTTCTGCAATTTCCAAGCATTCTACTCTTCCACTACCCTCTTCGACATGCCCTCAACTCTCCACACGTCCTTCATGAATATTTTCTGCCTTCGAATCTCCATCGCAATCTTCTTTTCCTATCTCGCTCCGTGTCCAATACTTCCTTCTTCTTCTTCCTCGGTATCCAACGCACCCTCATCATTCTCCTTATAACCCAAATCTCAAATGCCTAAGTCTGTCCAAATCCTCCTCGGGAAATTACCATATATTCGGACCATACTACACCACGCTCCATTAACCAGTCTTCCCATTAAGTATCTTTTCGAGGCCCCCCACCCTCATCAATTGTCTTGTTTGTCTTTGAAAATGATTTCTTTGATAGATAAATTCATCATACGATGCAGTTCACCATTGGTACGATTTTAAATACCCAGGCAAATAGGATTTACATAATTGGCCAATATAACATTTGGCCAAAATTTGTCAATATAACTTATTATTTTTCTTCCCTTTCCCTGTTTGTCCAACACCCTTCCCTCTACTTTCGCCCCCATTACCTCCTCCAGCCACTTTGCCTCCTGTTTATCTCATTCAAAAGTTTTCTTTCCTCACGAACCATGCTAGGCACTTCCACGTTAGTCCTCTTTGTCGTCCACTGCACCTTTTCCATCCTCCTACACACCCACACCTCGATAGTCTTCTGCCTGTCCTTAGCTTCTTTTCTCAGAACCCACGTTTCTGCCCCACTCAAGGCGAATAAACATACCTATACTTAAAATGCAGTGCTTTTTTTCTTCTTTATGACCATTCCACATCTACTTGTCCTCTTCACCACAATATGATCGTGAGATAGATGACCACAACCAGCATTTTTCCATTCACTTTCTGCCTTCAATCTTTAACTTCATGTCTATCTTAATGGTGGTGGGGTTGTTCTCACGATAGCTCCTCGCATATTTATGTTTTCAGCTAGCTTTCCGATGCGTTTCCTCGCAAGGTCCCCCTCATGGATTCTCTTTGGTAAAGCTTTATCGGCTGGGTTATTCTGAATCTGGTGTTTCTACCACTGAAACCATTTTCCTACAAATACTGCAAAGGTATATAAACTATTGCGCCCACTCTATTTTATACTCTTCCATTATCATTTATAAACTTATGACTTATTTGCACAATTATTTCTATAAATAACTTGGGCAATAAACGGATGCTAACAACTCTATTCCTTTAATGTACTTCCAACTGTACAGACCTATTTTTGATCTCATTCAACCGGATTGTCCGACTGGCTTCTTTCAATACGCGAAGGTCTTCTGATTAAAATCAAGTTTATAATTATGAGAGACTCCAAAGGGGATGTTCACAAACATAAGTGCATTACCTCAGCGTAATTAGTGAACTCGATACAAGCCAATTATGAGAGAAGGCAAGGAATGAGAAAACAAATTTTATACTTTAACTGCATCTTCACCCACTTATTGCAAATGTAATTACCTGGAGGAGGCATGAGAAAGGTCCAATGAGCTAGTAATAAATGTTTGATGTTGCGAGTAAAAACTGGGACCCTTAAATGAAATCGATTCACAGTTAGTAACAATTATTTCGATGTTTTAAAGTGTAGTGCACGTAAAAGTTGCATAATATTTTCTTCATTATTGATCCACAAATACAATTTCGTGCATGTGGTCTGTTTGAGTCGATAGGAGTCTAAAAATTAGGTTCCCGAGTAATTAAATGAGGCTAAGGAGTGATTCAGGTTAAAAAAAAATAATCCGGTGAGACAATGTTTCCCTAACTAATTACCGGCCCAGGCTTGAAACCATCGAAGTGACGCGTTATTTTATTGAACCGTTTTGACTTAATCAGGCTTCTGTACGTGCGAATGTGCTCAAAGCTGGGAAATGAAGCTGTATTTGGCCGAGTCTCTAACGCCGAGTCTGGATGTAGGTAGCGCTATGTATAGAAATCTTCAGTGATTTGACTTGAGCGTTATGACCTAGAAATTGCTTCCTTAGATGATGTATTTTGGAATAATAAATGTTTTCATTGGCTTGCTGTAATGAAACAATTAAAATTGAGGTAGGGGCTAATCATTGGTGGAAGGGTAATCTCTTGGGCAGGCCAACGACAACTGGTGTCATTCGCGCTGTAGAGGATACGTAGGTTGGTAGGTTATGGAAGGGAGGTGGAGAGAAACCCGGCGTCGGCAATGGTCTAAAATAAAGGCAGCAAGGGTATCACATCTTTATATCCCATCGGACAGGATGGTTTTCAGAAGTCATCTAACACCAAAAGGTTTGGGAGTCTCTGAAAATCTCCCCCACTGCCGGTACTTGAAGTTGCGCCCACAGAATGGGAAAGTTATTTACTTACGCGCTCTCACTGAGGTTGATAAGTACTCCGTAAAGAACTGCAGTATTTTTCTCGCCCCTTTAAATTATTAAGTATGTATAATCAATATACTCTATTGATTAATATTCTTAAATAAGCTACCTCAAGAATTGAAGCGAGTTACAACGATGTCCATCCTCAAGAAAAAACTTGCAAAACTTTCTAGACGTTTAGCTGTTTTATTCAGGGAATGAATTTATAAATATGTAATTACTGCCTGTGATAGTATGTATGTATGTACATATAATCAAGTATTTCGCCTGTATATCTTGACGTGTCTTATATTTACATACGCTACGTATATCACAAATCCTTGGACAAATAAATAAGTAAATATATACTGTGATTAAATAGTAATTTCGTCAAAACAAACCGACTTCTCTAGTACATACGCGATTTTCCTATTTTCATCATCCCAAGATTATTTGCCGCGCTTCATTAAAGAAAATAGGATTTATCGAGCGAATATAAGGAAGGACTTTGGATTTAAAAAGTTCAATATATATGCTATTTCACTCCGGTTTGTCCAAATCTCGTATATTCCGCGAGCATTTGGAACCCTTCATTGACATATTTGATTCATTTATTAAATAAAATAGAAAGTACAACTACAGGAAGTAAGTGAAATAAAAAGTAGACGTGCGATTCGCTAGAAACTGTTACGTATGAACTGAGAGGGTAATACAAATGATGGAAGGACTAGGTTGGGAGCCGATCGAGAGACTCAGGGGCTACACTCAAGGCTTAGATTGCTTCAGAATTCAGGCCTGGCACGTATCTTTAAGACTTAAAAGGTATTTTTTGAACTCGGTGCAATATTTCTAGAATTGATTGAGACATCTACATACTATCCCTCGAGCCACCGCTCTGGTGTGTGGTAGGGGGTGGTAGGTCACCAGCCGTGTAAAGATGTAAAAGTTTTGGAGGTGAAATGGTGACATGTCCTATGAAAGTGTATTTGGAGGAGCTCAGTTTCTATTGTGGTCGCTTATTGTGCGCGGAAAGAACGAGTTTTTGTACCTATATGTTCGGCAGAGTATCTCTCTTATTTTATCGCATCTGTCAGACCTAGAAATGTAGTGAGGCGTCATGATAATATTCTCTGTGTCGCTCTCAAAAATATCAGTTTTGAATTTATCAAGCAGCCTGAGCCTAGCGTGCAGCCTCCGAGTCTCTAGGGGTTCCCACCTTAATCCCTCTAACAGTTGTGTAACACTATATGTTCGTTCGCAGCAGTTTTTAACGAAGCCTGCTGCTTTTCTTTGTACTTTGTTAATTTGTTGGGTTAGATCTTTATGACTAGGGTCCCAAATGCTCGCGGCGTATTCGAGGTGTGGCCTAACCAGACATAAAATATGGGAGATAATTTTCCAATACTTGCGAAATGCACATATGATATGGTACGCTCTGGTGCAAAGTTACACACCAAAGTGATGAAATTTGCCATGAAAAATAATCTAACTTGACCAGTATCGGAGCCTCGATTTCTCAATTAAAAGTCAGGCGAGTCAGCTAATTACCGGAAATCCCCGCCCAAGTTCGCCGTTTAAAAAGATGCTCGGTGATTCAAAGAGCTGAAGCGTCCTACCGAAATTTGAGAAATGCTGGTTCGAATATTGGTCAATGCAAGTGATTTATCATGGCGAATTTCATTCCCTTGGTGTATACAAGAGAGATACCCTGCCAAAGTGTTATGTGTAAAAATTCAGTCTTTCTACGCACCATTTTTGACCTTAGCAAAAACAGAGCGAGGCAATTATCCCCTTCATTAACAATAGTATAATTTGTACGAATAATAAAACCTCAATGCGTCTCACCCGTTTCGATTAGTTTTTTACTCTTGTTTCCATCGTGACTCCGTTAATTTCCCCGCACCGTTTTAGCAGCATTTCCGTCAACGTGATACCTCGTGACCATCTTCGGCTTTTTTTGACCCTCAGAAGCGCGTCCGGACGCTCATGGATGTCTTGTAAAAGAAAAGTTCGGGTCGTCTTTCCTCGAATCCGATTAACCTTAAATCTTTCTGGCAGGGTTCACGACTACAATTCGGTGTGACCATGGAACGCCTCTGGCAGCGAAGCGCAATTCCAGACGCGGTTGTAATTATAGGAAGACGAATTATGTTGGAGGGGAAAAAAACGATCGACGCAAATTGAGGGGTCAGGAGGTTTTGATTAGACGTGGGTGAGAGGAAGGCTGAGTTCGGGACGTTTGCTTCCAGTGCGTGGGAGCGGAAGTCGCATAAAGGGGGGACGTGCCGAAGGGGTCGACACCGGGAGGATAGTTATTCTCACGCGAAAGGGGGAAGGTAGATTTCCGAGGGTTTGCTTAGGGGGCAGAAGAGATATTTCAGTTTGATGGGCTTTTGAGGAGGCGAACCTGTAAACTTAAAGTTTGAGCGAGATAATATTTCTCCCATAAATCAATGAATTTGGTCTCATTTTGAAGAAAAATATCTCACCTTTCCAAAGGAACCAAAATATCTTCCGCTTTTTGAAGTCATTTTCGAGGTAATTGCCAACAAAAACCAGCCAGTTTACGTTAGAAATGGTCCGGGTATGTGCTCCGGGGGGATTTTATTTCATAAATAAGATATTTCTAACGCCTAGATATCGTCAGAAATTTAACACTGCGTTTCTTCTATATTTTTCCAACTTATAAGAAAAAAATAAATCAATTACACACCGCAGAAATATTTACAAAATCGCAAAATAAACCTTCCGATGTAAAGGGTTTTTCCCTGTACGGCATGGAAAACTGAGTAAATTAAAGACTCAAGCATGAATATTTAGTTTATTCCTGGAAATTTTAGTCATAAACAACAATATTTTTGCGACATTATTATTTTAAAAATGTATACTTCATGCTCCTTAAAGCTGCTGAAGTGAAAAAATAATACTTGAACTTGGTCTCTGTTATGACTAGGGGAAAATTTCGCTTGAACGGCAAGTAAATTAGCGCCGTTTCGGGTGAGTGGATAGGACGCTATTGAGATGAATACTTGGCAACTGGAGGTAGGATGGAGGGGAACTCGGCGTCCAAATTAGCCTATTCATAACGTGAAAGGCGCCATAAAGACCTTAGTCCAATGTTACTACCGAAGTGAGAAACACTGCTCACAGCAATGCACCTGAACACCGAGCTTGAGTGAACTTAGAGTGGCAAACCGCCCGGAAAAATGGAATTTACAAGGCCTGGATGACCCGTTGCAAGGGCAGAAAATGGGAAAACAGAGGTGGTCGTCATTGGTTGTTCAATCATAGGATTGGTTGACTTCAGCCCTCCACCCATCCTTATCTAGTATCAGTTCCCTTACTTCCTGATAGGTCTTCCTAAGTACTTTGCTTTTTATTTGGTCCATGAATATATTACTCGGTCTTCCTCTGGGGACTTTTCCCTCTATTTTACCTACAATTATATCCTTCACAAACCTGTTGTACCTCAGGGTGTGTCCAATCCATCGAGTTCTTCTTTTCTAAAGTGTTCCATGCAGTCTTTTTGTCTTCTGCTCTTCTCGAAACTTCATCATTTCTAATTTTTTCCGTCCATTTTATCTTCTGTATCCTCCTCCAGCACCAGGTTTCGAATCCCTCGAGTCTGCGTACATCCTCTATTCGCAATGACCAAGTCTCCCACCCATACAACGCCACGCTCCATGGTAGAGTTTACGCCATCCTTTTCTCTACTCTGACCCCCCCTCATCAATTCCATCTCCAGCATTTACTAAATTCAAACTCAGGACATCGTCTAAATAACGAATTAGTTAAAATTATTTCGATAGTTCCCCGGCTATCGGGAGGAGGAGTCAGTGCCCTACAATCGTAAGAGTGGATATTCCAAAGCAATAAAAAATCATTCATATTGTCCAGGATTCAAACCTATATTCCTCTCAATTGCGCGAGTGCTTCAGTCATACCCCATATGACGGAAACAAGACCGTTGATTTTTCCTTTTAGGAATTTTTGAACTAGTATGTAATGGTACACTTGTAAGGTAACACCGCATCAAGAGAGCGATATTCTGAAATTTTACCTAAAGTGAACACTTGATGCCCCGTTCGCTAGACTGGCTTCTCACCAATGTATAAGTATGATTTCTATCCGCATTAGCGCCCTTCATCAACTGCCGTTGCACAGAAATCTAACCAAACCAGTCCCAACAGGAGGCGTTTCACTGGGGTTGGGCTCGGGGAATTCTCATGCCATGGTGAAGGGCGAGGAGGGTTGATTCCAAGGGTTTGTTTGAAGGGTCGGAAAGGAGATGCGCGCGAGTGAGCAATGAGAGTGGGGGCGGGAGAGTTGTGTGGAAGATTTTTTTGAGAAGGAAATAGAACCGCGGTGGATACCACACCAATTCGTCGTGTACGTTCCCGTTCGAGTCGATGGATAATACAGGGGAAATTAAAAAAAACTGCGGTATAGAGAGGTTTCCTGGGAAGGCGTTGAAATTAGCGCAGATCAAAACACGCCAACGCTTACGAACGACGTTTAATGGAACGATATACAAAGGTGAAACGCTTGGTAACTTGACTGGAAATAGCTTCCTGTAGGTTCACGGGAGAGTATTATGTGTGTAGTTAACGAATTCGCTCAAATTACGTTATAAATAGCGATAGTTTTTTACCACAGATAAAATTAATAATTTGCAATTATCCATGTTTGACGACGTTGCTCAAAATACGTAATAAGGAACGATAGCTTTTTACCACAAGTAAAATAAGTAACTTAAAATTATCCATGTTTGATGAATAATCTTAACATACGTAATAAAGAACGATAGCTTTTGACCACAACTTTTATACCTTTTATCCTTTTAAAAGTAGCGGAGAGCCTTCTTCGATTTTCAACAATCCAAGACCGTCCGACTCCTCAGCCAATCAGAACGCTTCGGACTTGATACCAACGGGTATTTAACGGACCAGAGCCCTATATATAGCGGCGGAAAATTCTCCAGAACATTAGGACCTGATGATGCCTATTGGATTGCTGGCGAAACGGTTATCAATTAGCGTCCCTCGCTCCCTTTGATCCGTTCTTTGAGAGTCCTCGTCAACTTCCTCACCATTCACACGCTAAACTTCTTCATTCGTCTATCTCTCTTTCGACTAGAAGTTTTTGCTACTTCCCCACTACCATCCGTGAGAATCCTCTTGGTCCCCCTGTTTTAGAGCTTCACGTTTCCAAACCAAATGCTCTAAGTGAGTTTGAAAAAATCTTTTTTTATTTCAATTTTACGCTGAAATTCCTTGTCTTCACTTCTCTTCGCTTACAACTCGAAAAAAATTAGTCGCCTTCGGATTTCGAAGGGTGAATTTTGAGTGAGTATTTAAGCTACCGTGCGAATCCGATTTGTGTGCATTTTTTCTCTTAATTGGTGGCCTGGGATTCCTTCAGATTTCACTTGAACTACTGATACCTACTACGGAGATTGCTCGAGACTTGTCTTCGCAATTATTTGACGACCCGTAAGGAGTAATTCGGATTCCCTCCATTGAGCTTTCGTGCCGATTCTGATTTCAACGCCACGATTCCCTCTTCGTATCGCATTCCAACATTGTTTCCTGCGGCTTCGTTTTAATCGTGGGGTAGCGTAGAATTCACGAAGGTGACCGAGACGATTCGACTCCACACTTAAATGCTCCGGAGAGAATTCAATAAGCGAGTCATCCCGTCTGGAAGAACGTTAATCCGTGTATTCCATCACCTGTACTTCCAACCGTTCAATGACCAATCGATTCCAGACGTGCTTGTTAATACTTAATCTGTACGGCAAACTGAACTTGTTGCGGATTGGGAGGAAGCCTACGCTTGCTTTAGGTTTTCAAAGCAAAGCTGTGAGTTTACCATCTGCGACCCACATGAAGAGGGTCGCAGATGACCCTCTTCATGATGTACATAAAATCCATTGAGAAGGTACGAAGAAAGGCAGCAAGGTTTGTACTGGGGAAGCATAAGAGGACGGAGAGTGTTACTAGACTGCTCAAAGTACTGGAATGGAACCCTCTAGGAAGAAGTAGAAAGATAAATAGGATATGCGTACTGTTTCTCTGAACATTAACCCCAAAAGAAGAGAATACCATGAGAGCGTTTGAAAGAAAAATACTGCCTCTCCTCACTTCATAATTCTCTACCCGATAATACTAATCCCTTTTTGCTCTGATCTAACTCCTTGATCAACCTTGCCATGTCCAATGGCTCTGCAAATTACACAGCAAACACTCCCTCCTTCCCCCTTTTCCTCCTACTTTTTATTTGTTTGTTTGTATTATTATAATCATGTACACTTTGTTTTGCAGTTCTCTCCATTGTTTTCGGGTTAGCTGCGTCAAGTTTTATTCAGTTGACGTTTCGTGGCCTATGTTGGCCACATCTTCAGATCAGGTCCAAGTTCAGATCAAAGTTAAAATCCTCTTGATTTGTACGAGAGCAGGGACCTATCAGTCTATGATATTTCTTCCTCCATTATTTCCATCTATCACGGCCTTAAGCAACCCGTTTCCCATCATTAACTCTTCCAACCCCCTACATACAGTCCGCTCTATGTCTGCTACCACCTACTATGCAACCACCTCTTGCAACCTCGACCTGATCTGAAGATGTGGCCAGCACAGGCCACAAAACGTCATCTGAATAAAACTTGACGCAGCTAACCCGAAAACAGTGGAGAGAACTTCAATCCAGCGCTGCGAAAGCCTCAAACAGAAAAATACACTTTGTTTTGTTTGTTTGTGTAGGTTGTACAAAACAAAGGGTACATGATTATAATATTACAAACAAACAAATAAAACGTCGGAGGAAAGTGGGAAGGAGGGAGAGTTTGTTGTGTTATTTGCAGAGATGTGCAACATGGCAAGGTTGATGAAGGAGTTAGATGAGAGCAAAATATTATCAGGTTGAGAATAAAGACGTAAGGAGAGGGTATTTAAAAAAAATAAAAATTAAAAAAATTTATGATTGAAATAAATTAAATTAAATCCTGGAGATCAGTTTGAACCTTTTCCTGGCAGTATTAATGTTTTCAAGAAAAGATGCCGAAGATTTATTTTGGATTGATTTATTTATTTCTACTTTTTTCAATCGATTTATTTTATTTTTTGCTGGTGATTGACCATTTAAACTTTTAAATGTATCATTTTATCGCTACCACCTGCCAAATAGGCCACTAGTAGCACTCTTGGTTAATAATAATCATAATTAACTATGTAAACTGGATAATTTGCTGCAGGTTAGGAAATCAGACTTCCTAGTTTACTCTGTGGACCCTTGCTGCGATTTTGCTTCGTAACTCTGCACCAAGTGTGCTGTGCAAGCGTACACACTTGCTTCAGGTTTGCAAAGCAAAGCTGTGAGTTTACCTTCTGGAACTTTTTCTTTCTCGAGATTCAGATTGCTGTGAAAACTCACTACTAACCTGACGATCACCTGAAAAACAAGGCATGTGAAAACCAATTGTAACGAAAACTTAAAACACATTTGCAAGCTACTTGGGGAATAATACAAATTATGATAACACCGCGGACTATCCGGGCTGTTACCAGCACGAATCCACCCAAAAGTTCACTTTTGTGCGAAATTCCTTCGAGAAATATTCACTGGTCTTGACCGGAACTCGAACCTAGATCCCTCAATATTGCTCCGAGTACTTTGGACAGTCAAGTTAATGATGCGTCCTTCCCTGCGAATTTTCGTGGGCTCTGAAAAAGCTACGTATTCGCGACTTCTGGTCATACATTTTCACCCTACGTCATGAGCAATCGAATCCAGAGTCAGAGTATGGATTGTCAAATAACAACTTCACTTGGTGAGGGAGTAGTGTTGAGAAGGCAACCTAGAGGACTCTGATCGAATTGTGCCAATTATGCCACCTTTCACGGGGTTAAAGCCAAACTTTGAGCACTGATGACCCGTTCGTTTACTAGGTTATTACCGTGGTATTCTATTGTAATTAAAAAGGAATGCAAACGCCCGGTTTCCGCCTATCATGGTAACTTTTTCCGCGCAGGTAAGACTAACAGAGTTAAATACGAAATATCTACCAGGTCTGTTTTGTACCATCCGAACGCAACTACAGTGGTCATGTAATCCATTTCTTTTAGTTGAAAGCGATCAGTACGTGTTGAAAAGACAATGTGGTGCATGTTGAAGAAGGAAAATAACACTGCAACACGGTAGTTGATGAAGGGCATAAATGCGGGTAGAAATCGACGTTTTACCTCTGCATTGATAAGAAGCTAGCAGAGCGAATGGGGTGTCATGTGTTCACTATACATACATTTTCAGTATATCGCGTACTGGTTACAGTTTTAACTTACTGGTGAACAATTACATATAAGTAAAACATTCCAAAGGGGAAAACTCACGGTCTTACTTTCGTCATTTGGTGTATGATTGAAGGACTTGGCGCAAGTGAGACTAATCCGTTTGGGTCTCGGGTAATTCGGATGATTTTTTTTCTTTGGAATATCCACACTTACGATTGGTGCGCAACGTATCCATTTCAACAAAAATGATAATTACGCTTCAAAAACTGGTGTAAGGATGCATTGAATTAATTTTGAATTGCTGTTAACCTATGCTTTTCAGTTAACTGGCCTTAAAATTCATTTTTTGGGCGCAGTGCCATCCTCTTTTTTTCCGACGTATAAACAATCCCCATTTTTTTCTATTTCAACACCCACCACACTACTAATGAATGTTGATACAAACTAAAAATGAAATAAACGTAAAATGACAAATTTGGTAACGAGAGAAAAAGTAAACTAAAAAGAATGTTATAAGAAATACAAGAATAAATGTTTACAGCGATCATTAGTTGCAGCGGGCTTTAATGCTTTCAGTGGAAATAATAATAATATTGCGAACGGGTGATTGGCATGATTAACGATGAAATCTGATGATCTTCACTATAACTTGTTCTCTTTAGCTTCTGATGGTGGCGATATCAAACGCAGTATCAATTAGACATCTAGCATAGTGAAGGTTTGTTAATAGCCAGGAAATTTCTCATCATCTGCACTACGTTTTCGGCCGGTTTTGGCTTGTGTGAAGGACGCCTTTCTCAGGAGACCCTCGCTTTTTCAACTCTTCTGAGAGTACAGTAATATCCAAGAAGGTCAAATCTTGAAGGGGATCTTAAATTTTAAAAATAGAATTACATTTAAAATTATATAAAATAGAGACTATTTGATTTTCTTTAGTGGTGAAAATATGACAGCCATTCAAGATTTAAAAATTGATTTAAAATTTCCCTTCATTTAATTTTTCGAGTACGGTTCTCTCTTAATATATTCCATTCATAGTCTAAAAATCATATACTTCTAGGATAATGTTACAGTATAGTTTCAAAAGAATTTATAAACATTCATTGAACCCTCGTCTGAATATATTTTCAAATATATAAAATCTGAATCCTCAAGTGTTTACCCCTTCAGCTGCGGGGAACGAACTTGTACGTGCGTACGAGCAACTGCGGGAAAAACGTACTTGTATGTTCGACCCTCTCTTCTTACCTGATCCCCGAGCCCCTTCTTATCTTTATGGCCCAAACTCTTTCTTCCTTGAGGGGGACAATTGGCAATCCTCATTTCCTACTGGAACGAGTCCCTCCCTCGCGGTCGCATTCCATTGCCATGATCTACTAACCTCTCTTCCTATTATCCTCTAAATGCGCTCTGGCAGTCTTGCCAGAGCGCAATGTAGATAAAAATCAACGGATTTCCTTGGTTTTAGGTACCAAATTAAACAAAAAATTACGGACAAACTTTATACAATACTTATTTTGTAGATTTCCGCCGATTTAAAAATTTGGCCAAATTAACTTGTTCCACAAATTCGTCCCTTATTGGGTGGGGTCCTTTCCACAGAGCCTCGGGAAAAGGGTCGGGAGGGGATTCCAAGGGTCTTCTACCTGCTCTGCCTCTCGCGGCGGAAAAGAGGGTATGGCCTCCTTTGAATATTTACCCCAAACAGTGGAAGACTTGCCATCTACTAGCTACACGCTACTAGCTTGCAGCTACATCTAGTAGCTGCCGCAGCTGAAGGGTTAAGAGCATGGTCATCTCTCGGAGCTGCAAGCTCCGATTTTTTTGGCGCTGTATTTGTTTACTACGTATTTTTATTTAAGCAAAAATCTCTATCAAACCCTCATCTTGTCCGCCCTCCGCGGTCTGTGCGGTCCAAAATTTATTGTATTGTTTTCTTATAAAAGAATTTAAATTGAATGTACTCATAAATGTAATTACGTAAATGCATAACTACAAAAAATAGACCATTTATGACTTACACCTCTCTCCAGGTACATGTTTATATTTCTAGGTGTTAGTTACTCGAATGCTAGTTCAAATCAGCTCAGAAGGGTAGTTGAAGTTATTGACCAAATTCACTCTATTCTCAGAGACCATATATCTTCGATGCAGCAGAGTTAAAGCTAAGAATCTACTAAAAAGAGTCGTAAATGCAAAGCGAATATTTTAAATAATCAATCCTTTAAAAAAAACTGACAAGATAACTTTTGAATCAGATCTAAAATCATTGGAGAGTGATAAATAACGAAAAGAAATATTTTGGTTAAATTTGCAAAATTAGGGAAGAGGGATGCGGAGGTAATTGAAAATCCATTTTTATTTTTGGAAGTTTAAAGCATATTGCCATGGATTTACAACTTCATAAATTTCCTTGTGGCGGATAATCATCCACTCTTGGAAAAAGAACTCTTCACAGTTAATACTTCTCTTTGAAAATGGAAGGTAAAGTGTTTTCTTCTCACCTCTGAGATGTTGAGCACGTAGGGACCGTTCACGAAGATCGGGGCATTGTCGTTGGCGTCAGTCACACGGATGTTCACTGGAATCACGAAACCCTGCGTGATACAAGAAATGATTAGTCGGCGAGGGAGAAACGAATCGAAAGGAAGCCCGTAAAAAATGAAGAATACGGGGGAGGAGGGGAGTTGGGAGGGAGTTGGGCGGGTAGGGCGAGGAGGGAGATGGGTGTTTATCGATGCACGGGGAAGGAGAGGGTAGGGCATTGGAGAAGTCTTTCATGCCCGTCTCAAAAGTAAAATCATACGGGAAGAGTTTGGGAGAGGAGAATATCTTAACGCTAAAGAGGAAAGGAAGTACATGCGGGGGAAAATTTACCTTGAGTTTTGTCAGATTTCTTGCAAACAATTTTAATTATTCTCAATTCTAAACGTGCATGGGTATCCTTTCAACTAAATCCAGCATGGTTGTCACAGCTAAAACTATATCAAAGAATCAACATCGAAATATTAAATAATGAATTGTGGGAATAGCAAAAAGCAGAGGAAACACAAGATGCAAGAATCACGACTTACCGACTATCGACGAAAACACACAGACTTACGTGGGTAAGTCGGTAAGGTCTGTGTGTTTTCTGAGCGTTCAGTTAGTTGAAAAATACTCAGTTTTTGCACGATAAATATCGGTCCTATGCATGAATGGGACCGATGTCTTATTATAAAAGTTATTAACACTTTGGGTTTTCCTTGTAAATAACTGTTAGACTTTGATATTATCAGCCGACAAATTAAAACAAGGTAGTTGAAAGATTTATTGAATTTACGGCATGGTATAGGTACTGCTGAAAAATTATCGATTCTATCATACCTTAGTGAAAGCATTTCTGAATATATTTCTGAAAGAAAACATGAAATACCTGACAGTTTTACATTCATGCTCATGAATTTTTTGGAAATTACTCTGGATGAACTGTATTCCTGAAACGTGAACGGTGAGATAGGTAGAGAAGCACAGATGGGAGTAGATTTACCACGAGTTTTGTTAAACTTAATGCAAACGATTTTTAACTATTCTAAATTTTTTCACGTGCCTGTGTGCCCTTAAAGCTGAGGCATGCACGATCGTCATATCTGAAACTGTATGAAAATGAGCCTCAAAACATGAAATAATAAATCGTAGAAATATCAAAAATAAAGCTAATACAAGAAAAAAGAACTTTGATTTCCCTGAAAGAAAATCAGCATTTGCAGGCAAAGTTTTGGTCCTCCCCATCAATCGTGCTGATAGGTCCAATCAATGGGGTACAAAAAAATATTTTTACTAAATAAATTGTTGTTATATTCGGATATTTATCATCAGGAAAATGAAAATATTTTGATTTAAATTATGCTGATTTTACGGCATTGGTAAGCTACTTGGCAAAAATTACATCGACTTCGTCACGCCTTGGTTTTAAGTGATAGTTTCATATCCATTTTCATTTGCTCGTCGCCAGAATGTATGTCGCTGACAGAAATTAATGACGAAACTAGGTTCCGAGAGCCAAGAATTACTGTATTCTCGGCGAGATACAATGTAAGTTACAACCTTCTTCATGTTAGGCTCATTGTCAACACGACTCTACAACCGTTGAAGCGTGTTCACAGTACGGACGATGTATCTTGACTGGCACATGAGCTAGTGCACTCCCAAACAACTCTCGCATGTACACTATTACACACACTTGTCATACAACACTATGATA
Source organism: Ceriagrion tenellum (assembly GCA_963169105.1). NCBI lineage: Eukaryota > Metazoa > Arthropoda > Insecta > Odonata > Coenagrionidae > Ceriagrion > Ceriagrion tenellum. The sequence continues at coordinate 53,988,609 of OY720637.1, forward strand.
CACATCAATAGGGAATAATTTTGGATGAAATGTAAATGATACTGTAGGTCGTATGAGATTCACCCGGGGTATCCATGATGAAATCATGCCCCCCAGTTCCATATCGGCTGTTCTTAGTTTACCTTTAGAATGAAAGAACTGTCACTGTCTGACGTGCTGGTTCGAGGATTTGAGAGCAAGTCAAATATGTGAGAAATACACTAAACGGAGAAATCCGCTTGTACGTGAGTTATTATCGTGACTAATCCCGTAAAACTTTAAGTAAGCTGTAGGATTTTTTCTCTCTAAAGTTAACGGGTCAAATAAAACAATATGAAACTAGTACATTAAAATAAATGCTGTTTTTTCAATCAATTTTCCTCCCTGATTCACAATCTTCTCTCTTTTTTACAAGGCTGGTGACCTGCCATTCTCTGCCTGAAGACTTCCGGTTGCCTACAAGGTAATATATGCATAGGTTAAGGTGATAATGTTGTTTGAGTGCCTTTTTCGCGACCGAGTTCGGGGTTAGCCATCCCGAACCGTCACGCCTGATCATTCTCCTCTTCAAATCGGGAGCGAAGATGGCACTTCTACACGAATCATTTTGTCTACACGAGAGATGTCATTAGAGAGAGCACTTCAAACAGCTCATAAAATTGCCAAGTTTACTCTCTTCTTACTTCGAGAGGAGTGCATGGGAAAGTAGAATTTGTATTCACGATGGGGATCAAAGTCGTGAGTTCGACCGAGGACAATGCTTTGAATGTACACGAGCACGCTCGGGCTGTTCTCTCAATTCTCAAACGAGCCTGACTGGTCGTGTCTTTCTAGCGAGTCCATATGAATGGTATTGTAGTATTTGACGGTATCGCTGGAAAACTATTATTTGAGTTTTTTTTATCTATGGTGGGAAAGAGTGGACAAACTGACTAAACACTAGCTGAAACCACTGTAAATGGTACAATATTCCCTACAGCTATTTATTCAATAGTTTTATTCGTTAATCACAATATAAAGTGTCTTCAACTTCCTATTAGGACAATGTTTGGGAAAGTAATATATGGCACTTGTGTTTATTTCATTTTTTAGTAAAAAAAGATTTTCCAAAAGATATGGAATGGTAGTCAATCATTATCTGATATTGGAATTAATCACTTTAATATTTAAATATTTTCCAATAAAATAACATCTTCATCAGTTATTCATCCTAGGATAATGTAATCGAAGTCTTACCTACTCTTCTATTCATATCTGGCTCAATAACTTCCTCTTGATTATATTTTCCCTCATCTTATGACCTATATAATTATTTACTACTTGTATTGAACATTTACCTCCTATGCTAATCAGCATAAAATTGAGCATGACTTTGTTCACCTTATATATATTTTGTGGGAATTATATGTATAACTTTTTGAAGAGTATGGCTAATCCTATACTTTTGGGAAAGAGAGAGTTTATTTTGCTTGCTAGATGAATATTTACCTTGGACAGTTACGTTTTAGAGTTATCCTCACTATACAGGTCCTCTATCCTATTCATTGGTTAATTTTTTATTGAAAAAAATGATGATGTTTGAAAATATCAGGATGTTATTCGGTGGTTAACTCAAAATAACGTCAAACAATCAACTCGTATTGTTATTACTATTGGAACACTCTCATGAACTGTGAGATTCTTAAAATTTGAAGGCATGAAGCAGAATGGTTGGCTAACTTATGCGTATTAGTTCACTCTTTTCTCCTTACTCAAATAATACTGATTTCCAACTCCCTACGATATGTAGATTTCCATGTGGTGGGACGTTTTTCTTGTGACATAAACCAATTTTTTTGTATACGCACTTGCTTAATGTCATATTCAGATCGATTAAATGCCGTAATCATTTTTTTTCATTAGCACCAATGCATGCATCAGCTGACGAACTGGTGATGAAAATGTAGCGTCCTGGATTCTCGGGGTCTAATCATTAATGATTCCCGTTTAAGCTGTTTCATGAGCATTTGAAGTGCTTGGTGTGTCAAAGTTTCTTCACAACGTGGATAAAATTTTATTTTATTTTGCGTTATTCAGATGTAGGCCAGGTGGTTATTTGAAGACCATGCTTCCTTTTTGCGCCCATTCTCCCGGTGTATGTGGTACATTGTTCCATATCTATATTTCCAGATTTCGTAACGCGCAGTCCTCAGCTGAGTTGGATGCGAGGTAATTTCATTTGGAGAGGGAAGCCTCAAAACTTGTAGTATTACTCAGCCTCGGTGAAGGTGTAAGTTTCTCTGAATGGATTTCCGACGATCTCGAAGAACTTCTAGCTATGAGTGTCTTCTATTAGACTGTATTTATTTACAATTATTCGCAACCTAACCCAGAGGCAACGTGTCCTGATCAATTCGATCCGAGTATTTTACGTCCTATTCCCCATGAAGAGACACCATAAAATTTATTAATATTAGGTTGCATTAAACATTATAATACGTACGTGTCTTCGGAAAAAGGGAATTATGCGGGTCAACAGGTCATCATAGGAAATCATTTCCTCCGTTCATAAGGCGTATTTTTGTTAAAGAGACGTGTTTTTCGCAGCTAATGTTCACCTAGAATTCCTATTCAAGCTGCATGGACTAATAGAATGGAGTTTCCTATTGATTTTCGAATTATTGCCGTTTACACAGAAGAGGGATAGAGTAGCGACGGGCATTCAGACTCGCGCTAGGGAAAAGGAAGGAATGAATGTTGCCGTCTTCATTGTACATAGTTCGCGATATGTATTACTATTATTATGCCTAGATAAGCTACTTTTCTGCTGTCTATCATAGACAAACTCTACGACAAATACGAAATGTTAGCAACAAACGCTAATTCATACCATCTTTGCTCCTCGATTGTGCATGTGACGAAAATTAAATATACGGTTTCGTAGTTCCCGTTTGTCCCTTAATATTTTTACTCTTCCATTGCTCCATATTTGATATTTCTTGCGTACAGATAATACTCCAGCACACAAATAGGTCATAGTTCACTGGAACATCATGAAATTATTTAATTTCTATTAAAATTATCGTCGGGTATTTTGGAGTTATGTGCCTGTTGTTGAGCGGTCGAGTTATGAGAAAATATGAATTTTATGTGGAAAGAATTACGCTTCTTTACCTTACTGTCTACTTTTTCACCCTGTGTTGACTTGAATTATTTTTCCTACCTGAGTAACAGTCGCAAAAAAAACTGAAGGTTCCAAGAGCTTTTGAAATATTACGTATTTCCACGATGTCAATTACTGGAAATTGAAAACAAGATATTCAATTTGTGAAAACCAATACGATGTCATGAATTTTTTTCAACGGATTTTAATTCAAGGGATGATATTAACGTTTTTTGAACGCATTATATCTTTCATTTAGACACTGTCTCCTAAAAATAAATTATGATGATCTTTTATTGCCGAATTTTGTTCTGTCATCGTAGTAAAAAGCTTTTTTGACACTTCCTTTCAATTCCTCTAACAGCCGTCTGAAGTACCTAATAAGTTTGCATTATGAGTTGGTCACCAGCCGTGAAATTGGAATTCGAGTATGTAATTGTTTTGTGCATGTACTGCTCCGGAAATTCAATCTCTTCTTCAATTCAGTGGTTTATCGTAGGCTTTATACTCATGGGAATAAATTATATCGATAGACAATGAAGAAAGTTGGAGTATCCTCCTAGCTCATCGTCCATTTCATAATCCTTACGGAGCCGAGCTACTTTGCCGTTTTTGCGGAACTGTTACTAAAGACCACTTACAGTCAATTATTTTCGACTTACTGGATTATAATGCTCATCACCGAGCAGAATCAGGAAGCCTCTTCGAACGCAGTTCTTGTACATGAATATGTACTGCATTCCATGTTTAGGATTTCAAATTGATTGCCTTTAAGTTTACTTTTCTTTGAACAATTCATGTCAACGTTATTTTATCAACGGGGCTGTGCGTTTCAAATCAAGCAAATAATCTCTCAAGAGTGATCAGGATTTGTGAGGAGTGAACAGGCAGTATTATAAAGGGTGTTTCTCTCCAAACCCTTGGCAAACCCATTTTTATCGATATGAAAATTCTTACAGTGCCATCTGAATATATTCTTTGCTGGATCATGTGAGCCAAATTAAACCTGAGCCTTTTCTCACTAAAAGGTAATTGACGTAACCATAACACACGAGCAGCCGCTAGTATTCACCTAAAAATATGCTCCTTTAGCTGCAGCTTGAGGGGCCCTAGGCAATCCATCTCCATTATGTATGCACAACAAGCTACCCAATAATATTAAGGGTATATCGTCAAAAAATATTTTCAAAACATAGGTTAAGGAGATATTTCTCTGTCAAGCGTACCATTCAGTGGAAGAATTTTTAATGATATCTTTTTAATGTGTACTTCACTGTTATATTGTATTTCCGTATCTATTTTAAATTGATATTTCTTTCATATTTTAGTCTACAATACGTCCTGTTTTAATGTAATGTGCTACCATGATCTATATTTCTATTATTTGTTTTTCTTTACGATGTTTATTGGGGTAATGTACCATTTTAAAGACAAAATATGATTATTACATATTAATCGAGATATGAGAATGGAATGATCGACTCTGAGGTGCATAAAATGAAAGTTTTAGCAGCTTCTGATTGTAGCACTAACGCCGGGATATATTTTACCCTATGGGTAGATAAATAAAATCTACGGAATGCTGTTAGGCTCTTTTATATGCATAATTAAGCTGAACATATCGTGTCTCTGTCCTGCTGCAGTCAACTGTTGTGACTTTTTGCGAGGCGTGACACTATTATTGGAGGAGAGGTCCTATAATGAGGAATGTCGCGTATAATTTCCCTTGTCACTGGAAATCCATCTAGGGGAACATCGGAGGGAATGAAACAGATTGTGCCATTTGCTTTTTGATTGATTCCCAGCTGCTTCCTGATAACTCATTGTCATTTCATGAAACTAATTCTGTCGAATTAGGAGAAGCGTGACAATACCAATGGATTATATTTTTTAAACATATGCGTGATCGGTTTAATTTACAAATTTTTCAAATATTTGTTCCTTGATGTTGCTTCAAGAGTTTAATTTGCAGATAATAAGAAACAAAGAAGTAAGCCTCCTTCAGCATGATTTCATGGCCCACGTTTCACCAGTGAAGAAGAAGTTTTGGTAGGGTTTCGCATTAAATGTCCCCGAAAGTGATTTCGCCCGGAAATACAAAATTTCGCTTTCATTCTTCGGGGAACTCGTGAAGGTCACTGGTAAGAAGAAGTTCGTGCACGCTAAATGACAAACGATTGAAAATTCGTTCTCCTCTGGGAAGGAAATTAATTTTTTCTGTTTCCGAAATTTCGAAATCATCGAAAGTAAAGAAAATACAAAAAAACCGCAAACCTTGAAATGCTTCAAGATGGATCAAGGCTAAGCTTGATATTTAAATATGGAAGTATTGATCAGGGAAGCTGCGCAACTCATGTGCTCAGGATTTATTTATGATGAGACTCGGGACAATGAACTATGGAGAAAATTTGCGCCGATTAAAATAGATTTTTTGGGAAAAATGGGCATGCTGGTAGTTGTAAAATGATGTGGAAATGTGTCTAAAAGTTTAGCCACTATTGTAGTTAAAATAAGTTGTCGAATGATTATAAAACTTTGTCTCTTTATAGGTAAGAATGTATGTAAATTAGGAGATCTTAATGATGATATAACGTGAATGACGTGACGGAAAGCCGATGAGAATGGATAACGTTATCAAATATAGTACTGAAGTATTATAAATCGTTAAAACATACCTTGGCAGTAAAATAAGTATGACTCATAGTCTGAAAGTAACGTCAAAAAACCTTAAAATATCTACTAATCGCATATATTTGGTATTGTATTCTCCACGGTACGTCTGAAGTAAAGATAATTCCCAGGTATTTGAATTTATCTGAACATAATTTCCAAAGGTTAAAAGGGGAAGCGACGGTTGGAGATCTGCCTCGTTGTGGCACCCAGTGGAGCACTTACAAGACTATTACCTCGCTAATTAACTATGCATTGTGGCAATCTCTTTACGATATATTAAGCGTTGAAGATGAATTAATCTTAACCGGAATATTTTGCGGGATGCAACGATATAATTATGAATTACTCAAAGGTAAAAAGACTCTCCTTGAGTAGGATACGAGATATTTATCTGTATCATTTTATTCACCTTGTTTGTGTCATCTGTATCATTTTATTGACATTGTTCATCACTGAAAACTGGAGACTTCGTGACTGGCTGCTCCCAGAGCGAATTAGTTGAATAAATTGCATGGGAAAAGACGTCGCTTCTGGGCTCATTAGATACAATTCCTCCGTCGTTGGGACCTCTTTTTCAATATCGCTGACAATGAAGGGAGTTTCAGATTACGTCTCAAGCCAAACTCTCATTCTCCCTAGCATCTGTTTCCTTCTATCTCCATTACGAGTTTCCTCTCTGCCACGCATGGATGGATCTGCCATAGTGTCCTAGGAGGACTGTATCTCTATTGGTAGAAGTGACTCAAAGCATCATATCATCTTGAGGCAATTCACTCAATTTAAGAGGAAATCGCGGTAAAAGGAACTCAGTGAGAGTAAGGGGTAAGTAAGTACTTACCTTCTGTCAAGAAGACCCGGGTTCAAATCCCAGTTAATGAGATTTTGCAGTGTCTTCCCCATCTTTATTGGGTGCTATGTGGAAAGCTGTTCGAGTGTAGCTCTCCGTCCTTCGGGTGGGACGTTGAACAGTGGATTCCTCGTCTCCTAATTCGAGTAGAATAGCGCCAACGCCGAGTTTTTCGCCATCAGAAGGAGGATTAATTTGAGTACAGGAAGTCCTCGGTATGCGTTGTTTCGATTAACGTCTGATTCGATGTTACGTCCATGCTGACAAGGGTCGTCGGAAAAATTTTCCCTATTTAACGCTCATAAAATAGAGCGTATGTGCATATGCTTGCGTTTTTTGATAGCTGAGACGTACTCATCCTATCTGAAATAGCTATTTTTTTTCTTGGATGAAGGCAAAAAACGAATTTTGTAATTAACACCTTGATTTATCGCAGGATTGAAGTGGTCACGAATATTTGGATCCGTTTTACGTCGTTTCGACTTACGTTGCTCTTCTTCAACACGCATCTCCGACGTAAATCGAGGATTTACTGCATATGTATTTTTATCTGTCTTTTTAAGTAATTATTCAGCTGATATCAGTACCAGTAGCTCAGAAAAGTCTATGCTGCATGAGTGCATTCTACTGATCAAGTGACATGGGTAAACCTATTAATGTATTTAACTAAAACTTCGATTCGAAGTTCCAATATTGAGACATTTTAACTTTTCGAATGCATGAGTTTTCGAATGAATTTAGAATATATGCTGTTAAATTTCAGACGTGATCTATGCGTTAGAAATTCCTCACTTTTTAAAAATGAAGTCTCTCTAGAGCGCATACCCGAACTGTTTCCAGGGGAAATGGCCGGTATCTTTCGGGAAATATCTCGAAAATACAGCCGTACGTGGCTAAAGTTTTGGTATCGTTATTTCGTTTGTTTGGTTCAAATGAGGCCTAATTCATTGTATTTTTTAAAAATGATATCTCGCTCGAACTATCTTTATGTATTCTATGAATTCATACAGTGAAAAGTAGGAAAATCTTTTCCATGCGCTCCTGCCAAGTATTCGTCTACTGAAACATTAGAGATTATTTTTGTAATGCTGCAATTAATTTTGCTGATGAATGCCTCTTGAAAATTTGATGCATGCAGAAGTGTAGAGTTATTCCGGGAGACTTACGTCGTGCATATGTTTTAATGCTTAGCCTGTTATTTTCAATGAGCTCAAGAGTAACTTTTTCGCCGTCACGTCTAAATTAACGGGCGATGTTTTTCCAAGATGAGAATTGTGTTAAAATATCCATTTCTTATTCATATCCCAAATTCCTCCATCTCGTGTATTTTAAAGACGATTGGAGAATTAACTCGATAATAAGTATTAACTGCTGCAGAAAATGTCCTGCATTCATTGTTGTTGATAGAGCAGCGGATGAAATTGAGAAATATATTCTCTTTCCTTCCACGCTATTTTAGTATGCAATCTTTTTCAGTGTCACTGGGTGAAGCGTCACTCATCGAAACCTCATTGATGAGGCAGGAGGAAAAAATAACAGTGGAAGAAATGGGCACGGGCTCAGACCAACCGTGACGCAATATTTTTCCTGTCGATCATGATTTGAGGTCCATTGGATGGATTGACGTTTTCAAAATCCGATTCCTTGAATCTAGGTTACCTCTGCAGGGTGCAATATTGACAAAAATAATAAAAATAACCAATAAATCAATTGAGACCTGCCATTCAACTGCCAACAGCTAGAATCTGAGTCTATATTCCTGGTGTTTTCTCCCACTGCATTCCAACTAAGCTCTGGAGTGTTATTCGTCTGGCTAAACCTACCTGTCGTATTATATTAGACTTATAGAGCAGCGTATTAGAGAAAGATATTCTCTTTCCTTTTTCATAGTTATTTTCATAATTGCGGACCGTTGCAGTGTAGCTACTATCCAGGTTTTAGCGTTGATTTTTTAAATTAATTTTCTTGGTCCGAAAAAGAGCCTTTGATTGACCAGAAATTGGTAACTTTTCGATCAAACTTTTGGCTAGCACAATCAATTAGCCGAACCATCCAGAACTAACCCCTACATAAATGATTTTCGTGATATTACATTTGACTCCATCATTATGTATTACGGCCATATTTCGAGTTACCGGCCGACGTTGAGAATGAGAGTGGGAAATAAAATACGATAACAAGTTTGGAAGCACAGCATTACTTTCGCCCGCACAACTGTCGTGAGTAACTAGTCTATAGTGTGCTGTAATAGTTTGACTATGGAGCACAACTAATGAATTTAGTCGTTTGAAGTTCATACGCGAGGAAAAAAGGTATTTTTCTACCTATATACCTGCCATTTTCATGGAAAATTTTAAAACAAGCGAAAAGATTACTTTTTACATTTTACAGTTTACTTTTTGAGTTATTAGCTTATTACTTCGAAAATTTAAGAATGTGATAGTTCCATAGAAATGGCGCCGAAGTTGTCGTCTATGGATATGAAAAATGTTTTTTATAAAAACATTCGTGGGATGATTTTCATTTTTTTTGTTTTCATTTTTAATAACTAACGATTTCCATCAGCGAACGCAGGGTTTGGAACCATTTGAATAAAGTTGGAAGTTAGTATTTGTTTTGACTTACGACGTGGCGATGGAACCTTCGTAAGGTAGTTTGAGCAAAATACCATTTCACCTAGAAATCAATTAATATGGTCTCATTTTGAAGAAAAATATCCCACCCTTCCAAAGATATAAAAATATCAGCCCCTCACCACTCTACTTTCCGAGATATTTGCCTAAAAATACTCGCACTTTTACATGGGAATTGGTACGTGATTGCACTACAGAGAGACCTTATTTTAAAAAATGAGGAATTTCTAACTGCACGATCTCGTCTAAAAATAAACAAATCTTAGTTTTTTATGTTAACTCAACATTCTTTGAAAATAAATCTTATTAATACCGCAGTTATTTTTTTCACAAATATCACAAAAAACCATCCTGTGAAGGAGTTTTAAACGTACCACGCGAAGAAATGAGTGAGGTGAAAGACTTATACGGATATTGCTATTTAATTAATGAGATTTCAGTTGCATAACAGTAGGTTATTGTACCATTAATAATGTAATATTTTATTCATGCTTCCTACAACTGCTGAAATTAAATTGTATGAATAAAATATGGTCTCCATTATGACTTGGGAACTTTCTCGTTCAAACTAACTTAAGTGTGTTGCTGCAGTTCCTTAGCATTCAAGCACTTACTAATGCTTGAATTGTTTTGCGTGTCATACGTATTTACTTTTCAATTCCATTTTTCTGGTTGGTGAGCAAGGAGTCTGAACTGACCCCATATCTTTATTCCATTCTATTGATTGGAGCTTCTTTTACTCAGAATCTTAGGTTATAATTTCACTCTGTGATTGCACTTTCGCTGTGGTTTACACGGATCGACTACTCCCTCAATTCAACCGAAGAGGCATGGATGAGAGTAAATGCTTTCTTTCCTTATCCATTATCCTCGGGTAATTTTCTCTGACTCTTTCCTTTCTTCTTCGAGAAAGCCATCTTTTTTATGTTGCAAAACCTGCTTCAGTTACATCTTTCACCCGAAAGCAGATATTTCGTTCCAGTGAGGGGAATCTATTCTATTGCTCCATTGCAGTCTGGTGAAGAAGATAACTACTAGTTGTAAAAAAAATTCTTAGGTTCTTCTAATTATGAATTTACAAGCAGAACTGAATTACCTTCCCTCAAAAGTTTTTTATTAGGGCTAATAATAACTCAGAAGTTCATTTGACTAATGGTAGCCGTAGTTACCAAGGAAAGCGATCTTCTTGGCTCGGTGGGTAGATTGTTTTTGGAATGAAGAAAGGGAGGAGAGAAATCAATCGTTAAAGTCTGGCTACTCCAAAGGAGAGGCACCAAGGGGCAAAAAATTTTATGAACCACCAGACGGAGGGTGATCTGCTCTTGAAGTAATTTCCGCTCAACTCTCTTATTTGGATCCGGATTTTAGTGGAAAATCTCTGCCTCTGGTAGGATTTGAACCCCGCTTTATATCATAATTGGGACGGAAGTAGTAAAACGGATATCAAGCGGAGAATATCCCAAGCGAAGATGGCGTTTATAGGAAAAAGACAACTGCTGTGCTCAAAGAAGATGGGATTACAAACCAGGGAACAGTATATGAAAGCATTCGTGTGGAGCGTGACTATAAATCGGAAGCGTGGACCATTGGAAAAGCTGACCATAAGAGACTGGAAGCCTTCGAAATCTGGTGCTGCAGGAGGATGCTGAAGATAAAAATGGACGGACAAAGTAAGAAATGATGAAATGTACAGAAGAGTAGAAGAGGAAAGGACCATATGGGACGCCTTACAGAAAAGAAGAACCCGTTGGACTGGACACACCCTGAGACACAATGGGTTTGTGAGGAACGTAATTGAAGGTAAAATAGAGGGAAAAGTCCCCAGGGGATGACTCGAATAAGGTCATGGACCAAATAAAGAGGAAAGTACAGAGATGGGTGGAGGGCTGCAGTCAACCAATCTTAGGGTTGAACTCAATGATGATTTGCTCATACAACTCGATCACAGAAGGTGTTATTGACTCCAGTAATTAGTGAATATTTTTCTTCTAAATCCTTAGTAAAAATAGAGAGGGGCTTGATTTTTAAACCACCCCTCAGAGGCTCATGCGGTTTATTTATCCAATTTCGCTCTTAAATTGAGCAAGAAGAGCATGGCCTTAAGAAATTTAGAAGTAGAGTGAGTAGTAGTTTAGTTTAGAGAAGTAGTTTACCATTGCTAGAGTGAGTCCAAGATAATATCGCAGTTGGCAGTTTGTAATGTAGCCATTTTGTAAACGCGTCCAATGCCGTTTGAGAGAGGTAATCACGTAATCTAAGAATCTATGATGTTCACCTTTGCCGAAATCACATGATCGTTTAAAAACAGTTTACGCCCCATTTCCTTCTGAACAAAATCAGTATATTTCAACTGAATCCCTCTACAATAGCAACATCGCGATCTCATGTGTGCAAGAAGAAACGTGGTGAAGAAGTGTGGATTTCACGTATCTTAATTATAGCCTGTGGCATTGAACCTTCACTTTTAATTGGAAGATAAATATGAAAGCGCTGTCATTAAATACGTTGATGCTTCTTGTCGGTAGGTATAATTTTTTTCGAGATAGAAAAAATAACTGTCGAAAGATGAGAATTCTCAGACTAATTTCGTTTCGATTTGGTTCGAATACCTTCGTTATATTTTTTTTTGGAAAATTTTTCCTTGGAAGAGTGGGGAGGGGACAGAAAGCAATCGCCCTGTTCACTCACCGGATCAGAAGTCCTCCTCCTCTCGCAGATGACATTCACGAAGACTGAGGAGGGTCCATCGATGCCCTGCGAAGGAAGACAATAGAAAATCTCATCAACTCTTTCTTTTTTTTATCCAATTTGATGGATCTGATTTATTTGTAATCGTACAACTTTTTAAACGTTGCAATTTAATCCATATGCACAAATGGTACATTTTACGAGGAATCTTGTAAAAAAAACAACAATTCAAAATGATCTGGATTCAGTACTGTTATCCTGAAGTTCAATGAGCAATGCCTTAATACGTTCCATTGTTTGAGGACTATGTAGTATGAACATAGAGAATCAACTATGTAGTAGTTGATTTTCACAAATGAAAATATAACTTGGTTTTCATCCACTGATTATTTTCTTGGTACAACATGTTTTGACTGAACGGTGTTATCATCAGGTACCCCAGATACCAGATGTTTCACCTGAGAGAGTACCAAGAAAATAAATCAGTGGAAGAAAACCAAGTTATTTTTTCATTTGTGAGCAATGGCTTTTTGAATCGCGTATAGTGTTTGTCTTGCAAGTTGTTCGTTTGAAATAAAAGCACATTGGGACTGAATGTTTTTTACCCTTTATAAAGTTTAAAACTGGCAGTGTGACCTTGATATGGATGTTATTCATAGTTTTACATCGGGATGGTTTCTCTGTTAAGAAAATGGCTTCGGGGTCAATATATATTTTTACTGGAAAAGAGTATTTTCAGATTACATTGCTTTCCTATTCAAATATAATTGCATTTCAAATAATTACTAGTTTTCGTAGGTGATAAATATCAAGACTCATATTAATAATGTATCGTGGAAAAAGTACATTCATAGGTGAATCGGATATTAAAGTTTTATTCCTTAAGAATGGGCAGAATCTGATGTTTTAATTTGGGTTTCTACATGTTTAGTGTCATCGTATAGTACAAGTATGAATATTTTTCGCAAAACTGCCAAATTAATATCCCTCGTTATTATCCCTCGTTATTATGCGGGTCACCCACGAGTAAAAAAAAGAAAAGATACGTTGTAAAAGAATATATAACGCGAAGGGATAAAAAAAGATTTCGCTAAGTAGCATGGGTTTCTAGAAGTCCAACTCGTTATATTTTATAGAAATAATAACGAGGGATATTAATTTGGCAGTTTTGCGAAAAATATTCATACTTGTGTACGATGACACTAAACATGTAGAAACCCAAATTAAAACATCAGATTCTGTCCATTCTTTTTTTATCCCTTCGCGTTATATATTCTATTTCAACGTATCTTTTCTTTTTTTACTTGTGGGTGAACCCAACCCTTTTCAGCAATGACCCTTGCGTGCTCAAATTTGCCCTCAAAAGCTCGGCCTTCAACAAGCATCGCGTCCAAGGGCATTTCCTCGCACGTTTCTCCCTCCTCCTACTGAAATTATTAAAGTCCTTACTTTTTGTACTGTACTTACATTATACTTACCAAAAATATTAAGGCTTGATCCTACGTGAGACTAATAAATTTCAAAGTCTATCGGGGTCTTTTTCTATATGTATGCATAAATCGACTGTTTAAAGATGTCTACTTCGTTTCCAAAAAGCCTAACGTACTGCGCATAGGTTTCTAGTTTAAAATTGATTTGAAAACATTTGAGGAACGTTTGCTAGGGAATAAATGTTCTCCTCAACGACGTGATCTAATTCTGAGAAGTTACAGGTGTTAGGGTAGGTTTTTCCATAAATTAGAGCCAGAGGAAAGCGTTTGAATTTTGAAAATAAAGGCGTCATTTGAAGGACGATATGTCAAGCCACCGGTATAAAAAAATCTCCGTTTCATGTAAGGAAATGATCGCAAGCAGACCATATTCCGGCTCCTGTTCAGGGGCAAAGAAAGCCAGTCAAATGAAGTACTCTTACAGAAAGATGGATCCCATTGTCGTCAAACCATTCATAAATGCATATGCGTTACTCTGTCAGCGCGTGTATAGATAAACCGTCGTCCTACAAATAATATCTCGGGGTACTCTTTTAGAATCTTGTGTCAAGTAAATTTCGAAGTAGAGATCACAAAATGTGCTTCAGAATATTATACACGTTAATCAATGTATTAAATGCTAAATTAATGTAAAAAATGTATGTATTTAGTTTAGAAATTTCTTTCACTGACTTCAAATACTGCCTTGGCTCAGGAAATTCGGCAAACCGAACAAAACTCGTCTCAGAAAATTCAATAATATGTTTCGGAAGATATCCCTTACTCTCTGGCAGAATTAAGTCACGAGGGGAAAGTTGTGTTGAAATTCCCGAATGAAGAGAGAAATATAGCACGTGTAGCTTACTGGTGTTAGTTGTTGTCTCTTGTTTTTGTTATCGTATTTTTACGGTAAAAGTTTTCGACTACGTTTTTCCCCTTATGCTCGCGTGAGCGGGAACAGAATAAAATGATCAGCTGCTAAAAATTATGTAAGCACCAGAGCGTGTTTTTAACCGTACGGGATATACCGTCCATATATTTTCCGGCATTTTCGCATGAGTGCGAACTTGTGCGGTCGCCGCATTGAACCCTTCACGTTACTCATCCATGAAAACGTGGTTTCCCGAGCGTGTTACACGCGGTCGTAAGTCGCGTTTTTCATTCGTTTAAGCCACACCGTCGAATTTTCCTGCGTGTATATGCAGCATGTAGGTCATCGTCCAGCCTCGAGGTGAACTTAACATTTATTTATTCGTATGTTATTTATATATCCGTATTTATATATCCGTATTTAGGAGACCGTGGTATTGCAAGTGCGAATTTCTTAACCCTCTGAGATATGATGTCCTCTTAGGACACAATATGTGCCTGCATTTGAGTTCTAAAAATGTTACATTTAGTGATAGAGACCGAATGTCCTTCAAAAAGGATATTTTTTTACTACCCTTGAGTTCAGAAAATTTTTTCGTACTTTTTAGGCTTTTACTTAAACTTTTGAAAATTACATCGTTATCTATTCGTATGAATATGAGAAAGTAAAAAAAAAATAAAAAAATGATTGTGAGACTTGATATGTATGTATATAAGTACGTACTATTTGCGTCTTGCCATTTAATTACATGAATACTTACTATTATAATCATTTTGCGGCTGTTCCATGTTAAGCAGAAATTTCCATATAAACGATGTGATTATTGATGAAAAGGGTAAGGAATGTTTTTGGTTCAATGAATTGCAATTTTTATATCAACCTATTCCATGGAATTCCATGTAGTAAAGGCGAAAACTGTCATAGAATAGGAAAAAATCATGATGGCCAAAGTGATGATACGTACGTCAATTTACGGTAAATTCATATGAGTTTTTCTTCTGTTTTAAGAAATTAAAAGATGGCAGAATTCTATTTATAATAAAAAAAATAGTGTTCGTAAAGTTTTGATTCTAAAGACGCTCTTCCTCGTGTCATGACCCCAACTTTAACGTGACATGTCCAATGAAAGCTGCACCAATCGTTGCGACTGCGGAAGATCGTAATCTGACGTACTCAAGTTAAAAGTTACAACGAAAATTCCAAAAAAGAGCCCAAGGGTCCCCAGACTTCCAGAAGTCAGCCACGGCATGCCATGGCGTGCCATTTTCCCTTTTCATCTCGTCACCATTCATCATTTTCCTATGAGGTTATTGCACCGATGATAATCAGGAGTTGCGACAGGTTCGGCTTGAGCCTTTTACCTCACGAAAGGCGTTTTCTTGTCTCTCCGAATTCCCTTGGCCAGTCCTCTGCAATGGCACGCAAATCGACATTTCCGGTCTGCTTCTCCACGCAATTTATTACGAAACATCGCCCCTACGTCACTGTAACGCTCAAAAGGCGCGGTTTCAATAAAGCCTGGCCAACCTCGACCATCCGGTGGCTTAGTCCTTACTTTATTGTATTGTTAGCGGAGGTGGAACGGCGCGCGCCCTGACCCCCGCAAATTCTTAACATAACTTTGTTTTTTTTCTAAGAACACCAAGTTTGGTATCATGTGTGCCATTCCAATCACGTACACATTTACAATCTGCGGTAACACCTGATAGTATGCTTGTATTCGCTTATTTTTATTATGTTATTGCGACGCTCAAACACCAACTATATGTATTCT
Organism: Ceriagrion tenellum; assembly: GCA_963169105.1. Taxonomy (NCBI): domain Eukaryota; kingdom Metazoa; phylum Arthropoda; class Insecta; order Odonata; family Coenagrionidae; genus Ceriagrion; species Ceriagrion tenellum. The sequence continues at coordinate 54,004,685 of OY720637.1, forward strand.
ATCCCCATACTACGCTAAATAGGCCCCGCGCGGCTGCGCTACTGCTCAACGGAGCAATAGAACCGTCTTTGCTACCTTGTCCTATCAAATATTATCCTGAAGAAATGGCAAACATATTTTCATTTATCATATCTCTATTTTAAGGGGTCCAATATTTTCTTCTGCCCCCTGGGACTCAACCAACCTTAATCTGAAACTTAAAGTTCAAGAACGTGTGAGTACATCAGACTGTCTACTGGTTGACGCGAGCGTTTCCAATTTTTGGTCGTATTTTTTTAAAGTATTCTACTGGTAAAGGTAGGATTTGTTAAATATCAGAGAATCTCCTCTAGGTTTTCTACACTTTCAGGAACCTATCTTCCTCTAGTATTTCTTTTTCGTCAAAGCATACGGTCTACCCTTCATCATCCCGTCCATAACACTTATTCTCTTTCTTCCCCTTCCGCGCTTGCCCAACATCCTTCCCTCCATCACACTCTTGAGCAACTCATCGACCCTTATTACATCCTCCAGCCACCTACTCTGCCTGCCTACTGTCCCGGATTTCACTCAGGAGTTTACTTTCCTCGCCCAACATCTCAAGCACTTCCTCGTTAAGTCTTCCTTTCCATCCAGCGCACCTTATCCTTTTCCACTCCCACATCTCAAAATCCTACAGCCCATTCTTGTCCTCCTGTCTGCGGGTCCACGTTTCTGCCTGATACAACGCGAGGCTCCACATCAAGCTGTTCACCAGTCTCTTCTTCACGTCCTTACCCGGTCTCTGTCATTATTTCCCTTCTATTACTAAACGCCTCCTTAGCTAATGCTATTCTCCTCCTTATATCTTTACTACTATGCCCATTTTCTTCTAGCGTACTGCCTAAGTAATAAAAACGCTCTACTAGCTCAGGGTTGTGCTCTGCAACTTATATCACCAGCTTAGCTTTATTTATCCTAGAGAAGCTCATTACTTTTGTTTTCTTATGATTTATATTTTTTCCAAATTTCCCGCATTGAATTTCTAAACGCTTGTTGTCCCTTCGAATATCGGCCGACCAACGCCTTTTTCTCCGCAAATCTAACCGACTTTATCAGCTTTCCTTCTACTTTGATTCCCACATCAAGCTCTTACCATTTCCTTAGCATAAATGTTAAAAAGAAAAGGGGACAACGGGCACTTTTGCCTTACCACGCGACCTATAGCTGCCCAACCTGATTCACCGTCAGCCACCCTCACCCATGGCCCCACCCCTCCCTCACTCTTTGGGACATACATAAGTAACGGATTTGCCTCCTGTCCTATTTCAATTTTTCCGAGTATCTCCGTTAGTTTTCCCCAATTTACGCTGTGGAAAGCCTTGACGAAATCCACAAAGCAAGTAAAAACATCCTGGTTATACACTGTGTTTCTTTCTGTATGTTAGTGTTCGCATCACCACAATTGCATCCCTAGTTGACCTCCTCCGGAACCCAAACTGGCTATCGCCCAAGTAGTTATTGGTGTGATCGTTTTCGCATCGCTTCTTTTATCGGGAAAAATAGTTAATTTCACATCACGAAACAGGGTGGAGTAAAAAAATTACAAAATCTTTAAGAAAACTTGCATTGAGGCGTCTCTACATGCTCACGGAAAGTTATAGCTTCGAAGCCTATGGCTACTAGTAATATGAGTTTGATGCGTCATCATCATAGTAAACATAACTTTCTGTCTTCCACAGATTTATTATTATTAGTAAAGCCGGTTTCGGCGGTTACGCCATCATCAGGTACACAAGTGTGCAAATTTACCTGATGATGGTGTAACTGCCGAAACCGGTTGTACTAATTATAATAAATCTGTGGAAGACAGGAAGTTTGGCTTACTACAATTTCGACCTTCCACCAAGTGAAAACTTAAACATTTGAATCCATCATCATCGTTTAAGAACATCACAACTACCAAATTTATGGAAGAACTTTGCCCTATTATTCAGCAAAGAGCTGCACATCGTCAACAGAAATAACTCATTGGTCACCAAGACATATTATTTGAATTTAGAAGGCCATCATCCTTTGAAAAAAGCCAAAATCTTCTGATTTTCGAACCAATATATCCCCCAACAGATAGAAGAGAGCTATCATCAACTTCGTTGGCCCGAAGCTTCACATCGCTCGTCCTAATCGCCATCAAAGCCAATTTGCTTATGGCTACGATTATCGCTACATTTCGCCGTAAGGCTACCGCGAGTAATTTGACTTCGCCAATTGGCAATCATGAATGCAATGTGTCCTTCATTCTAAAATCAAACTTTCCTCCACGAATGGAAACTAGATTGTATGCATTCGTATACATCCCTAGTCTTCGAGTCTTAAACACATTTTCCCCCAGACAAATTGACACTTGGCGTCGAAGAGTGACCGGCTGTCGCTCCGATGGCTCGTTAATTGCATGACACTGCTCAGGTTGTTGGGCACGTTCTGCGCGCATCCCCTGAAATTAGCCGGTTTTTTTAGGCTTCCCTCGGCATAGACAGACGAGCACATACCTCCTTGTCCAGCCGCCTCGTGAGCGTGAGGTTCTTCGTCCCGGGATGGATGCGAACGGGCCCATCCCTCTCCTTTAAGTGCAGCGAAATTCCACCCGCGGCGCCAGCATCGCCGTGGATTCGCAGCACGCCTGTGAAAAGAGGAGCAGATACGAATGAATATTTGCGGGGACTCCAAAGAAACTCTAGAGAGAGAAAATTGAACGACCAAAGCAATTACTAAGGTTAACGCACATGAGCCGTCGGATCCAACTGTAAATATAGGTACGTGTTCTGTGGGTCTGCCTTTGGGAGAAAACGGAGAAAGCACTGGTTGCGGATAAAATAATGTGATTCAACTTTCGTAGCCCTGAAGGCTTCCTATCATTCTACAATACTCCCCGTGGCTTCCATTTACGAGTATATCTCTAATGGATTCAATTCAATCAATATTGCCTCCTCCGATGCGCCGTAGATATTCCCTTGGGTGGGATCGTAATGAATAAGAAATGCAGTGTTCACATTTGTGACAGTCTGGGAAGACGATTGACCTCAAAGTGAAATTTATCGACATTTCAAAGTCATGTCTGGACTTTTAAATGCAGTTTTGAAATTTAAATTCCTGCTGATTACTGCCTCATGTCTCAAACGGGCTGAAAGTAAGAAAATGTTGTCTGAATAATACCATACATGGTGTATCTTCTACTCTCCTTCGGGCTTCACTCAAAGAAAGGCGTAGAAATTCGTGATTGAAACAACTTAGTACTTTTCCTCGTAAATACATCCGGGATATTACGATTGTACGGGAAATCGTAATATCCTTAACCTAAGCATCCCCAAGCCTTAGATTACCACGAGGTAGTTTCTCCCGAAAGGTCTTAAATTATTTTATATTTTCAGCTTTCTCCACGAATATTCGTAGTCCACTACTCTTAAAGGTATATACATAAGTGTATACGATAAGGTACATATAAATATATTGGGTGAAAAAAATATTTATATTACTATACACACACATAATATAAGGTAAATATATTTCGTGAAATATATAAATGCACCATAAAATTGATGAAGGTTTATGGAATGCCACCAGTTTTAATGGACAAAATAATCATCTTCTATGTCTATTCTATCAAATTAGATATAAAGCGTACCGTTCTTAGCGAAAGCTTTTAATGTTGTCACTACTCGTCGAATGACAGGCCAACAATTTGTTCCTAACCTCACAACTGGAGAAAGAACACACTTTTATAGGAAATAAACTAAGATAATTTATTATATTCTTTATATTTTGTTTTTTTTGGGTTCTCCGTGAAATACTCTCTGGCTATGAACATTTTTCCCATCGCAAATAAAAACTTCGCTGGATTTGGCCCGAGTCTCTAGTATATCCTCTCGCAAGCTGTTTCTCATTCATGTATTGGTTGTTCAATCCTTAGATTGGTTGACTGCAGTCCTCCACCCTTCACCATCTAATGCTAGTTCCCTTACCTCTTGGTATCTCTTCCTATGTACTTTCCTCTTTATTTGGTCCGTAAACTTATTCCTGGGTCTTCCTCTGAGGATTTTGCACTCTATTCTCCTTCAATTATGTTCCTTCAACTATGTTTCTCACTATCTGTCTCAAAATGTCTTCCAACCGCAAGGAGTGCGGAGTAATTTTACCCGTCTTGTGTACATGAACTTTCAGATTGGCTATTCTGAGAATAATTATGGCTACGATGAGCCGATATTTATCCGGACATTTATGGGGAACGTCACTTTTGCAGCTAGCATCAAATAAGCATTTTCAGGGTGAAACGATTCGGTAAATGTGTAGGATTATCTGTAGCAATCCCAGCCAAATAGTCCCTCACTTATTGTCTGGGGCCATCGTCACGGGAAAAAGTAGGGAAAGAATCCCACAGGCCTCTTACCGGAGATGCTAGAGCTTATTAAATATTCTTGGAAGTGAGCAGAGGAGTGTTTATCTGTCCGGAAAGGACAACGTCCTTTCGAAAGTTAAGGATGTTCCCGCGGTTCAAGATCGTGCGTGTCTGATCAATTAATTCGATTGTTTAATCGTGGGATTTTCTTTGCCCGAACATGGTGGGGCATAAGAAAGCGCGAATTTTTTTACCCAAAAATACGTTCGCTTCACTTTGAAAGAGGACACGAAAAGGACCTTCCTTGAATTAGGCACAGAGAGACCTTAATCCTGTTCACCCTGCTTGAATCTCGAGGTCGCTTCGCTAAAAACAAAAAAATGTCACCCGACACTTCAATAAGTCATTTTAGTACCTTTTTTGATACGAAAGCCATATCATCAATTACATTATACAACTCACTGATGCAACATGTTGATCTACACACCATTATAGATTCTTTATTCGAAAAGTTATTTAAATTTGGTAAATACGTATTGTATTACTGACGTATCTGTTCCATTGAAACGATCTGCGAAATCAAGTATAATTATGTTCGTGATCTTTTGGGAAGCTGATTTTGGTTTTTTATTTGCGTTATTAGTTTTATTTTATCATAATCCTCACATCTTGAATGGTCATTTACGTTTCTAAATCAGTTATGTTCGCATAAAAATCGAGGCTAAACCCGCAAGCGCCCATCTAACGTCTTAAATATCAGGATTTCTTCTTTTCAAAGAGATGTGAAATGTAACACCCGGACGAAGGAAAAGAGAAGAAGCCGATAATTGTTAGGCGATTAAAACTTTATGATTATATGCCTGAGTTTTATTCTAATGATGCAAATAAGAATCCTAAATGAAGGTTTTAATTTATACAGTTCGGTGTATCCTTAGCATTTTTTGTTAATGAAAACTTACTTTTACCAAATCACTGCGAATTTCACAAATGGCATGGTTTTTCGTCACGCGTCCTGGTGCAAAAGTGAACACCTAAGGGATGCAATTCGTCAAAAAAAATCCATTTGACTAAGCTTTGACTTTGCAATACTTCCAGTTCCAATACTATTCCACGTAGTGGCTTATCAAAAAAGACGTCTCCAGTTCTTCTATGTGGGCAGGAGAAGAGAATATCTAGTTCGTATGTAAATCCTTCTAAAAATCGGCCGCACTATGATGATACGGTTGTTACTGGTTGACACACCTGACCGGAAATTGAGGGATCCAGGCTCGAATCTCGGTCAAGTCAAAAGATATATTCATGGCGAATTGAGTCTCCTTGGTTTGATACAAGGAGTTTTTTGCGATTTAGGTAAATGTTCGTAGATTATCATCCTCAAGCGACAAGGGATTGAATCGACTGGTAAATCCAAAATTCTCGCTCAATCCAGCTCGAAGACGCTCATTTGAGCGACTCATGCTACGGAAAGCATATGCAACAGTTGGTTCCACCGTGAAAGGGCATGAGTGACATTTTATTCATATTCTGAGTAATTTTAGAGAAACGTATCCTTTATTAAGTATGAAAACATAATATTACCTCGCCAGACTTTTTCTCGCAAATTGAATTTCAAATTACATCGTTTTCAATGTGAAAATGGGAGGAGGAAAAAATAGTATTTTCCCATCTAATATGATCACCATTTTATGGAAAACATTTTTTTAAGGAGCAAAAACTCCCGATAAATTGATTACAAATATTTTAGATGCATCTTACCGTCTTATTTGTTCTGTTTTCAGCTAATTACAGCAGAAAGTGGAGTCAAAAAGAGGTAATTCCTCGGAAATGGCGCTGCAGTCGGCGTCAAACGGTATAATATAGTGTTAATAACAAATATATTTTTGAGATAATTGGCATTTTCGTGGCTTAATTTATTCAGAAGCTCACCCATTCCATCAGTGAATGCAGGATGTTTTGAACCATTTGTAAAATAGTTGGATCTTAGTATCTACTTATTTTGAATTACGCAGTCGCGGTGGAACCCTTGACTACGTGAAAAAATATTTTGTGAATGAGAGAGAAAGACTTAGTATCTTTACCCCGAATTTTAATTATCGTTGGTACATGGTACTGCTAGTATTAGTGCATAGTCATCTTCTTAATGATACATTATTTTTCCAATAATTAAATATCATGAGAAAAGCGTTTTTCTCTCTCACTTCGAAAGCAGTTGGTGCTATTCCCTATGTATTTCTTTTGGGCGTCTCCGTCCTGGTCGACGCAATGTCGCGGCGGAAGCGGTTGATACCTGGGCGGTCTTGTCTCACCCGCGATGATGCAACGAACGAAGACAATTCAAGACATCGCCTTTAAAAAGGGGAGGAATTGTATCCTTGGTGATGTAGACCCATTGGTTTAGGAGAAGTGAATCAGTTTCCTGGTAAGGCAAAAAGCCATTTTGGTGGGAACGCCGGAAGTGATACGGAGTGGCCAACGCCTGGCGTTTTGGGTGAGCTGATTGGACATTGAGAGTTGAATCGGTTCCCCCTCTACTGCACCTCTTTCCCACACCTTTCCTCTCGGAACGAATCGGCTGCGTAATACCTTGCAATGGGCGGATTGGAAAAAAGAACAATTTATAAACTTTTTTCCTTTTCAATAGACTATTCTAATATTAAAATACTTGTCTCAAAGAAATTAGTTTTATTTATTTTCTGCTTCATAAGAAATCCTGATATTTAAGACGTTAGCTGGGAGCTTGCGGGTTTATCCTCGATTTTTATGTGAACGTAACTCATTTCGAAACGTAATTGACCATCCAAGAAGTGAGGATTATGTTAAAATATAACTAATAACGCAGACAAATAACCAAAATCAGTTTCCCAAAAGATCACTAACATAATTATGCTTGATTTCGCAGATTATTTCAATAGAGCAGATGCGTCAGTAATACAATTCGTATTTACCAAATTTAAATAACTTTTCGAAGAGAAGTTATATCGAATTTAAACATGTACTCTATGATAGTGACAGCCTTTTTATTTCGTATATGTCAAATCTTTACATCTTTAAGCCGTTTTAATTACTTAAAAGGAATTACATCGAATTTAGAGTTATACATTATGATTGTGACTGAATTTTTTTTCTATTATTTCAAATATTTATTTCTGTTTGCCATTGTAATTACCTGAGAGAAATTATATTGAATTTAGAACATTATGATTGTGATCGATATATTTTTTCTAATATTTAAAATATTTACTTTTTCAAGCCATTTTAATAACCTAACTAATTTGCATTTGAAATGCGGCAAGGCGAGGTTCTGTTGACATTAATTTAAAAAAATATTATCTTAATTCTGTGGTGAAGCTTTCTCAATAACTTTTTTCCATTGAATGAAAAAAATAGAATAGAAGTTTTCCTTTAAAAAATACGTAAAAAACTTTATTTACAATTGTGAAAGAAATAGCATCACTTTCAAAACCAAACATACTGCAGCCAGAAAAACTTTTAAGTAGCATTAAATTGCCTTGAAACTAAATCGGTAACATCTGATTGTTTTTGCTTTTATTTGCCTCGCCTCGCTTTTATTTTATTTGCCTTTTATGACCTCGAAAGGTCACTTTACACGGTAAATTTTATAGCACAAACAAGTGTATCATATATTGTACAAGAAAATGAATGGGATTAGAGCAGGTTCTATTTCCCGTTCAGTCATTCAATCAAACAATTTGCCGCTTTACACGGTACAGTGTTCCTGATGCAAGAGTTCATACATTCGTTTGTACAATAAAACGTGCCGTGTAAAGCGGCCTTAATTGGTATACGTGTACAATATTTCACTCGAATTTGCACGTAAACGAAAATCGCTCGTCCACCTGAAAGAGATGTGAATGTCACCTTGGATTAAAGAATTTGCGGTATTCTTTGTTGGTTCCACAAAACAGTTTGTTGAAATTAATCCTATAAATTAAAATAGTTTCAATTGTTTTATTGACTTATTTTTGTGCATATTTATATCATAAGCATAGATCATTCAATCCTAAGATTGGCTGACTGCACTCGAGGCTACATCTCCTAGAGAGACTAATGTGATTGTTTCCGGTTGCCTTCCAATCGCAGTATTCCGACCGATTCCGTGAATTTCCCTCTCGACCGGAGTTGGGGCAGTAGATACCGGACCGACCATCTTGTTCTGCGCCATCGGTGTCTTCTGCTAAGAATACTGCGCCTCAACAATGAAACAATTTTGGTGTAGCATGTAAGTACATATATGTATATATAAAATTTGTCGATATATTGTCTTAATTTAGTAAGAATTCGGAGGAGGCAGACGAGATGGATGACGTTTTGAAAGAAAGGGAATGTTGAAGAGAGTAATAGATGGAAGATAACTATTTCAATTTTATTGTACTGCAAATGATATGAACTGTTGTGAGAGTTTTCTCTACGACAGTTACTCCCTACACTCCTTACTATTGTCTATTGCATAAACCCCAAATTTTTCGTTTTGACTCTCACAAGTATTTTCATAGCTATTAAAGTTCACAATCGCAAATTTTCAGGACAATTCGTATGGGGTTATAAATATGTATGGGGCTACGAGGAAATATTTTATACTTCTTAGTTGTTTTAAAAACATGGTTGTTTAAAGAAACTTCTATTAAAATAATTATTTTCTGCGTTTTAGTCTTGTGTGATCATATCTGAAATGGAAAATTGTTATACCTATCCACCAGTAGAATTGTACAGTTCAGCGGATAATACAAATGAATTCGTCAATAGTATCGCATTCAATGACTCAAGCTTTTCCATTTTGTGCTCCACTTTTTCCCTGGTGCTAGCTTTTTGTGCCTCCCTCTTTCCCCTCGTGTTAACACATTATTTTAGTATTAATGTTATTAACTATTATATTATATACGTATTATTATTGCATATTATTACATTGTCATCCAGTTCTGAGCCATGTTTGAAGATTCAAGTCTCTGACTCTTAGGAAGTTAGTTTAAAATCGATTGCAAATTTGTACCGAACGTACAGACAGACAAGAAAGCGAGTTAATTAATGGGTGGTAAAAAGGAGAGAGAGGAAGGAAGATGATAGGATATCTGGGCGAAATAAGAAGAGAGAGACTACATAAGGAATGCAGAGGGATCTATTGGTGGACCATTCATAGGAGCCAAAACGGAACGATGTACTAGTTGAATAAATACTGACCACAAACTTCTCAATCGGGTGGTCGAATATTCAAATTAATGGAGAGTGTAAGAAATCTTTTTTTCTGGCCATGCCGCGAAGAAGACTGCCATCTAGGTGCTGATGGATGAAATAAAAAAAATAACTTTCATGGTCGGCGGATTAGGTGATTATCCGCGCCTTCGCCCACCACCCACAATAATCCCCTTCTCAAGCTGTCGACGCCCCGCCGGGTAACTTGCGGGACGCCGCAGCGACGGCACAATGGGTCTCTTTCGGGAGATTATGATACGGCGAGTGCCTCTGCGTGATCGACGGGGAGGGTTTATCTGTGTCAAGGATGAGGCGGCCACCGGATAGATTCGCGCGCGTGCCCGTGATGCCTTTAGGGAAGCAAAGAAAGCACGGAAGGCGTGCCTCAACATGGGTTGACATCGTCTGACTTCCCTGTGGGGAGCATTTCGACACGGACTTCGAGTCAGATGACAAACTGATAGGCGTCTTCCCAATAGACAATCGAAATAGGCCCTCGTTGTATCTTAAATCTCTTGTGTCTTTTAGCCGTCTTTTAGGGTTTTCGGTTGTGGTTTTTTTTAAGAAAGGAGAGGATCGTAAAATTGGAAAATGTGAAGACTGCCTTCCAAGCTGTTTTCCGATTCTTTCCTCAAATACTCATTTGCCCAGCTTCGGGTTGGAAGTAACTAAATGTAGGATGATGCTTGCGAAATACTATGAATGGCATATAGATGCGTATGAATTGCATATTACTTGTCGTTGAATCCAAAATACAGCTCTTCATCCTTATGTCATCCATATCTAATGCTTATTCACTAACTCCCTGTTAGCTTTTTCTACGTGCTTCCCTTTTTATTGGTCACATGTTCATCCCTTTCCCTTCCTCCTTGGACTTTACATACATATATACATACATACCCATCACGCCGTTCCCTTTCGGGGTAGGCACAGTCAAAATGTTTCGCTCATTAGTGACCCGGTGTGTCAGTACACCGCATATACCTCCTAGTGGTGGGTCGAGGGCAACAGTATGCTGGCTCTCCAGGTAGTCCTTTCAGAAGGGATCCTAGCTTGAGCAGAATAGGGAAACCGGGCCTAGGGTATTACTATGCTTTGGTTTCTCTTGTGGCATGCTGGCGAAAATGTGCCAAAACTGACCGGTAGAGCGCCGTAACCGTTAGCTGGGAAAGCTGCTCGTGGTGCGGGTACTGCGAAGGCTGGTAATCTTGCATACTCTATTACAACTTACTGCTAAACGTCAAAATTTTTTTTTGGACTTTTATTATTATTTTTCCTCCAACTGCATTCTCATAACGCCCTTTGTGCCTCGGGGTATGCCCAATCCATCTGGTATTTCTTGTCTTATTAGTGTCCTATGGGTTTCTTTCCTTGTCCATTCTTCTGTATGCGTAGTATTTTTTTTATTTTATATGTTCATTTGATCGTTAGCATCCTTCTCTAACACCATGTTTCGAGAAAGCCTCTTATCAGCTTTTACAGTGGTCCTTGCTTCTGATCCATAGAGGAACACGCTGCTCACGAATGCCTCCACGTACTTTTTCCTTGTACGTTGTCCAATCTTCTTTGATTACAATAATTGCCTCTTTATCACGAACGCTTTCTTAGCTTGGGCTGTTCTTCAATTGATGTCCGCAGTCCATCTTCCGTCTTGAGTAATAGTACTTCTGAGATAGGAAAAGGAGTCCACTTTTTTCAATTTTTCTCCTATCAGCGTGGCTTCTGCATTCAATGCTTTCCTATTCCGGAGTCACTTATATTTATTTTTATCCTGATCGAAATTCATATTTCAATATAAATTAGATAGTCGCATTAAATACCATTCATGGTCGAATCTTTGTAGTGTTATGTGTTGTTTACCCATTACTCGACAATGAGTGGTCTTGAGCATTTGCTTTTTTATTTAATGATTTCATGCCATCAGAAGTGGTTTAATTACTCTTGCTAACGGCCAAGTTCCAGCGAGCGCTCAATAGCTAAACACCTAATTCCAAATCTCGTCTTTTAAGTCGGATGACGTGGCGGAAATCATTATATTTATTAAATAAAAATGCTTCCATTAGTCCACATGTTCTTCCTTTCACTGAGCAAGATTTTCGGAGAGTCTGCGTGAGTTGGAAATACTAAGTCGGACATTCCCCTTCTCAACGTTGATGCCCGTTGAAGTAGTTCGAGTGAGATAGTTCCCTAATCATAATGGAGACCATATTCGAATTATACTTTTTAATTTCACCAGCTGTAAGACACACGAATCAAAGATTGCATTATTAATGGTGCAATAATATAGTTTTACATGACAGAAATTGAAAGTATTCAAACGAAAATATCTATGTAAGTCTTTAACTTGACTCATTTTTTTCACGTGGAACGTTTGAAACTCCATCAAAACGGGAGGTTTCTTGTGATCCCGTAGAATTTATTGCTGTGGCAATATTAGTTATTTTCAAAAATAGTTGATAAAACACACAACCTACACACTTTTGATATTTTACGAGATCTAGGTGTTAAAAATTCCTCATTTGTTAAAAAAAAGGTCTCTCTGGAGTGTATACACGTACCATTTCCTATATGAAAGGGCTGGTATTTTCTGGCAAATATCTCTGAAAGTAATTTGGTAAGGGGTTGAATTTTTGCTGTCAATGGAAGGGTGATGTATTTTTCTTTATAATGAGACCAAATTCATTGATTGATAGATAAAATGAAATTTCGCTCAAACTGCCTTAAGGTGCCCAATTGGCGCTTTTCCTGACGATCACTAATTGTATCGTCACGTTTGCGATACTTTAGAGAAGCAAGCTACGCAGTTCGTCGTTGTCTGTGTTGCTGATAACGGTGAACATTTAAATGAAATGAATTTAATGGATTTTAATACGCCTAACTTAAAAACTTACATCTACGTCTAAGCCAACATACTGCCCTGCGAGCTGCCGCATGGTCGTGTGGCAGGGAGAGCTAGGGGATCAACCGTCCAAAGATGTCAAGGATAAGGTTTTTGGAGGTGAAATGGAGTAGCGTATTATAGGAATGTCTTGATTGGCGGACATTTTTATTATAGTCTCTTACTGTGCGTAGAAAGAACGAATTTTTGTGCCTATCTGTTCGGCAATGTAAATCTCTTATTTTATCGCTTCTGTTGGACCTATAGATATAGTATGGCTGTGTGATGTACATATATGTTAGCCGAAAGCCTGTTAAATTATCGGTGAAAATGTTTAGAAGTGTTATTTTCATAGATTTAATTCGTTGCTAATTTAATGTCAGTAAAGTGCCATATTGGCAGATTTTAGTGAATTATGGGACAGGCTTTCAACTTCATGGTATTTTAACGCAAGTGTATGAATGTTGACCTTCCATTGAAGTGACTTTTTCTGAGGGTTTGCTTCATTGATGTGACAAGTCCAAATTTGATGACATATCTTGCGAACAATTTGGGGCTACGATTGGGATAATGAATGTAGCATCCGAGATTAGCTTTAGCACATCACTTTTCAGTATGCCGGTCGCAGAAAAGTTCGAAATTCTAGCTGAACAACATGGAACAACATGGTTTCAACCAGCACAGATAGCTCGTAACTGGCTCGGTTCAGAATCGACGAACTAAATTAAATTCATGGTGCGTCTCCATCCGCCGTTACATATATGGACATGTAAAACCATTTACGACCTTGGGGGACGGTCGTAGCTCCGTTCGAATCATTAGAGGAAAAACAGTATGCGGATTTACGATATTTAAGAGGAAGTGTGTCAGAAACTAAGATTACTCAGGAAAAAAATTACTATTCCATCCGTGAAGCGTGAAATTCTCCTGGGATAAGAATAGAAACTTTTTTTTTCAGTTTTGGTGTCTTTTAAGGATGAACTACTACTCGTTTGATCACGATTCCAGCAGCTTTCAAGGGCCTTTTTAGGAACACACAACTCAGATTTTCTCGAAATTAAAGTGCCATTCCCAACACCTGTTACTTCATTCGTCGATGTTGCTTCTCCGTACAAGCAGGATTTCAATTTTTATAGTGAAGCTGAGAGCGCAATTTTTCGAATGCTGGTCTTAATGATCCTTTAAGTACTCGATTTGCTGACATTTAATTTGCTGTAGTTTTTCAGTCCATATTCCAAGCTTAACGTGGTGCCCATATTTGAAAGTGCCTAAGGTAAGATAGGCGGTGAGCCTCTCTCTTCTCGTCATTGCCTTGTGCGGACGTAGTTATTGGCAAACGTTGATCAACATCAGAAGGGGCCGTCTGCTTGCCTGAGTTTAAAAAGTGCGTGTTTTTTTAAATTCTCGCAAAGGGAGGAAAATTTGTCCCTTTTCGACTCTTACTCCGCAAACCAACGGCAATTACACTAATTGTAGTCGGTTTTCTTCAAGGAACGTGGACTCCCGCGTGATCAGAACTTATTTGTACTGAATCTCGGAATCAGTTCGATGCAATCTACGAAGACAGCGAACAGCGAAGTCATATTTGGGGTTGGTCAATAGCTGCATCGTTTCTCTCATTTTTTTAAATGTTCTTTTTTTATACTTATTTGTTATTCATCGTTGCACTTAGCAGAAAGTCTGAGAACTATAATGAATTTTCTCCTCTAATCCCCGTGCGCCGTGGCGTACGTATTAAAAATTGGGTTTCGTTCGAACATCTCGGAAAGAGTCGTTGAATGCAAACTTTGATTGGATAAAAGAAACTGAACCCCGTCGCAGCTTTGTTCACGAATGCTCGAAGAAACAGCCTTTTGATCAAGACAGCAAAGGATCGGCTAAACGATTGATTGAGGTGCTTCATTCATTCCTCCTGCACGACGGGCACTAAATTTTTCGGGGCACAAAAAAATGGTCTGAAGATACTGTGAGCATTTACAGAGCTAGAAAAGACAATTTTTGTCGTTTTAATTTTCAATTATTTCCTGGTTCCTCATTTGGCTGGGCCTGTAACCTATCAAAAATATTCTGAACTCCGCTTAGAGCCAAATTTTAGATACGCCACGTGAGGCGTTCTTTTTCCTTGAATTTAGCCCGATTTGTTATCCAAAATTCATGATAATCGTTATTTCATGCAAGCTAGTTTTTGAATGAGCGGAGAAATTGCAATTTTTTATTGATATGCACCAATACGTACTCAACTGTCGAAGTTTCTGTATATTTATCATACCCTGTTCGCTTTACTTGTCTACTACCGTGCTGAATCATTAATAGGGCAAGATTCAGTCATTCGAGCACTCCGCAGACCTCGATATCTTTTTCTACCTGTAGTAATAATAGTCATTCGATCGATCGTATTTATCATAAAGTGACAGGGAGACTATGAGAAAAATATATATTGTGCACGTCAAAAATAATGAATACTAGTTGCACCATGGTTATTAAAGACAGGTGCTCATGCAATCCGAACTTACCTACGTTTTATACATCGGCAAAAATAAAGTGAATGAAGTAGACACTACAGTGTTATTTAACACATCCCAGATATGTTGATTTGACTAAAGACGTGTTGGCTTATGCCAGTATGCATAAGATTAAACAATTCGAATATTAAAAGATTACCTGGGTAGTTACCCTATAAACACAAACTGGAAATTGCTTATTGATATTATCGAAACCCATAAAAAATACAGGGTCATATTTTATGCAAAATGCAACTCTCAGCATGTATATTTTTAATCAACATTTTAATTGGTATTAAAAATTGGGATTTGGTTTCCTAGATTACTCTGTAGCATTGTTGGTGATCAGGGTCGATTTATTCGATATGTTGCACCATCGATATGGGTCTTCTGATCGACACGATATCCGCCATTTCTGTGCTTATTTTTCTGTGATCTCCGTAAGAAAAGCATCGCTGACAGTGTTTTTTTGCGGAATAGCAGAGATATTATCGCTCGAGATGCCAACTTGTTCGGCTCCTAATTGTTCAAGAACAGTCAAGAATAGAGTGAGATTCTTCATTTTACCCAAGGAGCCAACTAGAAGGGCAAAATGGGTGCAGACTTGCAGATGCGATAAATGGCAGCCTTCCAATTATTCTCGTCTCTGTGAGGTGAGTAAACGATTTAATTGTGTTTACTTCTTAGAATTTTGATGTATATATGTTTCATAATAATTGGAATGTGATATCTTATTGGTAAACAAAGTGCCTTGGCTGAAATTTCCGCAATTGGGACTCGCTACTTGCTGGTCTGTGAAACTACATCCACCGAATATCGTCTCCATTGATAAATTAATGGCTGTTGTAAGTTATCGTGAAAATTTGGGTTATTAGGTTTACTTCCCCAACAAGTCATGCCATACATATGACTGTAAGGTATGAATTGTCAGTGAATTAAACTCGAAGAAGACTCGAAGGGGCGAAGAATCGAGATATCGAACGACCTTGGTTGGTGATCACATGTGACACTCACCGATAATTGAGCCGACTGATACTTCTTCTGAGACGAAGAAACTCTCAGTGGATCCTCCGCCTTCGAGGTAGCATCTTGAATCTCCGACTGAAATAAAAAAAGAGAAAATATATATAATTTCCCAATGGGATGGATGAGTTTCCTAAAATTGATCAATTGATTGGCAGAATGCATCACTTGACTGTTGATTGGATTGGGGATAGGGTTGGATTTTAGGGAGGCGACCGACAGTTATGGTAATTTGCGCCGTTGGGGACGGACAAGGGAGGAAGGGAGGAAGGGTGGATAGAAACGCGGCGTCGGCATTAGCCTGCTCATAACGAAAGGCGCCGAGAGGACGGTTTAACGCCTCATCCGATAGACGGAGTACTGTACTTAAAGTGCCCTCCACAAGACACTCAAGTAGGGATCGGGTTTCCTCAGAAAAATACAATCCTCTGCAGGGGAACCCCTTGAGTTTCTAATCTAGCCCTCGAATTGAAATACAAACATGCTTTTAGTCTTCGTAGAAATAAGAGTACGTTGCATTTATCCTCTATAATCCTTGTATTTTTGCGCATTTGTGTAGCTATTATACATCAATATAAATAGCTTCTCTAGCATTGGTAGCATACCCATAGGGTAGTGTATGTTGATGAAATACCACCTCCTGACAAGCGTTTTTGGTTTTTACTTATGAATTAAGATAGTTTGAGCGAGACAGTTCCCTAGTCATAATGGAAACCATATTGAAGTATACGTTTTAATTTCTGCAGCTGTAGGAAGCATGAATAAAATATTCCATTATTAATGGTCTTTAACTCTTTTAAGTCTTTAACTTTACTCATTTTACGGCATGTTCAAAACTCCTTCACAACTGAAGGTTTTTTTACGATCCTGAAAATGTTGCTTCGGTGACTATATGATTGATTTTAAAAAATAGTCGAGAAAACATACAAAATATACTGAAGTAAATTCTTCTCGGGTTTCCGTCCGGGTAAGGTGTCTTCTTCCATCCGTCCTTCCGGGTAAGGCCCATCTTCTTCTTTACCGACGTTTCGGTGAAAGACTTTTTCATCATCATCAGGGCCGTTGAGAAGAATTTACTTTAATCATTCGCCGGGAGAAAATTAAATCCTACATACAATATACACACTTATTTTTTGGCGAGATCTAGGCGATAGCAATCCCTCACTTTTTAATAAGGTCTCTCTGGAGTACACACACGTAACATTTTCCATTTACAAGGGCTGGTATTTTTCGTCAAAATCTCGGTAAGTAGTGAGGTAAGGGGTTGATATTTGGTATTTTTGGTAGGGTGAGATATTTTTCTTTAAAATGATACCATATGCATTGATTTCTAGGTGACATGATATCTCGCTCATACCACCTTAACAGTCATGGTTTCATTGATCTTATCAGGGCATTGTGTAGTTCACGTTGGAGATAACTCACCCCCTTCGAAAAGGCGAAGAATAGAAACATTCAATATCAGACCGATAAAACACTGTAAATAATTGTGTCGTGTATCTACAGTGCGGCACTTTTGAAGGCCCACGCCTTTTTTCCGAGTGCCACGGACGAGGCACTGGGGAGAGAGGATTTTCGCGGCTCATCGCCCGAGGAAATCTTGTTGGGGACCTTGGGACTTGTTCCCTCCTCAGATGGCCACCAGACCCCGTTTGGACAAGGGTGTTTAACTTTTAATAGCGCATGGTGACCTAGCACTTCCCAGTTGAACACGGCGTGCCTCTCTGCATGTATATATCTTCCTGTATTATATTTGTATGTCCTCTGCGGGAACTACTTAAAGTGCGTTATGTTAAAAGTGCCCTGTTAATCCTCGGGTTTGTTTGATCGGAATACGTGATGGTACAAACGTGGTTGAAAGTTAAATGGCATCTATTTCGACCTCTCACCGCTCGTGTGAAAAATGACTTGTAAAACAAAAGTTAAGACTATGCATAATTAAAATGGCTTTCGTGGTTCTTCGCAGACGTAGGCTCCGTGGGTGAAAGGTGTACCAAGTACTTACAATCAGCCGAGATATAAGGCAAAGCCGTCAGTTCAACCAAGTTGTTGAAAATCACGTCGCGCAGTGGGCCCAAATCGGAAAAAGCTGGCCAAAAATCAAATTTTCAACTTTTTAAAAGATTTTTTCGACATTTGTTTTATTGTTCCCCTATGTGTCTTCTGTAAGTTGCATCTCTAATACGTTTCATTCTGCTCACTGTTAAGGTATATCAATCAGTCAAAAGTCAGGGAAAAAGGGCAGTCAGCGGCGATGTCATTAGGTATCTAAAATATGTATCATTGGACTAAAGCTTTGGGTAATGGATTACGGTTTTCAAGTATATTTAGCAGTTAAATATATCTTCATTAAATAATAAATTGTATTTTGATAAATATATTTACATAGTTTAACACATTAATTTTCGCCTTTTAATATCATTGCATTTTTTACATTAGTTACATATAAAGTGAGACAAATGTTTTCCATCGACACTTATCGACGTCGCGTCGTCGGGTCACTTCCTCTTTTGTGCCGTCAAGTTTTCCATTTGAACTCCGCCCTTGCACTTCTACTCCTTGTCTTCGTAAGGGTCGCCACCCCACGATTCTTTCCTCTCGACGGCGAAACATCTCCATCTTCCATCCTCTTTTTTTTTAACTTTCTCCGCTCGCTTTCGCTCCCCGTCGCCCGCCGCGGCCATTGTGTGTCTCGGCCACAACTCTTTGCTCTCCTTGCATTCCTATTATTCCGAGTTTGGCCATTGTCTGTGGCGACTGAGGGCCACTTTCTTCCAGAACAAACGGAGCATCAAGGGAGGCGTCCAGCATTCTCGCACAGTCGGTAAAACGTCAGTTTCTGCGAGTATGAGTTTTTTGCGAAATTTTAGTATTAAGGTAGTTTGAGCGAGATAGTTTCCTAGTCATAATGGAGACCATATTCTAATTAGACGTTCAAATTTCACTGACTATATGAAGCAGGAAGTAAATATTTTATTAATAATGCTGCTATAATGTATTTTTAAATGACTGAAATCCTTAGTAATTAAACAATATCTACGAAAGTCATTAACTTTACTCATTTTTTTACGCGGAACGTTTAAAACTCCTTCATTACTGAATGTTTTTTTAATGACCCTGAAAAATTATTGTGTTGATTATACGATTTATTTTTTAACAATGTCGAAGAAACATAAATTCCACACTATTCAATTTTTATACAGATGTAAGGCTTAGAAATTTCTATTTTTTAAATAAGGTCTCTCTGCAGTGCATACACGTACCATTTCCCATGTTTAAGTGCTGGTATTCTTCATCAAAAATCTCGAAAAGTAGCTCTGTTAGGGGCTTATATTTTTGTACATTTAGAAGGATGAGATGTTTCTCTTTAAAATGAGACAAAATTCATTGATTGATCTAGCTGAATTGATATTTCGCTCGAACTACCTTCAAGTTAAATTTCCTCATGTCTCATGATTTTTGCTGTTTTTAAGCTTGCCGGTGAAGAACGAAGCACTGAAGAATATGAGTGCACTATTAAATACACGAAAGGCTAATAAATTTGTTTAGCGTTAACAACTTAATGCTGTAATATTAAATATCTGATGATGTTTCCTTTTGTATTGTAAGTGTAGTTCGTTGGTTGCTCGCGGACTTAATCCTGGGGTACTCCACTTCTGTTTCATTGGTAGTCAGACGTCAATGAAAATAACTTGGTCGCGTAACCGGTGAGAATGCTCAATAATTGTGGTACCACCCATAAAAATATCTAAATTCTTTTCGTAAAAATGTAATTTATTTTGCGTAAATTCTCATTTGTGTAAAATATTCTACTGAGGGACTGAAAATGTCATTTGAAATTTAAGTCATATAATTTACGAGCGGCTTTGTAATGAATTAAATGTCATGTTGAACATTCATAATTCTACTTTATTTCACTGGTAACCTTTTATATACTCATCACCTATCTTCATGCCTTATATTCCCCCCTTTTTAACTAATTTGATTCATTAATATGCTCCCTTTCTATATTATCTTTTCCAATAAGTATATGAGGGAATTAACCTAGAGCAGTAAAAAAATACCTTTTTATTGGCGACTTCTTTGAAGGGTATCACGATAATGTATCTCTTTATTACCTATATTATATAATAAACCTCAGTATTTCAGTGTGCTATCTCCGTGGCAATTAGCGGAGTGATTATAAAAGATTTTTTGAGAGAGCCGCGTCGATCAATTGATCCTGGAATAATTTTGAGGTAAACGGAAACAATGGAGGATCTAACCAAATGATGAATGCTAGCCTTGAGCTACGATAAAGATTGTCGAAAATGAAAACTTAAATCGGCGCCCTTTTAGGTATATCCGTGCAGAATTCTTACTTGTGTTGATGTCGAAGAAAGAGATAATAATTACTGGATATCTACCCTCCTGAGGTTTCAGATCGTAAATAACCAGCAAATATAGGTTCATGATAGGTTTGAATGTCGTGGTGAATTTTATATTGAGCGATGAATGTTTTCTCCATTTTATCCTGCAATTTAAGTGTAAGTGCCATTTTTTTCTGCGGTCCATCCCGTTCATTCGTGGGTGAGTTTCTCTGCTATGATAACATCAGTGTCCATCGCGATTACTCCATTAATCTCTCGTTGATGATCGTTTTGATTTTTCTTAGTAATTCACTCCCCTCTGCACATTGCTTTGTGTGTCTATCACGCCTGACCAATCCGACTTCCCAGAGTCAACAATGAACGTATTCACAGATATGTGATCTAGGAACGAGCTGTACAAAGACCCTTTATTCGTCTCCGCCCATGGATGGCACTGGCGAAACCTCCAATGTCATCAAACCGTCTGCACTAAATTGGCTACTGTTTCGTTATATTGATTTCTCAGCATTTTTTTTGCCAGTCACGGACGGGTATAATGACGGAAATGCTGTCGTTTGAATGTGCATGGACACCATGGAATGACCATTTTGAAATAATTGTCCGTAATGTTACCAATTATTGTTTGTGGATAGATTCAGGGAACAATCGGTAAATCTTTTTTAAACTGCGCTCTACTAATGGGAAGAGGTTTCAAGTTTTACAAGCGAATTGTTGAAATTAGGAAGTTCAACTAATCGTGAGTTTATTTTTGCTGAGGAAATACATTCAGGCGTCTCTCAGTAGTTAATATAAAACTCCAACCCTAACGACGGGTAAATTTTTTCAGGCGTTAAAGCTATTGTATAGCCTACGCAAATTGAAAGTACAAATTATGAGCGCACTATGAAAATCACTCATGTTATGGGAGAATGGGAGCGTTTTGAAATCCATTGAGCCCATAATGACTCAATAAATGTAAAAAATAATCACTATAAAAAACTATACCATCCTGCAGCTGTTGAGAAGTATTTGAAACGGCAAAAACTACGCAACATTTAGGCATGCCGCTGAATTGCATGCACTCAACCAGCGATATGGATTTAGCCCTTGTGGTTCCTCATATTGATATAACAAATGGACGTTTGTGTCTGTTATTGGGTTTATGTATTTCCTATTGGAGAAAGAAATCACTGTGAAAGGCGTGAACAAGTAGATCACTCGAGGGCTCCTCCGTGTCTCTTTGACTACTACTCCAATTGAACGGAGAAAAAAATGCGTTAACGATTATAACTTTTACATAAGTGTGGGATATAATTTTTCAGCTTTTTATACATGTTTTTGCCAGAAATTGGAGACCTTTTCCACGAAAGTATTATAATACGGATCTCCAATTGTCTTGCAATCCATGTTCAGTTCTCGGGGCGGACATTTTTGCATCACGTATACCTATTATTGCGCATATTGCAAATAATACTTTGAACTTTTCTGCCATGATGTAATTTGTACGACGCGTTTCACAGCTTTACTGCATCGTCAGGTATAACTGTTTGTCATAAAAATGCATCTGTAATTGGATAATGCGGTGAAACTGCCATACGTCTTAATTAAAATTCAAGTTTATATCGAGTTTTATCGCCCCTTTTTTACCAAGGTAGTCCGTAGTCTTCACTGTCTTTCTCCTTTAAGAGTTATTTGTGTGTCGGTAATTGTAGTATTGATGATCCTGAATTTTTATTAGAAAAACTGGGCGTCTGGTTTCTGGCCACAAAAAATGCTGATAATTCAATGTTACGAAACCGTTTCCAATTCAGAGCAAACCAGATGATGGCATTGGAGGATTTGCCAGTGCCAGCCATGGACGGAGACGAATATAGGGTCTAGGGTAAATGTATAATTGTGCTACAATGATTTCATTTGTACGACACTTTTCACAGCTTTGCTACATTGTCAGGTACAGTTGTTTCCAATAACAGTTACACTTGTTTATATAACAAACTATTGTACTTGACAATGCAGTTAAGCTGTAAAACGAATTTCAAAATTTAAATCATCGTAGAAAAGGACAAAATTTTCTTTGTAATATGGATACGAATGTTAAATACTTCCACGAAGTGACACCTGATGTCGTCAAACTTATAAGTTGCATATTTTCATTTTGTATAGATTTCTGGCATGACATGCAAAAACTTAACCAGCTTCTCAGTGCCATTTTTATCGAACCTAAAAAAATGCATCTCGATTGTCATATTCCTTCGCAATCGCTTGACTTCTTACTCGAGAGAGGTGAAGAGGTTTCCTCAATCATCGGCGAATGACCGTCAATGTTTTTCGTTTCCGCGCTGGAGCTCTACGAAGCGAGCTATTCTGAGAAGTCGGTGATACAGTCCTTACAGTAATTCCTTTTTTTGAATAGATGGTGCTGATGCTGGAGCCTAGAGTGAGAGAGAAAAAGAGAGGAGGAGGAAATCGCTTTTGTGCCTAAAGATGTCCCGTCCTGATCCGAATCCTATGGAAATTTTTTTTCACGTTTTCCGTGATTCTAAATCGTCCCTTTCTTCTGTCTCCATGAATATGCAAGAATGGGAAGCGAGGAGATAGAAAGTCGTTCGCACCGAAGTTGGAGAGTCTAAAAAATAATTGCTCACGGCGGATGTCGATTCGAAACCACTGAGCGTATTAATAGATCCACTGGCAGGGGATATTTGCCAAACGAGGTATGGATTCGCGCATCATTTTCTTGCTCTAGTCATTTGGAATCAACTGCTTATATGATATGCTCTCGGAAATACTCAATACGTACTTATCGTTGAGGAAAAACATCGTTTTACTTCTATGTCTTGGTTACTGTTGGGGAGAAAAAGGGTGTATATCATTCTGAGAACTCATGGACAGACGGAAGCCCCTAAAAATAGGTTTCCGTTGGGTTCATTGTTGGCTACTGCAATTGATTTCTCTGTTACGCTAGTTTCCATACCACCAGCCTTTTCTATCTTACTTCTTCTGCTTCATATTTTTGCTGTTTAATATGTGAATTACCTTTAATTGTGAAATATTTATGACGACATTTTTACTTTAGATAATGGGAAAAAATTATTTTAACCTTGAAAATTTTTAAGCTCTATGGCTCTCCATTTCGTAAAGAATATGTGAGTGATAAATTAGTTCAAATTTCTTGGTAACCATAATTTCCAAAATTATGGCAACCAAGAAATTTGAACTAATTTATGTGATGCTTATCTAAATTAATTTTAAAGTTTTTTATCAAGTTTTATTACTCCACTTTTACCAATTCGAATTATACGTTTTAATTTCAGCAGATGTTGGAAGCATCAATTAAATATTCTATTGTTAATGGTGCAATAGCATACTTTTTCTGACTGATATTTTTAAAAATTAAATAAAAATATTTGTAGAAGTCCTAAACTGGAATCCTTTTTTTCACGCGGGCCGTTAAAAACTCCATCACTTCGGAAGGTTTTTTTCGATCTTGAAAAAATTACTGCGGTAACTATATGATATACTTTCAAAAAATGTGAGAAGAAATGCAAAATACTCACTGTTAACTTTTTGACGATAACTAGGCGTTAGAAATTCTTCGCTTTTTGAATGAGGTCCCTCTGGAGTGCAAACACGTACCATTTTCCCAGTAAAAGTGCTGATATATTTCGTAAAAAATCCTGGAACGCATTTCAGTAAGGGGCTAATATTTTGGTATTGTTGGAAGGATGAGATACTTCTCTTTCAAATGAGATTCATCGATTTCTGGGCGAAATGATATTTCGCTCAAAATACCATAAATCCAAGTATTTGATTTTGTCGGTGGAACTGTAAAAGTCTACTGGTTTTCTGTCAAGTAAATAGAGATCTGCCAAATAATATTGCTCGGAAGAGTATGTTTCCTCACTTCTGTCTGAGCGTACTCTACCAGTAAATAACCCCTGTAATTATAGTTAAGTTACTTCGTTATCCGAAGAAAAATTAATGACATCTATACAAACCGCGTTTTCAAGCTTGCATTTGAGATATGATCCTGATCTCTTCTACCTAAATTCAGAAGCAAAACGATATCTCATAGTCGAGGAATTAGTGAGATAATATTTACAGTTCATGTCGTAGCATCGATTCTGTTACGAATATTTACCAAGATTAAAGGCTCGTAATGTTTTCTTATTATACGTGAGGATATTTTGCGGCACTTCGAATTTTCCGCCTCTGTAAACGTGAAACCAGAGATGCCGACTTTTGTTTCCTCCACGACTGCTTGCCACGATGAACCGTCGATGTCAAATCGAGACCCATTTCTTTTACCTCTCCTTATGTGATTTATGACAGAAAGTTTTTCTCCCATTCACCCTCCGTAAAGTCGAAACAAAAGAACGCCTTATTTCCGATTGCTTCCCTTTCCGATTCCAACGAGGACAAAAGAAAGGAATGAGCGTGAATAAATAAATTTTTTCTCCAGGAGGTGATCGTAATTGGCCGACGATTGGAGTGCCTCGTGGGAATTTCCCACCATTCCCGGTCGGAGACGCATGTAATAATCAGACACCCAGCAGCTCCGTGGGCTCCGGTCGCCAAGGGGTGGGTGTTGGGATTGAATGGTGGTCACGTGACTCGGAGAAGAGGAGAGGGCGGGGGAGAATGAGATCCACAAGCGATGGCCGTCGGAGGAAACTCAAAAAGATTAGATTGGCAGAGATCCATTCACGCGCTGGAATTGTGAGAACAACGTCTCACTCCCAGCAGCTACTTCCATCAAAGGTCAATGAGGGACATCAGATCTTTGCCCGTCTCCCATCTATTCTCCCAGTTCATTACATGGGTTCCAACTTATGATGACTTCAATGTCATTTAGTTTATGACATGGCTCCCTATCGTGAACTTTATACATTACTACGTTTACCAATCGATCTGAACTCGGAACGATCTGAAAATTTCAAGCGAGCCGACTCAGATCACTTGTTCACCAATACGGACGAAGAATATCGATAGCGAACAATCGAATCCATCGGTTGAAGCACGATTGACCCGGTGTGTAAACGAGTGCAGAGTTGGAAATTTTCAATCGAATTCCAAGGGAACAAAATTGCCCGATTGGAAGTAGAATTGCGATCTGCTACGATGTCATCAATATCACATCACTCGCAATTTCTGCACTCTTGTTCTCTAATGGTTTCAACGAACGCCTTGAATAATAACGATTATATTTTATTTCCCAAGGATAACCAAAAGAATAACGAGGAGCGTCACAGGCCACATACCAGGTCAATCGTGATTCAAGTGATGGATTAGATTGTTCAATATCGATATTTTCCGCCCGTGTTGAAAAATCAGGCGATCTGAGTGGGCTCGCTTGGAATTTTCAGATCGGTCCGAGTTTCGATCGATCTGAGATCGATTGGCGAATGTAGTGAATGTTACGGGACATATAAAACTATGGTATTTGATACGCCTGTTAAAAGCCTTTCGATAATTATAATCTTCTCTCAGCTCGTTACAAAATCCTACCGAAATAGAAATGGAGGCCGGGTGAGTAAAATGTCTGGTTTTCGTTACGAGGTAAAAGCTTCGGTTTTTACGCTTTATCCTATAAGATTTCACCGGAAGGAGTGTGACGTAAAATAAAAAATACATACGGCAGCTCTAAGCCTAAATTTACTCGTTCCAGCAAATTTTATAAGCCGTAAGGAAGCAGTACTTCGAAACGCTGGTTCCCCATTAAATTACGTGGTGTTTGGTTTCATTAAAAATATTATGCATTTAGTATAACGATTATTATCAACCCAGAGACCAACCTTTATTTAGAAAGGACTGGTTTTTGGTGTGTTAAACAGTCGATGCGATTGGCGTGCATCATTGTCAGTGATTACGGGGTTAGTCCAATTTCGCTATGCTTAAAACCAATCAAGACCATAAGTTATTATTTATTAGAGGTTTCAACCCGTACAGGTACGTTTAGATGGAAGACAAATATCTACATTAATGAATTATCTTCTTAAACTGAAGATTTTTGTATCCATGTACTATTTCATTCTCCAGCTCGGTATACGTCCTACCTCACTTCATCCCCTCCATAAAACATTTCATTTCTCCTCTTTCCCGTTCCCCCAACATCTTCCCCTCGATCACGACCTTCAGTATCCATTCAGCACCCTCCGGTTTCCGGGTTTTCTCCCGCGTCGCTAGGTCGTGCGGACTATAATTCTCCGGCTATCCCGCCGGATTCTTCCGGTCGAGTTGACTTCACCGTACATCCTACCCTACATCACAACTCTCTACTCCCGTCAGTGGAAGGTTAGAACGGGTAAACAACCGTTCTAACCACCTACTCTGCCTTCTCCTGCCCATGTTTCTGCTCCGTGCAAATCTACACTCCATATATGCCAACGTTTGTATAAATCGTCGGATATAGAAGTGAAAATTCTTTACCGACTTTCCGCGGCCCTTTAAATGGCTGCCATTTCGAACCACTATTAAATTAGGCTTACTCACTCGCATCATCATTTAGTTCGCGGAAATAATGACATTTCAATCATGTCTTTAGGGCGTAACTCAGCGTAAGATTACTGACAGAGACCGACCGTAAGTTCGAAACCGAAACTCGAAACCTAATGCTTATGGAGTAAAAGGCCATATTTTCTTTGACGTTCTTCGCGAAACATTTTTAATCTCATCGGGAAAAAAAGATCTTCAGTTATCACTTTTAATCTGTTGAGATGGATTCATAGCCCATGTTTTCAGCTTAAGTGATCTTAAGCTTGGGGAAAGTTAGGGCCATAGAACTTGTTTAATCTAGAATGCCGATTGGTGATTTTACACCGAGGCCCCTTTTTTATACTATCTGGTTTAAGTTAAGCACTAGATAAACAAGCCGTCATATTACGGCATATTACGTCAGACTGCCCGTTAGTTGCCGTAAGTAGACCTAGGTATGGGCTGTTTCCGGAATTTCCTCCGCGTTGTGTTGTCCATTGATGACGATTTTTTTTCAGCCTGCTTGTGGGCAACCAGAATTGAACACGATTGTTGTGAGAATGGTTTACAGTCGATTTTCATACTGGTTAAGTATTTAGCTAGCGATCATAAAACCGCGTTTTTGTCAAAATAGCAAATGACCGTATGTAAATCATTGGCAATTTAAGCGATGGGTAGATTGAGCGGCCGCGAGGAGCTCTTGAATCCAGATGAAGCCCATGAAACCCCAAACAAAGTTATGAAAATAAAAATTTCCAATTGATTTGCATAGTAGTATTATATTGAAACAAAGTTTTATTTTTATTGGGTCTCTTGCAGTCATGTGCGTAAAATTGCTATGATCCCGGTGCACATGTATGATCCAGTCGGTATAATGTAATAGAATATTTCTCTGCATGATAGCGTAAATAATATAAATGTGAACCCCGCTGTAATTTTTATTTTTTATATCGATTTTTAATAATTTCCCTGCTGAGCTGAAACAAATGATAACCCGAACACACACCCCGTCATCAACCAACCAGCCAAATATAAATCCGTGAGTGCAAATGCTTTGACCAAAAACCTTAAGGACATCAAATTCCTGGCGTAAATGATTGCATGTTTTGGCTACCATTATCTTATTGTTTCATATTTTCTCTCCACCAAATATTGCACTCTATAAATTTTGCTAATGAGTTACTGTGCAGTATCAAGTGGCACAAACAACTAATCCCTATAAATTCAACGAATAAAGGGTTTTAGAGGAGAAGTTTGAAAAACTCAGTTTTTTGTGTCACGAATGCCCAGATGTATCTTTAGATTATTATACATTTACCAGATATTTAAAGAATGTAGCTAGTTTTTAAAACTGCTAAAAATTAAGACTATATATCTAAGATTATACAAGGAGAAAGTGGTAAAATTATATCGCATACTTCTTCGAAACTAGTTTATTGAACATAGCCGTGACAGAGAGCAATTTGGAGACTTGATGATCAGGATTATGAAAATGGCATTAAAGGCGGAATTTTTAGTTCAGTGATCAAAATGGGTTGAGTTTCATGAGAGAGACTTTCCTCTGTGATTTCAAATGAAGTTAAAGGAGAAATAACAAACTGATGAGAAATTATGAATTTGTTTAATGTGACGCATCCAAAGGTACGTCTGGGCATTCATGGGTTAAAATGTAGTCATGATGTATTTGCACCTTTGAAAATGTTGCGTATGGTTTGACTAAATTTATCGACAAATTATATGCATGGCCCTAGTTTTTAGTTCTTCCACCCGAGAACCCCAAACCCCGGACTCCGTCAGTGATGATAGCGACAGCTTTCCGTGTTTATAATGTCCTCCCTCGTTCTCGTTTTGGTTTCAACCCGTGGTTTACACATAGAGAAGCAACCCTCGGCAATCCCGCTCACCGTAAGAAAGCCGCCCCCGCAAAGAAAGGAGGTCCGGCCACCTCCTCAAGCGGCGGCGTCGGGGGGGAAGGGACCGGCTCTACGCTCTCTGCTTCCGTTTCACCTCCTCCTCCCCTCTCCCACCCCCCCAATTCCCCTCCTCCTTCGGAGCAACAGGCATGAGGCAGCGGTGAGGGAGGGAGCGAGGGAGAGCACTCGAGCGACTCAAGAGCACAACGGCGAACAGAAACACACACCTGCCTTTCCCTCTCTCTCTATCTCTCTGTCCCTTCCTCACCCAGTGAATCGTCTCCTTAGTCATTCCCTTTACATCTAGTCTACTTCCTTCTGAGTAGTTCCACCGTAAAATATGTTGATTTAAAAATAATTACATTTTGTAAAAAGTTAATAATGTTTTTTAAATTGCCAAACATTGCATGTTACAAATGATATGATACGAAGTCACTCGCACGGGTGCATATACACCAGGGTTGAAATTCGCTATGAAAAAATCACTTGATTTGACCGGGATTCGAACCCGGATCTCCCAATTGTCGATCAGGTGTGTTAGCCAGGTACACCACCAATCCATCTTCCTTCAAGGCGAATTTCGAGGGGGGTTTATGCGAACTAGATGTTTAGTCCTCAAGTCTACATTGTAGCACATGAGACGAAGTCGTGCTTACAAAGCCACTGTCGCGGTGAACATCTAGTTCGCATAAACCCCCCTCGAAATTCGCCTTGAAGGAAGATGGCTTGGTGATGTAACTGGCTAACACACCTGACCGGGATCCGGGTTCGAATCCCGGTCAAGTCAAATGATTTTTTCATAGCGAATTTCAACCCTGGTTTATAATGTTTTGTTTTAGTTTTTCCTTGGTAATCATTTTTTTTATAGAATTCTACGGGTTAAAGTAGGTTTTGTTGAATGTCAGAGAATCTCCTCCCGGCTTTCTACACTTTCAGGGGCCTATTTATCTCTAGGATATTCTTTTTTGCCACAGCATACGATTTACCCTTCTCCATCCCGTCCATGAAACATTTTCACTTTCGTTTCTGCTACGTTTCTGCCCATTCAACGATACGCTCAACATCAACCTATTCACCAGCCTCTTCTCCACATCCTTACCCAAGGTTCCCCTCATAAACTCCTTTCTTTTACCAAACGCCTCCTTAGCTCTTTTCTCTTTCGTATGTCATTTTATGCCGAAATATGCATGATGCCAAAATCATTTGATTTCGTTAAATTTCCACCACACTTTGTATTTATCCCTTGAAAATAATTTCACTTCCAAAAACTTTGAAAATAATTTTTATTTTCGAATTGCGATGTGATTTCAGCAGGTCAAGCCTAGTAATTTGATGCATAGAATGACTTTAATATATTTTTCTTTATGGTAGTTTGAGCGAAATATCTTTTCATCTAGATATCAATAAAGTTGGTCTCATTACAAAGAAAATTATCCCACTTTTCCAGAGATGGAATAATATCAGCCCCTTACCGAACTACTTTCCGAGACTTTCGACGAAAAATACCAGCCCTTTGACATGGGAACCGGTAAGTGTATACACCCGAGAGGGACATTTTTTTAAAAACTGGGAATTGCTAACGCCTATATCTCGTCAAAAAATCGATAGCGAATAGTTTGTATGTTTTCTCAACTATTTTTGAAAATAAATCATGTAGTCACCTCAATAAGTTTTTCAGAATCACGAAAAAACTTACGTCGTGGAGAAGTTTTAAGCAGACAGCGCGAAAAAAAGTCAAGATAAAGACCTATACGGATAATTTTATTTAATT
Organism: Ceriagrion tenellum; assembly: GCA_963169105.1. Lineage (NCBI taxonomy): Eukaryota > Metazoa > Arthropoda > Insecta > Odonata > Coenagrionidae > Ceriagrion > Ceriagrion tenellum. The sequence continues at coordinate 54,035,153 of OY720637.1, forward strand.
AATTGATGAGGGTTTCAGTTGTATATCAGTATATTATTGCACCATTAATAATGTAATATTTACATCATGCTTCCTGCAGTTACTGAAATAAAAACGCGTCATTCGAATATGGTCTCCATTATGACTAGGGAACTATCTCGCTCAAACTACCTTAAGGTGACCTACCGCATTAGGCGTAAATACATTAGAGGGAAAAGTCCCGAGAGGATGGCCAAGGGATAAGTACATAGGACAAATGAAGAAGAAAGTACACGAAAAAACTACCGGGAAGTAAGGACCTCGTAGTACATAGGCAAGGATGGAGGGCTGCAGTCAACCAATCTTAGGATTGAATGACCAATGATGATTACATAGAGAAATACTATTTTTCTCTCGTGCTTCTCCCATTGAACACTGAGTGATTTCGAGTTTGATTTCCGAGAAAAATATCACGGCAAGGTAGTATTCGTTGTTCCTATCTGGTAGGGGACATTTTTCAGGAATTATCCAGAATGTGAAGTAGGATCCTCATGAGGTAGGCTTAAAAACAGAGCTGGAACGTGAAGATACGTGAAAGGCCGTTATGATAGTCTCGTTAGTATTACTGACCTCTTGCAACAACTTGGATGGGAATTGCTTTCGGACCGTCGATTTAAAATTAGACTCAATCTTTTATGTAAATTTAAAACCGATTTGTTTCAGATGAAGTTTTCAATATTTTACGAACTCCAGCATACAACTTAGATCAGATCATGAGAATAAAATGAGGGAAATAGATTGTAGAACAGAAAGGTTTAAATTTCGTATTCCCCGCGATCGATAAGAGACCATAATGGCTGTGTTAAGACTTTGAAGTAGGTTAGTTGACAGGTAGTGTAACTGATTAATTTACATACAACCTAATGCTAGTTTATTTATTTTCCGAGTAGTGCTAATATCAAGTTTTGCATGTTCCCTGCATGACTCTTGTGTCATGTTTACATAGTTATATTATAGATTATTTTAGTAGTGTCTGTGGCATTTGTAGCATACCGATAGTGTGGTGCCTGTTGGTGAAAGTAAATTTCTTCACTGTTGTTCATGTTGGCGATAAGTCACCCCAGCCAAACACTCTTGTGGTGGCTTACAGGGCAATAAGTAGATGTAGACGTAGATGAAATAAATGAGATTAATGTCCTTTCCCGGAGGAGCCAACGACCATCGCCGTATTTACCTCACCTCCACTCCCCGTTTCAAAGACGGACATGTCCACCGCCCCTCCAACATCCCCCCTCTTTGAGTCGTTTGTGCGCTGGCCGATGGCGTTATGAGCGCGGTCGCGATTAGCGGAAGTTTTCGAAGGAAAGTCGTGCAGCGTGTCTGAGACGACGAGTTCAGTCCTCCGCTCTGACTCATTCCATTACCCTTCTCTCCTTCCTCCTCCTCCTCCTCTCCAAGGTCTCTCTGCACCGTTTTCTTTGTCTTCCCTGTTGCTTTCCGCTGTTGTTAATCCCTTAGATAGGAACTGGCCGGCCAGGTGTCATGTCGGAAGCTGATTAGGAATCGCGGCATATATATTTAGCTCGCCATCAGGTTTGTTGTGTCTGAAATCGACTGCATGAATAGTTGTTTGAAAGTATGCTCACTAATTCGCAATGCTGATACTAACGCTGCTTGAAAACGTTTTTTTTTTCGATATGCGACAGTATTTTGAAATGTGAGTGATTTTGCCTTCCTCTTAAGGCAAACTGCTCCTGGGCACTTAATGGAAGGTGATCCATCGGTGACATTAGTATGATATTTTTATGAATAATGCATAAATTAACAATATGAAGTACTAATGGAAAAAAGCTCAAAACAATGCATGTTTAAACATTTTTAAGTTTTTTTCAAAATTCCCATTTTTCCAGCCATTTTAGTTGCGTGACGTTATCCCCTTAGAATGGAACTGGCCGGCTAGGTTTAATTTCGTAAGCTGATTAGGAATCGCGGCATATATACTTAGCTCGCTATCAGGTTTGTTGTGCCTGAAATGGACTGCATGAATTGTTGTTTTAAATTATGCTCACTACTTCGCAACACTGTTACTAACGCTGCTTAAAAACCCTTATTTCTATACGCGAAAGTATTTTTAAATTCGAGTGATTTTTCCTTCCTCTTAAGGCAAACTGCTCCTGGGCACTTAATGGAAGGTGATCCATCGGTGACATTAGTATGATATTTTTATGAATAATGCATAAATTAACAATATGAAGTACTAATGGAAAAAAGCTCAAAATAATGCATGTTTAAACATTTTTAAGTTTTTTTCAAAATTCCCATTTTTCCAGCCATTTTAGTTGCGTGACGTTATCCCCTTAGAATGGAACTGGCCGGCTAGGTTTAATTTCGTAAGCTGATTAGGAATCGCGGCATATATACTTAGCTCGCTATCAGGTTTGTTGTGCCTGAAATGGACTGCATGAATTGTTGTTTTAAATTATGCTCACTACTTCGCAACACTGTTACTAACGCTGCTTAAAAACCCTTATTTCGATATTCGAAAGTATTGTTAAATTCGAGTGATTTTTCCTTCCTCTTAAGGCAAACTGCTCCTCGGCATTCAATGGAAGGTGATTCTTCTGTAACTAATATGATATTTTCATGAATAATGCAAAAATTACCAATATGAAGTACTCAATGGAAAAAAGCTCAAAGCAATGCTTCATCAATGCAATCAAAACAATGTTTAAACATCAAAATGTTTTTCAGCATTCCAATTTTTCCATCCATTTCCGTTGCGTGACGCCATTTTATCCTGCTAGGAACTCGTCAAAAGAATTCATGGCCTTTAACTTGAATAAAAATTTTGCTTGATGACGCTTTTATCTTTCAATGACGAACACGTTTCTTTGATCTCTCTCGGATATTGTGTCAAATTGGAAAAATGGATGGCTGACTCTCCGTAGCCGATAGTATTTCTCATTTATTAAAATAGCACTTTTGACTTTCTCTTTGTGGTACTTACGACTCATTTATCATTTAATAATGCCATTAGCTTTCGGTGATATTCAAATACGTTCGCAAATATTTTTTGGTATTTTCTCGGCTTAAGATATTGGTAATTTAGATGCCTATATCTGACCCGATGTTTTATTACACTGTGTTGTTTCATTATCGGGAGTTTATTTCCCTGCCAGGGATTTATTGATATGATTGACATCACTTGGTAGCAAACTTCATTTATTTCGGGCGACCCAATCGATCACATTAACTTTTTTTTACAAATTTCTGAAGAATCTCTTCGTCGTCCCCTTTTTCTTAAGTGACCGTTTAAATTCCAGGGATTTTTTTTGGCTCGTCCATTGTTCCTTAAACTGCCGTTTGAGGTGAAATCCAGGAGCAAATTGAGTTAAGAAGAAAACCGTGAAACTGGTTCTCATAACTCTGAGCCCTCTTGAGCTTTTTTTCCAGATCTGTACGTGCCAGGTTTTTCAATACATACCGAGCCAAGCTTTTGGAAAAAGTACTCTCTCTTTGTACCGTTTTGCAGTATAGTGATTTCTTGTTTCCTCTCCCGTTAGTGTCATCTTTATTCATTCAAAAGAATAGCACCTAGAGTCAAATTTCAATATTTTTCTCAAGAAAGACGTTACTATGTTTCTAGCTCTTTCTATCTCTATCAAATTGCTGTTATCTCGATGGAAGTAATGAACTGCTCATGGTGACCATAATTTTTACTTTAAAAATCAAGCCTCATAATTTTCTTTTGCTATTTATTCTGTAGTTAAATATTTGTGCAACCTGCCGTTAAATGGTTAATAATAGTTTCTATTCATGTATGTAAAATTTATACAGAAAACAGCTCTTGCGATGTTGGTGAGACCACGTGTATGGAAGGCTTTAGTCTCGAGAAAATCATTGGGTTGAGCCTGATCTTCGGAAAAATTTGTTAATAGACCGAATACGAGTCCTGAAAAAATTTCAAAGGCAATTCGTCAAAAGAATGGGAATCATTGCAGAAATTAAATTAGGTATTTTATTGCATTAACAAATGATGTGATACGATATCACTCGCACGGGTGCATATACACCAGGGTTGAAATTCGGCATGAAAAAATCATTTGAATTGACCGGGCTTTGAACCCGATTCACACACCTGAGCAGCAATTGGGAGATCCGGGTTCGATTCCCGGTCAAGTCAAATGATTTTTTTCATGTAGAATTTCAACACTGCTTAAGTATTTTATTTTACGAATTTTAAACGTGATAAAACGGCAAGAATTATTAATTATTGCCTGAGAACGTGGTAAGTTTATTTTTCTTTCGTTTTATTAAGACTGACTGGTCTATAACTTAAGAAAATTAAGATCAAGCGCACTATCTTGATGCATCAGTGCCCCTTTTCAAGAATAGCTCATGGTCATAGAGTGAAGTAGATGGAAAGGGCATTACGTCAACAAACTTAAGCCGGACAACCAAAACAACAACCATATTGTTAATCCTTACTCTCTCCTTACTTTCCTGTGGATAGCACGACGGAATGGACGAATTAGCGGATGTAAAGCAAGAATATCCACCATATGTTATCAATTTAAGGCAAGTAGCTCTTGAAATATATATGCGCTACTTAATGCTATGAATGCTGCTTGATTTTACCTTCGTTTTTATTGGAAATGCGAATTATAATTAATTTAAATAAGTAAAAAATACATTTAAGGAGAAAGCTTATTATAAATATAAATTCATGCTGATTTATAGTAAGTTATCGATGGAAAATATCGTAAAACTGAAAAATTAGTGCGTCAACCCGTAAGCGCTAAGGGAAAATTGGGGTTGACAAAGATGGTGGAAAAGCCACGCTCATGTTACAGCTTCTAGAATTGGCCACAATAGTAAGCACCCTCGCCGTCTACCTAATTAGTCGTAGCCGTTGTTTGTTTATTTACCGGAAAGGATTATGCATGACGTAGCCGGAGCAATGAGCAAACTAACTTCCGACAGCATGGTCTCCATGAAATTCCAAAAGTTAATTTGTTCAGCTCTTGTGAATTCTTTAAGAATCCACCTACAGAAACATTACAACCCGAGTGATGATCGGCCTCCAGATCACGTGTGCTTCGAGAGAACCGACAGTTTTTCCCGGTGTAAGGGATCAAAACTTAAACCAGATCAACTTCAACCTTTGAATGAGGAGTTTTCTAGTTTCTCTCCGGAGATGAGCATCAGATGTTTCACCTGACCTATCACAGTCAGACGTTATGCAAATTCCTCCTGAAGCTCACTGCGTAACTTAAATTAAAATTAATAAGTTAATGCTTAAATTAAAAAGAAGAATTACGAAGCTTCCTTTTTGCTGTTACAACATTTAAAATTGCTCCCACTTAGGTACCTACTTATGTATGTAAAAAGTGCGTAGACTTTTCTTTTTGATGTGTAGTGCAAAAATATCTGTTTCAAATAGGCCACGCTTTTGGAACCTACGTAGAGTTTTGCAACCCTTGCCCAGACCCAAATTGTCCTTGTTCAGGCGAATTTTTGCATACATTGGGCAAAAAGCCTACAATTTACTTCCATCTACCTGCAAAAATGCATCACACATAACCTCATTTTTAAAAAATGTAAGATATTAGCTGTTTAATTATCAAAATATTGAATACATATTTTGTTAAGGAATTATTTATTAAATATTGGTATATTTTTTCATGTCAAATAATAATGTAAGGTCATTTATTTCTTTACTTATTTGATGGTGACCTCAATACAGGTTCTCCTAGGTTACCGAAAGCTCCCTATCTTCTTGATTGTATTTTATGCGTATTGTTTGGGAGTGATAAACATCATTATCATATCATTATCAATAACTAATTTGCTTCTTCGTATTACTTTTTTCTTGGTGTCAGTGTCCGCTATGCTCCATCGCTCTTCCATCTTACTCTTCCGCGACTTATTACCGTTCACCGGGTAAGAGTTTTATTTTTTTTCTCCGCGGCCCCGACTCAATCTCGTCTCCGCAGTCAACCACGAGCCAAATGGTGCACACGATGCTCGACGGCGAGTTGCACATCGCCTGCCTCCTCACTCTCTTATCGCTTCACGGAAGAGTCCGGTGCGTAAAAAATGAGTTCGAGTCGGGATATTCATCGGATGCCGGTCGATGAAAGGGACTCTCGTTCGCATTTTTTTGCTACACTTCTTGCTCACTCAACTACCGCGCCTTCAATTCTTATTTTCTCCCCCTCTTCCCGTCAATACTCTCCATCCCGAACACCGTAAACATCTGAATAATACCCTTCGATTCGCCGAAAGGGCTTTTGGTTGGAGTTACCGCGACATCAGTCATGAAGAGGAATCTAGGGATCTTTGGGAAAATGAATTGAAAGTGAACTAGTAAATAAATTATCTTCGGCCTTGCCGCAGCATAAATACCTTGCACCACTTTCAATTTTGTAATTAAAAAAACGTGGTTTTGGTCCGATCCAACCCATTTTAGAATTGTGCTGTCTGTGGACTACTGGAGGCTTATGACCCAAATTTCAGCTCGATATCCCAATTTTTATGACAGTTATCGTGTAAAGAGACTGACAGATAGACATATGGACGGACAGACAGACGGATATAGCTATACGGACTCGCAAGGTGATGCTGATCATCTTTATATATACATATAATTCTTCTGTACATGTGTATGTCACTGAACTCATCCTAAACGGCTGGATCGATTTTGATGAGATTTTTTGCGTGTTTGAGTGGGTCTCTGGATGGCTTACATTCACAATTGAATCCGGTAGGTGGCGCTGCAATCGGGTTCTAGGAAAAAAAAAATTTTCGACGAAAAAAATTTTTTTTTTTAGATTTTTCGCATATCAGAACATAGAACACCAAAATTTCACCCCCCACCACCCACGATATTTTTAAAATGAAAAAATCATAAGTTTATATATAATTGACCGTTGAAACCTTCTGAGAAGTTCATGAATAATGGACCATCTGAGAATAATCTATAGTTTGGTTTGTGTACCATAGGTGGCGCTGATGTCAAATTCTGTGTTATTTGACGTACGCATCAATACATGCGCAAGTCGTCACACTTGCGTCGTAGCTTTGCGTTGTTTTGACGAAACGAAAAGATTGAAATTTCAAACTCAATGTCAAATGTCACTTACTATATAGTTTATCGAAAATTCGAATATCGGAAAAACGTTTGCCGAACCTGCTAATAGCAGACGAGCCAACATTTGGGCAGGACAACGTCTGTCGGGTCCGCTAGTTTCTATATATATACTTTTACATACCTGCCACGCCTCCTTCATTGTGTGACATTTTGCTGTGACAAAATCAATATACCGTACCCACGTAGTGGTGTAGGGTATAATAAAAGAATTCTTGGTTTAATTTATAAAGATAGTTTGAGCAAAATATCATTTATCAAGAAATCAATTAATTTTGTCTCATTATAAAGAAACATATCTCACCCTTCCAAAAATACAACAATATCAGCCCTTTACCGAACTACTTTCTCCTACTACGAATTACTACCGAGATTTTCGAAGTACTCAGGCCGATTTCGTGAATTTTACTCTCGCCCGAAGCTGTGGCTGTTGATTATGGTCCGATCTTATTTGTATCCATCGTATATTGGTATGCACCACTGTGTCCTTCTTGCGAAAGTCATCACGCATAGGCTATATATACACTGTGGGTGGAGTAAACATAAAATCTTCAGATAAAGTTAAATATCTTGGAATCACCTTAATTTCAAATATATGGTGGGAAACACGCAAACAAAACATGCGGCTCAGTATTAAAGAAATTAGGTCTTGTTAAGCGTATAATTGGAAGGGCCTCGGATGAAAAATTAAAGAGAGGACCACTCTGAGAGGTGCTACTTCGTTCTGTTTAGGCCACACCTCGAATACGCCGCGAGCATTTGGGACCCTAGACAGAAAGATTCCACCAAAAAATAAATAAAATACTAAGGAAAGCTGCGCACTTCGTTATAAACTGCTACGAGCCAACATATAGCGTTTCACAGCCTTTGGTAGGATTAAGGTGGGAGCCCCTAAAGACTCGGAGGCTTCACGCTAGGCATAGTTTGCTTGAGAAATTCAGTACTGGTGTGTTTCAAAGCGACACAAAGAATATTATCATGTCGCCTCATTACATATAGGTCTGACAGAAGCGATAAAGTAAGAGAGATACATTGCGGAACAGATGGGTACAAAAACTCGTTTTTTCCTCGCACAGTTAGCGATCACAATAAAAACTGAGCTCACTTCCATAACACACTCCACCATTTACCCTCACAAAACCTTATCCCTTACATCTTTAAACCGCTGATGTCCTAACACCGCCCGCCAAACGCCCATGCGGCGACTCGCAGGGTAGTATGTAGATGTAGATCTTACTTCGCTCGTTTTGTCTGTTCCTACACATGTGGTGCGAGGATAATATACCTCCCGAGTCAACTAGAAACTCGTACGGTCTGAAATTTTCTGGTAACCTAAATCCAATAATTTGATTCCGCTGGTACATCGGTAACTCTCCACCGGTTTTCCACTCAAATGGTCGAATCAAGAGCTGGATCGTCTTTCTCGGGACACAGCAAGAGATTCGCCGGAGGGGATTCGAAGCGGTGACCCTCTTCATCTAGACCCCGAGAGCGCCGAGCGACGATCAAGACGACGTGCCGTGAAATTAAATGATGGTTGAAGCGTTGAGTGCCGGAATCATTGACTCTTGACACGGAGGAAGATGCTGTCGGGTAAAACCTCGCGATAAGTTCACTCCGCTCCAGTGGAGCCCAGTGGGAAAAGGAGTGATGCATTTGCCGCTATGTTCCTATTTATAAATTGGTCGTTCAATCCTAAGACTCGTTCACTGCAGCCCCGTCTAATGCTAGTTTTCTTACTTCCGGGTAACTCTTTCTATGTACTTTCTTCTTTATTTGTGCAATATATATGAGCGAACATAGGGTGTTTCGCAGCTTTCTTAGGGATTAAAGTGGGAGCCCCTAGAGACTCGGACGCTACACGCTAGGCTTGCTTGAGGTATTTAGAACTAGTGTATCAGAGCGACACAGAGAATTTTATTAAGCGATATTAGGACTTCCAAACCTGATCTAAATATAAGTCACATTACATCACACAGACAACTATGTCCTGGGTGGAGAGAATCCATCCAGACGGAACTTGAACCCGCAACGTTTCACTACATCTCTAGGTTTGACAGAGGCGATAAAATAAGAGAGCTACATTGCCTAACAGATAGGTACAAAACCTCGTTCATTCCGCCCACAATAAGCGACTACAATAAAAACTGAGCTCAACTAAATGCCCTTCCATTATACACGTCACCATTTCACCTCCCAAAACCTTACATATTTACAAGGGTGGTGTCCAAACACCCGTGCCACACGACCATGTGACGGCTCGGAGGGTAGTATGTGGATATAGATGTATGTATTCATTCGCTTTATCTTGAGACATTTCCCTCGACTTTTCCTTCAGCTACATTATTCACGAAACCCTTGTGCGGTCGGTCCGGATGGCGGCTGGGTTAAGTCCCTGCCTGCCAACCTAAGGGTTGCGGGTTCGAGTTCCGCCTGGATGGATTTCCCTCCACCCAGGACAGTTTTTTGTTGGATTTAATGTGAGTTACATGTGAGATAAGGTTTGGAAGTCCTAATATCGATTAATAAAAATAGCATTATTATTCTGCCCCAGGGTGTGCCCAATCCGTCTGGATCGGCTTTTATGTATCGTGTTACAAAGGCCCCTTTCCTCTTCTACTCTTAAATAAACTTCATTTCTTATTTTATCTGTCCATATGCTCTTCAGCATCCTCTTTCAACACCAGATTTCATATGCTTCCAGTCTTTTAAAGTCTATTTTGCCTATGATGCTTCCTATCCGTAGAGTGCCCAAGGCATAGGACGCCCTTCTATTGGACTTGTATTTTTAATGATTGAGTATCGTTTTGGATAATGTTAACTGTTAGATGGCATTATCTTTGTGTAAACCTCACGTTAACTGAAAGTTTGGGCTTCGTTCGTTGCATCAGATTGTCGGTTTATTTACGTGAACGCGTAAATCTAGTATATGGGATCCGTACGAGGAAGGTATGATAAAAGAATTAGAGCGCGTGCAAAGGAGATCCGCTAGGTTTGTTAAAGGCCGTTATGATAAATGTATAGGTGTTACAAGCTTAATAGAAGAACTCGGATGGGAATTACTATCAGAACGCAGGTTAAAATTTAGGATAAATATTTTAAGTAAATTCGAAACCGATTTGTTCACAGATGACGTTAGATAAATATTAAGAACCCCTGCGTATTATGCTAGGTTTGATCATCTTAGCAAGATTAGAGAGATAGATTGCCGTACCGATAGATTTAAAATGTCATTTTTCCCGCGTACTATAAGAGAGAACAATAGGCAGCGTAGCAAAGGGATGGGTAGGTGAAATATAGTTAGAGTAGTCTGTAGTGCTTGATGCATGTAATAACAACCAATTATCCCTTCCTTTTTATGTAGATACTAACCATCTAGCTCCATGTGACCCTATTTTCTAGCATGTCTCATTTTTATATCCTAGTTGCATGTCAATAGAGCATGTTTGGTGATCTTCACCCCTGCCATACACCCTCGTGGTGGCTCGCAGGGTATTACGTAGATGTAGATGTAGATGTAGATGAAATCAACCAACAATCGTTGCGCGTCATTGATAGGAAAATGCATCAGAGTCAGAGTTCATGCCGAGAAGATATTTTATCAGATATTATAATAATAGTGGCGGCGGGGTAAAGTCTTCGCCTGCCCGAGGGTCGCGGGTTCGAGTTCCGCCTGGGTAGAATATTATCTGCCAAGGACATGGGTGTTTGCGTCGCGTCCGTTGTTACCGTTATCCACCCGATGTAAATTGGCACATTATATTATTATATTGGCACACACAATGATAGTGAAAATAAATAAAACAAAATAAAATAAGTGCCAGAGGGGTCATTTTCAAACCACAAATGATCTCCCCCAGTTTTATCAAATTATAAGACATGATATTTTTATAATAAATAGCCATATTTCTATGCATCCATATCATTGAGTTGTGAATCACTAAAATCGACGTATGGTAAAATGTGTCTCAGAAACTTACGGTAATAATTTTTAAATATTGATCATTCATTGTGTATTAATTAACAACTTACATTCGTTTAACACATTCAACACACAGACACGTTTTCAATGTTCTTGAATGATAACGTATGTACATTGGTGTAAAACATTCACTGATTAATTTGATACGACCAGATTCAACACACTGGCGTCATCTACTGGCACCTAAAGTGTGCCAGGATATATAAGGATGACGCATATGCGTTGAAACCGTTGCTACTAAATACGTTTCTACAAATATGTGTTAAAATAATACATTGTTATATATACATATTCAAGATTAATTCTCGCATAGTCGAAGCCGATTTCATCCATTTCTTCAATATTCTTCTTCATCTCTGACTCACAGTGATCCCTTTGGTGAATCGTGTCCTTGAAGAAGCTAAAGAAAAGTGTTCAAAGTAAGGCATTTGTCAATCAAAAAAGTTCGGAAGCCCTTGGCGGTGGGTCCGATAGCGTGGCCGTTTCGTATAAAAGAACACGAGCTCGAAGTATTTTCCTCAGTAGGTTGATACCTCTCGGTACGAAATAAATGCTTTTTAGAAAAAATGGAAATTCAAACGATCCTTACAAAACAAGCAAAGGAAACTGATGTTGAGGATGAAAATGAAAGACGGGGCCAATACAGGAAGACATCGAGAGCGGGAAAATATTTCTTGATAAAGGTGAATGTCTCGGGAGTAACACGCATTACATTCATCGAGCAGGCCCCGTTTTGAAAGCACGCGATTCATTCCAATGAAATGTTCGTTGGGCGTGGGCGTATAAATGATGATAATGGTACTGGAAACAACTCTGAAACTCAGTGTCAAGGGTACCAACCAACAAATTAAACATCATTGAATACCTAAAGAAAATGGCCCCGAAAAATGATCATTTTAAAATAATTTTTATAAATCTTACGGAGGAGAGTCTCCCATTAGGCTGGGTCCAGATACTTCATCAATGAAAAATATTCTCGACCTCCATCCCTAACCCCCAAAGAGCCTAATGTTAGGCAAGCAAATGTAGGCGGGCTGGGATTAACACCCACCGATGGAGGCACAAATCAGAAACAGTATCTAGAGACCGCTCATTGATCGGATTGTAGTTTTATTTGAGCACAACCATGAAGAAATTTTACTGGCGAGCTAATTTATGTCTGAAACGTCGTTGAAAATCACATTTTCACAGGTCAGCCAATCGCCTACTACTCCGGTCCTCGGCTTCTACGGCTAGCAATTACATTGCCTGAGGATGCATACTAAAATTGCGTATTTCATCATATTTATTGTATTTTATATCCCTGTAATTCCAATTTTTGTACTTAGTCAATAACATTCAACCTTTATCCCACGCAGTTCAATCCGAGTAACATTGTATTAACTGTATTTTATCATACTTTCGAGTCACGACATAAAATACGCTACCCTTCAAAGTTTACATCGATTCCCATCCTTTATTATAGTATGGTCCGAAAAATTCTTTTGGGCTCAAACTCGATTCCTTGACGACCTTTCCTGAAGATCATACTGAGGTCAATCAATTTATCTTCCTGGAACCCTTAATATGTGATATCGCATTGGAATCGTTGGAGCCGTTTTCGAGATAGACTTTGCGTACTCATAATTATTGTTTTAATGGAGTATGACATTTGTAAACTTGAGACTAGGTCTCATAAATCAAGTACAGAGAAACCCTCTTAACGACCACTCCCATCAAGCGACCACCCTTGTCAACGACCATTTTTCAGCGGAACCGTCGTTGGTAGCTTAATTCAGGTTTCACTGAATGTACACATAATATTAATATGCATTGAAATTTCCCAGGAGCAACTAAATTATGAGGAAATAAACGCCTGCAGTATAGGTTTTAACAAAACCGTCCATTTATGGATTTTTCCATTTTTTTCAAATCAGCCGCCCGTTCATTTGCATAATATGTACTCCTAGAAACTGAATCCCTGTCGAATGACCACCCCTCTTTACGACCATTTTCCAGCGAAACCGTCGGTGGTCGCTTAATGCAGGTTTCAGTGTAGCTGGAAATGCCTTAGATGAAAAAGTGAGAGATGTTTCCTCACGTCCGTTAGGTCATATTCTGAGGTAGAAGAAGATTTAAGGTTCTCACCACGTATGAAAAAAGTGACAAAATAAGAGGATGTACCACGCCCCATCCTGGGTACTCCGGAAGTAGTTGAGACCCTGAGCCTATTGCCGAACTTTTTATTTGCTACAACAGTTCTCCTCCTAATATCTTAGCTACTTACTTTACCCATTTTCTCCTAACGTACTACAACAAGAGTAATTAAATTAGTCTACTTGCTCCAGTTTGTGCCCTCCTTTTTTTGACCATAATCGCTTTCCTTGCCACAGAAATTCACATTACTTTTGTTTTCATATGATTTATCTTCTTTCCATAAATCCCGTTCTGGTTTTCCAACGCATCTACCAAAGCTTGTAATCCCTTGGATGATCGACAAACCTACGCCTGGTCGTCCGCGTATCTAACAGTTTTCACACTTTGATTCCCTCTTCTAGCTATTTCTCCGTCTGACACCGTACCTGTGGTCACTGGGTCATATGCAAGTTTAGGATGAGTTTCCTATCTCGCCAACATATTCCTATTTTTATGAGTACCTGCATTATTTTCCCCCAAGAATTTCTGCCAAACGCCTCTTCAAAATCCACATAAGTGAAAGAATATATTCTTCCCAAAAAACCGCTCGAATCGGCAGCAAAAACTGGATGAGACATTAATGCACCAAAACAAATCTCAATTTTCACCCGTACACTCCTCTCTCAATTTGTTTTTCTTCATAGCTCTCCTCGTTTCTCGGCCGCACAGCAGTTAGAGAGGCCCAGTTGGAAAGAAAAGGGACGAATATAATGTTTCCGTGATTCCCCTTCATATCATACCAATTCTAGCATTCATTTTTGCATGGTATCAATGTTCCGTTCATGATGATTTAAAATGGTTAAGACGATTTCTGTAATCCTCCAGAAATGTTCATAAAGGTTAAATTGAATCTTCAGCGAATGATTTAGACGAAATATGGGAAAAGTATTCGTTCAAATGAATAGAAATCCCTGATTAGCGAGCAAAAAATTACTTCGACGGCGTCATAGGTAGAATGGGAACCATACATTCATGTTTATCAACATTTAATTGCTGGTATTGGATTTGAAAATGTGTTCCAAAATATTAGAAGAATTTTAAATGCTCCACGATATGACGTCAATATTTCATCATTGTTGAGGCAAAATAATTCCGAGGCCTTCCAGAATAGGGCTCCATACTCGATTTTGATAGTATCTTGTTGACGTGACCCAATACCTCTACAAATATTTGCATTTTTAAGGGCATAATTTGCTATTTTTGTGGTATCGATGTTTTGCTCTTTTTTTGCATAATTTGCTATTTTTGTCGTAAAAATTGTAGAATAGACAATTCCGAATCTTTGCTGAATGAGACCTCCGATTTTGAGAGGGGTCGTGACTTTTCGGAAATATTAGCGCTCGGACACACTCCACTTGGCTGATGACACGGGAGTGTTGGGATGAGTGGAAGACTCTACATTAAACTCTTTTTCTTCTGCGCTCTATAAAGTCGCGAGCCCGTTAACCACCTTCCACTCCCTCTGTTGATGACTCGCCTCCATCCCCAAGTGATTTTTATGTCGCCCTCCCCCCCCCCCCTCTCCCCCCTCTGTCCTTCCCCGCCATCATGTCGGTGGTGTCCCGCCGGACCGAAACGAGAGAGCAGATGATTGCGGCATCGTTTAATGACCATTACACTTTGACACAGACGGGCTTTATGATTCCCCCAACATATTTGGGGCAGTTCCTCGAAGAGTGAGCATCTCTCTCGCGGCTTTGTTCTCACGTTGTTTTCCATCACTGGTTTTCGTTTCTGTTTTTTTTTCGCGTTGTTTACGCGTTCGTACAGGAATCCGTGCCCAGTAGATGATGACTGATCAACGCTTGAGGTCATACGATGCCGAGTATTGCCGTCTTTCACTGCGTGGAGCTCCAACGATGCCTATCTTAGCCAGTCACGACAGACTGCAGTTTTTATGAAAAAATTGTATTCAAGTGAGATGAGGAAAGTGAAATACTTTTGTATTTCCACTCTATTTTGTAAATTCTTTTTCACGGTCTATATCGTTATTTCATTTAGCACAAACTTTACCGAATTTATACCAACCAGACGTAAATAACTAATTTTTATAGGTGCGCAAATATTTTTTGATAACAATTGACAAGACATCAAAAAAGAAGTTATGCATTATGTCTTTATATCTATCCACCTACGCATGCATTCTTCTATGCATTTTATCTTTATAACTATCCTCTTACGAACCGAGAGAGACTCAATCTCAGTAAATCATTTTTATACCATCTAGATATTTCTCTTTTGCTACTAGTTGAAAAAGGACTCTTCTGGGCGTATTCCTCCTTCGCTTGGGCTGTATATAACGGAAATAATTATTACGTTGCCTCACATGGGGAAAAGGATATCCGTCGGACCATTTTTTAATCCTTCCATTTGAATCGATTTTACAATACTTACTTGCATTTTATTTTTAAAATTATACATAAATATAAATATATATATATTATATATAATTATAATAAATTATATATAATATATATATTTATATATAAATTATATATAAATTAATAAACTCTTCTCGGGCTCTGCACCAGGCTTCATGTTTGCCGACGTTTCGGAAAACGACTTGCTTTCCATTGTCAAGGCGTGTTACTCTATCCGTGTCAGATTGTAAACTGAATTGAATTGACCGTTGGTCGGGCCCAACAATTGAGCTCAGGTGCCATCTGATTGGCTGAGGTTTGGATTTTGCCCTTGAATTATTTTCTGATTTTTCCTTATGTTTTTAATGCAATTTATTACAGGTGTCAATGTATTGCTCAGATGAAAGCCAGAGTCACGATTGAAATTTATTGGATTAAGGCGTATTTCAATGGCTTCCTTAATTATGCGGTCCCAGTAGCGCGCTGAGCGGCACAGAATATTTGTATCTCCCCATTGAATGGCATGATCTTCATCGATGCTGTGTTCCGCCACTGCGGACTTCTGTGGTTGCGCTGATCTAAAGTGCCTTCGGTGTTCTTTCAGCCTCGTCTCAATCGTTCGACCTGTCTCCCCCACATATATTTTTCCGCACTCGCACGGAATCTGGTAAACCCCTGGTGTCTTCAGGCCGATGGGATCCTTCGCCATTACCAGTCGGTTCCTTAATTTGGGTGGTGGTAGGTGGATAGTTCTGATGTTATACTTCCGTAGAATGCGGTGGATAGCCCGAGAAGAGTTTATTAATACTATTCACCAGGAGAAACTTAAATCTTTTATGATACATATATATATATTTTACTACTTGTCAGCAATTTGATTTTCTCTTACATTTTTACCGTAGTGCCACACCCGCCAAGATAAAGGAAAATGAAATGTGAAAGAAAGATGAGTAGGGGACGATATGTGCTTACATACTATGTTTAACTGGTTATCCCTGAATAAGTTGCTGTCTTGTTTGGGAAAAGGGAAAATGAATTGTTACAATTGAGAGCTCAGTGCTAAAATTGGCCATGTCCTTCAAAGTGAACTTGGAGAGAATCGCGTTTGAACTTCCATATATTGCCCCAGTACATGAAGTGTCCTCCGTGCTCACGATAACTGCTATCATTTAGAGGGTAACATTCGAAATTAGGACTTGCTTTTCTCTTTCGTCAAAACATTTAAGACTCGAGCCATCCTCTACAATTTTTTTTTTTGAGAAATGAAAACATGGATTTGGACCTCCTAGCAACAAGCCCTCTAAGAGCTAAAGAGAGTATCGTACTCTTGCGGGCGTCTCATGCCTGTTGTTCCCTTCGTCCGCCCCCGGGGGTGGACAGCCTCCGCCCCCTCATCTCGCCTCCTCCTCCTCCTCCACTCCGCCCCCGATCTGTTTGGCATTGCACCTCTTCTATTCTTTAATTTTTTCCTGACCTTTTGGTTTTAAGATGGTGAGATAATTTCTCAATCAGAATCGAAATATTTTGATTTGAATTAATGGAGAGTTCTCTAAACCTGGGTTGTAACCTTCGAGTTTCTACTGCTTTAGAAAAAAATAACTTCCACACTTCACTGGTCAGTTCACAGGTCAATAACTTATTGCAAAATCCGAATTTCGATGCCTGGCATCGTCATCAGGTGCTCACTGATGTCACTATCTGAGTCAGTAGGCACCTTAAGAAGATGCCAGGCATCGAAATCCGGATTGTGCAATCAATTCAACATGTGAACTTACCAGTGGTGTGTAAAAATTCCGCCCTTGTTTCTGATCCCTAAGGTAAGAGACATGCTCAGAGAATGGATGAGAGTTGGGTACGGAAACAGATTTATGATAGAATGGATGAGAGTTGGGTACGGAAAAAAATTTATGATAGAACCGCAAAGGATGGCTGAGTGCAGTCATGGGTAACTTAGGAGGAATAGACTCTGGATAGAAGGGATATTAGTATAACCAATTATAAAATAATTAGAATAGTCAATTATTGGCCTGTGAACTTATTAGTGGAGTGTAAAAGTTATTTTTACTAATCAACACGGAGCTCCACAAAGTTGAACCGAGTTTTATTTCATTTCATAGTCATTTACTTTCCATTCTCTCCGAAAACCATACGTCCATTCTTTAACCCTCGCTCTACTATGTTCAATTGATTAATGAAATCGTTATTTACTGCTTCTCAAACCTCGCAACGTTCTTGAGATAAGACTTTACTTCGACGGCGATATAACGTCTCCCTTTCACTTTTCCGTGAGGAGAACCTTCCCACGATATACACAATTGATCTCTCTGACCGCATAAGAGCCAACTACCTGAAATTAGATCTTGAATTAGTGGTTGCGGCCTTACTTTCCGCACATTTTTATACCCTCTTGCAGCGAGCCAGGTGCTGGCTTATCCTCCGAGCGAGAAGCGAGGGCATGGAGAGGGACGGATGCTGTTTCCCCGTTTTTTTCTTCAAACCTCTGCCGGGGAAGTCATCGCATAACAGTATACATGTTCTGGTAAGAGAGTATCGTACTCTTGCGGGCGGCTCATGCCTGTTGTTCCCTTCGTCCGCCCCCGGGGGTGGACAGCCTCCGCCACCTCATCTCGCCTCCTCCTCCTCCTCCACTCCGCCCCCGATGCTCGTCTCGCTGGAATCTCCTTTCTCTTCTCTCTCTCCGTCCGTCGCCGCGTGTCTCCTCCATCCTCTGGTCATTTGCTCGCTTCCTTGTTCCCGTTTCCTTTCCTCTCGAGATGTCCGTTTCGCACGTGACGGGCTGAGCTGAAAACGCTGCAGAAGTCGAGGAACTATATGATTCGTGCCGAGGAAAATTTTAATCGAGCGGTCGCGGACTCACTAGGAATGCACAGTAATACCTAGGATTTCGATTCGATTGGTCGGCGAGTGTTTTACAAGACGAGCGAGAAATATTTTTTTCATGTAACTTGATAAACGAGTGGAGTCCTGTAATATGAAAAGCGAGATCAATCAGTCCTAGCGATGTAACAAGGGATCAAAACAATATCAACTTTGTTATTTCACATGAATTTTATTTAAGACGACCCAAGTTTCGACGTGGCACGTCATCATCAGGTCACCTGATGTTAATGAAGGCCACCTGATAATGACATGCCACGTTGAAACCCGGGTTGTCTTTAATAACATGCACGTGGAATAACAAAGTTACTTCATTTACAACGTATAGTAAATTCTATGAAGTCACGTCTGAGACAACTGAGAATATTCTCAGTGTCTAAAACTGAAACTCGCGTGATTTAAATTTTTCAAGTAGTCTAAGCCTAGCGTGTTTTCTCTTGAGTCTCTAACGGCTGCCAGCCCAAAATAAGAGACAGAACAATGAAGTAAAGCAAAAAAAATTACCCGGTAACTATTATTTTAGTGCGTGGCCCTTAAATTATGCCGCTGTGATAAAAATATCGCTGATTGCACAATGAGTCTTAAAGTAAAATAAATAAAAAATAAACAATGAACACCGCATTCTAATTGATAAAATTTGAAGTACGAAAAATCTCTTGTTAAAATGGCATGATATAGATTGAGGAATACTTGTGAGCTCGTAAATTAAAGATGGCAGGAAACGTAAATGTACCTCTCTCAGTAGCTTAAAAATATGCTCTCAGTGGCTCACGCAACCCTTTTAAAATTGACACTGAATGATATTGTTGAAACAAACTACCAATTCTCTAAACACTAAGCCATTTGCTTCTCTGCCCATAAACTTGTTTATTTGCTACGATATCAACACGAATACTGCGCAAAACCTCCCAATTCCAGATTTACCTATAAATCTATGAACTATTCTGAATCTTGAAAATCTATAAATTAATAAGGGTTTTATATTACCTCCATTATGATAAATAGGTAGCCCAAATACTTAAGTACCCACTCTTGCAAAAGGGCCAAAAGGTATTTCCTTCACCTACACCTAACTTGCCTTGTAGTACATGGCATAGATAATAACTTTCCAAGCAATGAATATACAAATGATATGGTACGAAGTCACTCGGCCGGGTGCATAGGCTCCAAGGGATGAAATTCGTATTGAAAAAAATCAATTGATTTGACGGGATTCGAATTCGAATCTCCTAGTTGCAGGTCAGGTGTGGTAATTAGTGGTGTAACAGGCTAATACACCTCGCACGAATCCCATTCAAGTCAAATGATTTTTTCATGGCGAATTTCATCCCTTGGTTTATAGATAATAACGATCTTCAATCGACTTTAGTGCTTAATTTTCGATTTTACTTTTGCTCAGAGTGTTGGTTTATTAAGTTAGCCCCGAGTTTAACTCGACTCCTTGGCCGAAGGAATAATTAGGAGCACGTAGGTCTCTCCTAATCTATTAATGCTCCCTAAAAAAACAGGAAAGTATAATCTTTCCGGCAGTCACTTTCCGCACGCGTCTCAAAGGTCGCCGACCTCTATAATGGAGTTGAGGGCGTATGAAGAATAGGCTTTTACTTTCAATGCACCATTGTTGTGAGGACATTCGCTGATCACGACTTCAGATGTGGCCAAACAAAAGAAGTCGTTTTTCTCCGTTACAAAAAGGGAGCCCTCCAACAAAAAGCTCTTAACACTGATAACGGTACTTGCCCATTCTACGGAGAATGATATTGCCATGACGCGGGTGTTCGAAATTTCGGATATTTATGATTTTTCGAACATTTATAACCCTCTAATCAAATCAATCTCGATTCGCCCTCTCCCTTCTTGATGATCAGTCCGAAGATTGACTGGAGTTAGTTTGGTTTATAGACGTTCTAGTATATTCTTCACACTTCTCCGCCTTCTTTTTTGCATCTTCATTATTGCTGCAATCAACATCTTGCATGATCTACTCCAAAAATTGCAGTCATTGTCTTTCTGATGAGTCAAAAATACATAGTAAACATCCGCATATTTCTTTGAAGGCTTCCGCGACTCTTATAATTATTAATGTTGCTCTGTTCAGGTATTTCCGTCGCGTGTTTGGTTTTTTTTGACAACAGTTTCTCCCCTCTTCCTGGGGGCGTCTTCAGGTCCGTTGGACATTTTTGTAATTGTAATGTCCAACGGACCTGAAGACGCCCCCAGGAAGAGGGGAGAAACTGTTGTCAAAAAAACCAAACACGCGACGGAAATACCTGAAAAGAGCAACATTAATAATCCGCATATTTATTTAAATAAATCTGTAGAAGATAACTGTTTTTCATTCATCATGAATATCGACAGCTTGCACCAATCCAGCCTGATACGGTTACATTTGTACCAAGGTCGTTCAATATCAATTGTGTTCTTCCTTCGATATAGGTCTTCGCAACGGAGATGAATCCGCCATTAATGTGCTTATTTTTCTGTTCACTCCATGAGTATAGTATAGGGTGTTCGACGTTTTTGTTGATTTGGTAGTGCATTTGTACTCGAAATGACAACTTGTGCCACATATTCGCAGATTTCCTTGGGTGTGTTTTTGGCAGTAAATTCTCAAATATCACATTAATGGCGGACATGTGGTGGAAATGGTTAGGAAGGCCATTTTCACCACAGAAAGAATACAGTCGATGTCGAACGACCTTGCATTTATGCCGTAATGGATCTCCCCCTCTCGTGTTACCCCCTAGTGTTGTATTTAGGAGTCAATAGTGTCTCAATTAATGCCCTGCGAGCTGGACTCTTCTCTTTCTCTTTGCGTTAGCTTTCCACTAGGTTTTTACTCGATCATTCCTCCGGACACTTCTTCATCAGGAGTTTCATTGGTCCATTTCATATTCTACATACATCCGTAGTACCACGTCACAAATGAGTTCAGTTTTCTCTCACGCTCGTTCTCCAGAGTCCAAGTTTCACACATATGAGGGACAGAAATTTACCGCTCGATAAAAATAAAAATAAAGCGTGGAGCATAGCGCTTCGTGGCTCCGAAACATAGAAAGCTCGAACCGAAGAAAATAAACGCTTTCGAGGATCTTTACTGGAAGTGGATTTTGAAGTTCCAATGGACGAATGGTATCAGAAACTGAAAAGTGTTCAGAAGAATGGGAAAGGAATGAACAAAACAAAGCACCGTAAGAAAGACAAGGTATAGATGGATAGACCAGACCTAGTTTATCCTCTTATCAGATACGGTAATTTGGGGGTGAAACCAGACTTTTATCGCTATATTTTCCATCCTGTGATTACCGAGTTTCTCCAAAATTCGGCGCCTGGGGCAGTTGCCCAGCTTCCTCGGCTCATACACGATACGGAATAAGGGATTGTGTCTGAAGTGCCTAGCTCTGTCTTAGGTGTTGTCAATTCTTGAGGGTTAAATGGTGATTTTTGTACGCATTGGTTCGGCAATGAAAATCTCTTATTTTTTTCGTTTCTGTCATATTTACGGATTTTTGCAGGGTAAAAATAATATCAATGCCCCTCATCACACCCCACTCATTAAGTAATAATTATCATCTCATTTCGATGGTTTAGATCAAATTTATGGCGCTTGTTTTCCGTTGCCGATGTGTCGGAATACATATACTTTATTCCATAATCAGGTCTCGGAAACAGGTACATATTTACAAAAGTAATTTCAAAGAGCATATATTTTTGTGACCTACTCAGTAAAAATGCCTCTATTTCAAATACAAAGCACTCTTTCTACACTTACTTTTTGACATACAATGACAATGGTTTTTTAAATTCAAACATTCGTGTATGAGTGCTGTATCTGTGAAATGGAGGCGTTTTTAGTCAGTGGGACAAAAAAATTTGTGCCTTTTGGAATTAATTTAGTAAATTCCTGTTTCCGAGATACGTCCGCAAAGAAAAACTAACGTTATAAAACTAACGTTATATACGCAAATACATTTGACCTAAACCCTCTAAATAAGCTGATAATTATTACTAAATAATATCCTCCGTGTTTTGCTGACACTGGCCGAGTTTGCAGATTTCAAGCTACGATTTTTCGCTTCTGTAGCGAGTTTTACGCTTTCCATTCCATCAGCCTTATTATAGAACTATCCTTTCTTCCGTTTTTAGCTCTTAAAGAAGTGTACGCCTCACCGTTGTATTTTGTTTAGTTCGCAAATACAGTCTCTCTAAGTAGATTAGCAATGCTGATTGCATGGTCGAGATGAGACCTAGTTTATCCTCTTGTTTTTTCTGTTCTCCAGTCGTTGCGTCTGGGACTGAAATAATATCTTCTTAGTGAACCTATAACTCCCGTGTTCAATTTTTTTTAAATTATCGTAGTTTTCTCATTTAATTTTATGAAACACTCCAGCATTACTACGTAGAAATCGGTAATGCTCTTCATAATGAAAACAGTAAATTTCCTGGCGATTCCACGCTTTATATCTCTGACCGACGCAGGTTTTGGGATACAATGCCAAAGCCCGGGACGGTTAGAGAAATAAAGTGGAAACAGATACAGTTACCTTTTTCATCTCTTATTTTTGCAGTTAGGTATCCTTTAAATGATTTTGGGGCCTCATTCCTCATTTTCTCCGACAGGTGTGTTACGTTCTCTGCTCAATGACGATGAACGAAAACCTCAGCGTACCTTGAATCCTCTTTTATAAAAATTTCTCTCCGCTTCCTAACACTATTGATCAAAACCTCCCAAATGATTTCGAGAAATCACAAACTTTCGGAAGGAAATTTGCGCGATTGGGCATCCGGGCTGCGGGTCCTCTTTTCGAAGAGAGGGGAGAAAGGTGGGCGGGCGGGTCCGATGATATGAAAAGGGAAATGTGGGACGCGGCACTCCGGGAAAGAATATCTCATCGGCGAATGATTGAATGTCCGAAACACGATCGAGTCACATGTGCGCCGCTCCGAATCACCGCAATCGTTTTCGCCTCGTGGTGCCGGGCGCGAGTTCCGTAGAAAAAAAAAGCACTTCCTCATGCCTTGGGGCGCCTGAGCCACCTGAAAACGGCGTGAAATCCGACTTCATTTATTCATCACCTGCCGCGCTGTGATCGTCGACGGACCGTGTCCCCTGCTCCGTTAAGTGGATTGCGTTGCGATCCGCGTGGTGGCAGCTTTATTATTATCGTCGGCTGGCGGCACACACCGTTGTTTTCTTTTTTTTATTTCATGGCGGACGTTTGACCATCCACGGACTAAAGGCGTCATCAGCAGAGAAAAAAACGTCCTCTGAGAAACTATAAAGGCTCGTAAAGTCTGTCACGGTAATGCTACCGAGAAAGCCCGGAAAGTCTGCACTTACTGTTATGGGAAAAATTAAATAATTTATGACATTTATCAGTTATTAAATGACTGAGGTAGAGAATCTTCACTAAGTGGAATACCCGAAAGATCTTTATCCAGCAGATACGACGGGAATCTATCAACTAATTCAATTCCTCATGAATTATTTGATGGACCATATTTTCAACGCGAAAACAGGGAATGAACTGCAATAGCTGAGGATAATTGCATCAAAACAACGTTTTAGTCAATTTAAGAACGGAGTCGTTGGTATTGTAGCACAGTGTAAGAATTAAGGTTGCTGTAAGTAGTTGGCATTATGGCTGTCGAGCCACTCCAGAGAGACATTATTTTTTTAATGAGGAATTTATAACTCCTAAATTTGTACAAAAAATAAACAGTGTGAAGTTTGTCCGTTTCTTCATCTTTAAAAAAAATAAACTGCATGGTCATAGCAGTAATTTTTTCAGAATCGCAAAAAAACCTTTCTTGGGGTAGTAGCTTTAAACGTTCCGCGTGAAAAAAATTAGTCAAGATAAATCTTACATAGATATTTTTATTAAATTAATGAGAATTTGAGTCATATAAATGTATACTCTAGCGCTACTATTTATAGAATATTTATTTCATGAATCCTACAACTACAAAATTAAAATGTATAAATAGAAAATGGTCTCTATTATGACTGGGGAACTATCTCGCTCAAATTACCTTAAGCCGTGGGAGGTTTTTAACACGGCGACATTAGGATCTCTGATTTGAACCCTCGTGGTACCTGTTGTTAACCTAAGCCTGGTTGTGTGATTTCTTGCCACCCGAATTTCCTTAAAATGAAAAGCAACCCACAATAGATGGTTTGAGCAAGTGCGAGAGTTTCACACGTTTCCCGAAACAATGAGGAAACTCAACCTTCGGCTCTCAGAGTCAACCATCGACAGCTGTTAGCGCTCACTCTGGGATTCACTCATATGAAAGGAGTTTTAGCCCAGAAGCATATCTTTTGAAAAATAACATTTTCTTTATATTCATCCTTCCTTTCTTTGTTTGCTAATGCATTTCCATATATTCCACTCGACAGACGATCAGCGCTAAATTCATGGATTTTTCCTACTCGTGTACAAACTGAACGCAAACATCGATGAAAATTGTTTTCAGAAATTGGTTTCATGATGAAATTTACTAAAAAAAATTACAGCAGGTTATGGCCTCAATGGCGGAGATGACTGAATTATTCAAACGGAATATCACTGTCATTGATTCCTTCTTGATTTTTTTTCGTACTCGGTTATAGTGAAAAATATAACCAAGTCTGACCTTCCCCTTTACATATATACAAATACAACTGCTGTGCTCAAAGAAGTTAATACTGCAACCTAGGAAACAGTATGTGAAATCATTCGTGTGGAGCGTGGCGCTCTATCGTGGATCGGAAGTATGGACCAATGGAAAAGCAGACAAGAACAGACTAGAAGCCTTCGAAATCAGGTGCTGGAGGAGGATGCTACAGATAAAATGGACGGACAAAATAAGAAATGTTGAAGTCACACTCTGAGACACAATGGGCTTCTGAAGAACATAATTGAAGATAAAATAGAGGGCAAAGCCCCCAGAGGAAGACCAAGGAATAAGTTCATGGATTAAATAACAAAGAAAGTACATAGGAAGAGCTATTAGGAGGTGAGGGAGCTAGCATTAGACAGGGAAAGGTGGAGGGCTGCAGTCAACTTTGGAATGAACGACCAATGACGATGGCATAGATACATAACGATAAGAAATTGCTTGACTTTTGGTCAATTGTTGTATGTTCAATGACGAAATTTCGCCAATTTTTTCAGCATCTACAGGGCTTTGAATTCAGAAAAGTTTAAACATACCTAGAGCAAATTCGGTATGAGCAGTAAAGTTTCAATTGACTGAAACTGTCAACCAAAATAATAATAATAAATTTATTTATCCATATAATCAATATTACATGCACACCTTAGATTTCAAATAAAAAAGGATGAATTGGGAATCCCTTTTAGGCATTACCTGTGCTAGGAATACCTCAAAAACAATTTACATTGAGAATAGTTGAGGAATGAATAAACTGAAACCAGATTTTTTTTCATGGGTATTTCACCGGTTACGGTAGGTTTTGCTGAATGTCAGAGAATCTCCTCCCGGTTTTCTACACATTCAGAGGCCTATCTCCCTCTAGCATATCCTTTTTCACCTCAGCATACGGTCTACCCTTCTTCATCCCGCTTTGAAACCTATTCTCTTTCTTCCCCTTCCCCGCTTGCCCAACATCTTTTCCTCTATCGCACTCTTCAGCAACTCATCGCCCTTTAAAACACCCTTCAGCCATCTACTCTGCCTAACCCGGATTTCATTCAGAATTTTCCTTTCCTCGCCCACCATCTCAAGCTCTTCCTCGTTGGTCTTCCTTTCCGTCCACCAAACCTTCTCCATCCTTTTCCATACCCACATATCAAATTATTGCAGCCACGTAACAGAAATATATGCATAAAAAAAGATAACAATCATTTGTTTTATCTCAACCTGTCAGGAATAATATTTCATTTTACTGCGGCTATTGACATATTTACTGGTTATGTTTGAACTTTGCTGAATTCAAAATCATGAAGATGACCAAAAAATTGGCGTAATGTCGCCATTGAACCATTGAGAAATTGACCAAAATTCATGGAGCTTCAGTGAAAAATACTACGCTCGCCAATGGAGCAGAGAGAGAATGAGAGCGTCCCATTCTGTTTCGGCGGGTCGAAGTGAATGTCTACTTCAATTGGCGGGGCGGGAGAAGTGGGTTATCGCCGTGAGAAAGCAATGATGGCTTGTGGAGCGGAGACTTACTATGTTTGGGAATTTTAGCGGCGCAGCACCAGGAGTGGAAGGAGGACCGCGGCCGATGTATAATGTGGGAATGTGAACTGAAACGTGGGGAATTCCGGGAGGCACGTGTGGACTTGTGGAATGGGTTTGGGTGGGATCGAAATTCCGAGCAATGGCGGGTACCAGTTGGTGGTCGGAGCGGTCTGAACGGGGAGCGCAAAGCGTGAGACTGCTCTGGAACAGGTCGACTTCCGAATGATGCTAGGTTGTTGTTATTAATAGTCCGGGTATTCTCGAGATTGTCGGGTTGGTCTTGGATGGGCGTTTAAATATATATTTCTGAACGCTCTAATTCGTCCACTGGCACCCATTTCCTCACTTCATTTCATTCTATAAATCAGCATAATTCCTACCGCTCTCTGTCTCCATTCCATCCAAAATTTCAATCCTTTTCCATTTTTTCTGATTATTTTTATGAATTTCTCCATTATTTCACGGGAGGAGTGAAGAGTTTTTCCATGGAGTTAAGGAGGTTGGTGTGGGAAATTAGACGAAGAACAAGCCAAAAGCGATGAAGGCTACAGGATATTTGAAGGGCTCGGCGTTTGAGTGGGCCAAGTCATTTTATTCCCTTTCTTTACTAACAGTCGTTTTGGATGGCTTAAGGTGGCTCTGGTTTGACAACGTAAATCAAGAAAAATACTTTTTTTTAAATCTACTTCCGTTGATGAAATAGCTTAGCTATTATGTCCTAGACGTAGATTGTTTCGCAGTAACGCAGAGAATATTATCATGACGCTAGAATATTATCCCTACATCTCTAGGTCTGACAGAAGCGATAAAATAAGAGAGATACAATGCCGAACAGATCGCTTCAAAAACTCGTTCTTTCCGCGCACAATTAGCGACCACAATAAAAACTGAGCTCCACTAAATGCACTCCCATAATATATGTCACCATTTCACCTCCCAAAACCTTACATCTTTACATGGCTGGTGTACTAACACCCCCTGCCACATGCCCATGTGGCGGCTCGCAGGGTATGTAGATGTAGACCTATTGGAAACCGTAATTGAGGTAGAAAATATGATGATTATTACAGGAATATATTTTTAATTAGCACATTTCTCCAGCCATAGGAGCCGACTGCAGCGCTATTTGTACTGAACAACCGCATTTGGACTTCAATTACGGCAGTTATTTGATAATAACTTTAAAATATAGGCTATAGGATACCTATATTTCATTTTTTTTCATTTAACAAGACTTTTTACTCTTTTTATACAGTTTTTATTAAAAGTTTAAATATTCTTCTCGTCCAAAATTGCATTTTTCTGCTGTAATCAGAGAAATCTACAGAAGAGCCCATGTTAAAATCTCCATTTTCCAGGCTGAATTAGAATTAAACTAGTACGACCACCCTATTTTATTTCATCTAAGATTATAAAACGCACTTCAATTATGCTATACTCAAGTTTTCGGGATATCTGGAATAAGTGACGCTGTGGCCAGAGCCAACTTAAGTCGTATATTTTTGGTTCACGAGAGAGTCAAATTTGAATATTTTCCTCTAAATGGCATAAGTTCTCGATAGCACTTACTTCAGCTTATTTAAGGGAGGAATATACGGAATTTTTAACGCTTTTTCCTCAAAACTCACTTCAGCGGACTTGGGTCACGTAGCCCTCAGTATGTGTGCCTTGCAACGCAACGACGAGTATCAATTTCGGACGAAAAACTTAAAAATAAAAAATCATAATCAATGAATCTTCATTTTTATGAACAGCAATATATTGAATAGTAATTGAATCTATAATACGACGCGAATACCCAAGCATGGATCATGTTGTAGCTCGGTTTATGAGGACTGAAATTTTAGAGGATTTATTGGAAATATTAATCTTTCCGCAGGAGGTGGTAGTGAAGAAAAGCACATAGAAGATCAGTGTCTCTTTCTTTGATTCTAGATGACCAATGGAAAATGAATACGTAGGTCTTTTTTAAAGTTGTTTATATAACTTTTTCCGTGAGATCTTATGTGTTGACATGGCATGGACTCACGAAAATGCTCTAAAACGAAATTTTGGGCGTCAAGGGTGCTCCACAGCATAAGTTTCTGAATTACCACAAATGGTGCTGTAAAATAACCTGCCTCCCCTAGCTTCAATATGGGAATTTCATTCGCAGAATTTCTTGAAACCTCTGAGATATCCGTTTATAATGAAAAGTGAACTGCGGATGCATCTGAGTAAACGGGTTCCCTTGGTTTCTAGGGAGTTGTGTAAAAATATTGTCTTGGGAAATCCTTCACTACCCTATAACTGAGTTAATTTCTGATAAAAAATCATTCTTTTCGAAATGATGCCCTCTTAGTTCATTTTTACTTGAAGTAGGCCAGTTTTGAAAAAATTTTGTAAAAAGTCAATTTTATTAAGAAGTTGCTTGAATTTCGTCACTCCGTTGACCTTATTGTTGTCACTGTTGGAGATTAATTCTGGCCTCTCCTTCGTTAATTAGTGTTGTACAAATTGACCTCCCTACCGTAGCACAGCATTCATTGAAAATATTCTTCAACGAAGCAATGCGATATCAGATAATATACTCTGTTATCCGCTGTCGTGCTAAGTTGTACCGAATACAACTTCATTTCCGCCTGGCTGTGAAAATGCATGGCCTTTAAAGTTAACTCTTACAACTTTGTAGTTCTTTTGGA
This sequence comes from Ceriagrion tenellum, assembly GCA_963169105.1. Taxonomy (NCBI): domain Eukaryota; kingdom Metazoa; phylum Arthropoda; class Insecta; order Odonata; family Coenagrionidae; genus Ceriagrion; species Ceriagrion tenellum. Next base: position 54,064,547 of record OY720637.1, read on the forward strand.
GTATTTGGTCACATTTTTTTGGGATACAGTAGCGGGATATGGGCCTCGTGTCTAACGTTCCGTTTTGTATCTCTTGTTGATCATTTTTCATATACTATAATTTTTCGTCATTTCGCCAAGTGGCTGTGTCTTCTTTTTTTTGCTAATTTTAAACCGTGGTCATTACATTTTTATCCATGATAGTAACTTTAATTATCTATGTTAGTAACACCACTTAAGGCCGCTGACAACTTGTGTATAATTAGATAACATATTCCCTCTCCATTCACCAATACTTCCTTCTAAAAAGCATAACTTTGGGCGATCATTACCGTCCAAATTTATGTGCCAGCATTTGTAGTACTAATGACGGAAGCAATTGTCGATTGCTGCAAAACTATTGCTCTGTTTCAACTATCTACAGCTATATAATATCCCGCGAGCTGCCCCAAGGGCGTGTGGCTGGGGGTGTTAGGACATCAGCCGTGTAAAGATGTAAGGTTTTGGGAAGTAAATGGTGACGTATATTATGAGAGTGTATGTAGTGGAGCTCAATATTTATTGTGGTCGCTTATTGTGCGCGGAAAGAACGAGTTTTTGTACCCATCTGTGTGGCAATGTATCTCTCTTATTTTATCGCTAATATCAGACCTAGAGATGAAGTGAGGCGCCCTGATAATATTCTCTATGTGACTCTAAAACACACGAATTCTGAATTTCTCAAGCAAGGTAAGTGTAGCGTGTAGCCTCTAAGTCTCTAGGGGTTCCCACCTTAATCCCTCTAAAAGTTTTTAAACATTATATGCACTCTCGTAGCAGTTTTGCCATAGCTTGGTTCTCATCGCTCTCCACAAATATAACATTGGGCGTTAAAACAACGATGAACATTCAAGAAAAAATATATAATTCGACTTTACTGGCCATATTTCGCATAATTCGAGCATACCTTCGTTAATACCTCACAACTAGTCTTTAGAATGCTTAGGAACTTTCTCGTCATTTTTAAAATCCGACCCGCTGAAGTGGGTCGGGGAGGGAAAGTAGTCACAGCATCATCAGCATTCTGGCCGTTCTGCCTTGAAAGGAACCTAGATCCCGCTTTTTTTAGAAAAAAAATATTCATTACATGAAAATAAGGCGGTTTTGGACGAAATCAAGGCCCAATTATGCATTTACTGTGGGGGAACCAAAGATCTTTCGTCCACCCTTGAACAATGAAGGGCGCAAATGAATGAGCATTTTTTAGCAATTACAAAGGACGTATTTTTTGAGAGAGGAGTGATGGGCTGTAATTAATATGAAGATGAAATAATTAATGAGTAGGGTGGGGTCGTTTAGTTGGGAGAAAATTATTTAAAATATGCTTTTAAAACGCGACTTAAGAATGTGGAGTGGGAAAGAATTCTCAGAGTGAAGAATGCATTCCCAAATCGCGGTCGTATTAGGCTAGATAAATTATTCGGTGTCGGCAATCTTGGTAGGTATGCTGGGAAACTGCGAGAACTTAATATTGCTCTCTATTCCTCATGTAGATGCCGTTCTGGATGCTTCCAAATAACTCTACCCCTAGCGTTCTACTCCGTGTCGTGCGTTTTTGTGTGAGCTAGTATTTTCTGCTCCTTGTGATTTCTTATAAATTTGATATTGGTTTGATAGATTTTTAACTCTATGCGTTGTGGGCTTTAAATTGAAGATCCTCTCAGAAAAACTGAGGATTTTGCTCATTTGCCTAAATTGTGAAGGAAGACTCTTAAATCTTAGTTTTTTGGAAATTTAGTTGACTCTTTAAATTAATTTTGGCTCTTTGTGGTCCTATACATGTCTACCAGAAAGACTGCTGCCATACCATTACGTCCAGCTGCTGTTCAAGAATGATATTCCGTGGACGTCCTAGTACGTCCATCGTCCTTCTCTGAAAATACAAGAGGACGTACTACTACGTCGATAGCACTCAGAGTTCATGGTTTCCCGCATGACTTTTTGGAATTTACTGATCACTGTGAATGAAAAAGTAATTTTTATTTTTCACATAAATTTAATATAGCACAGCCATGGTTTCGACTTTACGTCATCTTCAGGTGATCTGAAGGTGAATCGAAAGTCGAAACCATGGTCGTACTATATTAAATTTACGTGGAAAAACAATACATTACTTTTTATTTACAGCAATCAAAGTGTTAAAGACTTCAAAAAGGGCTATCAAAAGGCAATTTTGTTGCCATAGTTTTTATTCCGGGGGCTCCCATTAAGCTCGACGTAGACCCCCTGGTATTACTTCTATCAAAATATTCTGGTTTCCCCCCATCCCAAAAATCAAATACTAGAAATGCCGCTAATTAAAGAGCAAAAGAACCGAGCAAATACTCGTAAACTTATGAAGAGATCAGCATTATGACAAATAAGCGTTGCGTTTTAAAAACGGATATTGAAACGTTTAAAAAAAATCCATCATAAGTATTCAGCCATCATAATAGGTAAGCCAGGGTTGAAATTAGCTATGAAAAAATCATTTCACTTGACCAGGATTCGAACCCGCATCTCCCAATTGCCGGTCAGGTGTGTTGTTCCAATGATTTTATTTTATAACAATATCATATTGCAGTACATTCATTAGCATTACAGGGCAAAAAAAAGGTCCGCTCCAACTACACATACATTTATAATACATTTTTGTTTAAAGTATTTTTTAGGCACATACATGAATATATTTTACATATTTTAGTTTTTTTATCTCTTTTTACATTAAATACTATTAAAAGACGTTTAGCAGCCATGCCTTTTCATGCTCTGAGGAGGGTAACTGTTTATTTACTATTTTAATTTTATCGAATAAAGCCGATCTTATATTTTTCTGACCTGTTTGACTTTCCACGAAAGTTGCTATTAGTTCTGTTAGGATTATACTTTTCTTGGCAGGAAACAATTTAAAATTTAGTGTTAACAGATTCTTTTCTCCAATATCTCCATCTCCGAATGTATCGAAGTCTCTAAAAATGGTGTGTTAGCCAGTTACACCACCAAGCCATCTTCCTTCAAGGCGAATTTCGAGGGGGGTTTATGCGAACTAGATGTTCAGGCCTCAAGTCTACATTGTAGCACATGAACGAATCCGTGCTTACAAAGCCACTGTCGCGGTGGATAAACCCAACATTGTCGTTATTAACCCCCCTCGAAACCCCCCTCGCATAAACCCCCCTCGCATAAACCCCCCTCGCATAAACCCCCCTCGAAATTCGCCTTGAAGGAAGATGGCTTGGTGGTGTAACTGGCTAACACACCTATGCAAAGTTAAAACACTGTATCAAGGAAAAAAGTATAATGTACGAAATTTGCAGTGATTGTATGGTAACGGGAGAAATGAAATACAGACTTGGACTTTGCGATAGCCCAGTATGTCCTAAATGCAGAAGGATAGACAATGTAGTTCACAAAATACTAGGTTGTAAAGGACCAAACAGAGAATGGGAAATAATTAAAAACAATTTTAGAGACTTCGACACATTCGGAGATGGAGATATTGGAGAAAAGAATCTGTTAACACTAAATTTTAAATTGTTTCCTGCCAAGAAAAGTATAATCCTAACAGAACTAATAGCAACTTTCGTGGAAAGTCAAACAGGTCAGAAAAATATAAGATCGGCTTTAATCGATAAAATTAAAATAGTAAATACACAGTTACCCTCCTCAGAGCATGAAAAGGCATGGCTGCTCAACGTCTTTTAATAGTATTTTGAGTGAAAAAGAGACAAAAAAACTAAAATATGTAAACTATATTCATGTATGTGTCTAAAAAATACTTTAAACAAAAATGTATTATAAAGGTATGTGTATTTGGAGAGGATCTTTTTTTGCACTGTAATGCTAATGAATGTACTGTAATATGATATTGTTATAAAATAAAATCATTGGAACAACACACCTGACCGGCAATTGGGAGATCCGGGTTCGAATCCCGGTCAATTCAAATGATTTTTTCATGGAGAATTTCAACCCTGGTGTATATGCACCCGTGCGAGTGACCACATCATTTGTTACATGCAATGTTTGGAAATAATGGGTCAGGTTCTGCATATGCGTTTTTCGGAAAATCTCTGTTTGCCTTTCAAAATTTTTCGAAACTAAGGGCCTTGAAAGAAACCGGAAATCGCATGATATTGCGAAATTAATCTAAGAGCCACTTCGCGGGGAGCACCTCGCTAAGAAACGTATGTATGAGTTAATTTACCCACCTTATTAAGAGAAAATTTCGACATGAATAAAACCTATCGCATGAATTCTGAGTTGTGAAAACATTAAGTGCGATAGTGATGAGATAAGGCCAAATCATATTCAAAGCGGTCTCGTAAAGCGATTAAAATTTTGAGAGTGGAACGCTCTGTGACGTAACTTCTTAAAAATTTTCACTTTTCGCGTTGATCTACATCTAAATACTACACTGTGATCTGTCGAAGGGGCCTGTGGCAGGAGGTGTCAGCACAACAACGTAAACACAACAAGAACGTAAAGCAGGGGAGGGGATAGGAAAAACAAGTAGGGAGGTGATGAGGACAGAGGTGAATTGTATCATCATCATTGGTCGCTCAATCCTGAGATTGGTTGACTGCAGCCCTCCATCCTTCCCTATCTAATGCTAGTTCCTTACCTCCTGGTATCTCTTCCTATGCACTTTCCTCTTTATTTAGTCCATGAAATTATTTCTGCGTCTTCCTCTTGGGTCTTTTCCCTCCATTTTACCTTCAATTATGTTCGTCACAAACCCGTTTTGTCTCCGAGTGTACCCAATCCATTTCACTCTTCTTTTCTCTACGGTGTCCCATATGGTCCTTCCCTCTTCTACTCCTCTGTACACTTCATAATTTCTTAGTCTGTCCGACCATTTTATCTTCAGCATCCTCCTCCAGCACCAGATTTCGAAGGCTTCTAATGTTTTCTGGTTAGCTTTTCCAATGGTCCATGCTTCCGATCCATAGAGTGCCACGCTCCACACGAATACTTTCTCATACTGTTTCCTGGTTTGTAGTCCTATCTACTTTGAGCACAGCAGTTGTCTTTTTCCCATGAACGCCTTCTAGGTCGGGTGGAGAATAGCCCATTACCATTCTACGTGGCTATAAATGTGCGACAAAGGATCCAGCCATCGCGAACCCCGGTTGTCACAAAGTGACGAGGCAGGGCAAAAACGTCCCCAGCAAACTCTCCTCGGGTAATTAAATTTCGCGAGCGGAACGCCCTCTGGCTTAACTCCTCAAACTTTTCACTTTTAGCTGTTACACTGCCGGTGAAAAGCATTCCTTCCTTTTGCCTTTAAGTTTTTGTGCCTTGATTCCCACGTTCGTTGGACAAAAAAAAGTCTTCCGTGGTGATGGATTCCCACTTGGCCGAAAATCGTCGCATCATTTTATGCTCATTCTATTCAGGACGCTTTTTTGTTCTTTCTAAAGATTTTTCCTCCGTCATCGAATCAGTCGCGCGAAAGAAATTTGAAAAAAAAATTCTTTTTGTTCTTTAGGACCGCCCTGGAAAGATGAGAGGGCGTGCCCGTTATCGATGCGCAACCCTTTATGCCCTCCGGGAGGGCATTACGATGTCCGTTCGCTCGAATCGGTGTCCCACCAAAGCTATAACAACCCACGAGCATGCGAACGTCACTTGTTTTTTTTCCCCTCGGCGGTAAGTTACGGCATTAGCTTCGGTTCTTATAGAACATAAGGAAATAACGTAAGAACGCAACTTAACCCCTTTAAGAGTGATTATTTGCATGCTTGAAATTATTAGTTTATTTTCTGTAAATTCCCATTTCTACTGTTTGTATCAATCATTTACTGCTAAGCATTCGCTGGGACATATCTCTCCAATTAGTTCTTAGTATGGGTCATGGCTTTTTAAGGCAGCGTTCAGTAGGCGTATAATACTGGTTGTTTTGGCGTGATATAATTCTTCATTAAGTTCGTATTTGAAATTACGCATAACTTAGTTTGACCGCATGAAGAGTTTTTATTACATGACCCGAGTTTTGCCTACGGTCGACATCATCTGCTGCTCAACGCTTCGAATCCTAGGTCGAACTCGGGTAATGTAATGAAATATATAGATGAGTAAAAACTAACTACGATTTATTTCAAATATGAAGCAATTACATAAAGTTGAAATGCAACAGTTAACCACAACTCTTAAAATGCAATGCATTCAGCATAATAATAAAGAGAAATATTTCATCTTCCCTATGTGAGCATGGTATCATCCTCACACCGTACTACTCGTCAATATGAGTAAATATTTCAATAAAGTTATCTGCCGGTTAAAGGTGGGTACTATAATAGAAGAAATAAAACACTCAAAAAATCTCTCGTCTCCCTTATGTAAGCATGATGTCATTCACACACCGCACTACTTTTCAATATTAGTAAATTTTTCCATAAAGTTATCTGCCGGTAATAGTTGGGTCCTATAATAGAAGTAAACAAAAACACTCGAGATTTTAACTCGTAAATGCAGGGCCCTACCAACATCTAGTATTTCTTTCTTCATCTCAGCATACGTCCTACCCTCCTTCACCTATTTTCTCCATAAAACCTGTTTTCTTTCCTTCTATTCTCCGTAGACCCAACTTCTAGCGCGACCCAGTTTTTGTTTTGACTCACACAGTCGCGACGGTTCCACTTTAAAGTGACTGAAATGGCCATTGTGCGCCCGTTTTAATTTTTTTCCAGAAAATCGCAAAAATACTACTACCACATTATTTCATTTAATTAAAAACCCGTGATAATACGGTGTAACCATTGAGGTGGATGGAGAGGGAGCTATCTAATTGCGGTCAATGCGAGAAGTTTTAACGTAACGTGGACGTGGCCTATCCGCCATCTTTGTCAGCCCCGATATCCCTTCAGCCCTCATGGGCACTAATTTAGCAAAATTTACGATGTTTTCCGTCGATAAATTCTGTACTAGAAATCAGCATTAATTTACTTCTGTTATGTGCATTCTTCTTAAAAATCTATTTATTAATACAAATATTTAATTAAATTAATAATATTACTCATCCCCGGAGAAAACGATGGTAAAATCGAGCTGCATTCATAGCTCTAAGTAATCAATTTATGTTGTTTCAAGAGTTATTAGCGTTAAATTTCAAGCAGATGCTGGATAATCTTGTTTTACGTCCGCTAATTCATCCATTCTGTCATGCCATTCAAAGGAAAGTAGAGAAAGAACAAGAATATCCAGTTTGTTGTAGTAACGGTTGTTATTTCGGTTGTTAGGCTACAATTTGATAACGTAATGCCCTCTCTATCTTCCTTAATGGATGCAACTCACATCAAATGCAGTCAAGAAAATGGCAAGAGTAATACTCCTAGTATTTTCCTTAAGCGAACCACTATATGACCTAATTTTTCGGCGCGGTATTTGCAATTTAAGCGAAAATTATCGTTATTTGCGTTTTGAAGTCGCAGTTTTGTAATGTACTCTTCGAATTTGTTAATGGGCGTGATTCTTTAAGGTTTTGTAGCTACCAATGTAATATTGTGAAATTTGTTTGTTCAGCTTTTAGCATAAAATCTGAGCATATGCAATCGACTAACATGAGTACGAAATACATCTCATTTGCTCCTAGGTTATGTGTTAAAAAAGCATAACTTTGCCAAAAAACCTAATTGATAAACTGTCATGTGTATCAATTTATCATATGATATAACTTAAGGTGGTGTGAGCGAGATAGTTCCCTAGCCATAACGGAGAGCATATTCGATTTTACGTTTTAATTTCAGTAGATGTGGGAAGCATGAAGTAAATGTTGTAATCTTAACAGTAAAATAATATAATTTTTATGACAGAAATTCTAAATAATCAAATAAATATATCTATATATGTCCTTAACCTGACTCATTTTTTTGCGCGATACGTTTAAAACTCCCTCACAAAGAAAGGTGTGTTTATGATTCTGAAAAAATTACTGCTGTGACATTATGATTTATTTTGAAATAAGCCGAGGAAACATACAAACTATACACTGTTAATTTTTTTACGAGATCTATGGGTTGAAAGTACCTCTTTATATAAGACCTCTCTGGAGTGCACTCCCATACCATTTTCCATGTAAAAGAGCTGGGATTTTTCGTCGAAAATCTCGGAAAGTACTGAAGGTAAGGTAAGGAGCTGGTATTTTGGCATTTTTGGAAGGGTGAGATGTTTTCCTTTGAAATGAGACCAAATTCATTGATTTCTAGGTGAAACGATGTTTCGCTCAAACTACCTTAAAAGAACGCGTATGTAATGTTTCACGCAAATATGTATATATTAGAAAATCTCAGCGAGCGCATACATTTACGTTTTTTTTTAAGTTGAGTTTAATTTGAACGGGACTTAGGTCCAGAGTTCCGCTGCTTTTAGGTAGGTTGGCAGACAGGCGTGTCTTATGGATTTCCTCGAGGCTCTTTTCGTGGGAAGGGGGACAATGGGTCACCGGTGTGGAACGCTTCAGAAGAAGATGAGCGGTCGGCGGGGAAACGCGGGAGGAAGTCGCCATTTTGCGGGGCGACGCTCAATTGTTCTTGGATTCCCGCCTAGCCCACGCCCGCTCCTCCCTCCGAAGCACGGTTTCGGCGAGTCTCTTTGGTAAACAGTCCTCCAGTCGACCACGAAAGGAACAAAGATACACACGCCCTCTGAAGTTAGCCCACTACATATACATGCATACTTTTCATCGTGACGAAAACGGGGAAGATAACGATCTTCCGCGTAGGTGTTCTGAATTGCGAAACGTTCGTAGTTTCTTTCTGACACGGCCGCTGATCGCGGCCCTGAATGGAAATCAATGGGCGCAGAAATGACGGTTGTCTTGTGGAAATCGAGTGGAGCATGCAATATCTCATAGAAACATCGCAAATGAAAGTGTTTTATTATTAACATTCCCCTAAGTTGTCGCAAGGCAGCAACGAGCCCAAATCACTGAAATCAGGTATTGGTTTTCTGGGAATGTATTATGAAAGGAGGGCAGAACTGTGAATGTTTGGATTTGCCCATCGGAGATAATAGAAACACACTTTAGTTTCGACAGAGATTTCGGTTAGTAGGCCATTAAGCATGGCTGGGAGTGGACAGTTTCTGAGAGAGCTGATCGAAGGAATTAGTACATACCCTTACGTGCAAAGAATTGCTTAAGTATTTCACCAGTTGACGCAATCAGAGGTCGTTACGTCTGCCAGTTTTTTCAATCCCCCGAAGGGCTCTATGAATTAAATGTGACTATGGTGTACCAAAGGGAATGGCGATCGCACCAATACCGGTACGCATTATTTATGCATTTGTGAGATATTAGTATCGCACGTTGTATTTACAGTCATCCCGCTCGCTGTTGCTGTGAGTTTTACATATTAACCTTAAGTGAGGCATATTTTTAACTTAATTTTTCGGCGCGGTATTTGTAATTTAAGCGAAAATTATCGTAATTTTTGTTTTAATGTCGAAGTTTTGTAATATTCTCTTCCAATTTTTGATTGGGAGTGATTCCTCGATGCTTGTTAGCAACCAATATCATAATGTAAATGTTTCGTTTCGCTTTTAGCAGAAAATCCGCTCTCCCGTTTGATATTTCGGTAAGCGACTGACAGCGAGATCATTTGCGCAACTAAGGGCCGGTAGGTTGCTAGGGAAATTATTTTTATTGGGAACGGAGGCAAGATGGAGAAAAAACCTTTGTTGGCATTAGCTAGCAATCACGGAAGAGATATTGTTTAACATCTCATCCGAAGGACAAGTTACTACTCTTGAATTGCTTTTCAGACGGCACTCAATCAGGTATCGGGATTCCAATAAAAATCTTTGATTCGAACCTGGGCCCGTGGGAAGGGAATCCAGTGCTCTATCCACTAATTTTACTCGACCCTCGATGCGCTTTAATAATCACTTGAATTCTTTATATGAACATTCTACCTTGCGAGCCGCCGCATGGGCGTGTAACGGGGTGTGTTAGGACACCAGCCGTGTAAAGGCTAAGGTTTTGGGAGGTGAAATGGTAAAGTGTATCATAGGATTGTTTTGAGTGGAGCTCAGTGTTTATTATGGTCACTTATTGTGCGTGGAAAGAACGAATATTTGTGTTATCTATCTGTTCGGCAATGCATCTCTCTTATATTATCGCAAAATAAGATTTAGTGCGGTGTCAAAATTATGTTCCTTGTCTTACACTGAAACACGCCTGATCTGAAAGTATCAAGCAAACTAAGCCGAGCATGCAGCCTACGAGTCTATAGTGGCTACCAATCCAATCCCTCTAAAAGTTGGAAACACCACATAATCAACTGTAGCAACTTTTTAATCTGGCACGCAGATTACCTTTGTAATACATTTAATTATCGGTCTTAGCTGCTACTTGCAATTTGAGAGTTTATATTTTGTATTAATGTGGAAATACTTGGTTTTGTGAAGCTCAATGACCAAATTTAAAAATTTTAGGAAGCTTACGAAATGAATGCGTCATTCATGCAGCGAAAGTTGATGCTGAGGAAAATTTACATATTTGATTGCCCCATAGAGAACCATTGTAGGTATTCAAAATGCGGCTGGATTAATGAATGGCATTTCCGGCCGCACATACTCGCGTGTCGTGCTGGGAAAACATGAATGAGTGAAGCACTCTGACTGAGGAGAGAGGGTCGAGACGCCTTAGTAGAGTCCTGGCTTTATCCTTTTTACAGCCCTGAAGATGGCGGGGAACCCAGTCTGACAACCAACTTTTATAACAGTCTCTCGTGGTGAGTCGTGATTTTCAGGGAAGGAAAGAACTAGCGTAGAGTAGGGATATGAAACACTTGGCTGAGGCATTAATGCGTACTCTTTCAACGTAAGCTAAAATGACAATCATGCTTGAACGATAACTTGCTGGAAGATATAATTTTGTAGTCTCAATTTGTCTGTAAATGTAACTTACTTCTTAGAATTTCAGTTGATTTTCGATTTAATTCGTGTGTATTCGAGTGAAACATTGACTCTTCCTTGTTATGTAAATGCTGTGTTTGTTTTACTTAAAATAGGCTTCAGCCCGTGGAACACAATAACATTCGTTACGAATTCATCTCAAGCCCGTAATTAATTCTGAAATTATTATTTATCAATTTCTCAGCTAATTTTAATTATATATGTTGTTACTCAATAGAACTTAGATTGAGATGTGAAGTAATCTATGCACTTTAAAAGCATATCACATCGTATATAAAGAGTGATTTTTTATCTTTTTTTATCAATGAAAGTTTTTCCACGCACCTCTCGTTCATTTTTAATTCTAAATTAAATCGTTGAATCAATTCAAGTGTTTTGGATCAAATGAATTTTAGGTGAGAAGCACTTTAAGAGTATTATTTTGAATGAAGAGAATGAGAGAGTATTATTGTGATGGGTACATGGTAAGGAAGTATGAAGAGTTTGTAAACACAAGCTAAAGGTTAACCGAACAAAATTTTCGTGCGCGTTGCATCTTTTCCTGATTTCAAAACTTTTGAATTCCACATTCAATTACAATGAGAAATGAAGACGAGCCTTTCATCGTCTGCGGTGGTTCAAAATGATGTGATTTAAATAGGTTGATGGATGTGACGCTTGAAAAAAAATTCATGAAATACTTCTTCTTCAGTGTTCAACCCTGGGGTTGGTTTGCAGCAGTACGCCATTCCTCTCTTCTGCCTGCTTTTCTCTTCATTTCTGTGTATGTGGTGCAACCCATATCATTCACAATCTGCTGCATGAATGACATCCTTGGTCGTCCCCGGCGATTCCTTCCCTCTATAGCTCCTTCTGCTATTGTTAAAATGATGTTGTCGTGTCTTAGAATGTGCCCAACGAGTTTGTCTCTTCTTGTTTGGATATGCCTCCACAGGGATCTGGTTTCCTGAACTCTTTTCAGTACCTCTTCATTCGTGACTCTATCTTTCCAGCTTAGCTTCAACATTCTTCTGTAGAGCCACATCTCCAGGGCTTCTAGCCGCCTTCTCTCTTGTTTTCTTACTACCCATGTTTCGCTCCCGTATAGGGCCACACTCCAAACAAATGCTTTCATCATCCGTTTCCTTATTTCCAAACTAATGTTCTTGCTGGTGAGTAGGTTCTTTCTAAGATAGAATGCAATGTTAGCCTGATGTATTCTCCTTACAATTTCTTTCTGGCTTCTACCATATCGTGTTATTCTGCTCCCCAAGTAGGCAAATTCCTCTATTACTTCTAGCTTCTCTCCTCCAATTCTCATTATTGGGGGTTCATATTGTTCTTCATTACTGCAAACCATCACCTTGGTTTTGCGTTTGTTTATTCTCATGCCATACTGTTTACAGAAAATCCTACCCATTGTGATGAGCATCCTTTCTAGATCTTCTTTGGTCTCTGTGATCACAGCAATATCATCTGCATAACGCAGCATATCTACCTTCTGTCCATTAATTTTAATCCCCACCTCAGTAGTTTCACGAACTTGGTCTATAGCTTCCTGGATGTAAGCATTGAATATAAGAGGAGAGACTATGACATGAAGTACTATTGAAAGATAAATCCAGTCGGAATATGCCGCCATTCTTGGTTTCATGGAAGGAACAAGACTCTTTGAATTTCGATGTGTTAATCCTAGCGAGCCTCAGTAAACTCGTCAAAGTACAAAAAACCTAGATGAATTAAAAACTTTGGACGTGTGAATAAAAGCTCATTAATATGTCAGACCTAAGGCGACTTAATTTCCTTAGTGAGTCATCAAGCAAGTGGCTTACACTGTGTGAACGTTATTCTACCATCTCATAAAGTGGGCTCAGAACACTTTTTTTTGTTTTTTTTTGCCATCCGCTGGAGTTCTCAGCGAAAGACCGTGGTGATTCATCCAAGTGACCACCAACGGAGCCGTGACCGACTTGAAGTGTCTACAAGTTTGTTTTACAAAGCGGGCTATCATTCGGAATTGACTCCAGGGGCGTAAACTTCTTGCTTATTAAAAAGGAAGAGACTAGGGTTTTAATCTGGAATCGATAATTATTTCTCGTCGATTTCTCCTTTACACGGTCGAGTGCGCGTCGGGAGAAAGTTTCCTGCCGGCCTCTGGTATGGTTATGGTGTAATGACCACGCTGCACCGAAGCATCTCTCAGAGAGAAGGGGGATTTTGCATTCATAATCGAGTTTTTTCATTGAAATGGTTTCGTGTAGGGATATCTTTGGATCCACTCACTGGGGGTCACGCGGTGGATTTCACGCTTCAGAAAAAAGGCACTCCCCCGTGCAGGGTAGCAGATTAATTCATCTGCGGAGAGAATATCACTGATTATTTCCGATATCGGATTGAAATAATTGCTTTGCCAGCTTTGACTTTCTGACCTTTTTTTGCTGAGCCTACCTCGTAGGAACTGTTTCGGTTCATTCACCTCAGGGAATCTAACCTACAATCGAAGTCGCCTCAAGCGAATAACGAGTGATGGTGTTAACAGACGGTTCTCACGCTGAAAGCAGTGCATAATGGGTGGCAACAAAACACCCCTTGTGCTTATTTTTTTCAAGGAATTTATAGGCAAGATAAGATTCTCATGGAAAACCTATAGTATATAGCCCAGAGGGCACATGTGAGGGTTACTGACTAATAATCAGGGTAAGCAGTTATAGGTCGCGGGGTAATGCAAGAGTGCCTGATGTCGCCTGTACTTTTTAACGTCCATACCGAAAAATGGTAAGATGGGCATGGGAAGAACTACAAAGGGGAAGTAAAATAGGAGGCCAGATGATAAATTCAGTCACATTCGCGTAGTACAAGGCTTTGGTTAGTCGATCATCGAATTGAACCTTAAGTAGGCACATTATAAAACCAGTGGGGGAAGTAAGGAGTGCAGATAAATCATAAGAATATAAAGTGATGAGACTGCCTTGAACGAAGAAAACGATGGTGGTAATTATCGAGAGAGAGTACAAACTGGAGCAAGCAGAGCTATTTTATTACTGAATTTTTCGTTAAGAGAGGAAGACCATAGGAGCTAGCGAAACCCAGGGTCAGCAATAGAAGGGAGTTGATGAGGTAGACCTTTAAGTGTAAGGTTATTAAAAAAAGCTGGAGAAGAGTTTTACTTGTAGTGTAGTGTTGCATGAAGTAGAAACGTGGACTTGGAGAAACGAGTACAAGAATAGGCAGTATGCGTTTGATATTTGGGCGCGGTAGAGGATGGAGAATATGCGGTGAACGAAGCGGAAGACAATCGAAGAAGTTCTTGGTTTGGTGAGTGAGGAAAGGAAACTTCTATACGGGATTAGGAAGAGGCTAAGTGGGTTGTTGGCGAAGGTGATGAGGGGTGAAGGGATGCTAATGACTGTGATAGAGGGGAGGGTGTTGAGTGAGCGGGGAAGAGGAAGAATGAGAATGGGTTTTATGGACGGAATGAAGAGGAGCTGGAAGTATGCTGAGATTAAGAAAGAAATTTTATTGAAAGATAAGCCCCTAAAACTCGATAAAATATTGAGTATTTTTTCACTCAGTCACATTCAAACCCAACCAAATAGGTATATTATTTACAAAGTCACTTAAACTCCTTGAGTTCCAAATCGTGGTGATTTGAGATTGTATCAGGAGGATTAGATTTTAGACATGATGAAAAAGAAAAATCTCTTAGTAAATTCCGCACTTAAAAAAAACTTTTATTACCGTCCTAGGTTTTGATTTCCTTGCAATGTTTTTCAAAGTTTAGATTTTTAAAGGTTAGGATTAGATTTGTTGGCAGGGCATGAAATGTGAGAATGAGTGTTTTCTGAGAGTTTAAAATGGTCTACTTATCGCTTATTATTATGTCGTCAGTTGGCCGAAGCTGAAAAATATGTCACAATGAACAGTGTAGAGAGTAGCAACGGATTAGTGAGGTCGCATTACGAGTGATATGGTCGACCTTTCAGCGAATTTACCTCAGCAGTGGTATTTCTATGAATCAGCATGGATATATTCAGCGCATTGTACTAAGTTCAAGTTACAAAGAAGTTAGCCGTAATTAATGGTATCCAACTTCGTGGCTCTTAAGATCATTGAAACCATTAGGTGGTAAAGATATTAAATTGTCTATCCAAATTGATTTCAACCGGTATTTTGAAATATTTTGAAACCGGTTTATTTGATTCGAGTTGTTTCAATTTCGACTGCCTATGCTTTACTCCTATTGTTGTCTCCACGAATAGATGGATATCTAAACCGATTCAGTTTTCTTTTGGATTTTTTAATCGAAAGTTTTGTTGATCAGCATTTACATTGCATTTATTTCAATGTATGTGGCAAATTATATGATGTTTACCTCGAAGTGATGAATTTATTCTGGAAAGTATTTATTGGGATAATTTTTTAATTATTCTTGCTGAGTAAATAACGAAGGTGTCAGCCGTGCAGTGACAAATCTACGCCGTTCAAATTATATGAGACTATTTGTGAAACTTACTGATTAAGATAGTTAAGTATTAGCAAGCTGTGCCTCCCTATTTCTTCCATCCCCTGAGGGGGAGTGAAGCTATACTTGAGATGAGTGAGCCAATATCGCCTTTTCCCGAGATCCCAACAGCATCACCTACTTTGATTTTGTTGTTCTGAGTACGGGGTGAGGGGTCTTTGGTTGAGTGCATGCGGTTCAACTGATGCTTATGACTTTAAGGAGAAAGTGTGTTCGTGACCTTTCTCTTCGACTTTTTAAAAATTTTATTCTTCATCAAGGCAGCGCACTTCCTGACAACTTTTTGCTACGGATTAAGACTCTTGTTGCTGAGACTCATGCTCCGTTACTTTCGTAGAAGATTGGAAATTTTAGCCGTATTCCATGATATTTAAATGAAAAAAAATTAAATGTCCCAAAAACCTTGCCCACATGCTTGAAGAGATTATTTTCTTCGCCTAAAATGCATTGCTTAGTTGAAAAAAACAGTAGTTTTACTGTAGTGTTTACAATAAATTGGATAAAATAATATGAATTTCCAGTTCACAAAACGTTGCAAGCTTTTGAGAGCTTCAGCCATAAAATTAAAATGCGTCAATGGACGTCAGCCGCATTCCAACCGAGTTTTTAAATAATATCAATGGGCGGAATTCATAGCGTGAGTGACTTAAGGTAGTGCGAAATATCATCGTACTTAGAAATCAAAGAATTTGGTCTCATTTTAAAGAATAATTTCTCACCCTTCTAATGACACCAAAAATTTAACCCCTTGTTACATTACTTTCCGAGATATTTGCCAAAAAATACCAGCCCTTTTACATGGGAAATGGTACGTGTATGCACTCACGAGAGACATTATTTGCGAAATGAGGAATTTCTAACACTTAGATGTCGTAGAAAAACTTACAGCGTGTAGTTTGTATGTTTTCTCAACTGTTTTTGAAAATTAATCATATTGTCACCCCAATGGGTTCTTGGGTTTCACAAAAACCATCCCGTTTAGAAGGAGTTTCAAACGCACCGCGCGAAAAAAATGAGTCTAGTTAAAGACTTGTTTAGATATTTTGATTTGATTACTTAGAATTTCTGTCATGTAAAATTATATTATGTCACCATTAATAATGCAATGTTTAATTTGTGTGTCCTACAGCTGGTGAAATTAAAACGTATAATTCGAATGTGGTCTCTATGATGACTAGGGAACTATCTCGCTCGGACTACCTTAAGTTCGCGCTGGGTTCACCAAATCCAATGGGCTCGAATACAGCTGGAATCATGATGTAGCATGGTACATATCAGGTTACTTTACGTGCTTATTGAAAAGTATTACCGAATATTTTAGAAATTTTAACGATACGCAATGTTTCAAGCGTAGCATACTTGGCTTGAGGATATTCAAATAAATTCTCATCCAAATTATTCAAATATATTTCCGGTATGATTGAGGAGGGTGATCGATATCTAAAATCTTTACCTTGGCCCAGCGAAACCGATGTCAGGCACCATAGCTGATGTGCTTTTTACCTCATATCTTATTATTCGTGGAAATTTTCCTCCTGAACAGAATAAACGGATTACCATCCAACTAAGCTCGGCCAAGTTGCTGCCCCTCATCACCTCCAAGGCGCGGCCTTTTAACGATTAAATGTTTAATAATCTACCAGTAAAACATTTTCCTTTTGCAAACATCAAGTATACAAATTAAATGAGACCCGTGAGAATAATTGAATTGACAATCATCAGAACAGATTCCCAAGAAATGGGAATCAAATGCTAACATCAAGAATATAACAGCGATGAAAAATCAGAGATAGTTCAAACATTTCCATTTGTTTTCAATTTTATTATTTGCATTGGGATAAAATGAAGATTTTTTTTCTTATTACCACATTAATATAAAATCTACACAACACTCAGAAAGTCACCTAAAGAGTGTATGGCAGGGGAAAGGGGAAATTATGCCATGGATCAGTTCAGCTGGACGTTCCCTTACCAGCAGTAGTTATATTCTAAGGGGTATGAGCATAACGATACGCGGAAAAGTCTGAATGCATTTACATAACGATACCCTGCCAGCCTTTTCAAGGGTGTGTGGCAGGGAGGAGAATGATGGCAGATCAGAGGTTGAAATAACACTACGAATATTAAATACAAATATTTTTCGAATATAAGTGCTACAATATTTGAATATAGGCCTACAAGAGTGGTGTAAAACGGAAAACGTTAGGGACTGCAGGTAATAATTAATGGGAAAGAAAATCACAAAAATTTCGGTCTTTAATAGTGAAAAAATTATTTGTCCTAATCCATATCTATTTTATTGTCGACAAACGAGGATATTTTTCTCAAAATATCACAACAACCTGATCAGATGTTGGAGATAAAGAGGAAAGGTGGTGTCTTTCAAATTTTTCGTGGTTATTGTTTTGTTACTGCAAAGATTTTTCATGTAAAAGGTCATTAATTATTTAATAACACGCACAAATTCCCTTCAAACCGTTCACTTCCAGATTAGGCTTAACCAAAATAGTTTTATTCTCGATGAAAGACCTATAATGAGTGCTCTGCTTTAGCAATTTCGTCTATATTGCCACATCCTTGCATACCACTTTTGCTTCAGCTGCCGTCATATTTTGCTTAATTCATGCCTCAGTTTTCTAAGAACTTTATATTTCCCCTTTTAGGAGTTCTTCCACCATATTTACCCATGACTTTCTCGTACAACCACTTCCTTTCACACCGTTTGCTCCTCTGGCATAAATCTGCTTCCTTGCTCGAGTCTTATCCATTCTCTTGACGCACCAGAACAAACGGAGATCGTTCCTTTCGTACATACTGTCAAATAGCGAAAAGTACATGCCACTTTCTTTCATCATCCACTCATTGATAACCCCATCCCTCACCCATTTTTACTTAAACACGTCTCAAGTAATTCATTTACTTCACTTTAGTATTCTACTAACTCATTGGTAGGTTTTTGAACAGTACTTAGTCTGACGTCCTAATTTCTCGTATATCTTTCCGTTTTTACTCCTATGAATGATCCACCCTTATATCCATTTTGGATTCCCCTTATCGTCTCCCTCTTCTTATTTCTTCCAAAATTCCTATCGTCCTCCATCCCTTTCCTCGCTTCCCCACTGTTCTCCCCTCTATCATTCTCTTCTACTTTCCCTCTCCTTTCAAAACGTCCTCCATCCATCTCTTCTGCCTCCTCCGAACCTCCGCCACTACTTTCCTCTCCTCTCCAACCATATCCAATTACTCAATATCATGTCAAACTGTATGTTAGCCAAATAGGCTATTTGGCAATTCTTGATGTAACCATAAAAACTGTCCTAAACAATGGCGAAGAGGAACTGTGGCTCTGACAATACAAAGAAGATCAAAACGGTGAAAAGTCACGGAAGGAATTTTGCCTATCATGTTAAATGAAGAAAAGGGCGGAAAAATAGAAAAGCAAATAATTTGGTAGTTCTAGTATTAATCTACCTACAATCCTTTAATCCTAGGATGCTATTGCCATTCTGTGAAAGATTGATGATCATTGCAATGGTGACGTTGAGGGAGATCTCCTCAATCTCTGATAATAATTATTGTCGAAAAAGTTTCTCCATCTATGATACTTACGCCATGCATAAAAGACATACCGTTCCTATTGCTCATCATCAAACTGATGTAATCAAGTAAGTGAAGAGGAATGGTGTCATGTCAACATATTTTGCGTGGCAAAATTGCTCCGTATGACTTAGTCGGAAACTTCGGCTTCTACTCGCGAGTCTTAATGGTGTCACCGAACGATGCAACTCGCAGACAATGGAAAACCTACAAGTGGACCTTCAAGGCGAGTTGCGATTCTCACGCCGCTTATCTGGGCTCGCATCTCGCGAAACCGCACGAAACAAAACACGCGAGCCGCGCGCTACCTCCTCGGCGAATCTCGTCGCACCTTTCGGGGGATACGGGCGCGACGCCTTCGTGCCGCTGACCGCCCAACCTCGATGCCCATGCCTCCCGCACACATGCGACCAATCGAACGTTCTCCCGCATGTTGGTGGGAGACCGATATTTTGAAAAATGGGTTCGTCTGTGTCCTACAAACCTGAGGTCTCCCCAAGTGTAAGGTGGCCGGATTACTGATCCGTTTAACCGGGACAATCAGTCGGTTCTCCTGACTCTTCATCATTAGTTGTTCAATCCTATGATTGGTTGCCTGCAGCCCTCTACCTTCCCCCATCTAATGTTAGTTCCCTAACCTCCTGGTATCTCATCCTATGTACTTTCCTCTTTATTTGGTCCATGAACTGGGTCCTGGGTCTTCCTCTGGGGACTTTTCCCTCTATTTTTCCATCAATTATGTTCTTCACAAACCCATTGTGTCTCAGGGTGTGTCCAATCCATCTGGTTCTTCTATTCTTTATTGTTTTCCATATGGTCTTTTCCCCTTCTACTCTTCTGTACACTTTATCATTTCTCCTGACTCATATTAGCAATTTTCCATTCATGTATATCTGATTCTGTGAAATATTGGAACAAAACTTGTCACTCCGAGTCCTGCGCGATTAATTTCATTTGTACCTCAATCGGTACAGCTTCGCCAAGAGCTGACGGCATACATTATCCAGTTATATACTGGTTTAGGTAGGTTAAAATGGAAGTGAGTATTATATTATAATATCTGCAGGGCTCTGCTTATTCTGCTTATATATCTATAATATCTGCTCTATTTACCAATTATATTTGTTCTCCCCTGCCTACCTTACATCCTCCCCCGTCCTTCACGGCCTTCAGCAACCTCCCGCGTCTTAAAATAAACAAGAATATCTAATAAGTAACTGCAGACACTATATGGATAATAGTGCCCGCAGTGGATCATGGTATAATTTTCAGGAGAGGGATGAGTTGTGGGTTAGGGATAATGATAATACCTCAAACTCTTTTAATCAACTTTTAGTACCGGAAATAATGTAAATATTTTTGGGGGATTACGTATACATTGGTCGTTCTTCCATGACATATGGAAACTAGCTGAGGGAAATCGAATGAGATCAGTGAAAGGGATGGAAATACTTTAATAATTGAAAGTTTTGATATGGATATAAATCATTGGCACAACAGTTCCTTGTAAGTATATGGAAGGTGCTCGTTGGAAGGCGTTGACTTAAGGACGGCTTGGGATGAAATGATTTACTGGAGAACGTAGAGTAAGAAATCGTGAGACGCGAGAAAGTTAGGGGAAGGCCAAATCAATTAAAACAATCTTGTAATGCAGTCAAAAAGATAAGCCGTGTAAATGAATAAATTAGGCGCCATCCTAGGCGAAGAATGAATTTTCCTAATATTTAAGTGGACGGAAATGCAAATGAGTGTAAATATAAGTGGAGATTCCGGATGAATCAGAATTCGAAGAAAAAAGGTCCCACTGCTAAGATGACAGGGGAAGATAGCAAGAAATAATGGAGATCGGGGAATCAACGGAAGTTGAAAATCGGGAATAGGAAGGTATGTTAAACCATCGAGAAAGTCAAGGAAATCTCGGAGAACCCTCGTGAAAACTAATTTACGATCATGACATTGATGCCACCAATGTGTGCTGAGGCAATTGGTTACCCTAGTCTTATCACGTAATGGTTAGCTCAAAAAACATAAGATAACATCTACAATTTTGGACCATTTGGTCAAATATTTTTATCAAAACCTACGTATTGGGTTTACACGTATTCACACATATCTGCTAAAAATGTTCAAAAAAATATTTCTGAACCTGACGTTTCACCCGATCGAATCCAGACCTTTTTTATTACTCCAGCCACCACACCACCACCTTTCAGAACTCATTTCAAATAACCTCAACAAAATTTTGGAACTTCCTCCCTACTCCTTGAAACAAAGTCCATCAGTTAAATCCTTTAAAACCTAATTATACGAATATCTTATGCAACAATAGGACGCTTGCAGTTGAATATTTGGTTATCACACCTAAATATTGGTTCTAAATGTAAAACAATTATGAAAAAAATGTGCACTAAAATCAGTGAAAACTATGTATATAATCAATCAATCAATCAACAATATTTATGTTGTAACTTGCAGCTTTATATAAAATTATGCAACAACTTTTGTAAAAAACCGAGAATAGTTTTTCACTGAATGCGCTTGGTCTCGCCGAGCATGAACTAGATCAATATACTTATATCTATCAACTATTTCGTTCGCTCACAATCCAGTAGACATGTTTCGTAAGTAGTAACATATTATTCCACTCCACTTAGATGCATTTCATTAAAGATTGGATATGTCAGTCTAATCATTAATGTAGGATAAATATTGTTTTCACTGAATTCAATGGCAAAAAAAGAGAGTCAGGAATTGTTCTCTTGTTCTCTTCGGGTTGAGAAAATGGATATGAGTCGAATTTACGAGGAGATTTATCGTGGGAGAGTGACTGGTATGGCTTGATTTGTGGATGTAGTTCGATTGAGTCATAGAAGCCTTGAACATGATCGAGTGTGAAGCAATTCATGAATGTGAAGGGGGCGTCAGATGCAAGTGGAGGGCAAAGTTGAAGAAATCGATCAAACAGTTAGCTCCCAAGGTCTACCAACAATCACTCTTTGTTTTTTTTTTGACTCCGCCCACCTCGGAATAGATTGGAGAGTGGGATAACTGCAAACGCCAATCCTCATATTACTCTCCACTACGAAAGTGATTGCCTGGAGGTCAGAAAATTTGGAGGCCCACTCACTCTACTTTGATGTTCGGCAAACTCATGTTGGCGGTACATGGCGTAATAACGCTAATTGCTTCGATTACGAGACCCATACGTTCAGCAACAGCAATATGAGACCCACTTGCATTGAAATGAGGGTAGGGAGTGCGCTGTGGGTGGACTCATTCGGCAAACGAAGACGCGAGACAGCCTCGCCGCGGTTGTCTATTTTGTGGCTTCACCGACCTCATTATAATCTCTAACACCCTCGACCAATGGTGTCACTTTAGTGGTGCATTTTGACAAAATTATGGCTCAGCATCATAGATATTCTACTAAACATACATGGCAGGACTAGCCAGGACTTTTCTGCCAGTATTCACCCTGACCATTTGAAGTCTTTTATTTAATTAGTTGAGTATTCTGCTTGTTGATTGGTAGATTTTTGGACATTTCTTATTCTAAAGTTCTCATTTCTGGAACATCTTTCATCTCAATTTCGTCTCTTTAGATTTTTCGCAACCGGGTCTATTATAGATTCCTCGTACCGTCTGCCCCTCCTAAATATCGTCCAGAGTTCCTATCCCCTACCTTAACCCTCCTGAACGTGAAATCAAAGAGTCACTTAAGAACGCGCAATGACCTGAGAGGTCTTTCATGCACTTTCCAGCAAAAAATACATTTTTACACATTCAGGAAATTCAAATTGATATCCATCCCTCCATCATGACCGTAGCGCCCGTTCGTTGGAGAGGAAATGTAAAAACAAGGGGGACCTCACAGGACGCGCGTTGCGAAGGGTTAAGTTTCCCCGCTTTTCCAGTATCCTCACCTCTGTCACCCTATTCAACTTGCCCTCGCCACTCAGTGTCCTCCATCCACCTTTTAAAGGTGAAAACTTCTTTCGCGAGGCCTACCATACACTTTTTCCTTAGAGAAAATTGTTGTAACTCGCAAAAATTAGCTATTGTATATAATATCTGTCTTGTGATCTTATGAATACAGGTATAATAGAGAGCGAGGTCGCTTGCAACGCGTTCGCGTAGCATCACCCAAGTATACGGCTATAGGTATATGCATAAAAGTTTAATATCATTTTTTTATCACCGCATTTTCTGCAAGATCAGTAATACAATCTGACTAATATAAACTAATAATCAACACTCATTATTTCAATTTTTGAGATCAGTTAATGTTTAAAAACCATTTTTAAACCCATTATTTAACTTCATTAATTTAAATTGGCACCTCTCTCAGCAGTCCTCCGATTACCTCAATTTTTTTTACTTCTCCGAGCCCCCACTACTATTTTCCTTTCCTATCCCGCTGCTAATTTTCTCTCCTATGCCGCTACTAATTTCTTCTCCTATCCCGCTACTAGTTTTCACTACTATCCCGCTGCCTCTCCAATCTCGCTACTAATTTTCATTCCTATCCCGCTACCTATTTACACTCCTATCCCGCGAATAAATTCCTCTTCCATTCCACTACTAATTTCCATCATTTATATTACAACGTGTGTTGCTATTTCCAACCTGTTATTAGACATATTTTAGTGAATTATGGTCCAAGAATTTTCTTCGATATTCTTGAAAAGTTATTGGAATGATCACTCAATGACTCCCGATTCGCGCCGCAACCACCGTAATAGCTAAAAACGGAATAAGAGTTGCTCTGTCTGATTCAGGCAAGGTATTGAAAACTTTACTCCTACCTAATGTAAAACAGCCATATTTTGACTTGTATAAGCAAATTTCCACGCTATCTTTTCACTCCCCCCTTACTTTTTCCGGTTTTCAAGGTCTGCAACAACCCAGGATTTGTTAAAGTAAAGTTAGCCGTTCCGAAAGCAAAAATTTTTAGTTCCTCCTCCTCGGCAGCGGCTAATAAAACACGAAAAATTTTCCTGTGCTACCCTGTGGATTGGGGATGAGAACATCTAGTTCGCAATAATATGTTGGAAAAATAGAGCAAATTACACGAGAAATATATACACATTACTGCCTATATTTCGCTGGTTACATCATCATCACCTAACTGTCCTGCTACAAGCAAAACCTAGGTTGCAATAAGTATTGTACTCGTGGAATTTGCTCTATTTTTGTATTCATTAGTGATGTCTTGGTTCCAAAAAATATCGCCTGAGACTGAAATTTGTATCTACTGCGTATTAACCCCTCTCATATTCGCTTTAAGAAACGGCTGGTGAAAACTCTAATATGGACGTGGCGCCGTATGGGCCGGAGACTTGGTCATTGCGAAGGATGGATGTGCGTAGACTTCAGGCGTTTGAGATGTGCGTATGGAGAAAGATGGAGAGGGTGAGCTGGGTGGCGAGAGGGACGAACTAGGAGGTATTTGATATGGTAGTAGAGGAGAGGAAGCTAGAGGCAGAAGAGGTGGCTGGACGACGTTTTGAAAAGAGAGGAACTAAAGAGGGGAGAACACTCAGGAGGCATGAAAGAGGAAGGAAGAGGATGGGGATTCTGGTCAAAATAAGAAGAGGAAGAAGGTATGGAGAATTAACCCTTACTTACAGCCGGTAATGTTGTCATTATACTACATTGCCGGCTGAACACACCAGACCGGCGATTGGCCAGACAAATGATTCTGATCGAAAATAAAAACAATGACAAAAATCGTTTTTTTTTCACGACCAATAGTTTAGGAGTTACAAGCCATCGAGTTTGGAAATTTTTAACTGTGCATTTAAAGTTGGAAAATAGTGCGATTTTGGCCTCATTTTCGACGTCAAAAACCGATCAAACGTTATAACTTTTAAACTTTCAAGGCGCATTTCATCACATCTGTGTAATTCTCACTTCTTCACCTTATAGGTACTCACCTTGTGTGGTTGTGGGTTGCGGCAAGGCGAGGGCCGCGATTATCAGGATCATCAACCTGTGGTCCAGGGGTCGCCCGAGCCTCGAGATGGTCGTCAGTATGGCCGCCAAGTGCGCGCGGAGGGATGCCGTTCGATTCGGCTCCCTCGGACATCGTAAGCCTCTCATCCGATCTGCGGAATTGAAAAAGGAGATATATGTCAGAATGGGGAGAGCCATTTCATCCACCGTCTCTTCTCCTCTGAGGGATCTGGAAAAAATTACCGTCTTCCCCTACTCGTGGGGAAAGGACGGTTTTTATTGGACGGGACATGTCCGCCGGGATCAAACAAAAAATATCCCGCGGTACCCGGTAAGTTATTACTTTTCCAGTCAGTTGGTGTGCATCATCAGAGAAATTCTCCGTTCCAGTTAGTCTATGCTCTCTTTAACCTCTATAATTATTTTCTCTCATTATTTCGCGGTGTATTTAATGTCCGTTCAATTATAGAAACAGAAGCCTATTATGAAGCCTCTTTCTACGAGACTGCCATGTGTGGGTGAATTTGTACCTCGATAGTTACTCGGTTCTCAGGCGTGATCGGGCATTTAATGTTGATACACGTACGTTTACTAATCTTCCTAATTAAGGATTATCAGCATCTTTTGAACTCATGAAGTGATGATGGCCTTAGAAATCAAAGAACCGCATAAGTGTTCGAGAGAAGTATTTGCCATTATACATTGCCTGTAGTCCTGTTATCTCCAGTTATTTATTCCCTCTCCAGGTGAATTCTTTAATTGGAGATGGAATATATAACAGGACCTAACTAAACTATTTAACTCAAGTATCCCATTGTGTACTTACTTAATTTCATTTAACTCCATATGGTTTTGAAAATTTCTTTAATGTTCGGAACTTTTGTCCATTTCAATTGATTTATCAATTATATAGACTAATGCCAACATTTCCATGCCCTGGATGGTGCTCATTTTATAATTTCATTAAAGGAATGACTGGATTGGTAGCACTTTTTTAATAGTTTAATCACACATTTTGCATTTTTCAGGAGGGATCGTATTAGAAATCCAGTATGAAAATGAATTTTCAATTAAGTTTATTGATATCCTTTCTTTATTCCCAATCTTGTACTAGTCATGTATTATAAAAACCTGCATCTTTCTTTCAATTTATAGTTTTTAATCAATGATAATGGTATGAATTTGAGAAATAATACTATCACGAGGGTAAAAATGTAAAATTCGTCAAAATAATGACAATACCTACTGTTTCAATCCACATCATCAAGTCATCATCAAGTATGCAGTAGCGTTGAAAATATTTGTACCAATAAAAATCTCTGTGGATTGAAACATAGTTGGTATTGTCATTATTCATAATGGACTTCCACAAGGGTACGCCTTAAAGGATTGTATTCGTAAAATTCGTCAATTATGGATTGACTCTATAGTATAATCTTAGTACTAAGTAGGTTACCACAAAATGCATTACCTTCTTCATCTACATTAAGTAGTGAGGACTAGCAGTCGTCTGTGTTTTGCCGTACTATTTTTGTTCTCCTGGAAGATGCCCAACCTATTAGAGTTTTATCGCAGCGTCGAACCAAAAGCATTATTCCTTAGACGAACAGACCATGCATACCCGAAGGCTAGGGACCTTTGCGTTCCCAGTCTTCTGCTAATTCCGCGATGAGGGAGGTGTGAGAGGCTTAGAGACGATGGGATTTCCACTTGAGAGCTAAGTCTAATGGAGGACGCGCGAACACGGACTATGGCTAAAATGAAATTAAGAGTATAGAGGTAGAGTAATTTAGCTGTAGTGGGGGACACAGTTCACCAGATGAGAGAGCAGATCTCAAAGGTGGATGGTGCACATCCAAGAAATGCAGATTTCATGGCAAATGGGTCGGTAATTTCATCGAGTCTGAATTAAATTCCCACTAAAAACAGCATTTTTCTGAAATTGCTGTTACATGCTCTCTGAAAAGTAGCCAGAGGGTCGTGATCTACTTTTGGAATTTAAAATGTCTTAGTTTTATTACAAATAAACGTAAATCTAAAATGTGTAAATAAATTGTAAAATAGTGATAAATAATTCTAAGATCCGATTTAACATTTTAGGGCTCAAATTACTATATTTTAGAGTCCGAAAAAAAAAGTTTCCCTTGCCTACACAAATCATAGTTGCTTGGGGCCCCATTACCATTACCATTAGATGTATTTTTACCACCGGTAAAAATCTCACCTAGCCTTCTCAACTAAGTTTTTCTCGCGGTATAATTGTTAATGGATTATTGCATCTCGAAAAGAGACACAATAAACCACGTTCCAGACGCTTAAGATATCCATCTGAATAAGAGAATCTCACCAAAATCTCTAACCCTTCGTTGTTGTACCACGTGACTACTTAGTTACATGATCGAGATAATCTCGATTTGTTCAAACACAACCCCCATAACAACAACGTCAGGTCGGCGATTTATCAACGTTGATTCTGCGGTACTCAAATACCACTTGATATGCAGTCACAACCACCTCAGCTCAAGCGAAGATGACGAGCCTGAAGACCCCCTGAATTACGAGCGACTCCATTGGGATTATGCCTCGGAATATCTGCTGACTTTATCTTCGCTCGTTTAACCTCTACCCCAATCTCGAAATTACACATCTATGCTAAGCATTCCTCCTACCGCAGTTTCCTCCCGTCCCACACTTACGCTTCCCCTCTTAGTGGCCGTTAAACAACCGTCCCTGGTCTCCAGTTTATGTCATTAGAAGTAACTGCTAGTACTCCGCCATGTTTATATTCAATGAATTGAATTATATTCTAGCTAAATTCAGCTCGGGTGTTCTCACTCTAGCTAACTTCAGCTCGAATGCGTGGGCATCAATTTCCTGTGAGTGAGAGTTTCCTATGAGCATTCATAAGGCCCATGGCAAAAGATTTGAATTGGTTGGCTTTACTTATTAACCGAAATGTATCCACGCGGCATATTATACGTAGCATTTTCAAAAGTAAAAAGGCCTACATTCACCACTAGAAAATCCTTGCCTTACCATAAGCGTAATATTGAAAGGTGTGTTTAATAATTCCAACCCTAATAATAATGATACACCAGTGTATGAAGGCGGGTTTACACATGGAAGTTGACTTCTATGGAAGTAGCGAGTATAGCGATATCTCGAATTGTATCGCCACTAGCAGGGAATCTTTCTTCTTACTCGTTACATCTGACTTTTTCCAAAAAAATGGATGACGGAAGTAAACAGATAATGTAGTAATTATGAAAATCGCTCAAATTTGGCAATAATGGCGTTCGTATATCGCTGTTTGAATTCCATGGGCATTCGTTGGTTTAAAAAAATTAATTTGTATGAATTACGATAATTATGCATTATTACGTCGAATTAAGTACGTCAATTGTGACATTAATAATTGTTATCTGATAAGAGATAAGTCATGAAACTTACCTTAGGGGTTATTTCGCATTTAAAATATTTTCAAGTACAAATAAATATTTACATTAGCAACAATGAGTCCTCCTCCTACTAAGTCATTCGTTGTTTACATTTTAAATCTCCGATAGCTGTCATGTGACCAAGATTCTATCAGATGCGATGCGATTTTATCGCAGAATCGATATGTTACGTTCAGGCAAAATAGAAACCAGTCTATTTTCCTTGCAAGTACCAATCGCGGTCGTTTACCACCACTACTGTCATGGAAGTGACTTTCATGTGTAAACCCGCCTTAACGACAACGACGAAGACATCGAAAATATTGATTTTCCACATAACTGAAGATTTAGATATTAAATTCTAACTGCATTAATTATCTCTACATGTATTTTTTCCTTTTGTAACACAGTATTTATGATTGTTCCAAGTTTTTAAATACCAAAGTTGTTGTCGAGCGAAGCTCGGCTACCTCGCAATTAAAGTAAATTAAAATAATTTTTCCAAGATGCGTCATGTTATTTGGATTGAATAGTAAGGATCCGTCTGAGATTATGTTCTTATAAGTCTTGATTTTATGGGAAAATTCCTTACCCCTTCTGTGTAAATGGACTCTCACGAACATATTGAAAAACAGCACTCACCAATAAGTAAGCACTTAACAGAACTGGTGAGATAAAATATATGCTTTCTATTTACTATAAGTGCTGCCTATGGACCCTCCTAATTATAATATCCTTACCCTGGCCATTATACTACCATATTCGCGCAAATTTCGTCCCAACTATATATTTTTTCGCAGCATCCTGTTCTTAAATGAAATTTCTTGCTATAGAATTTGTTTTTACTTTCACCCTATCGAGGAGCAATTCAAGGCAGGAACTTGAGTTCACTCTTTTTAAAGCTATGCAATTTGTTTGATTTTTTTGTTGAAATTACTCGGTGGATAAACTTCTCTTTGTTCTGTGGATATGATCATTACACTCTTGGGTTTTCACGGCAATGCATCGTTCGCAGAACATAAAAAACCTTGGCGGCTGCTGGGGTCTCCCTTTTTACCGAATAAAACTTCGTTATCTCCAAACAAAATTACTTTATTTCTGCCGCACTTATTTCATGCAATGAAACATGTCGTGGGAAAAATTTCACCTTCCTCCACGTTTAACTACTCGAGAAACCGGAAATCCTCAATGCACGGCCATTTTTTGCATTTCTCCGCCAATAAATTCTCTCCCTCTTGAGTTAATATTGCTTGTTGCCATTTTAATTAAAATTGGAGCCTTTACAATGGCCCTATATAGTTCCCGGCGGCGGCGGTTTAAAGCCCTTGCCTGCTAATCATGAGATCAGGGGTTCGATTCTTTTCTGATTGAGTTTCTCACCACTCAGGATCTCGGTGTAAATTCTACTGAGATATAATTGCTGTAAATGTCCGTAACTGCCTTATTTCCCATCAAATACGTCGTTATTATGTGTTTTGTGTGGAGCCTATTTCGCGTAATCGTAAAAACAGAAGGGCAATTGGCTCACTCATTGAAAGAGCATAGGCATTTCCTGTCTACTGAACCGCGTCAATAGTTTTAATTGTTTATTGAATTTTCGGGTTCGCTTTCATAAAGAAAACATCTTCAGCTCTGGTTGCAACACATATTCATGCACTATGAGTACTCGCAGATGGAAAAAAGCGAGGTATACCAGTTGGTAGGACGTTTAACATTGGGTCTTTGAATCTCGTGTTCCAACCTGCATTGAGTCCTTTAAGAATCCCCAAAGTTATATATTAAAAGTAATTGTTTTGTTACAACTTTAAGAAACCCCATAGTTATATTAAAAGCAATTGTCCTGTCCTCCTCGGGAAATTGAATCAATTGAAAGTGGCCTCGGGAAAAGAGACGATCACAGAGAACTATCTCTCAATTTAGCGCTAAGTATGAAGTGAGGGTCCTCATTCACACCCAATTATAACTCTCCCAGAATAACATTTATCTTAAAGTCCCGTTTACAACAACTTAACTTGGCTTAAGCTGTTCCCGAGTGCCAATCGGGGCCTGACATTTCCAACCAATCACAGCACGCTACTTTCGAAGTCGATATTACAATCGATTGATGGGCCTTATCGATATCGTAATCCCGATAACTTCCGCACTATCGATAGTAAACCAGGCCTTGCTATTGGCTAGTATTAAGAGAAAGTTGAGAAATGCTTAACTCCAAGACTACGCCAAGTCGAGTTAAGCCACTTTAAGTTGTTGTGAACCAGTGTGTTACTTTCACACGGACTCAACTCCTAAGTCGCGCCAAGTTAAGCCAAGTTAAGTCGAGTTAAGTTGTTGTGAACGGGGCTTAAGTGTCTTATACTATTAAACGAGCAATTCTTGTATATATGTTTATATTTATATATGTATGTAAATATTTTCTCGAAAACTACCGAACCGATTCTCCTGAAAGTCGGTATGTAGAGGTTTTCGGGTACGAGGAATCCATTGGACTAAAGGCCTCAAGGCTGCAAAGATCCCAAGGCCCCCTAAATGGGCTCCTATTTTACTCGGAATCAATGATAGTTTATTTATTTTTTGCTTTTTTAATTACTTGTAATCAAGATATAGGGTCTACATTTTCACTATCAGACGGCACAAAGAATGAGGTATTTTATTCTTGCCATCGATTTTGTTATACCTACTCTTCGTTTTCGCTTGAAAATCACGTCTTCAATGACAAAATTGTAGATTTTTCTCTGATTTCAACAATATATCACAACAAGACTACTATGACAACGGGCTGTTATGTAAACAACTTTAATAATGATACCAGCGTTTATAACGAAATGAAAGTATCTTACGTGGAGGTTTTCCTCGTCAGTTCTTCATTAATTAAGAATTTTATTTACAGTGTACCGACCAAAGGGCGATCCCCCGGTACTATTAACTAATGAGTTTTTCTTTCTATACGTAGTCATCTAACGGCTGTAGAAGATGGGTTTTAATGGGTGCCTTCACAGCATGGGCCATTTCTTCAACCCATTACTGTGTGAAAGTCATGAGCCAACAATATTTCGTAAAACAGTAGTTTTTATAATTCAATATAAAAATTTTTATGCGGTAAAGGTATTTTGACTAACGAAAGACTAGCGCTTCTTCAGAATCAAATAGCTTTATTGAGACGGTGTGAATCGTCACCAAGATCCACTGCTACAGTTCCGTTTACATGACAACTAAGACGCGTGCCCCAATTAGAAGTTAGAAGGTGACCATGGTCGAAGGATAGTCACACACGTCACGAACCGAGGGTACTTCATCCTCCGTAAAGAGGTTGAAATGCGTTATTGCGAAGTGGTTAATGCACATGTAGATCCAGACTGGGATTTTTATGGTGAATTGTCGGAAGGTTCTAAGATGAAAGAGAAAAGGGGAAATGTTACAATCTCTAGTCGGGCCGCATCTCATGAACGACGCAACTGCAGCTTGATTGGCTGTTGACGTTGTTCAAGTTCATATGTTGGCTTTGATTTTGACGTAACAAGACAGTAAACACTCGTATGCATCACTCAAAACACCTAACTTGTGCGTATCAAACTGGGGAAGATTATAATAACTAATTATGAATTATGGGTTTTTTTCCTCTAATCTCAGTGACGTTCCGTCTTTCGCCACGCCTTAGGCCATCCTCAATCATGTTTATCCGCAATCATATTTATAATTCCTTCCTTCATATTCCTTCAATAGGTCTTTTTCAATCATAGCTCTCATTCATTAACGCCATTACCTACGAGTGGTAATAGTAGTAGTCTTGTGAAACTATTTGCATCGCGCGCGTGTGCATTGCCCGACAGCTTCGTTGTGAAGAAATAATATGACAAACGTTGACGCGATCCTGTTGAGCATAAGAAATGTTTCACGCATTTCAATTACCCTTTACTTCGTATTTAGACGCTAAATTTTAGTCTAAAGCCGTAACTTTCCGCAGATTAATGACTATCTGCAGCCATGGAGAAATAGAAAAATATACAGTTCAAACGTCAGCCATTGTGACTAAATAAACGAGAAGGTGAGAAGCCGGAGAATAATTCAATGGAAAAATCGCCGGAAGAGCGTCACAAATTTCGTCCTAGTAGAAGTAAATCAAAATAGCAGACGTTAATTTACTCAGATTTGATTTCTCCACTCACCCTCTTTAATGAAGGTTTCACTTCAATTGTTTAACACACGCTGTAAGTATACGGCAAATACCTCCTATCGGTCCGAAACTAAACTGTGGAGTAAAATGAACCGGTCCGAAATTGAACTCTGGAGTATAGTGAACCAGTTGAATTGAATCCGAAATTGAATGGGAGTATATAATTTCGTACCTGAAAGAATGAAGTGCCTTTTCGTGCCGGGCATTATTCAGTGCATTGTATTTCGTACCTGTGTCGTACCGTGGACAATTTAGTGTATGAGGTACGAAACGAAATAATAACGTAATTTTAAGTGTACATCTACATCTACGTAATACCCTGCGAGCCACCACGAGGGTGTGTGGCAGGGTGTGAAGATCACCAAACATGCACTATTGCCATGCAAGTAGGATACCTATTTAAGGGAGGCATGCTAGAGAACAGGGTCACATGCAGCTAGGTGGCTAGTATCTACATAATAAGAAAGGGATTATTGGTTGTTATTACATGCATCATGCACTACAGACTACTCTAACTATATTTCACCTACCTATCCCTTTGCTACGCTGCCTATTGTTCTCTCTTATAGTACGAGGGGAAAATGACATTTTAAATCTATCGGTACGACAATCTATCTCTCTAATCTTGTTAAGATGATCAAACCTAGCATAAAACGCAGGGGTTCTTAATATATATCTAACGTCATCTGTGAACAAAACGGTTTCGAATTTACTTAAAAGGTTTAACCTAAATTTTAACCTGCGTTCTGATAGTCATTCCCATCCTAGTTCTTCTATTAAACTCGTTACACTTATACATTTATCATAACGGCCTTTAAAAAACCTAGCGGATCTCCTTTGCACGCGCTCTAATTCTTTTATCATACCTTCCTCGTACGGATCCCATACACTAGCGGCATATTCTAAATGAGGCCTGACAAGTGTAAAATAGCTTCTTTCTCGTACCCTCTCATCGCATTTGCCTAGAACCCTTTTTACGAATCCTAATCTACGGTTTGCTACACTAGTTATTTCCCTGATGTGTTTCCCCCATGACATGTCTTCAGTGATGGTGATGCCTAAGTATTTAATAGATTCTACGTTAGATATTTTCTTTTATATTTAGTGTAAAATAGTACTGGATCACATACCTGTATCCTACTTGTACTTAGTTCTTTTGCTGCGCAAGAATAAGCTGAGAAAGAACAATTCAATTATTGGTGGTAAACAGAACGCGGCAAATGTTGATTAGGTTAATTGACGTACTTTTCTTATGCCGCACCAGAATGATCTTGTGAACTCAATCATTTTTTTAGGCTAGTTAATTTTTTGCCTTTTTTTTGGTCGCATTGGTATCATTTTGTGGATGGATTCCCCTTGGTTTCTCTGTCGGCCGCGATTGCCCGTCGATTTTCACGGTGACACGTCTTTCCGTGCGAAGTGGATATAAATTGTCGGCCTCGCAGCTCATCCGTTGAAGTCGCTCGTCAGGACCAGCAACGCGTTGAACTGTGTCCGATACCCGATGGGGTCCAATGGTTTTTTTCTTCTACTCACGCCGTCCCCGCTTCAATTTCCTCCGCCGCCTCACTCCTCGTCCCTTTTGAGAGTCTTTTCGTGTGAATTTCCCACCTCAATTATCGCGAAAAGAAAAGAGAGAGAGAAAAATGAAAAACGCGCGTCGCGTCTACTAACAAATGTTTGCGTGAAAGAAACGATTATGCGTTTGGTGTGTGATATTGGTGTATATTTTTATCGCCAGAGCATTTGGGTCGACTGAATTTGAACATAATGTGAAATGCAGTCTATACATTAAACAAATGAGTTAATCTACACACTACCCTACGAGCCGCCGCCTTTCCATACCTATTTACAAACTATCCAGCATTACGAATTCTCCCGGCCGAGCCTAATAGTAATAAAATCAGAGAAGTTATCTGTCATAATTTTAAAGTTATTAGAAAATAACAAAAGGAACAGACGGTAAAATGAAATTGTGCTACAGAAATGGATCAGCAGTCAAACTCTGTGGCTGAGAAAATCGTTATTTTGCAATAATTACATCGACTAATCGGTATATTTTCTTAAATCACTCTTTCTCTTAGTTGATAAGCCACGTGATTATCAGACTCAGCATTTTTAAATGACGTCAAGGAAAATTTTTAATGTAGCCTTTATTTTTACTTATATAGTGGCGATGGAACCTTCTTGGAATAACAAACGAATCAGTCTGATGAAATCTGATGAAAGATTGGTTCCAAACTTCACTGTGAGATGTAAATAGTTCTCCGGGCACCATGAAAAATTTATTACTTGACGAACATGATTTAACCTACATTACATAGAATACATTGCCTAACCTAAACTTAAATCTTATGATAAGCTTTCCATGATATAATATCAATATCAAAATACGTCAGTTCAACAGACATAAGTGGAAATATTGTTAAATAAAAAAAGTAGTCGACTGATAAACATATTTTGAGCACTATATTTTCCTGTTAACAGATTAGTAACTTCATTTGTAAAACAGAGAATTTTTTAAAAGACACAAGGGGATATTGTGGAATTAAATTTTTTTTTACTCACATATTGCGATGAATGAAGATAATCATAAGTAGATGAAAGTAATGAGGTTCTCTAGGAAGAAGAAAGCAAGACTGGTCATTAAAGCTGGAGGGTACCAACTCTAGCAACTAGAACATTTTAATCATTAGCAGTATGCTAGATGAAAATGGACATAGTAGAAAATATATGAGAAGGAGAATAGCTTTGGCTAAGGAGGCGTTTAGTAATAGAAGGGAGCTGGAGACGGGGACCTTGGGTGAGGATGTAAAGAACAGGCTGTTGAGTAGATTGATATGGAGCGTAGTGTTGTATGGAGCAGAAACATGGACCCTCACAAAAGATGATAAGAACAGGCTGCTGGCATGTGACATGAGGGTGTGGAGAAGGATGGAGAAGGTGAGGTGGACTTAGAGGAAGACAAACAAGGAAGACTTGTGATGGTGGGCGAGGAAAGGAAACTTGTGAATGAAATCCGGGATAGGCAGAATAGGTGGCTGAAGGATGTAAGAAGGGGTGATTGGTGGCTCAAGAGTGTGATAGAGGGGAGGATGTTGGGCCAGCGGGGAAGGTGAAGAAATAGAATAAGTTTCTTTGACGGGGTGAAGACGGGCAGATCGTATGCTGTGGCGAAAAAGGATATATTGGAGGGAGATAGATCCCAGAAAGTGTAGAAAACCAGGAGGGGATTCTCTGACTTTATCAAAACCTGTACAGGTTAAATATATTTTTTTTTCATTTCTATAGAACCCCCTAAACGAATAATGAAGGCATCAGGAGGTTTCTCTGATGAGAGATTGTAGTGCAGAATTTCACTCTACCAATCTACGGAGTCATGACGGCTGACGATGATGATACCATTCTCGGGACAGATCGAATTGGCTCCGCGGTTCTGAGAATCGATCACCGGAGAGTTGTCTTTTTTTCGAGAGAGCAGGAGGAGGTTCGTGACCCGTCACCGTGGATCGAGGCAGCAGCTGCTCCTCCTAATCGCCCCTTAATCCTTCGACCCTCACGACCGCCGACTTTAGCGAATCGTGACGGATGACAGGATGAGGGGTTGTCGGCAGCCAGAGGAGCGAAAAATGACGTTCCTAGATGGAATGGATGTAATTTTTCCCGCGGACGACAAGGACCAAAGCAGCTGCCAATGACACTTTTAACGAGGTTTTTCGATAGGTATCGCTTTCAGACTGTCGAGTGAAAATTGGACTCTATCTTTTATGTCAATTCAAAACCAATTTATTTTCCCACGTAGTCATCAATATCTTACAAACTACAGCATACTACGGTAGATCAGATCATGTAAATAAAATAAGGGAAATAGGTTGTAGAACATAAAGGCTTTTAATGTCGTTTTTCCCGCGATCGGCAAGAGATCATAATGGCTGCGTTTAGACTTTGAAATAGGTTAGTTGACAGGTAGTGTAGCCCACTAATTCCTATGCCCCATAATGCATGTTTCTAAATCTGCAGGGTAGTGCTAACACTATGTTTTACATGTTCCCTGCATGACTCTTGTGTGACGCATAATTACATTATGGATTATTTTAGTAGTTTCTTTAGCATTTTTAGTTTGTAGTTTAGTGTGGTGTTTGTTGGTGAAATTAATTTTTTTCACTGTAGTTCGTATTGGTGATGAGTCACCCCCTGCTAAACACCGTTGTGGTGGCTTGCGAGGTAATAAGTAGATGTACGTGTGGATGTAGATATAGATGCAATCAATTGATTTACTCCCCTGTGTTTATATTGTTACCCTCCACCTAGTACTGAAAGCAAGCCGTACATATTTTGGTGTAACTGTTGCATATATCTGTGCAGTTGTAAAAGACGTAAATAACAAGTCTTTTGCCCGTTTAACGCGGAGAACGGAATTGCACAATTTAAGGGGGCTTTTGTTTGACTATGAGAGGCAAGACAAATAGTAAGTTCCTCATTTTTATGCAGTCAGTTTTTAAAAAATCCTTCTTCCGCTGTTGAAATAGGTTACCGATTGAAAACATTGAATACACGTATTGAAAACTAAATGTGCACATTATTCCACGAATATATTTTTAATTACCACATTAGTCCATTCTTAGGAGTCGAATAACATTTTCATGGAACTACCACATTTTGACTTCAATTACGGCAGGATTTCGCTAATAACTTAAACAAATTAGGTGGCAAGATGCCTATATTATATTTTTAACCAATTTTATAGGACTTTATACTTCTTGGAATCAGTTTTTTGTTAAAAAAATTGAATATACTTTCTCGTTCAAAGTGACATTTTCTCATGTTTTGTAAATAATTTCTCTGCCGTTGAGTTTATGGCTCACTTCATTGTTTTGATAACTGCCATGTTGTATAATGTCTCATTGCTAGCTCATCGTCTTATTTTTTAAATTGATCAGATAAATTTTCTTTCGTTGGATACCGTCCATGTTAATAAATCCTTTCCTAACAGGTTTCTTCATGCCGACACGATGTATACGAATGCTGGTCTAATATATTCATCCTATGTATTTTCGCCCTTGTTTTCTGAAGGGGTGTCGGGTTTCTTAAGTTTTAGCGAAAGTGTAGCCCTTATGGCTAGAGATGGGTCATTCCGAATTGAACCGCGGTAATTTTCGCAAATTAGCGAGGTATTTTACGTCATTTTCCCTCGACCACTCGAAATTACCGAAATTTTCAGTAATATTCACCTCCGTCTCAGATATTTTTCATACCGATATTTCCCAAACATTATTTTAACGAAATCTATATTATTTGATACAATATCAATCATGAATTAAGGCACATACCACTCATTTGTGGAATATTTCTGGGGCTATCGTTTTTACGGTTTGAACGAAAATTTCTCTAACCAGACAAAAGAACGCCATATTGCTTGTGGGCTGCCTTGTTTGTTTTTAAATATTCTTTTTTTTAATATATTAATGGAGCCATTGTAATAGTGTAAACTTAGTTAGCCCTATGCTATTTCCATTGATCGCCTTTCCTTAATTAGCCTCAAATAACTATTTATTGCAAAAAATACAAAATTACGGTAGTTTTCGTAAATTACCGTAATTTACCTCAAATGATAAATACGGTTATTTACCCGTCTCGACTCATGGCAACCTTTCATGTCCTTTTCAAGACATGGCTTCTTATAGCTAAGTGTGCAACAATATAAGCGCCGAGGTATTTTGCCTCTCTTTGCCACTCTATCGCTTGCTGTCCTATTCTGAGACAGCCACCTTTATTATTGTTTGTACTTGGGCGTAAGAAAATGAATTTATCTACTGCAAACACCCTTGTATTGTGTAGATATAGCAAGAGACAGAAATATGAGAAAAAAAAGGAGACTGAGAACATAGACTCTGTGGGAGGAAAAGAGAGAATTATGGTCGTCGTATTTTTCGCTGCGCTACTGTTTTCCACTGTTTTACGACTCCCAATGAGGGGTATTTTTGCCGTGTCGTCACACTTGGCGGGATTCGATCTAAATGGCATTGTTTGGAATTGCGGAGGCCATTAGCGTCGACGGATCTGACGACTCAATATCCCCATTTCCCCTCTGACGTCGGTTGGCATCTGGCGCGGTGAGCGACGGTGGGAAGATTTCCAACCAGAATCGTGAACTTCAAACAGTGACTCATCCACTTACGTTAACTTTTGAGCCAGTGCCGAGGGGTGGGGGGTCGATTGGTTCCGGACCCCTCCCACCCCCCGCCCTGGATACTTCATATAAAGTTTGGCTACAGGTCACCTCCAACCCCCCAAGTTACGAATTATTTTCTGTTAACCTCTTCAGTCCTTCCACTTTATGCACGAATAAATGATCGCATAGGTGAAAAAAAGATCTTGAAGTGCAAAAATAAAATGATATCGGAGCATACACGAGTGCACAATGAAATGCGCTGAGTTTAGATATAGCAAAACCACCAACAATTGATATTTGATGCGTAATACGCGCCAAAGAAAATAATGCAGCGCTATGTTACACTTGTCAGGCCTCATTTAGAATATGCCGCTAGTATATGGGATCCGTACGAGGAAGGTTTGATAAAAGAATTAGAGCGCGTGCAAAGGATAGGTTTGTTAAAGGCCGTTATGATAATTGTAAAAGTGTTACGAATTTAATAGAAGAACTAGGATGGGAATTGCTATCGGAACGCAGGATAAAATGTAGGTTAAACCTTTTAAGTAAATTCGAAACCGATTTGTTCACAGATGACGTTAGATTTATATTGAGAACCCCTGCGTATACGATGAAAGCAGAACAAGATATCTGGCAAACCGCCATAACTACGGTTTTTCTGTTTAGTTCGTTGAAAACCTCAAGGTTGAAAGTAACAATATCAGCTCTAACCCCAAAATGTGTAATTTTGTCAGTTACTGTCTTTGGACAGTGCAGAATACTGTTTGTGAAATTGTTTAACCTGACCTCCTAACGTAACTGTCCCCATAATAAGAGAGCATTTCCATTTTCTTAGCAGGGCAAGCAAGGCACTTAATGAGTTTGAAAACTAAGTGGAGGGAATTTCCGTCGAAAATGAATCACATCTATATTCCGTGTGATCAGTGCCTTTGAAAAGAGCTCAGCAATGCACTACTAAGGATGTTCGAGCCGTCTCCCGCTCCACTTAAACTTGGCGGTGATCTCCAGGTTAATTGCCATCACGAGGTAACGTATTGGCTCGTGAGGAAGCTGTTTCGGGTGATACCCGAGTGTCTTTATCTACTCATCAGGTTCATTAATATCTTAACGGGACCATTTTAAAAGTGGTGAATCGCCGCTCACTTTTTGTGCTGTGGATTATGGGGCTTCATTTCAATGTGGTAATTCTCGTAGTTATTTTGTTGCTGCAACTTAGTTCCCCAAAAAGGCGACTAAAACACCGGCATAATATTAAGCAAATGATATTTTTGTCATGATTCTGTTACACATAGAAAAACGGGTTATCTATCAGTTAAAGTTAGCATAATCCTATCTTACACTCTACTTCTTTCACACTTGAATTTGAAAACACATTCGTTGGTATTATAAAATGGTGGTAACTCGGGGAAATGTTTTTTTCAGTCTAGTTAAAAAAGGCGTTTGTGCGAAAAACTAATCCAAGAAACGAATTAGTCAATGGAGGTCAAATAGTAATAACATGATGGCAACACCGTCTTTTTTTGAGTGATTAGCCATACACTTCATTTTTGAAGTAGAATGCGTTACTTAAGTGAAATGGCGCCTACAGGTATAAAAATCTTTCATTAAAAATA
Organism: Ceriagrion tenellum; assembly: GCA_963169105.1. Taxonomy (NCBI): domain Eukaryota; kingdom Metazoa; phylum Arthropoda; class Insecta; order Odonata; family Coenagrionidae; genus Ceriagrion; species Ceriagrion tenellum. The sequence goes on from OY720637.1 coordinate 54,104,907, forward strand.
TAACGATCGATGAACTACATAATGTTTTATATCATACTTCAGCGTAGCAGTTGCTGAGGAATATCTTCGTCAGAAACGGTCAATTAAAAAAAAACATAAGTAGTAAGATTCCCAATACATATAACACCCTCTGTGTACATAATAAGCTATGACTTTTTATGTTTAAACATTAGGCTTTTCGGATCTATTAGTGAGTGTCATGGCCACAACAAAAAACAGCTGCTAATATATGTACAGTTTACGACATATTCTCTCAGTTGTAGTTTATTGGGCCTTCATAACTCAATCTCATTTATAAATATTTAGCTACCTGATGATATAGAGCAAAAACATCTGCATATATTTTCAAGGTTAAGGTCGGTTACTGAATAAAGTCCAATCCCTTGTGGATGAATTTCTATCTATGATCGGTAAATCGAATTATTTATTCTATTTTGTAGCCAGTGTGTTTATAATATATAAAATATTAATTATTTTCGTATGTGGCGTGTTTCATTGCCATGTACTATGGCCAAACGAAACCAATAAATGTATATTTATTGTAATAATTGGTAACATTAAGATTGTACTGTATTTCTAGCACTTCTCCTTTCTCTCTGCCATTCTCCTTCGTGTCTTCTGGCATTTTGTCATTTAATCTCATCTTTGGTCTCCCCTTCTTCCTTTTCCAACTGACTTCCATTTTCGCAAATCTTTTCCCAAGATTGTCCTTTGCCCTTATCTGCACGTTCCATATCACCGTAGTCTACTTTCTCGTTCCTTTAGCTCATGAGTACTTTTACCGTTCCTCTAGTATGCTCATTTTTTATAACCTCAGTTTTCCAATCGATTTTTCTGATGTTTCCCGAAACATTTACAACAACGAATCCGAGCTCTTTAGTGATAAATCTTGCCGAAGAAACCAAAATTCATTTTTGCGGTCGCGTTCCCTGTTAATTTCCTCGCGTCCATGTTTTTTTCGCCGCATTTCTGGTGTCACGCGTCGCTCTTGTGCCTCCGACCCGCGAGGATTCGACGTAAAAATAGGCTCAACAAGTTGTGCTAATGATTTACAAGGGGGAAGGTTTCTGTCAACCACCTTACAAGGATCCCCTTGTAACTCAAGAAGATATGTATATCAATCACTCTGCTCTTTTTTTTCCTCGTGGTATTTGAGAGAAAGTATGCCACCGCGCCTTGTCAACACGGTTCTTCTTTTTATCTACTGGCGTGCTCCGAAGATGACCCTCCTGCGCATGGCCGCTAACCGAAATGAACAATTAGTACTTACAATTAGCACGCTAGTGTTAAATATTCCCGGCTTACGTGTCATATGTTTTTCAAAACAACGGAACCATGTTTTTCATCAATAGTTATCACCCGATGGTATTGCTTTGCAGCGAAAGCATGGTCGTCCACATTAAAATGTAAATGTAAGTTTCTCAAGTTCACTTTTCGTTCTGGATGGTTGGTTTACACATTGATAGCTATGCGACAGTGAAATGCGCTCACTTTCTCTGCTCAATAGACCAAATGTATACATTTGGTATCATATTTCATCTACATTTATATCTACGAACTACCGTGCAAGCCACCCCTAGGCTGTTTGGAGTGGGGTGATTCCACGCCAGGCATGAAGCCCTCATCTCAGCTGAAATCCGGACCGCCCACGTTCCCCGGAATGCCAGGCCGCGGGCCAAAAGCCGTCAGGATGACAATGCGTTGTCAGAGCAGAAACTAGGAGAGTGCTACGTAAACCAACATGCCACCATACAGTATACTATTAACAACTACTGGTTAGTATTAATAATGCGACTGATGAATAGTAATACAAGGTACAAAATCATGCAAGAGCTATATCACTTCGGAAATTTCATGGGAGGTTAGTAACTAATAATGATGTTAAGATATTTTACACTAGTGCAAAAACCTATCTTACCTAGTAAGGGTCAAAGTGTTCTAGAACTGATCTATCGCAGCTATTATGGTCCCTTATTGTACGTGGAAAAAATTACATTTAAAATCTATCGGTTCTGCAGTCAATTTCCTTAATCTTATGCCCTTGATCGTTTTTACCATAATAGTTTTGCTCTAGTGAAACATATGAATGTCCGGCAAAAATAGTCTGCATCAAACTTCCGTGAAAGATTAACTCTATATTTTTCCCGATCGGATATAGGTTCCCACCCTATTTCCCTCAACAATTTAGTAGCACTGCTATGTTTATCGTAACAATTTTTCCCAATGTAGCTGCTCTCCGCTGTATTCGATCGTTTTCTGAAACTAGTCCTTCTTCGCAAGAAATGTTTCGTGCAAGATGTATCATTTTGTGCGTAGTTGTCCGAATTTTAAGAGTTAAAAAATGGTCTAAAGCGTGTCGTAGAGCATTGCACTTATAAATAGCTGAAATTTCCTCGCTCGAAACGATTTCTTACAATCTGATTACGAACATGATAAAGGAGAACTCGACGAACTCCACAGGAACCCATTCATGATATGAAGGACAAGTCTTTAATCTCAGATAACAAGATAAGTTTTCCGTATACTTGAAGCTGATATTCGACCGCCATTTCATCAGATTAACTCTTGAGATTTTTAATTCGATATGTATCAAAAGCAGTGGTTGCCGGAGGGTACCATCTACTCACAAGGATTTAAGGTTGCGGAGTTCCGATCCATAAGTCCGAACACTGTTGTGTTCATTTCAAAAAAAGAAAAATCAAAAATAGTAAGTTATTTTTACTCTTAATTGTTGCTGACATTACCATGGCTTTTTCCGCGTGGTGGCCATTATAATCGCCTTTTTCCGTCGCTAATATATCATCCATTTAACTTTCGTGTTAACGTCCGGGGAGATTTTAAAAGGATGAATGCTAACGCCCGCAACTGAGGAGGCAATACGGATATCAAGATGGGAATACTATAATGGTTTGTTTTATTCTCTTCGTAGCGATAATCTGGAAACCAATGTAGCCACAATATGCCGTTAATCAACCTGTACTGAAAACCTTGGGATGGCAATGCCAACCGAAGGCCCGGCCCAACTTTTTGATAAGACTTTAAAAGAAAGGGATAACTAGAGATTAGGAACAAGTCATAGATGTGAAAACTCTCCTTGCAAAAATCACTTGACTTGACAGCACCCATCTACATCTATGAAATATCGTGCAAGCCACCACTAGGGTGCGTGGCACGGAGTGATTCCACTCCAGGCATGATGCCTTCATCTCAGATGACATCCGAACCGCGCACGTCCCCCGGATGCCAGGCGCGGGCCAAAAGCAGTCAGGACAACAGTTCGCGGTCAGACCAGAAACTAGGAGAGTGCTACGTACAAGAACATGCTACAATGCGGTACACTACTTAAGATACAACTACTGGTTAGTATTATTAATGCGACAGATAAATATGCGGTTCGGATTTCAGCAGCTGGGATGAGGGCTTCATGCTTGGTGTGGAATCACCCCGTACCACACACCCTAGTGGTGGCTTGTACGGTATTTCGTAAGTGTAGTTGTAGATGAACAGTTGAAAAAATTTCTTCTCGGTTGACAATAATTTGAATCAAGCGTAAACGACTATCTACATCTACATCTACATGATACCCTACGAGCCACCACGAGGGTGTGTGGCAGGGGGTGAAGATCACCAAACATGCACTATTGACATGCAACTGGGATATTTAATGGAGACATGCTAGATAATATGGTCACATGCAGCTAGATGATTAGTATCTACATAATATGAAATGGATTATTGGTTGTAATTACATGCATCATGCACTACAGACTACTCTAACTATATTTCACCTACCTATCCCTTTGCTACGCTGCCTATTGTTCTATCTTATAGTACGAGGGAAAAATGACATTTTAAATCTATCGGTACGACAATCTATCTCTCTAATTTTGTTAATATGATCAAACCTAGCATAATACGCAGGGGTTCTCAATATATATCTAACGTCATCTGTGAACAACTCTGTTTCGAATTTACTTAAAAGGGTTAACCTAAATTTTAACCTGCGTTCTGATAGTAATTCCCATCCTAGTTCTTCTATTAAACTCGTAACACTTATACATTTATCATAACGGCCTTTAAAAACCTAGCGGATCTCCTTTGCACGCGCTCTAATTCTTTTATCATACCTTCCTCGTACGGATCCCATATACTAGCGGCATATTCTAAATGAGGCCTGACAAGTGTAAAATAGCTTCTTTCTCGTACTCTCTCATCGCATTTGCTTAGAACCCTTTTTACGAATCCTAATCTACGGTTTGCTACACTAGTTATTTCCCTGATGTGTTTCCCCCAAGACATGTCTTCAGTGATGGTGACGCCTAAGTATTTAATTGAATCTACGTTACGTATTTTGTTTTCTTTGATGCAATAATTATTCCGGGGAACATCTTTAGACAACCTAAGTGATCGCGTTTATATTAAACGATTGCGGCAGAGTCAAACAGAAATGAGAGGCAAGAATGCCCACTTACTAACGGTTGTGTTTGTTTGCGCTGCCGACATTTCGCAACACTATTATATGTGTACACATGCCATTATGCATGCGGTTAAGTAATGGGTGTTTTTTTCCGACCGACCTTGACGGCCTTTCTTTTTTTCCCCATCTGCATTTGGGCCGTTGCCTAACGAGAATGCTCAGGTGGCGTTGCATCGTCCGAGCGGGAGGCAACGACCGGACCGTGTAGTCAGCGATAGACGAGGCGGGGCCACACATTGTGAGAGTCGGGAAAAGCCGTGTGTCGAAGCTATTGCCGGGCGCGTCACGCGCGCTATGGAGGGATGACTCAAACATTCACGGAATTGACTAGATATTTCCCAAGCGATCTTTGGAGCGCGTAATGAGAGGTTGCCTCCTTATAAGTTTCGAGAGTCCCAACGGACGACTGGTGAATTTTCGGATTCTCCCTCAGTGGAATGGCATGGTATGCAATCCAGTAATATTTCAAAATTGGGTGAAAGTACCCGTTGAATTCCCAAATGGCGAAGAAAAAATTTAAACTATTTCGTATCAGGATCCCCATTTGCGATGTCGTGACACTAATTTCTGAATTAATTAATTGTATTACAAAGTTTCAGACAACATTTTATTCGAGAGCATAATCATCTCCCATCCTAACTCTGCAGGCTCTCTCACAACAATTTCATTTCTTCCTTTCATCAACAATATCTGATGCAACAATACTTTCAAAAGCCAAACGTTCAACAATTGGCAAAACATCGAGAATATTATAATTAATGAATTAAAAGAAACGAAACAACTATCAACATATTAGAGAGCAACTAAAAAATACTGAAGCTACGAATTTTAAACAAATAAATGACTTCTCTTTTTAATTAGGGTAGGGCAAAGCGTTACACATTATATGGCGTGCCAAATTCACATGCAATTAAGGATACCGTTTACAATTCATTGACCACCTGTGTCGAGGTTGGAGTGAAAAATACTCAGACTAAATTCTGACTTATATTCTCATATTGATCTCATCACCTAAGCAATAATGGTATTGTGCATAAGTGCTCGATGCTTAAGTAATGAGTAATCAGAACGACGCCCTGCGAGCAGCTGCACTGCTGGAGACATAGCTACACCCGAATTCAATTTCCTGGTGTAAAACCGCCATTAGGGATGTGCGATATTCCGATGCGCCGACTACGGTATGCCGGAGTTATCGCATTGTGATGTTGATTGTTTAAGCGGGGTGTACAAGCGTACGAGAGATGGATTTCATTCATTCATTCATTTGATGTTCAATCGTAAGGTTGGTCGACTGCAGCCCTCCACCCTTACCTATCTAATGCTAGTTCCCTTACTTCCTGGGAGCTCTTCCTATGTACTTTCCTCTTTATTTGGTCGATGAACTTATTCCCGAGTCTTCATCTGGTGACTTTTCCCTCTTTTTTACCTTCATTTATGTTCTTCTGAATCTCATTGTGTCTCAGAGTTCATCCTATCCGTCTTGTTCTTCTTTTCTGCATGGTGTTCCATATGGTCTAGTCTTCTGTACACTTCATCATTTCTTATTTTGCCCATTCATTTTGTCTTCAGCATCCTCCTCCAGCACCAGGTTTAGAAGGCTTCTTTTCTAGTCAGATTTTCCAGTGGTCCGTGATTCCGATCCATAGAGTGTGTATATGAAAACCCGAATGTTTTCACATACTGTTTCCATAGAGTGTGTATGTGAAAACCCGAATGTTTTCACATACTGTTTCCATAGAGTGTGTATGTGAAAACCCGAATGTTTTCACATACTGTTTCGGGTTAATTATATAGGATTCTAGGGAAACTCAGCTTGGGTATATGTACCATGCAGAGGCATCAATTTCCTTTGCTTGTGCTATGAGCATTCCTAAGCCTCTAGACTAAACATTTAAATTGCTTGGGATTTACTGATCAACAGGACTGTTTATGCACGGCATGTTGTACGTGGCATTTTCTAAAGTTAATAGGCGGAGTAATGAAAAAAATAACTACAAGAATATCCTCACCATAGAATAAACGTAGTATGGAAAGAAGTATCAATAAATTTCAACCCTAATGATAAAGGTTCACCAGCGAATAACGACAATGACGAAGATATCGAAAATATTGATTTTCCTGATAACTCATAAGATTTCAATATAGGATCAAGCAGAACTGATTATCTCTAATTGTGTTTGCAAGTTGGTAATACAGCATTTATGATTGCTTCATTTTTTTTAAATATATACGTTGTTATCGAATGAAACTCAGTTACCCGGAACTTAATTTCTTATCGAAGATGATGCGTGTGTGTGGAAGAAAGACAGGAAACGTAAAAACTGACCACAATTATAGATCACTCTCTGAAAAGAGGAGGCCCTTGAGTTTTTTCTAGGGAGTTAATTACTAAAAACTGTAATGAAGCTGTTACAAAAAATTGCAGAAGCCGTGACCAACCAGGGCTGCTTCACTTCAAGATCTGCTATAAGAACTAAGGATGCCGCGTTGCCCTATAGGTCACACACGGTCGTGAGCCGTTTGTCTGACTGCTAACATTTTTCTCACCTCTAAATTTGATTATCGGTTCAATTAATGATGCCAGTTTCACCATAACACCCTATAATTCGCTGACATATGAATAATACCTTTGGTAGTGGAAAATGTAATCATTCAATTTCTTCTCAGTAAGGATACGGGACTAATCCATTGTTATGCACTTAATATTCCCAGTACAACCAAGATTAGTTCTCATGTCATCCCGGCGCATACTGTGAAGAAAAGTCACCCGTATGTTCCACTGGGTTATAAGCTTCATATCTACCGAAGTTTCGCAGGGCAACATCAAGGTGAGGGCTTTAGAGGGCCTCAAGATGAATAGCGAGTCGTCCTTCAAAACGGCGGCAGATATGGTGTTTCTAACCCAGTAGAAAACCCTAGATATTTTCCTTCGACAGAATGGTTTTCATTACATTAAAATTAATTAGTAAATGTAGCAAATCATCAAAGTTTGGACTCAAGCGATCGATATTGTAAAAGGTAAAATACATACCCATGAGGTTAACAGGTACAATTGAGTAATTTTGATTTAATCTTGCACGTACTTGTTACTCTTATTTCTTTGAATTTTTATAAATATGTTAGTTGATTCCATCACAATGTGAAGAACAAAAATGTATTCGCCAAACTGGGATTTTGTTTCCCAGTATTCCCCTGTGCACATGAATTGTTATTGGTTTAATGAGTGTATTATTTTGATCTGATCAAATTAGTTAGGTAAATTTTCCTAAATTGAATTTTTTCATACTCAATGAATTAATATTAAACTTCATTTTGAAATGAACTTCTCGGAAAACGAATTTCCACTCAAAATACATCCCGTTAAATCAAAAAAGTCAACATCATAATGGGCTGCATAACGACTTTTACTTTTCACAGCAATTTTCTATTATAATAATTGTAAAAACTTTAATCATACTTTCATAAAAACAAGTGTAAAATTATAATCAGCAGGAAAAGATTCAAGCGAAAGTTAGCCGGCTGGAGTTGTGTCATTTTTTGGACTAAGAATTCAAATTTTCGGAAGTTATATCATGAAAATAAATTCTCGCCGGACGAGATGGAGATCACAAAACGCATAACGCAATGATTTATCGGCAGGCAACATCGCGAGTTCGATGATAACTTTCACTTTTCGCGACGAATTCCGCACCCATTTTTTAATAATGTAATAATCATGTATAATAATGGTTTTCTCCTCACAAGCGAACTCCTTTATTCGTGGGGTGATGGCGTTTTTCTTCCCTCCCTGGCCACACAAGTCTAAAATGAATCCGACCGCATCGAAGCCGCGCTTTCTTTTTCACGAAAGGAGGAGTTCCTAACTGACTTGAGTTTAGTAATGGTGGCTGCAGCGATTTTCATTTATGTACAGATTCGCGCGAAACTTTGCATACGAGTACTTATGAATAATCGGTATGGAAGAGAGTGAAAAAATACATGTTTCCGAATTTTTTTCTTGGTAATATCACGCTAATTTAACACGGAGCCTTTTGGTACTTGATATATATTTCGTAATAATCTGATGACGTACGCACAGATTTTCTAGTTAGCGCCAACACATACCTTTACATTATTACGGTTTCTACCCCAGAGTAAGAAGACTTCTTACTACGGATTAAGAAGTCTTCTTACTCCGTGGTTTCTACTAAACATCAAGGTGTCATGGCATATGAAATATGCGTATTTATACACTGTGTTTGCTTAAGGTAGTCCGAGCGCGATAGTTCCCTAGTCATAATAGAGATCATATTCGATATATACGTTTTAATTTCACCAGCTCTAAGGACAATTAAATTAAATATTGCATTATTAATGGTTAAATAATATAGTTTTATATGACAGAAATGGTAAGTAATTAAATGAAAATATCTAAATAAGTCTTTGACTTAACTCATTTTTCTTCGTGCGGTGCGTTTGAAACTCCTTCAAAACGGAAGTTTTTTTTGTGATACTTAAGAACATATTGCGGTAGCATGGTGATTAATTTTCAAAAATAGTTGATAAAACATACCAACTACACGCTGTTAGTTCTTTCGCGGCATTTAAGTGCTAGAAATTCCTCATCTTGTAAATAATGTCTCTCTGGCGTACATACACGCACCATTTCCCATGTAAAAAGGCTGGTATTTTTTGGAAAATAACTCCGAAAGTTATGTGTTAAGGGGTTGAATTTTTGGTGTCATTAAAAGGGTGAGATATTTTTCTTAAATATGAGACCAAATTCATTGATTTCTAGGTAAAATGATGTTTCGCTTAAACTACCTTAACCTCCTCGGTCCTGGCGTGTTGTATACAATACACAGAATTTTGAATTTTGTCCCATTCAGCAACGCAAAATTTTTGCAACGCCACTTGCTCAGCGCTTGCTGATAAGTGGCAGCATCATTAAGAACCTTGATTCACAGAGATATTAACTCTGCAAACATGGCTTACAACGCAAAACGTAAGTATGAAGATTTTTTCAAAAATAATGCCGGATATGTCTCGGGACTGAGGAAGTTAAATTTCGAATTCTGCACTGTAAGATCACGTCCAAACAATACTTTAATTGAAAGGAAAATTTTAAGATATAATTATTGCATTATATATCTTGCAACATATATGGTTATTTCAAACGTGTAAATCGATGTGCTTAAGTGAAGTACGGTGCAAGAATTATTTTCCATGCCGTGATCTCACAATAAAAGTTATTGTTCACTTTCCACACCATTTTATTCACACCGACCAAGGTTTCAATATACGCTGTAATTTTTAAGGTACAATTTTCAAGTAATGCAAGCTTATATATGTTTTTGTTCGGGTCTGGAAGGGGGAAAGGTGGAGGATAGGGATGGAATGACATAAACATATATAAGCTTGTGTTACTTGAAAATTGTACCTTGAAAATTACAAAGCATATGTCGAAACCTTGGTCGGTGTGAATAAAATTCTGTGGAAATTGAACGACAACTTTTATTGTGAGATCATGGCATCTGTACTCCATTTCCACAAAATATCGCCTGATACTCTAAACTTAATTATTTTCAACTTACTTGAAAATTTATTAAAAATATGTACCCAATGACTCACGATTAACGCTCAACCACCTTAAATCACTGGACAAATTCAGATCGGGTAAGTTGCAATATGGTAAAGAGAATATTATTCTGAACCCACGCAATCTCTCTTTAACTTGATCTATGCAGATTTTTAAATTGATGTTCTAAATGAAGTGTGATCGAATGATTATTTTCTATTTACTGTGAAAGTTATTATAGTATGTACTCAATGACTCACGATTAACGCTCAACGAACTTAAATCCCAAGAAAAATTCAGACCTGGTGAGCTGCAATATGGTACAGAGAGTATAGGTTTTGGAACCCGTACTATCTCTCTAGAACGGGGTTTAAATTGATGTTTTAAGTGAAGTGTGATCGAAGAATTAATTTCGCTTTACTGTGAAAGTCGTTCAAATGTGCACTCAACGACTCACAGTTAACGCTCAATCTCCTTAAATCACTAGAAAAATTCAGATCAGGCGAGTTGCAATATGGCACAGAGAATATTATTTTGAACCCACAGTATGTCGCTGGAACTGTGTTTAAATTGATGTTCTAAGCGAAGGGTGGTCGAAGAATTATTTTCGATTTGCTTGTAAAGTAATTAAAATGTGCACTCAACGACTCACGATTCGCGCTCCAACCACCTTAACGCTCGTCGCTCGTGCCGACCTCATCCCCTTACCAACCCCCTCCGCCCACCGACCCCCCCCCCCCAACACCCCTCCACCCCCCCTGCGCGGACGACATACGGTTCTTGATGAGCGTCGGACGCGGACGGCGTGTCGGAGACGACTGCTTGCCTCTCGCGGGGAAGAAAAAGCAAAACTCCCCCCCTTTAAAAGTTTCTCTCTGTCTCCGTCTTTCCCTCTCCCATCCTCCATGTAGCTCACTTAACCGAGCATTCCCTTCCTCCGCTAACAACCACTCCTCGCTCTAAGCAGCGCCCCCTTGTGAGACATCACCTACATTTTCGGATGCTCCCCTCTGGCACGCTCTAGAAATCGCATCGTCACGCTCGTCGAACCGACAGAATCAATCTCCACTTCCTTATTCTGCGTGCGCTCCTCCCCTCTCATGCTCTCCTATACCCACCTATGCCACAGGGTTTATCATGTACAGAAGAGAGGCGGAAATGGTTGTTCCTCATTCTCTTTAATATGATCTTTAATATAAGTTGATTTTGACCACTTTATACATATTTGAAGTTATTGTAGAGAGTTGGTCTTGTCGTTATATTGCTACGATGGGGGATAATATATTGATGCATTGAAAAGCTTTTTACCTATAGTGGCAGCTTATAGGAAGTACTTTTCAGGCAAGGGGTTTCATCGAAGCCATGCGAGTGCCATATTGCGAGGACTTCTGTGGCACAACAGCCAGCACTCAAAGATCTTTTAAAAATTGCCTAAGGTTATAGGTATTTTTGGTTTGATTTTTTTATGTCGAGACTCCAATAAGTGATGTCAATCAGTGCAAGCAGTCTTTTTTCAGCAGTGCTAAATAATAGGTGGAAATAAGTATTAATTAAGTATTTGTTTCGACTTACATAGTAAGGATGAATCCTTTTACTTAACTAGGACTGAAGTATACTTAGCGGGACTTAAATGGCACTGAAAGATACTTGGTCTTTTTCCAACTAACAGGTCACTTTTCTTGAAGCCATCGCCTAAAATTCTCGTAAAATAATTAGTCTTCAGCGTGCGTGTTGGAGTTGTTATTAATGTAAACAAATGGATCCGATCCTGCTTGGTGACGTCTATTAACGTATCATTTCGGATTTTCGACGTCAAATTTTTGGAAACCGTTTGACTAAGACCTTCTGACTCATGGAATGCTCCCCGCATTTAAAGTAAGGCTTAATTGAATGAAACCAAATATAAATTTACCCTCCCAATGTTTCAGATATTAGCAAATGGTTCACAACTCTCCCGCTGAAAGCCGTGTTATGATGGTATATGTTGGGTAAGCGGGAAAGGGCAAGCAAAGAGTAGGTTTATGGACGAAATGAAGAGGGGTAGAACGTATACTGGGATAAAAAAAAGAAATTGCGCACAGTATAAAAGATTCTCAACTTTCAAATCCCTCATCACTAGGTAACAATTAGGAAGGCATTGTGTCAGAATAAATTATGACGAAAATTAATGATATCTATGCTTCTCCGTACTGCAGAGTGTGACACGTTTGGGATGAAGCATTGCTGTGAATCGTCCTTTATATAAAGATCGAATTTATTGCTAAATTCTGACGAGCGCTTCTATGAGATAAACTGGCTTGGTTCAGATATAGCTTAGGTATTTGTGTTTCGAACAATATGAAGTCTCGGTAAATCAGAGTTAGGATAAGAGACTACTTTATTTCAATGTTTTGAGGCTCTGACTCCAAAATTACACCGTTATCACGAATTCCTGGACCTTCCTGAATAGAGGTACTGAATTTGGAGGTACATATCAGTAAGATATTTAATTTGGTTGCAATGGATCACATTGAAGTCAACACTGACAGTTGTATGATGTAGTGTGTTCCCGGCGAATTAGGTGAAAAATCTTCCTGGGTCTTCATCGGAATCACAGATCCCATTTAAAAAAATATTTTGTGGTCCCACCCGGTCCTAGTCATCAGGTGTGCTAGTATGGATGCTTTGATTTCACCGCAGTATATTGGACCAATTTCAAATCTCAATAGATGCGTCTCCTGATTAGTTGGAACCTTTGGCGTCAATTTCCCCTCGTAAGCTTGATGTTTCGCAAAGATAGCTGAAGCGGATTAGACTATTTTTTTGTATTCTACCGATAAAGATAGGTTATAATGGGAGTCAGAGAATTTCCTCCGGTTTGCTACACATTCAAGGTCCTACCTACCACTAGTATTTCCTTTTTCGCCTCTGCATACGATCTACCCTTCTACATCCTGTCCATGAAACTTATTCTCTTTCTTCCTCTTCCCCGCTTGCCCAACTTCCTTCCTTCTATCGTAGTCTTGAGCCACCCATCGCCTCTTCTTACATCCTCCATTCACCTCTTCTAATTTCGTCCAAATCCTTATCCTCACCTCTAACACGCTTCCCCAGTGTTCTCCTCTCTATTACCCTCTTCAGTGTTCCCTCTCCTCTCAATACGCCCTACATCCATCACCGCTACCTACTCCGAACCTCCACTACTAGCTTCTTCTCCTCTCCAAATATCCAATTCCTCCTCATTCGTACTTCTCGCTACCCAGCTCACCTTCTCCATCCTTCTCCACGTCCACATCTCAAACACCACTAGTCTCCGCACCTCCTCCATTCGCAATGACCAAGTGTCCGACCCACACAGCGCCACGCTCCATATTAAAGTTTTCATCAGTCTTTTCTTCACGTCTCTACTCAGACCCCCCTCATCAATTCCCTCTCCAACATTTACTGAATTTAAACCCAGACCACAGTCTAGATATATTTTTTTAAATGTATTCTACCGGTTATGGTAGATTTTGACGAACATCAGAGAATCTCCTCCCGGTTTTCTACACCTTCAGGGGCCTATCTCGCTCTAGTATATTCTCTTTCTCCTTAGCATACGATATACCCTTCTTCATCCTGTCCATAAAACCTATTCTCTTTCTTTCTCTTACCCGATTTCCCAACATACTTCCTTCTTCCACATTCTTGAGCAACCCATCGTCCCTTATTATATCCTCCAGCCACCTTCACTGTCTATCCCGGATTTCATTCACAAGTTTCCTTTCCTCGCTCACCATACTTAGAACTTCCTCGTTCACATCTACCCTCGTTTTGCTATCCCTCCTTTGTACATTCTCCATCCTTCACTTAACCTGCATCTCAAATTCCTTCAGCCAATTCTTGTCCTCCTTTCTAAATGTCCACGTTTCTGCTCCATACAGTACAGCTACGTTGAAGCTTTTCACCAGCCTCTTCTTCACATTCTTACCCAAGGTCCCCGTCATCAGCTCCTCTCTTCTATTGCTAAACGCCCACTTGGTTCACGCTATTCTCCTCCTTTTGTCTTTGCTACTCTGCCCGTTTTCTTCTAGCGCACCACCTAAGTAATAAAAATGCTCCACTTGATCGCGTTTATGTCCTCCAACTCAACTCAACTTGACTCTTTATACTGCGGTCAAATCAGAGTACCCAAATTAGCATCATTATATTTCTACTACTCACTACATCTCTAGGTCGGACAGAAACGATTAAATAAGATAGATACTTTGCGAAACAGATAGGTACAAAAACTCGTTCTTTCCGTGTACAATAAGCGATAAATATAAAAACTGAGCTCCACTAAATACAATCCCATTATACACGTCACCATTTTACCTCCCACACAATATTCCTCCCACAACTATTTCACCTCCCACCGCGCACAATAAGTGGCCACAATAAAAACTGAGCTCCATGAAATGCACTCCCATAATGCACATCACCATTTCATCTCCTAAAACCTTATTCCTTACATCATTACGCGGCTGGTGTCCTAACACGCCTTGCCACACGCCCATGCGGCGGCTCACAGGGTGGTATGTAGTTGTGGATTAATAAATAAGTCTGTGTGGGACATCGAAGAATTGGTGAAAATAAACCATTTCCCCCAGACGAAGACCCGGAAAGATTTTATTCAACTAACACGCACACACAGGTTTGAATTTCCCGCGTGCGGTGGAATCGGTGGCGGCGGGTTATTTGGTTTCTCCCGCCATCATACCGATCGTTTGCCGCATCGCCGCCTCGGCAGATCACGCCTTTTACCTGACTCTTGGCCCGCCCAAACGCTCGAAACAATTCCTCATCGAGTCCACTCCCCGCACTCCGGGGATAATTCATTTCGTCATTCTACTTTCCTACTTCCAGCGATGTGTATATATTTTTTCCATGCCTGTCCCGCATTTGCGAGGCCTCCGTCCTTTCACTCAGTCCCGACAACTGTCATAAGCAGGCGGGGGTGTTTGATATATCTATATATATCGTAACATTTCCAGGTCACTGTTTATGTGGGGCTGAAGCCGTAAGAAATTTTTCGAATCGCACTTTTAACGGCGTAATTTCACTTGAGAGTGAAAAAAATTGGAGTTAAATAAAAATGGGCACTCAGTCTCTTTGTAATTTTTTTCCTAGTGCCTGCGAGGGCAGGTTGTTTGGCTTTATTACTCAGATATTGCCATGTTATTACATTTACTTTTTTCCTCTCCAAGCCTAAATTCCCTGCTTTCTATTAGTTAAGGCACGATATTTTCGTCGCCAGGTTGTACTTAAATCAGAAAATTACAAAATGAATTAACCATCATTTGCCTGTGAAATTTGTGAACGTATTGAGTGCTTTTATACTGTGCGATTTTTAATGTTTCATGTTTCCATCGGAGAGACGAATATACAAATATTTTCTGTCGCTACAAAAGTCTTTTATAAAATTTTAGTGTCAATTGCTTGGAAGAAGTTAATTGGCCATGGGACGGGCGTAAAACTTAATAATTGTTCTTTGTAACTGTAAGTGTACTTTCACAAGACTGTTTGGTGCGGATGGTCAACGTTAAATTCTTTTTGAACACTGAAATTAGTATCTATCCTCTGAATGCCAATTGAACATAAACATCTGTTTTATGAATATACATTGAACAAAAATACCTATGGGTCCTCCCTCGCTATCATCTAGCGTTATTTCAAAAAATACCTATTATTGTTGTGCTTGAAAAATATATATTCTTGTATGTTTTTAAATTAAGATTCTCTGTTTCCGCTATCCATTTAAATGCCTTCGTCTTACTTCTAGTTTCTTTCAGTGTATCTAAATAGCTTCAAAGCTTATTATTCAAGTGCATACATTAAACCAGTCTCAGTTAAAAGAAAGAGCTCAAGTGAAACTTTCTGGGAAGCCAACGGTCTTGAAGATCTTCCATCCTTTGCTTCTAATCTCGTAAACGCTGTTAAAACCTTTTCTTCCATGCATGAGCTCAAATTTATTTACCTTCATTAGCCTCTTCTTCCTCGTTTTCCGTTTCTTTGTAGGGAACGCCAATGCGGAAGTCCTCATTCGGGTGGCTAGTTTGCTCTTACCAGAGCGAATGCACTTTGAAATTAGTCAGCAATCAACCAATTTACTTTTACGAGCTATAAAATGAACGCAAATAATTAACTCGCCTTAAAAATTTAGCATGTACAAAAATATTTTCTTATTGGAGACAAGTACTTATTTCATATTTTTTCGCCGTCACTGGATACTGAATCTTTCGTCCTTGTCGATGTTTCAGAAGTAGTATATGATATTGTAACCTACTGAAAGTGCGACAGATTGAAGTTACGAGAATGAAAGTAATATATCAATTCAAAATTCCGTATATCTACCGTACATGGACCCTTAAGAGTTGAAATTTCGCTTGTTTTCCTTCCGATTGATTAATCAGCATCATAATAATTAAGTATATCTGTGGTTGTACGAAGAGAGCTAGAATATTTAACATTTGTGGGGCAGTGGCATTCAAAGTGTGATTTTCTGTGAAGGAAAATGAAAGCTTCGTCTTCTGTATGGTAATGTGTCTCCAAGAACTTAGTCACTAGTTATGTACTTTGTATCTCAATCGACTGTTTGTGACAAAAATTACTGGATAGAAACCATTTGACTGTAGCTGCTGAATTGTTTTTTAATTATTTTTATTTTGCTCAAGAAAATGTAGAATGCTAACAATTTTGCTTTGCATTAGCATTGGAAATATTTTTTTTTTCTTTTAAAAAAAACGTACTCTTGTAAAATTTCTAATATCATATTACTCGTAAATTTTTAATACTCAGGCGTTGAAGTCTCTGCAGACTTATTTCATGGTTGCGATCGTACGTTACTTTTGAGATGGACTAATAATACAGTCAACACATTTGGGATATTCAGGTTTCTACAAATCAAATAGTATGTTAGCCGCTAAATGTGAATGCTCTTGATCATCATTTATTTCACCTCAAAAGTTAGATACCGAATATTCGCGGGGATATGAGGATTTTTACCAGTTTCTTCGAATTGAAGCGAGAAATTTGTAGACTTGGGTATTCCAAATGTGTGGACTTGTGTAAGAGGCTCCTCTTTGTCTCGATAAGCCCATTTGGGCATGGAATTTCTCAAACCTGTGACTTGGCGTTGTTACGCAGCCTATTGACGAACCCTCTGTTTAAGGTTTGGAGCTACCCATATCGAATTCCGCTAAATTAGAGAAAGCTTCCATGAGTTCCTCATCCGATTCCGTAATTTAGAGTTTATTGTCCTGAATCCGTAAAATGATTGCATACATTCAAAACCATTAATTATTTTCATCAATTATCAAACAACTACTACGGTGATGAAACCTTACTAATTAAATTGGCATTCATTTGTTCCGAGAACCCCTGTCGTTTCATTTTTTTAAATAAGTTTTTTGCATTGAAAGGTGTTTATCCTGTGTTTCAAAAGTCAGTTTACGTCGATTGATGGAATCTAAAGGAAAATTATTTCATTTGTACTCCTATTGAAGTTATATGTTATCTCCAGAAGAAATAATAAGCAACAATCCCACTCAGTTAAATGAATCAGAGACATTCTCAAAAATTATGCATTTCAGTCGATATATGCTAAGGAAAATTTCAACTTGAATGAATTGGTAAGCAACTTTGTGCTTATTCGTGTATGGTTTAGAAACCGTGGAACACTGAGGGCCGGTTTTACAATGCATAGTTAAACCGGTCGTTGGGTAACGGGAACGTTAAGTTCGTGAGATTCATAATATATTACATAAAACTACAGAGGACTCAAGAAACGGCTTTAGGGTAAATAAGATCTTCTAAAACTCTTTACTACGGATGTCCATATCCAGCGATATTTCGAGATTTCTTTTTCTCTGAAGTAACCAGGAAAAGAATTAATTCTTCACTCTAATATTCTCTATTATTCTCTATTATTAACTCTTCACTCTTAGGAGGAGGAATATTAGGAGTCTTAAAAACAGGAGGGCGTGTATGAAACAGTGTATGGGGGTGAATGAGGCAAAAGAGGTTTGCAAGGATAGGTCAGATTGGAGGAAATTATTGAAGCAGAGTTAGGTGTACAATTATGTATCAACGAGTGAAACATTTTGACTGTGCCTACCCCGGAAGGGAACGGCGTGATGGGTATGTATGTATGTAAATTTTGAAGTGGCTCTGAAAAATATTTAATTGAAAATAAACCTGCGCCCAACTATTATATTCACCAATTCATCATCGAATTGGTTTATCACCTCAGTCATAAAATCCGCCATGATAGAACTCACAATACCATAATGCTACGCGTTAATCTTCGCGTTAACTCGGATATTTGAGACCTTCCGTCTTGAAGAATTTGTTACGTGCCGCGTGAAAAAAATGAGTCAAGTTAAAGACTCACATAGATATTTTTAGTTAATTACTTAGATTTCAGTCTAATAACTGTACTTAATTTCACCATTAATAATGCAATATTAAATGCATGCGTCCTAAAGCGGCTGATATTAAAAGGTAAAGTTCGAATATGGTCTCCATTATGACTAGGGAACTATCTAGTTCAAACTACCTTAAGCCAGAGGCGCCTTAAGAGTATCGTCCATTACAATTACCCATGACGTTGTCTGTCTGCCTCTTCCTCTCAGAGCATGGACACATCTATCACATATCACTTTTGTTACCCAGTCATCATCAATTCTCTTGACTAAGCCAAACCAAGGAAGCACGCTGATCTCTTACACTCCCATCACTGGAGCATCCATTCTACTTTCTTTCATCCCCATCACACTTATTCCGAACGCTAAACTTTCCTCATTGACCGCAAATACTTCTCAAAAATCCCTTACTCACTGCATTTGCGTAATCTTATGCTCATTATTCCATCACAAACCTTAAAATTCCCTATATCTCTCCCCATTATCGCTGTATCCTCATTGGTGTTTGAAGTTCCTCGGATGAAAAAGTAAAAGAGAGATGCTACTGGTTTTCCCACACTTCGAATACACCGCGAGCATTTGGGACCCTGGTCATAAAGATTTAACCAAAAAAATAATAAAATACAAAGAAAGCAGCACGCTTCGTTAATAACTGGTGCGAGTGAACATATAGTGTTACAACTTTTAGAAGGATGAAGGTGGGAGCTCCTAGAGAGCCAGGCCAGGTAGCTGGAGAAATTTAGAACTGGTGTGCTTCAGAGATACACATAGAAATTCATGACGCCTCACTACATCTCTAGGTCTAACAGAAGCGATGAAATAAGAGAGATACATTGCCGAACAGATAGGTACAATACTCGTTCTTTCCGCGCACAATAAGTGATCACAATAAAAACTGAGCTCCACTAAATGCACTCTCATGATACACGACACCATTTCACTTCCCAATACCTTACATATTTACACGGCTGGTGTCCTAACACTCCCTGCCACACGCCAAAACGGCGGCTCGCAGGGTAGTGCATAGATGTAGATGTATCATCCTCTTATGCTTAAAGCTGGAGCATAAGATTTCTCATAATGCTTCAAACTAATCGCGTGGCTGTATTTTAATTGAGAGTCTTAACGAGAGTGGGATTTTTTAAATCTCTGTAACATCTTAAATTCTTCAGTCCCGTACGGCGGGCAACCAGCCGTAAGTACGATGGCGACTGGCCGTTCACTTCCTTAGTTAATATTCACTCTGTGCTACTCGCGAGGTAGGTAAGCGGGAAATAACGCTTACGAGCCGGTATCTTGTTTTTTAAACCGGCCGAGAAGCGGTGACAACAACGAGAGAACGGCGAAAATGAGTCCCCCAGTGGACCGAACACAAACATGGCGCATACAAGTCATGCATCATATGCAATGGTATAAGCACTGAGCATAAAAAGATAGGCCAAACTGTTTGGTTAGTGAGGTATGTTACCCAATGAATGCTCATCCACCATATTTTTTGCCAGTTTTCAAGGCACAAAGCACAAAGAATGTAGAATTCTCCATTATACGTGGCGTAAAGCTTGAAGTTTTTTCTGTGAAGAGTGTTTTTGACAAATCGTACGTTTTAATGATTTTGATGAAACTATTTTGTCACGTTTTGCCCGTTTATTACTCCTTCACCGTTGACAGAGACGAGTTGCCAATGATTTTAAGTTGCACTCTGACCTATTGCATGCCTAAAACGTGGGGTATCAGCATAATCAAGGTATAAGGCCTTACTTAATACAATCTAAAAATCAAGTTACGACACATTGTTCTGAAAATGGCAAAAATGCATTGAATATAAATACGAAGCCCTTTATTATCGATTTTGCTTGTAGTAGCTTCAGAACATGGATATGATTACTCAGCTACCCTGCATGTTAATGCATTTATTGTTTCTTTTGTTACCGTAAACTCAAAAAAGAACGTTCCTCCCAATTGTCATTTCTTCGTAAATATTATAGGGCATGGGGTGGTTTGCTTAATGTTTAGAAATATTTGTCGTGTCAGGTGCTTCCTTAACATCTGAGCTACATGAAGTAATATACTCGTTTACTTGGCACAGTTTTTCTTTGTCACATTTGCGTGCGGTATTTGTAATGGAGATTCAACTTGAAAAAAAATACGCTCATTTAAGATATGGTCACGATTAAGGTTCCCGTATCCAGATGGATTCGCTGAAAAATCCGCTCAATTTTTCGTCCGTTTCTGCGAAAAGTTTTGATTTTTACGGAGAAATGTGTTTTTGGCCATATTTTGTAGAACATTCGTCATAAGCTACTACGAGAAGCTTGATGTTCAAGCGTTCATCTTATATTTTAATCGCCTCTATTTTGTGCTAGCCTTGGTGAAAATCCTTGTTCATTAGACAAAAACAACTCACTATGAATTCGAAGGCTTCCGCGGAGTCGTTCAGATGGCAGTGAATGCTTTTCGGGCTCTCTTCCGCGTATTTCCATTGTCGTAGACTACAGTTTCGACAGCATTAGAGCAGTCAAAACTGTCGTCTATGACAATGAAAATACGCGGAAGGGAGCCCGAAAAGCATTCACTGCCATAACAACTCAGTATGTTTACAAGTGATGTCGCCTATGTAGCAAAACCGTTCGTGCGTTGAATTAGCCGTGCGAAAATATACATGGCCGTGTTTATTTAAGGCAATTGTGTTGTTTTTAACCGGACTTGGTACTTTAGATATCAATAGTAGAGTGACATTTAGCACCAAGTATTGCTTTAATGTGGTTCAACTCGAAAAAAGTGCTTATTTGAGGCATGGTTACTATTAAGGTACTCGTATCCAGATGAATTCTCTCGATGGATTCTTAAAGGAAACAACTAAATGTTGTGTCCATTCGAATGAAAGGTTTTCCCTTGTTATTTTCATTATTATTTTCACTCATATATTCATTCTTATTTCACACATATACATTCTTATTTCATATAACACATTCATGTGTTATTTTCAATATTTTTTTTAATACTGGCATTGAACTATTAAGTGAATCTTGATGTTGAATCGTTCACCTTTTTTTAATTGCCTCTATTTTGTGCTAATCTTTGTGAAAATCCATGTTCACTAAATAAAACCAGCTTACTATGTTTACTAGTGACGTTGCCTATGTAGAAAAATATACATAGCCGTTTATTCGAGGCATCTTTGTTGTTTTAAACCAGACTTTGGGCCTGAGGTATTAATAGTTGGGGGCATTGAATTCCAAGTATTATTTTAATGGTAATTAAACTCGTAAAAAGCGCCCATTTGAGGTATGTATAAATATTTTGTCTGTTTGAATGAAAGGTGTTGATTTTCCCTGATAAATAAGTTATTTTCCATATTTTGTTGAATTGTATTGAGTTATTAAGTGAATCTGAACGTTGAACTGTTCATCACTTTTTTTTAAATTGCCTCTATCTTGAGCTTTTCTTTGCGAAAATCCATGTTCACGATATAATAACAGAATACTTTGTTTACAAGTTTCGTCGCTTATGTGGAAAATCGATCGTGCGTTAAATTAATCTATCAAAAATATACATAGTCGTTTATTCGAGGCATCTGTGTTGTTTTAAACCGGACTTGGTGCCTGAGATATTAATAGTAGGGGGGGCATTGAGCTCCAACTATTCTCGGAAGATTCACCGCCCGCTCATTCTCATGAAACACTGAGCCATAAAAGTCCTCATGAGCAAATTCCTCGGCCCGGTCTCAACGCTCACACCCTCAGCGCTTGACCCCGCCCTTCCAGGGAATCGGAGACGGGAATTTTCTCGCGGTCTCGTCTCAATTAGGCGGGCGGTGGTCGTTAGCGCATTCTCATCTTCATAAATAACATAATTCGCAAATACGATGAGAATGAACGAGTTCCCGTGACGGAGTGCACCAAAAAAGATATAAAAACGTGAGTGGATTAGCCACGTAATTTCCGCACCAGTGTTCGCGTCGGTAGGCATTTGTTAAAGAATACATTGAGACGTTCTGACTCCACTTACCACAGTACAAAAACAGCTAATGATCCTTTTTAACTCATGCTCTTTTTACTCATGTTATTAATTTTGACTCTTTTTTTACTTGAAATTCTGGAATAGTTTTTTCTAATAAATGTTTCTGTGACAGCAAATTACTCGACCGTGGTAAAATAGTTGTAATTCCTTTGGTTTTTAGAGATTTCTTCGGCAAAATTTATGTCGCTCCTTTTAGCATATTGGGATACAGGTGCATTATTCATGGAAGTAGACTTCTATGGAAGTAACGAGTTTAGATATATCTCGAATCGTATCGCCATTCGCAGGGAATCGTTCTGCTTACGCATTACTTCCGGCTTTTTCCAAACAAATGGATGACGGAAGTAAACAATGAATATTTTAATTACGAAAATTATCCCAAGTTTGGCAATAATGGCGTTCGTATATCGCTGTTTGAGTACCATAGGCATTCGTGGGTTTAATAATTGTGTCCTAATTATATTAATTGTGCATTATTACTTTGCGTTAAGTACAAGAGTTGTGATAATAATTATTATTATCTAATAACGGATAAATCATAGAGCTTACCTTAGGTGTTATTTCGCATTTAAAATATTCTCAAGTACAATTAAATATTTACATAATCAGCAATGAGTCGTCGTCCTACTAAGTCATTAGTTGTTTACATTTTAAATCTCCGTTTGCTGTCATGTAACCAAGATTCCACCGCATATGATGCGATTTTATCGCAGAATCGATATGCTACGTCTCGGCAAAGTAAAACCAGGCTATTTTCCTTGCAAGTAGCAACCGCGGTCGATTACCCCCACTGATGCCATGGAATTGTGTGCTTACACATCGAAGTGTCGCTTACAAGCAACTTCCCAGGCTAATGTAATGGAAGTGACTTCCAAGTGTAAACCCGCCTTAATGCTATAATCCAAAGATTACCGCAAGCCTAAGTAGCCAAGTTGGTATTACGCAGGCCTAGCTTGTTATTATGGTTTTATTCTTTAAGGTTGGCTTTACACTGGCGAGTTACTCCCGGATGTTTCTTCCTCAAGAGCTTCCGAGGGATTTTATTCCGATGGAAATTATCTCACAAATTGGTTCATAGCCATATTGGTTGCTGTTAACACTGGCAGCAATACGTTTTTTTATGTCGCTAGCCGAAACTTTAAAAGTACTGCACGAGTACATGCAGATCTGTTGACACCTGTAATTTACATCGAAAGTCACTTGTAAGAAACTTGCGTATCTACTTGTAAAACCAAACCCAACTGAACTATTCTTATATTGATATAATAAAGTGATATGAAAACTTTCTAAAACTCATTTCTTTCCTCGCCATAATATTCTCAAAAGACTTTACCAAAGTTATTGCAAATTACTCAATTTCAAGGAATGAAAAAAATTATAAAAATTTGGAGATAGAATAAATTAATTCCTCTATTCTGGAACGTTTCCGTGAAGTAAAGCCTTCGTCAGTGCAATGTATCAAACATTCTAAATGTTATTGAACTCGTTATTGTAAGTTTCTCGATACTGTGAAATGAAAGTAAACTTCGATAGGACGTTGGTCTGGAATGTCGCCTTTAGTTTGAACGTTGTATTCGTCTTGGAATTTAGAGTATACGTTCGTCAGTGCGGTATAAAATTAGTCGTGGATGCGTCCAAAACTTCAAGCACATAACCACTATTTCTACGTAGGTATAGGAAATAATAGAGTAGAAAATGTGCCCTGGGAGAAAGAAAAATGAATGTTTTTTTTAACGCTTGGTAAAAGAGGAAGGTTTTCTTGAAAAATTTAGGATCTGTAAAAAAATTGATTTTGTATGAACTAAGAGGATAAGTTAAAAAAAGGCTGTGATATAATGGACCCTCAAGCGGGCAGGAGGTGGGAAGAATTTTCTTTTTTAGATACCGTGAAGGTAGTTGGAAAGGTGCCCAATCGCATTGTATCGATTCGTATTATATTGGATACAACATGACTTTTTGCACTAGCTTCCATGGTTCATAAAATAAAAGGGTAACTTAATAGTTGTAAATAATTCATTTCTCTATGAAAAACAATGAGTAAGATGCATATCCAAACCGTTGAACATTGACGTGACTATGCATTAAGCAAAAAAACTCTATAATTATTAAGGATTGATTCGTATTCGAACGGCATTGACTTTTTTAAAAACTCCAATCATTTTCCCCAGGAGGTAAGAAAAAGTTTCTTCGTTATATCAGCATGATTTTCTCATTTTACTTTGATCTCCTGATAAAATTCCAAATTCCCTCCACGATGTGTGAAGCAAATTACTCATCTCAAGCCAAGCATAGATTTTGACGGAAGGAAGAGAACGGAGAGCATGTCTGTTATATGGCATTTTCACCGATTCGACGCAACACAAGACATAAAACAGAGGGGGAGGAAGAAACTTAAGAATGCCTCATAAAAGAGAAACTCGTGGAACTATCGCTGTTTGGTGGCGTGAAGGTTATGGCTTCCGAAGTGCTTCTCTGTTTTCGTCGGAGACACGTTAACGCTCATTTTTATAGCACATCTCGGTCGATAGCATCGTTACATTTTTACATCTAATGTAAATTCGTGATAAGGACCAGATTAAAATACACTATCCTCATCTATTTTACGTCAATCGTAGTGTAAACAGAAACTCCGGCACGTAATTATCATAGGCGTAATAGTTGTGAACCTATCCAAAAGTTCCCGGCTTAGCCATGTGGGAATTCATGTCTCATGAAATAAGAGCACTATTTTTATTGGAAGGATCATGATGGTGCGGTGACTAGATTAATAGCTGCCCTTGCCAAGAGCCTGGGTTCGAAACCCCGCGTGGCAGAGATTTCACATTGAAATTCCTATCCCTATTTGGGTGGAGGGAACTTCTTTTGCAATACTCCTCCTGTCTCTGTGACTGTAAGAGTGAACTTGTTTGGTATACAGATATTTTATTATACCAGGGGCGATTAGTGGTTTATTTTTTCTAAATTTTATTAAAAAGGTAGTGTTTAAATTGCAACTCTCTCGCACAAAAAGTGTTGACACCAGTCGATTTCTTAGTTTAACCTATAAAACCGTTAGGCGACGATGGACGGATGTTGAAAAGATGTTGACGGCTCCATCATTATATACTCTACTTGTGATAAAAGTTTTACTCTTCTTTAATAACCCATTGTTGTTCCGCAATATTGTTAACATGACTAGGTCGTGGAGTTGGGCGATTTTACCGTGTTTTTATTCGTTTTCTTAAGACTAACATCAATCAGGCGAATTAATTCGCTCCAAAATATATTTTATTTTAAAGATAGACAAATATTGTTTCCAAAAATGTATAATACGGTCTATCTTTCATGCTCAGTATTCATGTGGAACATGTCAAAGTCCAGGTCTCTACTATTTTGACGGCGACAATAGTACCGCATGCATTATGGAATCTAGTAGCTCAGCGTTCATTCTTGTTATGCTAATTCAAAGTCGCACAATAAAGAGAAGCTAACATGCTAGTACTCATACGGGCTGGATGAAGAATTGTTTTATCCCCTTCGTTAATCTTCTCCATGTCATGAGCCGACGCACGTCCTTACGCTGTGAAAAAATTACCGAGGAGACTGCCACAACCAAATTATCAAAGTGGATTCCTGAGTAAAATATCTTAAATTTCATAGCATCAATTTTCTGACTACTTAGAGAAGAACATGTCCACTATCTGATAAAAACAGAAAAATAATAAGTTTCTCCGTCACTCTTCTCTCAAATTGAACTTGATATTGTGGGAGAATGAGAAAACACGGGAAAATAGGTATTTTTCCATATAATTTAATTTCCATTCCGTGAAAAACTGATTTTAGAAGTGAAAAATCCCGATAAAGATAATAAAAGTAAAATATAGGATTCTTACAACCTATTTATTAAAGTTATAAGTGAATCACTTCCGTGAATTGAAGTGAAAATGCGGTAACTTCATACGCATGGCTCTTTAGTCGGCAGATATGGCGGGAAAGAAGTGTTCATTAAAAATATACTCGTGGCGAGTATGTTGATATTCCATCTTTTTTATTCTCATAAATTTTTGGAATAATCAGCATAATTTACCGTGCATATTCAACTGCTTTATCTTGATCTACAGATCCCTCAGCACAAAACTGAAATGTATCATAAATCATTCATAGCTACAATATCAAGAAATTGGAATTCTCTCCCGATGGATGTAAAAACATGCCAACCTGTGCCTTGTTTCAAAATAAAATTATTTAATTTCTTATTTTCGAAAAACTTCCTACTGAAAAAGTAACAATAGATAATTGCTGTGCATCTGAAAGCAGTATGGTATTCAACTGTCACCGTGCATTTAGTATGTCTTGAGATTATTTTATATATACATAATCTGTGTCTTGTAATAATTTTATTTTTATTTTGTCTCAAGTAGGCATTATTTAAAAGTGCACAAAAGCATGAGAGAATGTCCGAATATGCCATTCTAGAAGAAATTTTTAAAAGATAAATATCTAATCCCACATTTCCGATAACTTTCAAGTGAAAGTGTTAAAAGAGATCGTTATTGTACATTTGACATTAGTAAGGTATTCGATCTGTTTTTGTGTATTTTGCGTATCATTTAATTATTTTTTAAATTGTATCTTTTGTAAACATTAAATTTAGTAAACAAAAAAGTCTGAAAACCTAAGAAAGGTCTACGACAGTGAATGTTTAATTATTATTTTGTTCCTTAATTTTGGTTTTCTTTAGGTAACGCATTTCATCAGCAAAAGCAGGATTTTTTAAAACCAAATAAACAAAATCGTGGAACATAGTGTTTGTCTTGACTCATACAGTCGCGCTGGAATCTCCTTAAAGTGCTGAATGAAGTTTTCTAGGGTTTCCGTGTTCCGGGTGATAGTTTCCATATTCGCCGATGCTTCGATGTCTCACTCGTTCCTCTTCATCATGGGAAGCACCGGGTACCACTTACTAAAACCATATTCTCCCGTTCGTTTTAGTTCATTTCCAGGAGAGATTTAAAGTTGGAGGGGCCATTTGTAGTAAGAACTGGGTTAGGTCAGGCCTCTCATATGGTTCCATTAGGGTCATTCCATTGATCGGGGGGAAAAAATAACTCACGGAAATAAAAATAGTGGAACTTAATTCGGCGGAAGATTGTCGTGAAGAGTTCTCACAAGTTCGAATGAGGACGTTGCCGCACATGACTCCCAGAGGGCATATTCCAGATAGCTGTCAAATCATTTTAGTTTTCCGAATGTCCATTCGCATGTGCCCTTAATCGCTGGAATCGACACGAGCCACCTTCCCATCGAGGCGTTAATTGGCGCCCGGAGGAGTTATGACTTCCTAAATGAACGGAAATGAAACAGTGTTGTGCGATTTTTTTGCTAGATAAAATATTTTCGCTGTCTACGAAGCACGTTTTCAAGATGACGTGCACTCGTGACGGGTAAGATTTCGGGGAAAAAACGGGGGAAAGGATATGAATTGGCTTTCTGGAAGTGCCGAACTTGGAGAGAAAAATAAGGTCCGAACGCACGTTTTTGAGCAAGGGATCGTGTGGTAAAAGAAACAAAAAAAAGGGGTTTGAAATTAAGGGGTCAAAGTCGGGACTATTCCGGTCTTCTTAGGTTGAAGAGAGAGGATATTGCGAGGTGTAAAAAAAATATCCTCGACCGGAAATGGGTCATAGACCACCCAAGGCCCACCATTTGGTAGAAACCGAAGGATTGACTCGAATTACCAGAGCCTGGAGGAACAGTGCAGATCATACATATCCAAGAAACATTTCATAAAATTTTAATTTTTTCGAGTTTTTATCTTTTTGTTTTCCTGAAGAAGAACGTTTTTGATGGGCGTAACTCTCAAGGGCTCTCTGCTTAACGCTTCGTTGGCTTTCCTTTGGTCGTAAAAAACTTTCTGTTGTAATCTTCTTTCCAAAGTTTTTTCACCGCGATTTCGAAGGATATCCGGAGCTACGCTTAATAGAAATGGGTTTTACACGTTTCTTTGATCCTTGATCATGCTTACCGCTGGTATCGTAGCATCAAAAACTTAGTTTGCCTCTATCATTATTGGCTATTCTACTTGTATCTACCGTACCCGTCAAGGATAATGGCGAGCATCCTCCACTACCACAGTTAAGGCTTTTTCAGTCAGATTTTCTCACTCATTGTTAATGGTCTCCAAATTTGTTCCAGTGGTTGGGTCTCTATTTCGGTTCATTCTAAGAGAATCTGTCGTGAAACTTTCTGTTGCATTGAAACGACAATGTAATACTTACGTTAGTCATTCCAAAGGAGCTGGATTTCAGTACCGAGTGAACCCATTTTCAGCAAAAACTATAGTGAAGATAAGACGGCCGATGGCTGGATTTAACTAAGATGTCTAAAATGCTTTGTTCTGAAGTTTTTCTTTCGACTAAGGCTAAGGTGGTTGTGTTTGAAACCGGCATAATTCTGAACACGTTATTAGGAGTCACGGGGTACAATCACGAAGGGTTCGAGATTTTGATGTATTCAAACCACAAGTAAAAATCTCACCCAGCCTTCCTTATCGAGTTTTTCTCGCGGGAATGTAGTTAATGATGTTAAATATAGCGATAAAAGACACCATGAACAATAAATTTGATACTTCAGTTGTCCATTCGTGTAAATATAACTAAATACTATCTCCAAGCCATGAATATGTTATTGTACCACGTGACCCATTAGTTACGAACACGGAATCATACCGAGTGATTTTAAACACAACCACCAGGTTTCACCGGTAATGCAGGCTAAAAACACTACAATACCAAGTGCCATCAATCCTCGAGGTATGATTGGAATTAGGTGAATTTGTTGTCGGCGCAAAAGTCATGCACACTCGAGTTGCGACTCCAAATATATATTAACTAGAAACTTTATTAAAGAGCGAGTAGCACCAAAGTTAAACTTATTTTATTTGCCGATAAATTATGCGTTTCAATCATTTTTACAATACACAACTATTGTATTCATCGCACTGAGGGTAAAAGGGTGCCATTTTTGGCGATCTCTTACAAATCATTAGGGAATTTCTCAATTATAAAAAAAACTCCGACGTACCATCTCAAATTTTCATGGCATGAGTTTAATTAATTCTTAAACTTTACTTTTATGAAATCTGTCATAAAATTTAGTTATCCATAGCGCGAGACTTTTTCTTTGGACTTGATAATCTATATAACATGATCTTGTTCATGTTTGAAAGCTCTTTCAAACAGTATTTCAAAACTATAACTGTTGAGTTATTCAAACGAATATTGTTGTGTGCATAGGGCTTCTGTCGCCCTCGTAGCCGTCTTCAACCAGTTGACTGGTGAAAGTTGGTGCGGCGTGGCCCCCTTGGGGTATCGTACTGCCAAGTCGGCAATTAAAGCCACCTTTTCGTTATTTCCAGTCTAAAACTTCTCAAATTCATGTTGATTGGACGAGATTTTTGTCATGATCTCGTTTTTTTGTGATGCTATGCACATGAACATACCAGAATTCTATTTTTACCAGTTCAAAGGCTTCAGAGCTGAAGGCTACGTATATTGACCATGATAATTGCTATGTTATTAGAGATTTTTTTAAAAGCTAGTGGAGAATATCCTGCCAATTTGACTATTCAGTTGTCGAGGAAAAATTTGCACATCTTCCTTTCTCATATGACATCATCTGGCCCAATTTTTACCAACTATAAGCATCGTTTTCTAAAAACTTCATTAAATAATGGAAAAGAGCCTCAGGTGTCAGCGATCCCATCTTGATGTTGGCTTATGAGCTTAATTTCCCAAGTATTTCTGTTAACTTGGCGATCAACATTACAATCAGTCTTAATATTCCACCACAGTTTCTATCTCACAAAGTATTGTACTTGAAACACTTTCTAATAGCACTCACATTCCATACGATAGCTTTCTGTCATAAATGAAAATTTTATGAAAAATAGAACAAATAAAAAAGTTTTCTTACTCTGATTTATGATTTTATTTGCATTTCTTGTCCTAGTATGGTACTATCATGTTTTTGCATAGTGTAGGGACATTATTTTCAGAAATTAAAATAGAGGGCATTTAGATCCGAGGATAGTTAAATCCCGTATTTTGTCCGCTAATTAAAATTCTCTAGAGAAAATTTTGTGAGAATTTCAAGAGAAAAGTGTCCTTCAACAAAAAAATATGTATATAAATTGAAAATTATTTCAAATGTCCTCACTTTTCAAAACTCAACATGTTTTCGTTTCAGTCATGCTTGAGAAGGTAAATAATGGTCTCGACCTTGAGCTTTTTGAAGGGGGTTGGAATAAAAGCGGAATTATTCCTCTGAAGCAGCCAGAAGGAACGTTCGAGTCATTTTGCCAAGATAGAAGAAACGAAATCTTTAAGGCATTGTGTGACAATAACATGTTATCGGTGTATGAGTTGCACGACTCAGACATTCAATATGGACGACTGTACATTTTAATTAATGTCCTAGCAAAAATATCGCCTATAACCTGCATAATTTGAGCATATTCCTCCTGAAGCACACCTCAAAATTTATTTACAATAATTCGATTATTTTAAATGAGTGAGATTTGCGTGTAAAATTAATTTGTCGAGAATGTCTCTAAAGATTTTGCTGAGACATCACGTATTGATGGGATTAGATATAAGAAGCCTGATCTTCGGGAAAATTTGAATTGATGTCACGACACAAGTGCTATGAAGTCACAAAATGGCAGTCGCTGTTGTCAAAAGAGGTTTCACGTATCTGTAACTGGTAAATATGAATCGAATCAATTGATTGCGTCGCTGCGTTGTGGGACGACGAGAAGGATTAACTCATAAAAAACGGTGTACAGTTTCACTATTTTTTTATGCTGTCAGCCGATTTCAACGTCTATAGCGTCATTTTGAAGACAAATTTGTTCAAGACATCATGCTTGTCTTGAAAAAGACACTATTGACGTCCAAACCAATAGACAGAATTAAAACATAGTGAAACTGTACACCGTTTTTATTGTAGCAAATATGAGTGGAATTTTGTTGGAAGCCCCCGAAGTCATTTAAATCAGAGGACGCGACGTTCCAAAAGTTAACATTCTCAGCATATTTTTATGAGTTCTTCTAAAGAGAAATTTAAATCCGAACGAGGACCGATCTACGGATATTTTAATGGTAAAGTATTTAATAATTGAACCTGCCGATTTTAGAGGCAAAGTGGGATCCCTTGCACTTCTTAAGGCCGCTTTACACGGTACATTTCATTGTATACAAATGAATGTATCATAGAATGTACAAGAAATTGAATGGAAATAGAGCAGGTTTCTTTTCCCGTTAAGTCATGCAGACAGTCATACAATTTTTCGCAATACACGGTACAGTTTTCCTCGTGCAAGAGTTCATACATTCGTTTGCACAATGAAATGTACCGTGTAAAGCGGCCTTTACTGGATGTGTGCTTTCTTCCGCCACCGTCCATTGTAAAGGGCCGAAGGAGTTTAAAATACGCGTTGGGAAGGAGGAGGGAGGTTGGGGCAGACAGCCACAAGGTCAGTTGGAGGTGGGAGGGGCAGGAGGGAGGGCATCGGACAGGTGGAGAGTGTAGGCGGGGGTTCGACTCATTGGGGGACGGTTGGCGTCCGAAAGCTGGAAGGGGTGTCGTGCCCGGCGTTTTCACAGCTGTGGATGGTACTACACGCACTACATCTACATATTACCCTGCAAGCCACCTCAAGGGTTTGTGGTAGAGGGTGAGTTAATACTAACATACACAATAATGTACACTTTACATCAGTGGTCGGCAATCTATGACCCGCGGGACCCCTAAAGACCCACTGGTAAAATTTAAGTGACCCAATTTGGATTATACCCATCTGTATAATGTTTTTATTTTCTGTAATCTAAGATAATGCGTAATCTAAAATAGAAGTGATGTGACCCACCAGCAAAAATTTTTCTGAAAAAAATTGAAAAATGACCCACTTGAAAAAAACGTCACCGACCACTGCTTTACATCATGCCTTGAAGCGTTGCTACGTCCGCTGAGCAACTTCCTCCGCCTCTTTTGGGGTCCCGTGCGATATGGATAGGTTGCGTTTTTTTCATGTTCTTTGTTTTCAGTTTTCAATTTCTGCTTACTTGTTGTTTCTTTCTTTTTGGCATATCTATAGAGTTATGTAGTTGAGACTGAATATTGCGTCTTATACAAGACCTATACTGGTGTTGTATAACTCACCAGTATCACTCTTACCTCATCCCACATGAGAGGTCCCTGTTGATTTTGTTTTGAATTAGTACCGCATAGTACTAATCCTTTAATTAATTACATTAATAACTCTAATTGGTAATGTAACGTAACCCTTATGCACCGATTTTTTTGTCCGCTATGAGTAGTCATTTCATATGTTACTCCACTCGTGGGAGAATCAGGAACTAAAAGTTACGAATGAGAGATATTTTCGTTGTCAAGCTGTCAAATGTGATGCCACAAAGGCATATAGACGTAAAGAAACCTCATTAGAGACAAAAAAGAACTCTTCAATAATTTACCTCTAGGTCACACAGCGTGATTTAGGGTTAACCCGTGCTCCGCCTGTTACCACGCATGTCAACGTAGCAATATCTCAGTTCCTGGTTTCGAATTGTTCCCTTGACTGCTTTCGGCCGTCGCCTATCGGCCAGGGAAGGGGAGCGTGCGAGGTACAACCTTGAACTTGGGCGAATGTCTCATGACTGCTTTGGAATCACCCCGTTTCATACTCCCTAGAGGTGGCTTGCAAGGCATTTCGTAGATGTAGATCATCACAATCGAGACGGTGGCTCTTCCGTGTGAAGTGAAAAGTTTCTGATGCTCCACTAGTGATTTCTTTTTCGTGAATTTGAATTTTTGGAGGACAACATCGAATTGTGAGAATTATATACGTAATGTAGGTACGTTGACGTTGGGGTATAGAAAATTATTTACTTCAAAGTACGTTTTGGCAACACTAATATTATAATATTTATGTCATGTTTCCTGCAACTGCTGAAATTAAAACGTAAAATCCGAATTTGGTATTTATTATGACTAGGGGAAAATCTCGTGAAAACTGCCTTAATTTTGCAAGCTGGAGCTTTACCGAATTTGCCAACGCGGCCGTTCAAATTTGTTCGCTCGATCATTCATGACGCACTCTCCCCTGCAGGAAATTATTTACTGGTCGAGTTCATTCAGTAATGGAACGGCCACCAAAACTCACCCCCTCCGACTGGGAGCGAAATTTACATTTTAATCCATTCCTCCGCGTCGTTCCCATGACTCCGACCTCTCCTCCCCCGCTCTATATCGTCTACTCCCCCCCCCCCTAAACCACCCCTCAAACAAGAAGTGCGTCGTCTCTCCCAGAAGGAGAAGAAGACGGCGCAGCGACCCAATCTTCGCGCAGTCAAACACTCTTCCCTCCACGAGCACCAAGAGTGGTGCACGCCACTGTCTCACAGCATTTTCCCGCTCCCTCCCCATTGTTTCCTGCCCATTGTCCTAAATCGCTCAGTGTATCCTCCCACTCCTAGCCCCACAAGCCCCCCTCCTCACACGACTCATGATTTCCCCCCATTCCCTCTCCTCCCCCTACGACGGCTGCCCTCCCCTCTTTCACTTGGAGCACTCATCGCACGCAGTCAAAGGGTCTCACGACCCACGGCACACCTGCCCCTTCGACTCCTCTCAGTCAGTCAGGTCTGCGCACCTTAAGGTCGGCGGCACGCAATTGGACTCGGGGATCGGGTTTGGTGCGGTGTCTTCAGAACTCCTACTCCGTATCCACGAGCCTTATATAAAATTCCAGAGAAATTAGTAAACTCCGTCTGCCGTAATGAAATGATTTAAGAAGGTCTCAGGCGTCACTAAGTGGAAATTACTTAAAGTATTTTACTTCTTAACCATGTTTAAGTAATGAAATGACTTCAAAAGTAACGTATAAATTGTAATTGAAAATTTTATTCCATTCAAACACTGAAATTGAAATATCTAAATGCAAATTAATTGACCACAACTCACGAATCGTTGTTGTTATACAAATACTTAATACTCAAACATCACGCAAAATATAAAAAATATATAAAATTAAATTTTGAATGGGTAAATCCAAACGTATTAGCCGTCATGCACTTAATAACCTCACCCCTTTCCACCCTGAGATATTTTTCTTGTAATTTCATGATTTCATTCTTATCATCTAGAGTGTTTTGTGATCTAATTTTAGAGAAAATTAGCCAAAAAAAATATCACAGTTTTCTCAAAAGAGCACTAGCTCGATCATCGAGCTGGCTTCGCAAGAAAAAAAACTCGAGCCCGCACGATCGTTTGGGCTTGGTGGAATATTATTACGTGTTATTATTGCGTGTGCCAAAATGATGTTTAAAATTATTTCACCCTCGACTGGAAACTCTCCCACAGTGGAAGTATTCTTTTTTGAAAAAATGAGATAACATATACAGGAATGGTCGGAATACCGACGGGACATTTTTGTCCCAGCCGCGGTTTTAGGGGATTCAGGGCTTCCACTCTCTTTTTGATACAGAAAAGTGAGAAAGTGAGCAATATTTGCCAAAAAAGTGAGGGGAAAATGTGGAAAAGTGATGAAACAGTGAGAAAAGAATGAGAAAAATGGTTAAGGAGCTACACCGCAATAAATATTTATAATAATTCAGAGTGGCCACGATTATAAGTGCGAGTAGAGTTAGCATTCATTTAAAACCTTCTTCTATTTCCTTGAATATTTGCGTATTGCAGCTTTTACTGGATTTACTGACCGTCGTTACGTAGGCTTCGATTGGAGGATAGGTAGCTCCACAGTAAAGGATATGAATAGATAGATTTTTTCTGTATTTGATCATATGTGCAAATAAATAATCATTCTCTCAAAATGTATACGAAATATTATGATCCAACGAATGGTGAAAACGAAAATGGGTGATCTCTTGAAACTGCTCATACATTAGTGCAAGTTGACAAGTTTTCAAGACGCACTATGAATTGGAAATTTGTTGGCGTATCCTCTCGCACAAGTTTAAATAGGCATTTAAAGTAGCAGAATAGGAAATTCCTGAAGTTTCAAAAGATCAAAGAGAATCGTATTCACCTATATTGGTGATTAATCGACGGAATCTAGCCGAAATACTCCGTGAATAGCTAAGGGAAAGCTAGAAGTGCGAGAGTGGTATTTGAATTTTTGAATGAAGATTAATGGAGCTGTATTATTTAATTGTTAAGAAAATCAAGATATATCCTTAATAGCCAAATATCCTTTTCAGGATTAATTTCACACCACCCTGGATAGTAATTATAGAGTCATTATCGCGAAGCATAACCGCTTGAAGGTAATGTGCATACCCATAACTGGTTGGCTGATTATTCATGATATTCCATCCCCTCTCCTCAACAGAAATTTTCATCCCCGCGACTGAGTGCAGCTCCTCAACAACAGCATTATTCCTGAAAATGGTTCCTTACTTACTCAGCTTAAAACCATTTCCTTAACGAAGGAGTTTTAATATTTCTCCCTGTGGATGGCACAGCAAGATAAAACAGAAATTATGTTATTATCATCATACGGGTGATATGTCGGTAAAGCTATGTTTAAATGAAACATTGTAAACATCCTCTGGCTAGTACCAGTCCC
The DNA here is from genome assembly GCA_963169105.1 of Ceriagrion tenellum. Classification (NCBI taxonomy): domain Eukaryota; kingdom Metazoa; phylum Arthropoda; class Insecta; order Odonata; family Coenagrionidae; genus Ceriagrion; species Ceriagrion tenellum. Next base: position 54,141,011 of record OY720637.1, read on the forward strand.
TATCTGCTCAAGTGATTTCTTTCGTCATCTACATATTACCCTGTAAGCCATCTCTATGGTGTGTGGCAGGGAGCATATTCAGCTGAGCACACAGTCTACCTGTCACCATCCCATCCACAAAACTTATTCTCTTTCTTCCAAATCCCCGCGTGCTCAACATCCTCCCCTCTGTCACGGCCTTCAGCACCCTTTCGCCCGTCATTGCTTATTCCAACATTCTATGTCGTCTTCTTATTTCCTAAAGTATTTTCCTCTCCTCACCCACCGTTCCTAGCTCCCAAATTCCAAATTTGTCTTCCTTTCCGTCCACCGCTCTCTTCCCCATTCTCTTCCACAACCATTTACCAAACGCCTGCAGCCTATTCTTCTACTCTTCTCTCAGAGCCTAGGTCATGATATCAGAGTTTTATTCTACTGTGACGAATGTGCAATTTCATTTATCAGAGCAATGTTATAAATCAATGTCAATGTTATAAATCTGAGCGCCTTTTGTCGAATATCCTCAGGACTTTGAATTAATATGATTTTTGCTTCTCATAAATTTCTTTCGTACGTGTAACTTGTGTGACGTTGGTTTCTGCGCATTACTTTTTAGACATATTTCGTATTTTCTTTCCAAAAAGTTATAAATCATATCAATGTTATAAATCTGAGCGCCTTTTGTCGAATATCCTCAGGACTTTGAATTAATATGATTTTTGCTTCTCATAAATTTCTTTCGTACGTGTAACTTGTGTGACGTTGGTTTCTGCGCATTACTTTTTAGACATATTTCGTATTTTCTTTCCAAAAAGTAACCTTGCGGGTGAATTGAGCTTCTTAATACCCCAGATTCGAGTTATACATTTCTTCTAAATTGTCCCTTTCTTTTCGGGTTTTCGAAGGACGACTGGTTTCATCTGATGCTGATCAGCAACTTTCTGTCCCTTTACGGGCAGTTAATTTTGGGGAATTTTATTTTGGGAGTCCTAAATGACTTTTAAGAAGAGAACCCTCGACCTTGGAACGAAACGCGTAAGAAATGATGTTTCCTGTAGAAATTATTTCTTATTAATTCAAATATTTCCGATGCGAGTTATAGCATCCTTTGCACGGTGTCTGTTGGTGGATCGGAATTAACCGGTTGAGGAGAGGGTACCTAAGCGTTAAAAGTGGAACAGAAAATGGTTTTTAAATGCGTATTCACTGCCAAGAAAGTCAACTACCCTTTGAATGGGAGCTCTTCACTTGTGAAATGGCGAAAGAAGAAAATGCGTTCATTAATTTTGAATTATTCTCCATTAGGTAGAGTGAGAGAGAAAAGATATATTTCGAAGTAAATCACTGCAGACTAAATAAAGAAACCATAAATTATGTCTAAACTTCTCACCTTCAGGTGTCACTTCGTGAAAACATTTAATATTTGAATCCATATTGAAAATAAGCCCTGTACTTTTCTGCAGTTAAATCCAGGGAGATTGAGCTCTACGGCCTCTGAAGATAACAAAATAAAAAGAGTCTTCAGTGGCCGTAAAAATTGCCAATATTTGATTTTATTATTTTCTACAGTTATTTACTGTAAGCTTACAACGCGTTTAGCAGCTTGTTGCACCTTCAGGTACAATTGTTTATGAAGATGCAGTTAGCTGCGAAACGCGTTGTACGTTTACAAAAATAACTGTGGTAAAGTACAAGGCTTATTTTCAAATTATAACAGAAAAATAATTCCAATTTTCCACATGATGTTTAATGAGTACGACGCGTTTCAGCTCAGAGCACCATCATCAGGTACAAGACCTCAACCAAGTCTAGCACCTGATGATGGCTCCGTGAATTGAAACGCGTCGTACTCATTAAAATATCCAGTGGAAAATTGTAATTGTTTTTCTGTTATAATATGACGAACTTCCACGATATCTCGCCATCAAATTTAAAAAAATTGAAGGAATGAAGAGGTTGCCTGAGAGGAGTGATGAGGTGCTGCTTCAAACCAATCTTCGGCTTAATGACGGCCAATGAACTTAAACCGTGAAGCGCCGAGAGAATATTGACAAATATATCCCACAAAATAATGTTCCTGTGGCTTTTACTGTTATTTGTCATGTCAGTGTCACTTTTTCGCACCCACGCTTTCTTAATTGTTTCCCCGACCTCACTTACTTTCTCTCACCTCCGAACTCGAATTTTGTTTACAATTTCTCACAAAAAAACACACAATGCCGCTTTCACGACCTCGACATCGTTCGAGCGACTCCTAAGCCGACTGAAAAGAGTTGGTAGCTCAGTCGGAGCGGTGACGGCGATGCCGTGACATTTCTGACGCTTCATTTCCAATAATCTCATTGTCCTCGGAGACGAACGCGTTAAATGAATGCTCATTGCGTCCGCTATTGTTCGAAATTTGCTCGAAACGACTTTTTCTTCCGCGCTTTCGCTTAAAATGTAAACTGCTCCGTAGACAGAGTAACCTCCCTGGAAATGCTTTTTACAGCTCCGCTGTCAATAATATTTAAAATAAACTATGAGAATAATGCCGATACAAGTTGCTGATCATAAATTGTATTACTGAAGGCAGTTTGTCTCATAACATAAAGGCATTTTGGACTTCATGCTTCCTCTTGTTCCATGACCTCAAGGATATAAATTTACCATCACTTCCTGTTTTCTGTAAGAGAAAAACTTCAATTATCCTAATATTTTGTGGCTGCGTCGCGATAATGTATTTCCTCATGCTTCATGCAGTGAGGGCTAACGGTGAAGTTAACAGGGTCGTCAGCTGATGAGATTCGTAAACATCCAGAATACCCTGTGAAAATATTCACTCGCCCGGATTGGAAATACAACCAGATCCATTAAATTACGAAGACTTTTGATATCCGTATTCGTGTCAATCTCTTCTAAATTGATTGACATAAACATTGATTTCTTGCCCTGCAAGGAAAATTCTCAGATTATCCTCGTTATATATATAGGATTAAAATTTAAGGACGACTGATGGACAAATTACTTCAAAAGTTCTTCTGCCATCCTTTTCATTTCACAGAGCCAAATCAACATAGAAATTACAATCTTTAATTCGGATACAATCAAATGACAATTCGGATAAAGAGTGTCACATTTTTGGCTAAATTGACAGGTTGAGATGCTATACCCTGGTTATTACGATGCGATTGATTCCTTGTTTTCTCATTAAATGGCATCCCACTGTAGCTGTAGTTTACTTGACACCACTAATGATAGGGAACTTTTGTGAGGTGAATAAGTGCTATTAAAATACTCGTCTCCGTGAAAATTCTCTGTAAAATGAATGCGGTTCATCCCTTGAAGACGACACAATAGTACATTTTTACAATCTCGACCGAAATGATCAAAGTGACGACATTCTTAGGAGATAAATCAGTCAGATCGAAAATAATATTAAACGATTAAGATGTGGAACAAGTCACATCTTTCTTAGAGAAATGTCACGTCACCACAATCAAATTGACGAACGCAACAAAATTGTCAGCTTCAAATTTATCAGCGATACAATGCAGCGAACTTTGAAAATAAAATTCCGGAAAGACTTTTAAAAATTTTACTAACTATGGCAATTTCCTGTGGAATATACGGCAGCGAGATCTTGACGATTACAAAAGCATATAAGTAACGCTTACAATAATCTTAAGTGAAATTTTTAAGAAGATCTACTGACTGTATACGAACGGACAGGAAAAGAAATACGAGTAGAAGGCGCAGAAAAAAAAAAATATATATATATATATATATATATATATATATATATATATATATATATATATATATATATATATATATATATATATATATATACACAATGGAAAACTTCGCCAAATGGCCACAAACACAATTAAAGAGGAAACTTACAGGGGGTAAAAATACGAAAGTAAAGAGAGAGTCTTACTTAGAGACGTTTCGGGTGTTAGCCCTTCTTCAGTCACACAGAGAATGCCCCAATGGCCATTTGGCGAAGTTTTCCATTGTGTATATATATATGTATATATATATATATATATATATATATATATATATATAGCATATATATCTGAGCATTGGACGCGAAATCCAAAGGTCCGTGGTTCGATTCCCGGTCCAGTCGAATTTTTTCTGCTTGGAATCGGCCATCATTTCATCTTCACACCACCATTGTGTTTGTAAATTTTATGTGTTCCTATCCACTTTCTTTCTACCTTTCTGTATGAACATTTATATGAGTATATTTGCCGCTGAGCGGTCTGAGTGAATGGATGAACGATTGTATGGCCGGAATGGCTCATTTCTTACTTGGGTTAGCGTACCCCGAAACGCCTGTTCTATATCTTTCACCACTGTCTGTGTGCTTGAGTTATTCTTTCATTTCGCCTTCTGTGTATGTCATTCCTTCTCTGCCGGTGGGTGATAAGCAGCCCGCGCGCCATCTATTGGCCGCTCTCGTGGGTCATGCCCTGGGGAGTGTTTGTTCATATAAAACCCCCCGCCGATTCCAGTAGTTTCTTAGTAGACTGGGTAGCTTGGTGGTCTGAGCATTGGACGCGAAATCCAAAGGTCCGTGGTTCGATTCCCGGTCCAGTCGAATTTTTTCTGCTTGGAATCGGCCATCATTTCATCTTCACACCACCATTGTGTTTGTAAATTTTATGTGTTCCTATCCACTTTCTTTCTACCTTTCTGTATGAACATTTATATGAGTATATTTGCCGCTGAGCGGTCTGAGTGAATGGATGAATATATATATATATATATATATATATATATATATTCATCCATTCCAATGGATGAATATATATATATATATATATATATATATATATATATTCATCCATATATATATATATATATATATATTTTTTTTTTTTTAATATATATACCAAAGTATATTATTTAATACCCAAAAAGAATGGAAATTTAGAGCGAGAAGCAGAAGATTACTGGAACGGTCACATTAGTGATAGGGAGACCAACGTTGAAGAAGGTCTTAGCAGACTTTAAAGTCTAATACTTGCAGAAAGAAGGTACTTTACGAAATGATGCGATAATAGAGAAATAGGAGCAGAGAATACTTGGCGAGAATAGATTAAGTAATAATAATAATTGAAATATGGAAATTTGGAAAAATAATGGAAATTTAGAGCGAGAAGCAGAAGATTACTGGAACGTTCACATCAGTGATAGGGAGACCAACGTTGAAGAAGGTCTTAGCAGGCTTTAAAGTCTAATACTTGCAGAAAGAAGATAAAGAAATTCTCCTTAATATTAGGTCCGTTGCGACGATAACGACATCATCGTTATGCGCAGACCAATCGGTTCAAGGAGCGAACGCCCTCCATTTGAAAAGAGCACCATTCCATCCGTGTCATTCGAAAATAGTTTCTTTTCATCACTTTCACCGTTTAACGCTACAACGGTCAAGGAGATCATTTCGTTCGTTTGTCATCTTTTAAATGGCGATCGGAATAGCAAACGAAGGTGGCGGTGTCATTTCCTGTTCGGAGGCTTGAAATACTTTTCCTCGAGCGGGTCGGCCAAAGGAGAGCGATCGTCACGGTCCTCCAGGGAAAAATCTTTTCAACCAATATCCGTTTCAGAGAGCAAATGGATTTATCCAATGAGACCTCATGTAAGGCCTCATGAAACCTTATGTAAGAAATATCGTGGTCTCACATGACGACGAAATGTAAATTATAGCACCCATGTAATGAATGACTTTCACCCCGATATATTATGTCAATGGAATACGCGATTACTCTCCGTGTCAAAATGATGTGCCGCTGAATTATGAAAATTTATATCCGGGTCTGTGTGCGTGTTAAAACAATGCACTATGCATCGTTTTAAAGGTTATTTTATTTCAATTTTAGTTGTATTTTATTGTTTTCTGCCAAAGCTAAAACTGTAGACTCTTAAAATTGCAATAATTAACTCCGCGCAAATTCGCCGTTTTGTCAACTTTAAGAATTTTGCGACTAATTCTAGGGGAAATTGCGAAGTCTACAGAATTTACCTTTAATTAAGAGTTACTAGCACTAATTAAGTTGTGTAAAATTGCAACTTTTACCTTTAACAAACGCACATTTTGTTGTTAATCCACCAAAATGTTCAAACATTATTTAGTCCTACAATTTATCCCCAATGAAAAATTTAAAATTGTAAATACAATTATTTATTTATTTGTCATTTTTACGGGACTCATAATCTGTAAAAATGTTATTACTTGTGCATTTTTTTAAATTTCAAATGTAGCCGCTTTACCAAACTGGAAGGTACCGGACGGCTAGCAATAGTGGTCCGCGCATTGGACCAGTGCGGTCCAATGCGCGCTCTCCCCGCACCAACGGTCTTTTTTTTGTAGCTATTTTATGCGGAGCTAGTCATTCGAATGAAAAATATTTGCTCGCTCCTCAAAATATTCATTCAAGTACCTCACTTGAATACAATATCTGTTGAAGAAGCTATATTTGTTTCATTTAAGGTAGTCGAAACGTTAAGCGTGAGTCGCTGAGTGCTTATTCAAATGACAATGCAATTAAGTCGAAAAAAATTCTTAGACTGCATTTAACCAAAGTACATCTACTTATTCGGTGGAAATAACCATGCGCGTAATATTATAAATGATGCTAGAGCTATTCTCTAAAACTTTGCGCCTTTATAAAAGCACTAATGTGGCGGGATTATGACGCATAATTCGAAATTTAGGCGTAACTCACAAGTAAATACGTATTTTTCAATCGGCATGCTACCCTGATATATGAAAGCGACCATTGTAAAAATATGAAACGTTTCGTGTTTAGGAGACATCTGTTAATATGTAATCGGAATATTACAAAATATATGTCAAGTACCTTTAGACTACGTGTTAAAATAACATTAAATTTCCAAGAAACGTAATCGATGAAATGCATTTCTTTTCACTTTTATCGATACATATTTCTTATAAGCACATGAAAGTGAAGTTTCACGCAAACTTGTACATCATCCAAAATCGCTCCAACCACCTTAAGTCATCATGAAAGAGATACACTGACGACCCACACCATAGTATAAATCAGGCCTTACATAGCATTTTTTGGTTTCAAACATTTTTATGCATAATTTTTCACTCTTAAGCTTTGTTATGCCTGATTTTGTTGCGTTGAAAATCCAAAAATACATTTATAAACTGAAGTCGCTTATACCAAAAATTTGAAACCTGGCCTCCAAAACAAAAGTATATTTTCATTTCTCGAGCTGAAAATTTCTCTGGCGAACATAACCATTTTGAATAATCTTTTTAATGCATTTTATTTTAAATTTTAATATCTCTTCGGCTAATTGTTCATCAGCTCGGTCCGATTCTCCAAGTGTTTTAGTAAAATACATTATTTGGAATTTTTAACCTCGGATTGGGAGTTTATCGAGATTTTTATGTTTTGTGACGCATCTCACATAAACGAACAAGTATGCCCGCATTGAACTCTCGTCATGCGCTCTAAAATAAGTAATCTCTAACGAGCCCATTTATAAACCTGCCGATGAAATACGACCTTGAGTGTGGGAAATCGATTTTTCACGTTTTGCAAACCTCCAATGAAGAATAAGAAAGATTAATTTGGAAAACGTGGGTAAACATCAGGCTTTGCATCTTTTTAAAGATGATTTAGAAACCCCGTTGTTTCCCGGGAAATGTTCGGACATTTTGCAATAATTAGCGCAATGCTCGCTTTCAGTTCCTTACTTCCAATACTTTACGTCGGTAACTCTTTCATTGCGAAATCAGTTAGTAATTCACCCGAGATGCATTCACATCGTGGAGAGCATTTCTATACCCGAATCGAGTTAACCTGCACAACCTGCTGATTCGATTTGACTCGCCGTATACTTATTATCTCTCCCCCAAATATTTTACTTTATCAAGCGAAAAAAACAGAATTTTAAACATTCCTGGTCATATTTCTGCGCTTCCCTAAAATAGTATTTTCACAAGGCTGGTTCCCCACTAAAAAGGGTCAAAGATTTTCTTCCTGATTTCTAATAAACTGATGAACCCAGAAGTGACGTTTTCGCGAGAAAACAAAAGTGTCTTATATGCAGGCTATCTTTTAAGCTGAATTTTGCTAGGTACGTGGTCCATTTAGATTGAAACTAGATTAATTGGCAATGAAATTCATTTTTGTTTATTAATGCTAAATAATGTAATGGCTGGACTTAGACTGTTGCATTATAATTGGAAGAAAAATTCTCGTTCGTTTGGCTGTTCCGTGAAATTCCTTGAATACGTATGGTTGCATCCAGTATATATGCATTAATTCCTGCCCCTGTTGGTGGAGGGGTAAGGTACTTGACTGTTATTCCTGAGGTCGCGGGTTCAAATCCCGCCAGGGTGGGTGTTTCACCAACCAGGCCGTGGACGTATGTCAAGTACTATTGTCCGGACCAACGGAATCGTCCGAAATGCAAAAAAAAATCCCTTGAAGTACGTATAGTTGTATCTGGTTGAAGGTATATTAACTATTTACTTAACCTTATTATTATACTTATTATTATTTATTATACTTACATGATGACAAGTTCGAAAAATCTAGTGTTAAATCTGTGTTAATGAGTATAAAAAAAGGTTTTTAAAAACTGCATTTCTTTGGCTAGCTAGATTTTAAAACTCGTGCAGTCAATCCCCCACCTCGTAGTGCAAATGTATAAAAAAAACTTTAGATGCTTTCCCTCTACGACAGCAAGATATTTCAGTTTGCCATTATTTTTGTTTCCTTCGCGATGGCGTTCGCAAATCCAATTAAACTCGGCGTACTTCCTCTGCCGGAGCGATTTCATCCCCCAACCTCCATTGTTCTCCGCCTGAGGGACTCATCTTCTCTGGTATGTTCCTGGGCTATTTTCCTGTGACTCAATGACCGACTCGGATTTAACTGCCCAATCTTTTTCGGTATGTTGCGAATATAAATTTCAGGGATGAGCAGTTACGTCGACGGACATCCTTAAACGTGGATGATGAAGCTAAACCGCATACCGATCGCGAATCTGCCGAATGAAAGTATCACGATTTGAGAATCATTTCCATGTCCTGGTTTTGTTACAAATATTGAGAGGGAGTAAAGGTTATTCTACAAATGGGGGACATAATTTATTTAGTTTAATCTTGAATAATAAAATCCTACAATTTTGAAAAATTACTCAATTTATTGGACGTGCTGATAGCAGTAGCTCAGCTGATTGTTTCCTGAGACGTGATATATGCCGTATGCCTGCAATAAATATTCTTTGAAATTCGTATGGTTGCATCTGTTTGAAGATGTCCTAACTATTTACTAAACCCCAGGTACTCCAGGTGAGACAGGAAAATTTATTTTTATACTCAGAAACATTGCCGTACTTACGAATTGTTTGGTTCTGATACCACTCAATACCCTAATCATTGAAAGCTTTTCAGATTATGCCGGCTACATGAACATGATTAGTAAACATCACTGAATGCTATAACATTTTTTCGGGTAGTCAAAGACTTATAAATCCAAGTTCTTCCTCGATCCAAATAACACCTTTACTCTCTGTGCCCGTCAACTCGCGAAATTCATCTCGCGCTTCGTCTTTTTCCTATCAAGATTCCTTTCCTCCATTCCCGCCCTCTTAGGTGGCCGGGATAAGAACACCCTTAACGGCACGAACACTTGGTGGATCTCATAGGGAATATACAGACTCAGCCCTAGTTGGCGTCCTCTTTGCTGCAATGGCGAGCATTCGTGAATCTCTACTCTCATCGTCAGTCTATGGTCTTGCACTTAACCTACGGAGAATTTATAGAAGGCTGTTTATCAATTAATGTGGACGTAAGGATTATATATTTAATTAATGGGATGATTTATCGGTAAAATTGCGTTCAGATTGAAGTAGTAATACGTGGTAATACCTATACTAGTTTTTACAGCGGGTGGTTGTTGTTTTCTTTTGGACGAATTTTTTTGTCATTTCAGCGTACATTCTACCTCTCTTCATCCAATCCATTAAGCCGATTCTCTTTCTTTGACTTCTCCGCTAACCCAACATCATCCCCTCCACCTAGGTATGCCACATTGATATCGATATATCGGACTACTTGGAGTTTTTTTGGCCGAGGTATCGAGTAGTAAAATAATCCGACGAAAATTTAGTGAGTGGTGAATACTTTTATTAACATCGAAAAGTGGACTATTCGATGTTTTTTAAAGTCGATGTGGCATCCCTACACAGAACATTTTTCGGTGTAGGAATGCCTCATCGACAAGGATGTATCGGACTACTCGATTTTTTTTGGCCGAGACATCGAAAACATCGAGGAGTAAAATAAGCCGATGGAAATTGAGTGAGTGGTGAGTGCTTATATAAACATCGAAAAATCGACTACTCGATGTTTTTAGTCGATGTGGCATCCCTACCTCCATCGCGATCTGCATCCTATTTCGTACCTCATTATACTTGCTCCACCGCCTACTCTGCCTCCTCAAGAAGTTTCCTTACCCAGCTTACCAAGGATTCACTCGCTCGTCTTACTTCCTGTCCATCACACTTCCTCCATTCTTCCCCCATTACCCATGTTTCTGCATTGGAACCTCGTCCTCTTTTTCTCAGAGTCCAGCTCTATGCACAACGCCGCAGCTTAAATTTATTAAGCTCTTCGTCCAACTTTCCTCTACATTTGCTCAAGTTCCCCGTCTTCAGACGGAAAGGTTACAAAAATTTACGACACAGAGTACTCTCAAACTCGTGCTTATTGTCGTCATTTTCCTCGACCCCTTGTTAATCATCACTGCTCGAATATTTTAACCACGTCATCTGATATTAAAGTTTAGGCTTAATCTTTTATGTAAATTAGGGAAGTAAACTGCTATATGGACAGGATTAAAGTGCGATCATTCTCACGAACGGTAAAAGATCATGCCGTTGAGAATTTTCACTAGGTTGGTGAATAGCTAGTGAAGCTAATTAGCTAATACTCCCTAAATTTTTTCTTAGTATGTTCCATGATACTAACAGCACGTCTCGCATGCTATCTTTAATACGGTGTATCTCTGTACAATTATGCTGTTGTGTTATTCGGATAGTTCTAATATATTGATAGCATATATAGTATATGTATAGTATCTAATATATTGTAGAGCATGTAGGTGAAAACTCACCTCCTGATAGGCATGAACAGGTTTTTGCCGATGCATCTAGTGTCGTAGTATCATTAACATATCATTTGGGGGACATATTGTGGTGCATTTTGGGTGAAAACAAACCCCCTGATGCACACCATTTAGGTGGCTGACAGGGTACTATGTAGATGTCAATGAATCCCAGGTTCAACCCTTGGCGAAATTCTTCGAGAACACATTTGAAACACTTTTCTTTTTTCAGAAGTGGCGCCAGAAACATCGCCTGTTTCCTGTGCGCGCGTTGAAAGTTCTGCCTTTTGAAGGGCTGTCCTGAAAGAGGGAGGCCACTGCTTCCTCGTTAATTGGAGTGGATAGCGGGGGCTTCGTCTTCCTCGGCTTTCCCCCGCTCCCAACACCCTTCACACCGGATGCGCTCATGTCTCCCTCCTTCTCCCCCCTCCCCCCCCCCCCCCGGCTGTGAATCACTCCACCTGTCCTCCCGATCTCCTTTCACTTTCGAGGAAATTTCGGCCGTAAAAATCCTCACCTCGGAGGCGGCACTCATCCTGGGCGCCCCTCGACATACTATCGCCCCTGTTCCGCCCCGATCCTGATATGAAAAAAAGTCCTTTCACTTTTAAGGTCAATGAGTACATGAGTCTCGATAAGAGACTTCGGACATGGATCGGGAAAGTGGACAGAAGATACTAATATGTATTGACTAGGTAACCCGTGCGAAAATTTCGCACTTTCACGCTATCAGGGAATAAGTATGTTAAGGAAACGGTGTAATTGGGTTTTAAATAGAGAAGAAGGTGTATCATAAAGTACTTTCTTTATACTTGTTTTCTTGCAAAAATATACAAAACATATGAATACAATACAGGCAAGAGAGTTTGGTACCAGTAGGAACAATCATGACGTCTGTTACTGAATAATGGCGCGCAATTTACAAAACTTCTTTGAAGACAATATTAGAAGTAACAATGTTGTCGTCTGTAACTTTTTGGTTATGAGTTTCTTTAACACAAACATAAATATCACGGAAAGTGCGAACTCTAGAAAATGCTACATACAACTGTCCATGCGAAAAAACAGGTTCTGGCAAGAACAATCCGGCTCTCTGAAGAGTCTGACCCTGTGCTTTATTAATTGTCATTGCAAAGGCCCTTTTGATTGGAATTGTTTTCTTGTCATTTAGAAAGGCATGTTTGGATCCAAAGGGGTGAGTTTAATTCTCGGAATTATGACTGTTCTACCGAGTCAATTAATTCAGCAGTGATTGTGTATTCGCCTAAATTAGTAATTATTAACCTGGCACCGTTAATCAACCCTTGCTTGGCGTTGAGGTTGCGGATCAACATTACAATGGCATTTTTCTTTACCAACAACTTATGAGGTGGGAGACCTGAAGGATTTAATGAATTCAAGAGCGAATATATCATATAAATATGGAATCAAAAAGTTTTAATTGCATTGACTTACCAGATGACCATTCACCCATGTACAATCACTATGTGAATTTCGTACTATTTTCATTTTAAACCTTTTTTTGAAGTTTATAATTTAAAAAAAATGTGTGGAGTCGATATACCTCGAGCGAGTAATCGACATGGAAAAATCGAAACTTTTAAGTCAAATTAATGGGTAAATAGTGAAATTTAAGATTGTATTTTTCTTCAGAAGCCGGTGATTCAACTTTTAAAATGATACCTCATTTATCACTGTAGGTGCAGTATTAACGGATCATATACGGAATGACAGAAAAATACCTTTCTGTAACAATATGTATTGATGATTGGAATAGTGATTACAATAGCCGTTACCAAAGCCACCACTGAGGCATGTGACTGGGGGATTTAGGGCACCAGACACCTACATAGTTAAATCTAATTCTACATCGACATACTACCCTGCAAGCCGCCGCGTGGGCGTGTGGCAGGGAGTGTTGGGATACCAGCTGCGTAAAAATGTAAGGGATAAGGTTTTGGAAGGTGAAATGGTGACGTGTATTTTAGGAGAGTATTTAGTGGAGCTCAGTTTTTATTGTGGTCGCTTATTGTAAGTGAGGAAAGAAAGAGTTTTTGTACCTCTCTGCTCGGGAACTTATCTCTCTTATTTTATCGCTTCTCTCCGACCTGGAGATGTAGTAAGGCGTCATGATAATATTCTCTGTGTCGCTCTGAAACACACCAGTTCTGAATTTCTCAAGCGAGCTAAGCTAAGCGTGTAGCCTCCGAGTCTCTAGGGGCTCCCATCTTGGCCCCTCTAAAAGTTGTGAGACACTATATGTTATCATATTAACAAGATTAGAGAGATAGATTGTCGTACCGATAGATTTAAAATGTCATTTTTCCCGCGTACTATAAGAGAGAACAATAGTCAACGTAGCAAAGGGATAGGTAGGTGAAATATAGTTAGATTAGTCTGTAGTGCATGATGCATGTAATAACAACCAATAATCCCTTCCTTATTATGTAGATACTAACCATCTAGCTCCATGTGACCCTATTATCTAGCATATCTCCCTTAAATATCCTAGTTGCATGTCAATAGTGCATGTTTGGTGATCTTCACCCCCTGCCACATACCCTCGTGGTGGCTCGCAGGGTATCACGTAGATGTAGATGTAGATATGTTCGCTCGCAGCAGTTTTTAACGAAAAGTGCTGCTTTTCTTTGTACTTTATTCATTTTTTTGGTTAAATTCGGCATGATACCCTGCATATACCCCGCGTGGGGTTTTGTGGTCCACGGAAGCTGAGGGAATTTGGAAAAGGTGGGGGGAAGAAAAAAGAGCTGAAGACGACAAGACTGTTAACGACAGTAACACGATAAGGCGAGTTTACACGATGCATGTACCCGCACAATTTGGTACCTGGACAGATGCATAGACGAATGCTCCAAATTAAAATGGGCTACTTTATGGCCACACGTTCAATCATCGCGCAATTTGGGGAGTTAAATTTTAATGGTGAATGTGTTCATTCATGTACCCGCGTGAATTTATCGTGTATACATGGATTTTGAGCCCGGCAAACGGGTCAACTGCTCCGGGCCTCGCGCCTCCGAAGGCTCGGGGCATTTTGAAGGAACTCGGTAATCAAAGGATAGAAAAACATGTATAACTCTAAATATCTGGTGTGACCGCCACAGTACGGTGTCTGATACTAGTCCCTGTGCATCTTTATCGTCGCTCTCTGTATCTAGATACGGAAATTAGAGGGCCATTTTGGACTTACCTCCATTTTTGGAAATAGAAATTTACTCATTTTTATCGAAAGATAAGGTTCATTTCAAATTACTAAGTAAATTAGAAATAATGAAAAATTATACTGTATATTTTAATGAACGATCAAAAATGATAAGGAGCAAAAAACATTAATATAAGCGAATAAAGAAATAATTTAGCCCTATTCCATGACCTTTAATTAACACATATATGAGCTTACTTAAAGAATCGCTCTTTTTTGTTGAAACATTGAAAAATTCATTCAGTGCTAACTTTGCTCACAGTCACCTCTAAGGAAGGTACGCTGAATGGTCTCAGCAAATATATTTTGATTTTTAAGGTATTTTGTACGTTGTTACTTATTTGCTATTATTTGTATTTTCTTATCTCTTAAGTCATAAAGATACCCGATGAAAATTTTACATTAATATGGAAAAAATGATCTACGTAGGGGTTTGGCATATGTAAATGAACGATTGTAAACACGAACCATTTTATTGGAAAATGAAACAGATCTCTAACTCTAATACAGGTTTTCCTGAGGAGTAAGTACCGATATGCCATGTAAAATATTTTGTATTTCTTAACTCTGAAGTGCGACGTAAAATTTTGTTTAGATAAGTTTATTCTTCTCTTGCAGAAGAGCGCTTATATTCAGGTAATTGATCGCCATCTTTAGCCGCCATTTACTTAATAGCTAATAATTGACAAATGATGGATCTCTGGTTGAAATATGAATACTCTTACACTCCAAATCATTCATAAATTGTACGCAAATATGTAATTGTTGCATGCAAAGTTTATATTGAATACGGTTCAAAGGACTTTTATGAAACATCATGTATTGTGGGTTTTAGGTACGATGAATTATTTAGGATAGGTCTTGTCCTCCTGCAAATTCGATAAGGGATAAAGTTTGGACTCAGGTAAAGTTCCTATATTTTACGACTTAAATATAAAATCAGATAGACTTAAGACAATGAGACTCAGACTGCATTGCGCGAGAAACTTTAAATTTTATTTTTCTAGTGTCCAATTCGGACTTATATATCTATAATTTATTAATATGAAGATAAAACTCCCTATTCCGGTGTTTTGATAACTCTTTCAAGATGAGCGCTGTGGTTACAGCCGTGTTTGCACTCAAGGTTTCGTGTTAACGTGTTTGTTAATTCACGAAAAAATATGCCACACGTCATAGTTGCAGAAGTGAACGATTGCTATACCTAGATTTGCAAGAAAGTAATCTTCAACGTCGTTCCAAAAGTTAATTTGCTCAGCACGTTTGATTTCTCCATGGTTATACCTGAAGAACAATTGCAGTCAAATCGAGTATCTTAATCCGGGTGCAAGAAAACAAAACAGCAATAAACCCAGCAAAAGTTCGTATGATTACATCCACCTCCTTTTTCGCCAAGCCCGGCACTCAGCCCTTCTGTTTCACGTTCCTGAAAACCCCGTAGGCCAAATCTGAAGTGTGTGGTCAAGATGACGAAAGGATTGAAATTCATATTACAAGACGGACGTTATTTCTTAAGACGTTGGTGTGTTTGGGATCCAGCACTAGGGACGCACTAGAGTGGAAAGATCTTGTGCTAAAATTTTTTGGCACACTGAGATACGATCACGCTAATCCGTGTTTAGAAAAAGCTCGGCGGGCGGTGAAGGTATACTGAGCCGTCGATGTTGTTTTTTCCAAAAATATAATTTACGCGCCCAAAAATTATTTTTGTTCTGTGTAAAATCGTATGGTAGTATAGGCTGAGAACTTGAAGCAGCATCTGTCGTTATATTACACCATTCTCGCGCGTTTGTTTACATCTACATCGACACGATGGCCCGATAGCTACTTCATGGGAATGTGGCGGGGAAGAATTTTTACAAACATCCGTTGTTATATGATGAACTAGGAACAAATACTTCAGTAACTTGGAGAAATAATTGGCGCTAGTCAATCGATTTTGCTGGTAAAAAAAAAATTCCTGCGGAGAACATTTGCGTGTAAATACATTTTTATACTTTGCAATTCCTATTCCTGGAAATTGCGTTCGAAAATATACGTCATATCCTGCCTAGGTAATTATTCGCTCGTTACTTTGGCTAAGAAAGGAGTGACAGAGTCCTTTCATGAAAGTAAAATCTATTTCTATATGTTAGCATGCAAAGTGTAAAGAATTAGGCTCATTTTTCCCTTTTCATGATAATATTACATTTTCGGCTTTTTTATGGAACAAGTTTTTTGTATATTTAAAATATGGGGACCTTTTAGAAAAATTACATTTTGTATTCAACAAGCTTCGCCTCCCAGTTTCACCTTCAGGGATTAAAATTTTTCAAAATAAATCAATTCCTGAATATGTTAAGTACTGTATGGAGAAAGTAGCTGAATTTAATTACTGATGGTTTAGGAAATTAAGTTTCTTGTGGAGCAACTTGAAGATATTCTTCAGTGAAACGCAATTAGTCTTCGTTTTTCCGCAAGTTCTAGTCCTCTTCGCCGAATATCGAAGATATTCGACTTTCTTACCCGAGTTGGTCAGTTTTAGTTTTTAATTCTTGAATTACCGCTGCCCTGATAGAAATTCACCCCTGAATGAAGAGTAATTATTTTTTCTGAATCGCCATCGATTATAGATACGAAAAGAACGGTAATTTTCTACACTCTATGAACATTGCTATTTATTTCGTTTAATTTCTATTATGAAACAATTCCACAGAATGAATCCCTCAACAATCAGTTATCGCAATTGATTACTAATCGTTGATTGATAGTTTTCTGTAGAGGTGAAGATTGCAAATCCTGATCGAAAACAGGTTTCCAGCGGTACCTATGCGAAGTGCATCTGATTAATCCGAGCAATGCAAAGCATACATCACCTGTTATTAATCTCCGCGGGCATGCAGTTTGCGTCGTCTCGGTCAGTGCGGCGGGCCGCAGTCCCTCACGACGCCCCCATTGGCCGCTGGGGCGGTCAAGGGTCGAACGGCGCCGAGCACAGACGATGCGAGATCGGAAGGTTGTGCCCGAGTGTATTCTGCGACGCCACAAAACAAAACAACTGTCACCAGTCACCATGGGCAGCGGATTGTAAACAGTCCGTCCTGCTTATGCCACTCTCTCCAATCTCACGAGGGCGTAAAGGATTTGAACACTGCGTGATTGAAATGTGTTTCGAAAATCCAGGGTACAAATGGTTTGTCCACTTCAGAAACTCCACACAGCACACAACCGAGAGATCGGTGTTTTATAATCCCCTCGCTTCCGAAACGCTACACTCTCGGTGGAGAGTCGGGAAAGCAACTGTTTCGCTTGCATGGTCCCCGGCGGATACCAAGCGGACGAGGCCGCCAAAAAGCTTTCCGCTAACATGACCCCGCCGGCAGGTGGCCGCCTTTGCGATTAGCGCTCGCTCTCGCGGAGAGAGGGCCAACTATCAGAGCAGATTAATGGCGGTAAAAAGGGAATCCGTATAAGTTTCGAACTCGTGTCAGAGTGGACGCGGGGTTGCTCGTTTTCGTTAGTGGTCGGGTCAGTAACTTACACGCTTGAATGCCCATCACGTCGTTCCATTTTGGATTAGATTGAGTCAAAGATCTTAGATATTGTTGTAAGGCCTAGGAAACTGACTCTCTTTTTAAGTGGTTCCACTAAGGAAGGACGTAAATGTCATTTTATATATGTAATGGGTGGTCTTGGAAAAGTATGTTCTGTATTAGATATGAACAACAAAATTTTACCTTCCGAGCTCTTCTTCTCACAAAGTGAACTTGAAATTACATAGCGTTCAATGGAAGAACTTGAAAAACACGTGGAAAAATAGTAATTTTCTATCTTAGTAATATATATTTGCCAATTTCGTTGAAATATTTTTTGAGAAGCGATAGTTTCAGGAAAATATTATTTAAATTGTGTATTATTTATAATTTAATCTTTTATAATTTATTATAATTTATTAAATAATAAAATATATTCATCTTAATGTCTTACCTTTTTAGTTATTAGCTAGTTTCAGCGAAAATATAAATCAAAGGGTGGTAATTTCAAAGTAATAACGAAGCTCTCGGCGTATAAAACTATAGAAAAAATTCATTAAAATATACGTGGAATAATTGGCATTTTTTGTGTCTTAATTTTGATTTTAAACAGCTAACGCATCCCATCTGCGAAAGCAGGATTGCTTAAAACCATTTGAAGGAAATTGGAATTTAGTATTTTTCGACTCACACAGTCGCCATAGAACATCCTTAATGATTTCCTCCTCCTGTCCTGGCATACCACTTTCCCGTTTCTCGCTCCTTGCACACAATCTTATTCTTAAGATTCTATGTTTAGGCGCCTCTAAAACGTGTTTCTTGTAAATTTCCTTCACTTCTGTCGCATTCATACACGCTCAGCTATTCTTCAAATAACTATTATTCCTGAAATAAAACTCAGTTCCACTTTGTAGAGGTCTATGTTGATTAATAAAAATAACTTTTACACTCCACTGTTCAGTTCAGAGGTCAATAATTGGTTATTATAAATATTTTATAATTCCTTCTCTCCAGAGTCTCTTCCGCCGAAGTCGCCCATGACTTTAGCTGGTTACCCTTTCCTCTGCCAACATTTATGGTTCTATCGTAAATTTGTTTCCGTGTTCAACTCTGTGAATCAATGGACTAAAATGTGTAAGTGGTCAACATTGGGTTAATCAGTGATCTGAAGCTTAAAAATTATCCGCGTTTAAATATGTCTTTTTCAGCCAAGGTCAAAAATTCACGCTTTTTCCGTTTGTATCTTGTCGAGACATTCATTTGATTTTTAATTAATTTTAATGATGAAAATTTTCGCCATCTATAAAAATAGCTGAAAATATCCGCTTTAATCAGAAAATGGCTTCGCACGGGAGATCTCTATTTTTTCAGAGATACTTTCCTCTAAAACGCAGGAAACTTGCTTTCCTGTCAGAAAGATTTAAACCTTCAGCGCCAGCGTTGAATGAAAGTTCAAAAACAAACATTTAACCCTGCATTATGAACCTCAAACCCATACGATGGCGTTTGGCAGAGGGTTTTGGGAGTTTGGAAAAAAGCCATATTTAGAGTTACTATGATTGAAGAAGATCTGGTAATTTACCGTGGAATAAGCCTCATATTCTCAAGAACGTTTATACTTGCGACCCATCATTACTTTAATAGCCTTTTCTCGCTTTTCTTTATTATGAAAGCCTTTTCTCGCTTCCTACACAAAACTTGCTATCGACATGTTTTATGACCATTATTTCGATGCTAATACACCATCACTCCAGTCAAAAAGAATCGCAAATTCTATCACCAATGTAAGGTGAAGTGTCGGTCGCAAAGGACCAATGTAAAAAGCTTTCATCCACCTATTTGGCTGTTGTAGATTGGAGTAGCCTTCCTTCAAAAATGTTTGAGCCCTTTCCTGGCTACATTAATGCTGTTTAAAGGTGCCAAAAAATAATTTTGGAATAATTTTTTTCTATTTTTATTTTGTATATTGATTTCTTTTATTTGGTTTTGTTGTGGAATGACCATTTAACGGCCGTAATTTATTATTTTATTGTTAGCACCTGGAAAATAGCCGACTTGCAACACTCTTGGCTAATAATATTACCTAAAAAAATCTAGAGTACTTATGAGTGATTATGAGAATTCTTTATCACTACATGAATTTCCATGATCAATGCAGGACTTGCTACAGTCGCTACATACATATCATCATCATCTGGTGTTCTGCCTGCTGGTAGGTCCTGTACACCACTGCTGTCTCCATCCGCTTCTGTCCCGAGCTTCCTTCTTTGCTTCATCATAGCTGGTGTTCTTCACCTGATCCACCAATTTAATTCTTCTCCTTCCTCTCTTTTTCTTTCCTTCAATTGAACCCTCAAGTGCCACAGTTATTATACTTTTCCCTCTCACCACATGGCCGAACCAGTTTCCTGTCCTTTTCCTTATTTCCTTTAGGAGCGATCTTCCGTCTTTTACTTTGCTCAAAACCTCTTCATTTCTCATCTTATCTACCCATCTTACTTTTCCCATCCTTCTCCACACCCACATTTCAAAAGCTTCTATTCTATTCCTTTCCCTCTTACCTAATGTCCACGCCTCACATCCATACATGAAAATGCTCCATGAATAACACTTAGTACTTACATATATAAATAAAATTACTATTACAGTCCTACGGTTGCATAATCGCTGTAGGGAATGCGGTAATCACCATTCGGTGACTGATCGGGAACCGGTGTTTTCCCTTCGTCCCAGGTCATTGCCCAATAGGGAATAAGTGCCTGAATCATTTCTACGGACTCTTGCGCTTTATGGCTACGAAACCTGAATAAATTGGAAATCTGGAACAGCACAATAGGCTTTTGAACCTCGTTGCTGGAGGTGGATGCAGTCGCTAAAATTAAATGGGAAGGATCAGAAAAGAGGAACTTTGTGGAGGGCAGAAGAGGAGAGCAACACTGACGTGATTCAGATGGATCGATCACACTTTGAGACTCAATTACTACATGACTTCATGCCGGACACTAATGGAGGGGAAAGCCCCACGTAGAAGGCAAAATGACAAATACGTTTTTTTTAAGTATCCTACCGATTAATGTAGGTTTTGCTGAATGTCAGAGATCTCCTCCCGGTCCTCTACACATTCCGGAGCCCACCCCCCTCAAGTATATCCTTTTTTTCATCAACATACGATCTACCCTTCTTTATCCCGTCCGTGAAACCTATTCTTTTTCTTCCCCTTCCCCGCTTGCCCAACATCCTTCCCTCTTGAGCAACCCATTGCCCTTAATTGCATCCTTCAGCCATCTACCCTGCCTATCCCGGATTTCATTCAGAAGTTTCCTTTCCTCGCCCACCATCTCAAGCACTTCTTCGTTAGTCTTCCTTTTCGTCCACCTAACCTTCTCCACCCTACTCCACACCCACATCTCAAAAGCCTGCAGCCTATTCTCGTCATCCTTACCAGGTAAAACGGGATATGAAACAGAAGAGCTGTGAAGAACATAATGGTAACTGGTCAGAATGGAGGTCTGCAGTCTCTCAATCTTAGGGTTAGATAACTAATTATGGGAACAAAAATATCTCTCGCCGAGATGGATGTGCAAAATAGACCTTATTGCGGGAGAGTCATCTGCATGCCACTATGACCCTCACAGTGCAAACAGTCACTGCGGATCCGAAGGAACGGGAAAGAGGATGTCACTAAGGTTGATTTCCCTTTTACATTGGTATAAATATAAATAGGGTCATTTCTTCAAGCCCCGATTTCAATTTTAAGTATTGTTTATCATGGAAGGCATAAAAAACCTTATTCACCAAGTATCGCTAACGTATGCAGAACAGACTGAGAGATATTTTAAGTTAACGTTCGCCCAGAAACTTTAATTCCTTAAAGAAATGAAAATGTTCGCTGATTGGTTGACATGATCGTCAACACATCGAGGCATCTTGCTGCACCCTCTGACGTTTGGTTTTCTTAAGGCTTATCGCTGAATGAATTGTCTCTGACTTAACTTCGAAGATTTTTTTAATTTTAGTAAAGAAAGAAAAATATAAATTGTTCTGGTACGCACTTTTATACTGCGCCGTATTTATGAAACCTTGAAAGTGACAGTTATCCTTTCAAACAATGGTTGGTTTATTAAAAAAGTGTGGCTAAATATTATTTCTATTGTTGTGTATGATTTTACACTTTCCCGGCGAATTAAATTAGTGTAAATTTCTCGGGCTCGCCACCGGGTAAGATTCATTAGCCTTGAGAATGGGTG
Source organism: Ceriagrion tenellum (assembly GCA_963169105.1). Taxonomy (NCBI): domain Eukaryota; kingdom Metazoa; phylum Arthropoda; class Insecta; order Odonata; family Coenagrionidae; genus Ceriagrion; species Ceriagrion tenellum. The sequence goes on from OY720637.1 coordinate 54,163,122, forward strand.
ACGAGTCGGAACCCGAAACGTCGGCTGTCTATAAAAATCTTACCCGGTGGCGAGCCCGAGAAATTTACACTAATTTCTATTGTTCTTTTCTTATCACCAAAACCATTTCGGATTTGTTCCGAAAATTCGTAAATATGCCCAATTTATTTATTTAAAGTAAGAAAACCACATACAGCTATGGTGCCATTTTATAATGGCCATGTGAATGAGCGTTTCAAAAAATTTGCATCAACCGCGCAGTATATCAGGAGCGCAAACCTGAGGAAATATTTTTCGGTTATTCACAGAGTTATAAATGCAATTAATAAAGCGATATTTTTAATAATGAAGAAAATTTATTCTTCACGATTGCTTAGTTTTGTAAAGAAGTTACTTAGATGAGGTCTTCTTCATCATAGATTTATTACAAAGCTTAATATTATAAAATGCCCAGACTGTTAACGTAGATCCGGGAAGGATGGCGAGTCTAACCGCGGGATCGTATTCGCAGGCGTCGGTTGATAGTGGTTTCCTGCTCGGAATTCGTATGGTTTGGCCCGGCCGGAGCCATCGCGGTGAACTGACGCGCCTCGAGCCAGGGATGATGCTTGCTATGCTATGCTGATGATGCTACGATATCGCAAAGTTGTACCCATGAATTTTTGGTGTCGGAATATCTCATAAAGCTCATCCAAAAATTGTGGATTTGACTTCATCTGTCTACTCCATATTTACTCTTCCCCCGTTATAGATATTGTGGTTGTAAAATACTTTTTCTCTACGTATCGGGTGGATCTACTTTGAGATTTATCTGAGTCTCCTGTTAATATTTCTACTTTCAACTACTACTTACTCTTGTAGTTTTAACAAATATGTAAAAGTGGTTCGTCGAGACGCATTTTAAATCAGTTGTAAACAATCAAATCGGCCTGAGGCGCATGAAAATGTTAAGTTTCCAGCGAGATTTGTACTTGGATCGCTGGATTCAAGTCCAGAATACTAACCATTACACCGTAGAACCTACTATGAGTAAAATCTAATTTCTGGGCTAATACAAGCATGAAGGGCGCGAGGCAGGGGATGTTAAGACACTGGTCATGAAGAAGGGAGAGGATGGGGAGAGGTAATTTGAGGAATCAATTCGATAGTTTCTAGCTTTACTTTAGGAAAATCCATTATGAAAAATCAAAATGACCTCGTAATTTTTTCTTCAGCTTGATTTGAATGACCTGCTTCATCGCGTAGGCGACATCTTCAGGTGATCGCCTACACTAGTGGTCGGCAAACCGCGGCTCTTAGCCCTTTGAGTGTGGCTTTCCACAAAAGTGCGTACCTATAGTTTAACTAAGACTTAAAACTTTACGTAAGGTTTAATAAGTTAATTTTTAGGAGCGTTGTGGAATGGAAGAAAATGTAGTTTCGAGGATTGAGAAAGGTATGTTGAGATATGATGAGTATGAGAGGTTTGGACAAATAGAGGATGAACGAAAGGAGAGACGAAACAAGTATACAAGACGATTGTGGATTGGAAAGTTGGGAGGGGTCGACCTCAGCGAACGTACCTCAATCAGATTGAGGACGTTTTTAGCAACGGCTAGCTTAGGAGTGCCCTAATTAAGTCAATAATAATGTAAATACCTATATGGTTTAAGTTTAAAAAATTTGGCTGTCATGAGAAATTTCAATCGCTGTACTGTTGATATGTGGCTCGGTTGACTAAAGGCTGGGACACAATCAACGTGTACGTGTGACGTGAGACGTTAACGGGACAACGGGAGACGGGAAACGCAAGTCAGCGGCCACAATCGACGTTAACACGGCCCGGAGTAACAATTGACTAACGCAGGCGCAGCTAAGAGATCAGGTGTCAACAACTGTGGAAGTAAATAAGTTGTCTTTGCCAAGAGCAATCTTCAACAGTTGGATGTATCTGCCGACAGATGGCTCCCATTCCCGGATTCTCAGGGCTATTTTGATTGGTTTTCCGTGTAAGGGACACGGGAAGAGATGAAAGTTGCCCATCTCTCGCGTACACGTACTCCCCGTACACGTTGATTGTGTCCGTCATTTCCCGTCAGTCATCTTTTCGCGTATTCCCGTTAACGGCTCAAGTTACACGTACACGTTGATTGTGTCCCAGCCTCCGACCACTGGCCCATAAGAAGAAACCGGTCGTTCGAAAATAAAACTGTGGGAGCAGATTACAAAATGTTTGATTTTCTTTTAATGAATAAATGAAACAGACGGATTTTATTTACTAAATCGGATGGCGGGCCATTTTAAGCATTCATAAACACCCAAGATGGTCTTTGAATTAATGTAAGTTTAAGGATTTTGTACAGTCCCGGGATGTTGATGTTATACAGCACTATAGACGATGGAGAAGTCTTCCAGGTAAACGTTGGCAGGTAAAGAGAACTTAATCCGGTTGGAAGACCCAGAAGAATTTACATCAAATATAAGTTTGGATGGTCTTAAGATGAGAGAAAATGGCATGTGCATAAAAGTGTTTCCTATTTTTACGTATTTAATTCTTATCATTCTTCAGGAATGTGATGCCCGAAATTATAAGGAGGGTCCATGTCTATAAACACTGATATATTTCAACTTTGCAGTGCACAGGTTTACTACAGTAAGGTTGTCAAAAGGTTAGAATGAAATCTTCTCGGTTCTTCAGCCAGGTGAGAGGTTCCGTTTTTTGCTCAAAGTTTCGAGGTCCATCACATTCCTCGAAATCTGGAAGAAAATAGAGTCTCTCCCGGGTGAATACCTGAGAAAACTTCATTCTGATGATTCTCCGAGAAAACACCTCATTCTTCTTTAACCTGTCAAATTCCTAACACATTACTTTCTCTACATTACCCCGGAATCAGTGAAACTTAATGGAAAAGAGTATATTTTATCTAATATTTTAATGATAAATGCTAGTTTCGCTGAAAACTGAAAAGGGGTAATTCCCGGAATATTAAAAAAAAAAACATAGAAATTCATCTAACCAGCGCATGCTATTAGATATAAAATAATTACTGCGATAATTGAAGTCAAAAGACGGTATTTCCATAGAAACTGCGTTGTGTTCGTCTAAGATAACGAGGTCGTAATTTTACTATTTTATTTTAAACGTGGATTTATTGTTGACGTATTATATGTAAATTTATTTCTTCAATTATCAGCATATTTTGTATTTTAATTTTGGTTTGCAATAGCTTATTTAATGCCATCAGAAAAATTAAGATGCTTTTAACCAGCAAAACTAACCTTTGGAACGATGAGAAGAACAAGTTGAAAAATTGGTTAAGAAAAAGTGGAATCTTCCTTATCGTTAAGTGGGTCCACAAGGTAAAGCCTGTTGATTTGATGTGAAAACTTTGCCAGTTAGTATTTGTTATGACTCACATAAACTCTTGCAGTTATTGCATAATGTTTTTTCAGTCGCGATGCAACCTCCTTAAATTCCTCCAGAAATGAGAAAACTATGGAATGCCAGGAAAGTTTTCGTGAATTTCTCAAATCAGTATCCATTCTAAGTACTGTGACTCATTAAAAGTTCTGAAACTCTTGCTTTATGTATGTCTTTGGAAATCGGCTATGGTCCAATTGGCAGGACAGTTTTTGTGAAATTCCTTTGACTCAATAAATCATTTTGTGAGGAATATTTCAGCAGGGCAATGCCTCAAAAATGATTGCAGTGAAACACATTGAGTCAGTGGGACTATAAAAAAAGGGAAATATTTACGAATAGTACCAAGGTGATGCGCCCTCTGGCTGTCTAAGGCGGCTCAACACCCAGAAAGCCCTCACTTCCCTTGCTCAGCTACCAGTGATGCTGAGGAAGAAAACATAATACTTTTAAAACGCTTAAAGGTGAGTATAAGAAAACTTCTCAACCTTACAGTTTTATTGAATTTGCCAACCAAGGTTTCGACTTGCACAGTCAGTATAACCGCAATCATTTAGTCTTAATAATGACTGTTCAAGTCGATGCCATAGTCTGCAATTCATTGAAATTGTTTCAAGGACTGCCTTATTTCCTGTTACTTATTTATGGGGAACCACAAAGAAGTACCGGAGAATATTCCGTACAGTACCTTACCCTAAACAGTACTTTATTTAAAGAACCTCTAAATACATAAATCAGAAATAAAGAGGACATTTCTTCCAAATTTTCCGACTTTTTCCGCCATTCTTTCATTAACAAAGACACGGGTTGCCTAGAAAGAGAGATTTGAAAGAAAACGGTCTGAATTTTACAAAATTGTGGGATATTTCACAAAATTTGTAGCAATTTTGAATTAAAAACAAAATTTGATTTTAAAAAATGTTTAGTTTCCTTTCTCATTTCCCGTTTAGAATTCTCTCGAGTTCGGAAGACAATTTTTACTAATTTGATTTTGCAGTAGAAATAAAGTCTGCTGGTAATACAAATGAACATCGTACGTATGTTAGATGAAAGTTGATGGGAATGATCGGGAGGTCAACCCGAGATTTCAGTAGGGCAAAATGTATTCCATTATCCGCGTATTGACGACATTTAATGATTTGCAAATTGCGAAAGCTTCTGGTTGGGTATTGAAAAAAATTATCGATACAGGAAGACACTGCTTGAAAATATGGAGGTTCTCTTCTTTTTATACAATTATAAAATGTAGGATTTAATCGTTTGAGTAACATGTTCGTGTCTGGATTTCTCAAATATAATCTTTACGTAGCGAATAATAGGCATGACCATGCTACTAAATAGTGCACTCACACTTTATTGAAGTCATTTTTTTTACTTCGTCTTCTCCAGTCTACTGGCAAATTTGCGGATAGGTTTGGAAATTTGTCGAAGAAATTAGGCGAAGACGATAGCATAGGAGGCATTCGCAACGAGAGGAATCTAATGAAGGGGAACTTGTTTTAGAATATAAAGAAAAGGATGGCGAAGAAAGTGACTTTAGCATTTATGGTGCAGAAACCAGAATTCTGTCAATGATAAAAAAGGACGACAATAGGTTAATATATGTGGCTGTAGAGGAGATTGAAGAAGGTGCGACAGACCGAAAGAAAGACGAGCTAGTATGGTCATGATATGGTGGGTGAGAATGAGAAACTACTTGAGGAAAGTTGGAGAAGGCAGAGTAGGTGATTGGGACGGGCAATAGTGCTGTGATCAAAGGCGGATGCTGGTTTAGCGGGGAAAAGTGAGAATGGGTTTTATGTACAGAATGAAGAGAGGTGGGACGTATCCCAATCTGAAACATTTGAATGGTATATGGAGACTAATAAATGGAGGCTGTAAAAAATGAGTATAGGTATTCCTACTTCTATCAAAACCTTCCTTTATGAATGAATGAATGGTTTATTGATGCTCTGGGAAACCCATAAGAGCAAAAAAGAAAAAAACATAAGTACAGAAAACATTCTGCTCAAAATACAATAATTATGAAATAAGCATAGCATAAACACAAGAGCAATTGAAAACAAAGGTTCTAACGAAAATAAAATTAATCAACACAAAGATTCTTCCATTTCAAAACAACAGTGCTCCTGTTTTAAATATTCGTACAATTTCCTCTTAAAAGATTCCGGAGTGGAGGAGCATTTTATTGAGGGGGGTAATGAATTCCAAAACTTGGATGCTATAATCGGGAAGGAATTTAGGTATTGGTTGGTACGGGCTTGGGGTATGTGGAGAAGGTTTAGGTCTGCCCGAGTTTTTCTGAGGGAAACAGTAGTTCTGAGGGTAAATAGGTTGTAGAGGTATTCAGGCATATGAGCATGAAAGAGGGAGAACAGAAAACACCCCAGGAAGTAGTTCCTTCGGGAGCCAAGAGGCAGCCACTTCAAGACAGCAAAGTAATCAGAAACATGGTCATCTCTGCGAAGATCGAATATAAATCTAAGGCAGCTGTTAACTAATCGCTTTATCGGTAAACTTATCTACTTACTCGTACTCCCAGGGCCATTTATATCCGAATCGATATTTAACCGCTCCAACATATCACTGCATCTGGTTTGGTTCATTGCATCTCCTTCCGTAGCTCAAATCTTCTCCAAATCGATCTTGACTTGGTTCTACCATCTCTGTCGCGGTCTTCCCCTCGGGGTCGTCTTCCGTCTGGATTTTTTTTCACAACTTCCTTCGACACACTTCCCTCCTCTTTTTTTAATATGTGTCCAGCCCATCTTATTCTTTTGCGCTTAATCTCAATTATGATATCGGTATTCTTATATAGCTCACTGATTTTCTTATTCTAATTTCTTCTCCATCTTCCTTGTTCTTACGTAGACCCGTAGACCTTCCTTAACCTTTTGAGTGCCACGCGACGATATATCGTCGTTTGCATAATGTGCCAGAAGTGCCAACGACGATATATCGTTGTCTATGAGGAGACCTGTTTAAACACTGAGTCATTACAAAAAAATTTATTTTTTTTCGTATTCATTAGCAAAAAAGCAATCTTTTTCAAATACAGAAATTATCATGTAAAAATAGTAAAAAATAATAATTAATTTGCCGTAATAAACAAATAATAATTTTAAGAATAAAGGCCTACAAATATATCAAAATACCCATGGCACTTCTGGGAGTACCCACCAAAAAATTGGTGGCACTCAAAGGGTTAATATCCAAATTCTCTGGTTCTTCTCTATCGTCATTTGATACAAAAACTCCTGAGTATTTAAAATAGTCTACTTTTTTTTCAAATTTATGCCCATCCATATTTGGATTAAGCCTCTTCTATATCGTTAGACTACCTATTATAATTTCTATTTTGAAAATAAACACTGGTACAATTTCCACACTTTTATTTTCGTCATCGACCATGGCTTCAGCACATTATGATGATTATGGCATAATGTGCGGAAACCATGGTCGGTGACGAAAATTGAAGTGTGGAAATTGTACAAGTGTTTATTTTCAAATATGGAAATGCATAAGTTCCACAAAGTTTGTGCCGATCCGCTCTCTTATGTAGTACCTCTAATAATAATTAAAACCGAAGACTCCTCCAGTCGTCTCCATGTTATTCTTTCTCATTATCTACAGAGCGTTTCCTCTAAACGCGTGATCAGTCCAAACGATCACCGGTGCTAATCTTTGACTCCGTAAGTGGTTTAGTTATATTCGGTGGAGCTGGTCTGCATCGGTAGGGGTGGGGAAAATGTCGGCGCCACATGGAATTGCCGACCTTATCCAAGAATAGAATGGAAAGGTATTTCTTTTCAGCGGAAAGTCTTCCGCCTTTATCTCGCATGCTTACACAATGCATTCCAGCAGGATTGTAGAGGAAACGTTGAACGATGCCCTCGTTTCTTGAAGTTACGTGTTATTTCACCCCAAGATCACACACACAAATGCCATGCCCGCACTTTGGGTGGAGTAAACATTAAATATTCAGATACACTTAATTATCTTGGATTTACCTTAAACTTCTTTGTACATCTACTTATATATCGTGGAAAACTTACCTTACTTCTGATATATCGTAGGAAACACACATACAAAACATATGCGGAACAGCATTAAAGAAGCCAGGTTTTGTTAAGCGTATAATAGGAAGGTCCTCGGATGAAAAGTACAGGAGAGATGCTGCTTCTCTCTGGTTAGGCCACACCTCGAATATGCTGCGAGCATTTGGGAGCCTGTTCATAAAGATTTTACCAAAAAAATTAATAAAATACAAATACAAGCTGCACGCTTCGTTAGAAACTGCTGCGAGCGAACATATAGTGTCTCACAACTTTTAGAGGGATTAAGGTGGGAGCCCATAGAGACTCGGAGGCTACACGCTAGGCTTAGCTTGCTTGAGAAATTCAGAATTGGAATGTTTCAGAGCGACACAGAGAACGTCATCATGATGCCTCACTACATCTCTAGGTCTGACAGAAGCAATCCAATTATAGAGATACAATGCCGAACAGATAGGTACAAAAATTCGTTCTTTCCGCGCATAATTAGCGACCACCATATAAACTGAGCTCAACTAAATGCACTCCCATAACACGCGTCACCGTTTCACCACCCAAAACCTTATCCCTTACATATTTACACGGCTGGTTTCCTCACACCCCCTGTCATACGCCCATGCGGCGGCTCAGAGGGTAGTTTGTCGATGTAGATGTAGAAGAAAAGGTTGCCCGAAAAACATTTCAGTAAGATAATGAAGGAATGTAGGAGTGAATACGAAGATTGGGTAAAGAACAGGGAACGGCATGGATCTATGCAATGGTAATCAAGTCTACCATCATAATTGTATGCTGACTATTTAAGGAATATTCATGTTGAGGAAGTTCTCCATGCCTTTGAAATGCGATCGCCGATTAACCTCTTTTACAGTAATCGCCTACGATTGATTTAAACTATAGCACAAAATGCCAGGTAGAAATAGATTAAGGCTAGAGAATAGATGAGACCTCACTGTCTGACATCACTGGGGAATATTGAAGTCATTAAATTTCCCGATCTGCCGTATTGATTAGGCCAGTTGTGCAGTTAGCACTACGAAAATATTGGTGTTAAGCCTCTTTCGCATTACTAACTTCTTACCACTGCTCATACAAAACGTCGTTAATGCGCCGCTGTCTTCAGTCACAATGTTATTAAACCGCTATTTACATGGTAGGTAATTGCTGCCCGGGGGATGGGGTTGGGGTGTTGGCTAGATTACTGACATACGGACGGCCAGGGTTCAAATACCTGCAGAGGAGGATATTTTAGGATATTTTCAGGGGAAACCCAATCACTACTTTAGTGTCTTGTGGAGGGCACTTCAAGTGCAACACTCCGTCTATCGGAAGAGACGATAACTTGTGGTCCCCTTGGCACCTTTCGTTAAGAGCAGGCAAATGCCGACGCCGGGTTTCTGTCCACTATGGCGCATCTGACCTTAGTTGTCGGTCGCCTCTCCAAATATCTACTCCAATTACTACCTTTAACGCGCGCTGCATTTGTTGGTCATCACCTACCGGTCATTTGAAGGTGATGACGATTGATCATTTAGCATCGTAACTAATGTGCATTCAGATGGCAGAAAACAGCTGTTGTATACAGACGGCTATACTAAGTGTAATTGTATATAAAAAGCTACCATGGTGGTTGCCAGCCGAGCTCCTCCGCCTCCTTCGGGCAATTACTTCATGCATCTTGAGTTATACCTCTTAAACACATGTACTTAAATGCAATGTGGTTCTAGATTTTTTCAAAAAAATTATCAAAATGTGATCCACAAATACCGCTCCAGCCATCTTAATCACCATCTTTTTTTCCGAATCTCCGACAACCAATTTCTTTTCAACCACAAAACATATTATATGATCTTGTTTGTCTTTCTCACTATCCAGATAACAATCTCCATTCTTCCCCAAATCAACATCTTAAATTCCTTATGCCTGCGCGCGAAACCTTACTCATCGCCCGAGCTCCATGTTTGACTGTTGACCAATACATATTTTCTTTTCGTTTCTCCGCAAAGCCCACTTCGCCCTCGTTAATTTCCTCCCCTTTGGTTATGCTTCTTTGACTAATGCAACGCTGACATTCCTACTACTTAATTCATTCTTCTCCTGTCCACATCTACAAAGTGAAGGTGAGTTTTCACCAACATACACTTCACTACATCCTCACAAATTTGAAGGAGCTGTGACTATTGATTCATAAGCAAAAATCTGGGAGCACATGTTAAGGGGTGAAATTTCAACATCATGCGCTGCCACCAATATGATAGGGCTATAATTATTTTGCGATAAAATAAATGCTCAGTGATACGAGGTTTGCGCACGAAACATGCGAGACGCGCTGCCAGTATTCTGTATCAAATTTTGACAAAGGCATTAGAGATAGAATCAATTTATAAGCTATCCATTGAAATACCTTATTTTAAAAAATTCGGAAAAAAGACATTTTAGACTTGTTCGTTCTCAAGCTTTATTCCCTTCTTCTAATTACTCTAATTGTTTTTCTCCTAAAATACTAAAATTATCCCACTGGACATATTTATGCCCTCCCGATTTCACTAATTCCTGCTTTCATATTTTTATTTTAAAAAACTCATAACTTTAGTTCACGTTCGCTGGGTCATCATCACATTCCTTTTTCACCATCCAACTAGCATGGTCGTATATTGTACGCGCCGTTCTCATGGACAAGTAGCTATAGCAAAGAATTACCTATTTTGGGATCGCCTGTTGGCGTAACAAGTCGAGTGAACAAATTCATCAACAAATCCAACTTCATCCAACAAATAATCATGTAATGCGATTGTTGACGTATCCTGTTAACTTTTGAGCGAAGATCATGTCACGACAATTATTGTCCGACTGCACGCTGGCTGAGGTTGTGCCAGTGAACGGTTAAACAAAACTCTCCGCTGTAACTAGGTATACAACGCAAGACTTGATAAGAAATGAGAACAGCTAATATCAGATGGTAACGCAGGAAACTAAAATTATTATAACATGAATATTGAATTTTCACTCGCTATCGTTATATCTTTATACTCTGAGAAAAAATACTCAATATGGATTTTATAAAATCACTATACGCACTTATTCCAATAGTAATTTGTATCAGTCACTATAGAGCTAATCGTAGATATTGTAGCACCACAGCATCGTTGGGCTCGGCTAGAATTTGGATGGGTGATTGTCCTATTCGCCCGAGTGCAGTTGCCCCAGTCTGCACACGGCAGACCGAATGTGTGAATTGACCATAGCCGTCGAAGCACATTAATCCGAAATACGAACACTGATTACTCCCCATTGCCAATCCTGTTTTTTAAAGGTTTTTTGAACGAATTCTGTTCGTGCATAGATTTTCGGGAAACTTTGCATTCATTTTCTGATTAATGGGATACATAAATGCATGTGCAAAGATTTTCGTGAAACTTTGCATTCATTTTCTGATTAATGGGATACATAAATGCATGTAAAAATGTGAAAATGCATCATAATGAGCTGTTTTCTTGGCATTTCAGTGCTACTTTAACACGTAGCCGTATGGTTTATGTTAATAATTCGATCACGTACGCACAGATTTTCTTGTGAACTGGAAATAATGCATTTTTAAATTTTATCGTCGTTGCTAACAAATATCAAGGTGTGACGACGAGCACAATATTCGAAAAAAATACTTCTATGTAGCATCGTCTAAATATAGAATTGCGCTCCGAAAACTTTTTAAGCTTGATTAAGGGAAAGGATTACAACATGATTCTGGTATCATATCCACCACTGCCTGTATGGTATGTTCCGTCGCATATACAGATACACTCAAATGAAATGTGATCCAAGAACTTTTCACAATAGGCGTTTTTAGTCAGCTACGATAACCACACAACAGTTGTTTGTATATACATCAGGAATGTATTCTTGGCTTGAGCTACTCTTCCCTTGATGTCCGCTGAACTTCCTTCATTCCATTTCGTGACGGCAGGTGGAGGATTCCATGCGTTCAAGAGCCTTTCCTATTTGCGTAATGTCTCTCTACAGCATCTGCAGGATTTTTTTATTAAATCCAGAAAAATAGGTCTCGGACGACCTGCGGCGTTTATTGTTGAAACTTTTAACTAAATTTAGCGTGAAAAGTAGTGATAAAGCTCTTAGACCGGTGCAATTATTCCATTATGATTAGATCCAATGAAAAAATGGTTTTGTTGTAGTAAAAATAACGTTTTCGACGCAATCAATGTGTAATTTAGTATCTTTTACTATTTTATCTGTATCGTAAATGCTAATTTTGAGCGAGCTTGAAAATAAGTCCATGGCGTAATTATTTTCAAGGCTTGTACCTCGTTTTTATTACCTGATCCTTCATAGTTTTATCGCTAAACCTCACGTTAAAAATCGGCAAGATCGTTTATCTACCTCCTGAATAGAGTCAAGAACAGCCTTCCCCTTCGTAAAAGTGAAGCTGATCGTAATAAGGTTTTTATGGTTTTTATGGAAAAAGGAAAAGGTTTTTATGAGTGTGCAAAATTGAAATAATTGTCCTGACTGCCTTCGCATTTTGACGCTTTCCAGAGTATGCGTAATGGTGATGTTTTTAACGAAGTCCTACAATTATTTCTGTGTATCGTAGGTAGTTGCGGTGTGGTTTGAAGAAGAGAAGAGAGGGTGATCTGGGTTGGGATAATAAGGTATGAAGATGATAAAGCCTATAGCTACATCAGATATGTACCATCTACCTGTTTTGGGCTCTTCTTTGTGTGTTCAAGTATTTCTTTAGAAAATAAAACATTTAAAGTGCTCTCCAATGCTCTTTTCGTGTTCACTGAAATAAAAACTATTTAAGCATAGAAAGAAAAAATATTAAAGGAATATGCAATGAATGAAAAGGTCCTATGTTATTTTAGTGTTCGCACGATTAAGACAGAGAAAGAACATTGGAAAAACATTCATTGATCATGATAATAACAATGACTGAACATTGAATGAACTTTAAAAGAACACACTAGGAAAATTGGCAAAACATTTGAACGTAAAAGAACGTAAAATTAACATTAAAAGGACAGTGTAACACCAAATGAAGATAGAAAAACATTGAATAAACACTATCTTTATCTTTTTCAAAGAATCACGGAACTAGCCGCGCAGTCACTTCAACGGAGTCACCCGCTAGTGATTACTCAATTGTGTGAAATTCACAGTGGAAAAATCGTTCGCCTGGACTGGGAAACGTTAGGGCGATTGTCGTTTCCCAAAATAAAAATCGCTCTCTAGGGGAAATTCTCACAGTTTCTGCCCTAATGACGCACTCCGTCAATTAAGATAAGTGATTTACGCACCTGACGAAATTTGGCGAATGACGTTCCCGTTTTCGCTCTCTTCAGCGCGTTTGCAAACAGCGATAATGCTGGAGCACACAATATGGAGAACCATTATCGCCGCGCCCCTGGGTGGCGAGGAAGACGAATGAGGAAGATTTGGATACGGCAGGAGGGGAATGTAAGAATGTGGTGGAGATTCGGAGGAGGCAGAAAAGGTGAGTGGGGGACGTATTGAGAGGTGAGGTCATGTTGAAGATTGTTTGAGGATTGGAGGTTGAGGAAGGAGAGACTGGTTGGAGAAGGAAGACATGTCCCAGACATAGGAAAGTTAAGAAAAAGACTGTCCACAAACGTCCCTATCGTTTTGTAGAATACTCAGTTTAAACTCTTTTTCCCTAATATTGCTCTTTTCAGGTATTTCCGTCGCGTGTTTGGTTTTTTTGACAATAGTTTCTCCCCTCTTCCTGGGGGCGTCTTCAGGTCCGTTGGACATTTTTGTCCAACGGACCTGAAGACGCCCCCAGGAAGAGGGGAGAAACTGTTGTCAAAAAAACATACACGCGACGGAAATACCTGAAAAGAGCAATATTAATAATTATAAGAGTCGCGGAAGCCTTCAAAGAAATTTCTTTTTCCCTAAGTTCTTCATTGACCCCGGTAGGATGTTAACCATTCCTACTGTCTTCCTTTATTGATTTCTCTTCCTCGGGACCTCAAATTCCTCCAACCCTAATGTCTTCCTTTTCGTCACATTTCTCAACTGCATCACTCTTCCCTGTCGTATAGTTTGTTCTCATATTTACTGTTGTCACCAAGCTGAAGTATCTTCTTAAGCCTTTACTTGTTAACCTAACATGTTCTTTCCTGAATAGTTTTGTTTTACCATGATAATAACCTGGCAATTTTTCTCCTGTTTTTGTGTAGTTTGCTCATTTATCCTTATCTCTCTCAGCTTTACCATTCGGCCACAGTACGTTTTTACCCAGAATTCTTTTGTGACAACTATGTTTTCCAACCTTTTCAATTTTCACAAATAAACAAATAATGTAATACTTGTGAGTGCTTATTAGAAAAACCCGGCCACTTTTCTCCTATTTTTGTATAGTTTGCCATTCGCTCTTTTCTCTGTGGGCTTTTACAGTAGGTCTCAATACTTTTTACCTAGGTTTCTATTTAAACCATAATGTTTTTCAACCTTTTTAATTTTCAAAAATATATAAATCAATATAATGCTTGTCAGTTAAATATAGGCACCCAAGAGGAAAAACCTGTTTAGTGGCTGTCACCTTTTGAACAGAGTATGTAATACAGATACAAACAAGTGTATTTGTGTGGGATCACAATTGTGGACACAAGTTCTTTTGTATGCGATCTCAATTTTGCATATGTGGTATACATTAACTCTTGCAATTCTAAAGGCATTACTATCGAAATGAATTCCATATTTTCACTTCCTCAAGCTCATATTTGTGGATAACAATCATGTAGCATTAAAAAAATATTTATTAAAATCATACTAAATTCCATTATTTTTTCAATAGTTCTACCGCATTTTTTAGCTTTAGTTTTATTAGGAGAGAAGCCATTATTTTAAGATTCGTTGAAATTCCCTTTTTTTAGCTAAAATAGCAAATTTTAGCCAATCCATCGTGGAGTATCATTCAACAACAGCCAAATGAACGCATATAGTTGTTCAATTGCTTCACTGTTGGACTCAGGAATTATGAAACGATTATTCGCTCTTAATTTACGTAAATATTCTCTCAGATTTGCTTTATACCTCTCTTAGATATAATTTTTCAAGCACTTTGTCTACATATTTAATGCTTCAATGGCAAAACTTCGAGGCTTCAAAATAAAAGGTAAGAATATTTAGTTGTTACAGCCCAGTTAAGTCTTTTCCTCATTGATTTTGCACATACGTCATAATTGCTTTTCTCTGTCATTTACCGGACCCCAATATTATCCAACTCCCATCTTACGTTTTTGTTAATCTTGAGTTCATGAGTGTGTACTAATCTGCCAAAATTAACTCATGCCGTATTTTATTTGACCTTTAATCCTAATGCCAATGGCTCATGGTGAATTCTATCGTGGAATATTTCTTTACATTCTTTTCATATTTCATAAAATGATTTCACTAGAATAGAACCAGCTATAGTTCATTAGACTTGCCAAGCCAACATCTTACGGAAGGTCAAAAATTTTTACCGAATACTAGCATATAAAATTATCGGATGGAGTTTGATTTTTCAAATTGTCGTTTAAAAATTTTACTATGAGCCATATGCACGAGAAGAACACGCGCAGTCTCTGCTCTAGATGGGAATCGAAGCAGAAGTATTCGGATTGAAAAGCCGGCGCACCACAGACCTCGCTACCGTGGCCGGCAGCCTTCATGAATTCTTTCCTCCCGGAACCCACGCGTCGCTTGATTTATCTATACACCATTTAAACTCTTTATAACGTGAGTGCGTCCTTTCGGGGGAAAGTTAGAGAACATATAAGTTATCGGGATCTCGCTTTATGTGTGCATCGATACCGATAAAGAAATTTCCTCGCACGTTCGAAGGTCGCACCGTGGTGATGAAATGACGATGACACATCACCAATATGTTTGATAATTTTCTCGCTTTCAATCATTTTCATAAACATCGCTTAAACTCCTGAGTCGATTGAGAAATCGGCATGCGCAGCCAGTTATTGAAATTATACGCGTTCAAACCTCAGTCACACGTTCAACTACTATCTCTTTGCATTCCTCTTAACCTCCTCGGTCCTGGCGTATTGTATAAGATACACATACGTTTGAATTTTTTTCCCGCTCAGCAACGCAAAATATTGGCAGTGCCACTTGCTGATAAGTGGCAGCATCATTAAGAAGCTTGAGTGGCAGAGATATTAACTCGGCAAACATGGCTTACAATGCAAAACGAAAGTATGAAGAATTTTTCAAAAATAATGCTGGATATGCCTCGGGACTGAGGAGGTTAATCGAGAATTTATGCGATCGCAGTCGTCTATTTTTTCTGATTTAGTAATAATTTATTAGTGCTACCGTTTAAAAAGTGTTTTATGCGTGATACTGAAGGTGTTAGCGCAGAGTAAGCGTTACTCTGCGGTTTTAGTCAAGTATGGACATTTTTAGAGCCCTACGAGGGGCGAATGAATCTGCCTCTTCCGAATATTGATATTCTACGCTGAATGTGCTTTTTAATATCCGCGTGATAGAAAAGGATATGTTCGCACTGGAAATATCGTGAATCGCTTCGGATAACTACCTGTAGAGCGCAGTCCTAAACATTCTACGATTCTACCTCTATTCTACCTACAGTTCGCCGATGAAAGTTTAGAATACGCCTATAATAAAAATCCCATAGAGGAAATTGTAGCCTAGTGCAAAAACTACTTTCTTTTAGTTTAGCCACTATATGTTAGATCTGTTTTTTCTATATTTTCGTCTGCTCCGGGTCGCAGGAGAGATAAAATACCTATGGTAGACGGAATCGTCTATTTGATAAAGAATAGACTCCACATCGTTCAAAACAGAGAGGGAAATTCGTAAACTTAAGCCGCAACGTGGAACGTCTCTCATTATCTTGAGAAACGTATTTTGGCGAATTATTCTTTTGGAATAAGAGAGAAGTTTACTTCTAAGGTATCTTCTTTTACGGAATATATGCAAGAAATGAACTTATGTGATGATCTGTATCGCCCCTATGTCAAATACGGCGTTGAAAATATTTTGACATGTCGGTAAAATGAATCCAACTGCTTAGCTACTTTTTCTGCAGTAATCCAGAGAAGAGTGTGGTCTCTAATTCGGGAATAACATCATTTACACTAAACTCTCCACATTGGCTTTCAGTGTTCAGTTCCAAGCGGAATCGATAGTACACCATTGCACTCGTCATGAATTTCCTGAATGGAATTTGAACTCAAAATTTCGCGGCTATTGAACGACACTATAATGATCACACTAATCAAATCGATTATTGAAGATTTTCTGATGACACTAGTGCCTTTCAACCGTTTCAACCCCTGAGTCTGTCCTTTTACTAATTTAAAATACCCCATGTTTATTGTCGAAGAATGATATTGCCATCTTTTGTACATGACTAGAACTAAATGGTACAACAGTTCATGATTAGTACACTTTTTCACCGCCTTGCACGGAGATCCGAAAGTGGCAAAATACGCGGGAAACACATGACGCATGCCCTCCTTCTTCCGGCCTCTCCAAGTAAGATGGCGGCTGATCAGGAACAGTTCCAGCAGCTTTTAGGAACACTTCTAAGTACAGATAATGCTATACGGACACAAGCTGAGGTGATATGCATTTCTATGACTCAGATGTTAATGAGAAATGATACTTTTTTGCATGTACAGCGCTAGTGATTCTATAACTAAACTTGATAAATGTGCCGTACACGTTGGCATTCGCCCGCGCACATACTGACGGCTCAACCGCATGTTATTTTTGCTGTTAAGTATGGCAATTGCAACTCTGTTCATCTTTTTAAATGTGCATGCGACTGGGGACAGAGAATCTCATTAGCATTACGTAATTCTACACGTATGTTCTGGAATATCATGCTTTTAACAGTCAAAACGCCATTTTGGCTGAATTAATTGTTATAATCCTTAATTTGGCGAATTTTTGTTAATACTCTTTGTTATCTATTAGTAGCCATTGTTCTACTGCAGAAAATTCTCATTTAAAGAGTTCTGACTACGTAAGAGTGTGATTAAAATTGTTGGCACGTTAACTCTTGCTCAACCATGGTCATTAATGTTGAATGTTTTTATTTTTCAGGAGGCCTACAATGACTTACCAGTTGAGTCTAAAGTGCCATTCCTCATTGCCTCGATTCACAATGATGCGTTGGGAGAAGACTTGCGGCAGATGGCCGCAGTCCTACTACGTCGGCTTTTTTCTGCGGAATTTACGGAATTCTATCCGAAGGTTAGTAATCACACGTGTGCGTGGACATATCATTCCAATATATTTTCATGGTTTGCATGATTGTTTTCGAATTTCCAACTTATTTATGTTTGGGCTCGTATGATCTCGTGCAGTGTTGCAATACTTGTGACCTGTAAATGTGATTTTATTAAGTTAACATTTGTTCATGATACACAGCTGTGGTAACACGCGTTGATAGCGTAATTGTCGACCTGTTTTCCGCCGAAGTAATGTTGTTAACGTGAGACTTATGATGTGTGATGATAGGGTCAGCCAATTGTCAAATACTGGTTAATTTAATGGTGATAACCCTGATTGTGGTGTTGTACCATCATGAAGCTATACGAAATGGGTTGTGATTGCAGTTATAGCTATTGAATATAAATTGTTCAGACGATATTACGAATCAATTTTAATCGGAATGGATAGGAAGTATTATGTCAAGTGTAATCTTGGGTTCATCGTCAACTTAGCTGACAGTTTTATTATTATTATGGTAAAAGTTAACCAAATTACGTCCGGGATTGACATTATTCGACTTGTGACGTAACTTGATGCCGTCAGTGGGGGCCATTGAGCTTATTTATCGGACATGTGTGGTGTAACTAAGGATTGTGTGGACGGAATGATTAAATATTTGATTGACTTTTAATTCTAGTCATTGTTTTCGAATTTTACATTGTTGTGTAATGGAGTGTACTATTCATTAGTTTTTTTCATGGTAATGGGAAGCTCATGTTGGCAAAATGTCATTTCTCACAGCTCTAGGTCTTATCTTTAATGTTGTCTCAGATTATCCTTGATTATTACTCATAAAGCTTATCATGTGGTGAACGAATATTGCTGTGTAATGATACTGAGTGGAGCGTTTTTCTCTATGCTTATTACTGCCTGATCAGGCTCTAATGATATTGTGGAAATAATAGGTCCTACATCTAAGCATACGTTTTACTCGAGATAAATACTATTACAAGTGAATGTTTATATGAGGCTTGCCCATTAGTGTGTGGCAACTGTTGAAGGAAAATTCCGAGTTTCATTGATTGCATTTCGTGAAAGACATTCTGGGCTGTTACTAATTGAGAGGTCACGGTATCTCTGTCACTTGCACTGGTTTTACTCTTCATGGTTTAGTTGACAGTTGTGCAGTCAATATTTTTACATCTTTTATGTATCACTAATGAGAAACTAATCTAGCACACACAGTTTTTACTTCACATTATCTGTGGAGACTGGTTTCTTAAAATTTTTGTTGGAGTGCATGGGTAGTATATGAAAAAGAAGTAAGTTTGTAATCTCATCAGTGAATAATAATGAAACATTTAACACTCATGATAAATTGCATTGAACATTAAGTCAGAGTACTGGTACAGAAAACATGCCCAAATTGCATGTAAACCATTTACTGGTTTGGAAATTTTCTCATAATAGTGTTTGTGCTCTCTTTTGTTTATATGTGTTATGAGAAATGGTAATTAGTATTGGTATATATGACAATATATTACCAAAATTATGCTGTTTTCAAGATAATTCATATTCGGTGTAATTTCTAACTTGAGCAATACACGTCTTTAAATTACATAACAGTTAAGGTCCATGTCAGTTACGTGACCCTGGGTTTCTCATGCTAATGATTCCAAATTGATCTTCTGTTTATAGTTTCTTGACCATACAAGCCAAGGTTTTGAACTTTTCTGGTGTACTATGTAACTTTTTGACTTAGTCACCCTTGATGTCAGTAACCTACTACTAGAATGCTTGAGTTATTTGTTAATGTCCATTATAATGCCAGCCCTTATATTCTGTGTATTTTAAATAATTTCATCAAAGAAATTACTTATTTCTGCTCTTTGTTTATTTTTTTAATACCAACTTTGGTTTTAGAAGTGAGCACCATTTTTAATGCAACACCTTGTTGGGAAATTATAAAAATGTTTGTAAATAATTATCCTTGCTGTTAAGGGTGCTTCTCCCTCATCCCTCCACCCATCCCATCTCTCACCTTGAAAAATTAGTTTCACCACCAAATTATGACCTTTCCCCCACCCACAAGTTCTCATAATCCATTGCAGACATTCACTTTGACCTAAAAGCTAGTTTACTCTGTGCAGCGTAAATATGTGGCGTGATAGATGCATGAAGGCAGACTCCAAATTTGGACAGATTTTTTATGACCATAGATTAGCATAAGTCAGTCTGTTTATATGATGGAATTTAAGTAAACAATGACAATACTATGTTTTAATCCACAGAGTTCTTGCTTTGGTACAGCTAGTTTCAGTGCTACTGCATGGTACTTCACAGTAGCGTAGAAACTTGTTGTACCGAAGCAAGGACTCTGTTGATTTGAACATAGTTAGTATTGCCATTATTTATTCTATAATAGACTTCCACAAGGTTACGCCTGAAAGGATTGAATTCATGGTATTTAAATGTTGGATGAGTTCATGCATCTACTCATGTGGGTACAAGCATAGTGTAAACAAAACTGAACATGGCTTAGTGGTGCAGTTGGCCAGAAGAGGTGACCTGCACCAAGGAGATCAGGGTTAAAGTCGTGGACAAGTCAAAAAATTTTTCCTGTCAAACTTAATATGTTAATTTTTTGATCATTTAAATAGTTAAACAATGTTAAAAAAGCTCAACTGGCCTGTTTTTTTGTAGTGGCATGATCAAGAAAAATGTAATTGTCAATATACAGCATTATCACCCTACTTTTAGGGCACTGGTCTACCCTAGTAAGATACTCCCGAAGTTTCTTCTATGAGAGCTAATAGAGAATTTTACTTATGGAATAAAATGTTTGCTAGTTAGTACAGTGATACGGTTGCCATTGACACCGACAACATTACACTTCTGTAGTTGCCTTGCTAATACTTCTAAAAGTTCTTGCATTGGACTTACAATGCTGTTTACCTGTACAAGTCCATGAAAAGTAACTTGCCTGTGTGAACCCACCTGTAGATTTGACTGTTCCTTTTTTCGGGATTCATTCCACAATGTATGTTTTAAGAAAACAATATTTCGCTGGTCCTCCTGCTAGCTTCATCAAGTTAACTGAACTGACTTCTTATTCTCGCTCGTCTTTATATATACGAGTGTGGATTCCCATTGTTGCCTGAATTTAAAAAAATTGTTTTAGACTGCTTCTCAACTTGTAACAGTCTTCTCGGTTAATGTTCTCCGGTGTCTTCGCAATGTCTATAGCCTCCCTGATTAATCTTGGGTAATAGCGTACTTCCCTAGATATTAATCTTGACTCCTCAAAGTTGAAATTATGAGAGGGGCCGCTGAGATGGTGTTCGGCTATTGCAGAAATGCTGTAATTATTATTTTTAATTGCCTGTTGATGGTCTTTGAGGCATATTTTTAGGGCTCTGCATGTCTGGCCTACAAATGAATGTCCACAGCTGCACAAAACTTCATATATTCCTCCATAGAGGTTCCGTGGAAGCGGGTCTTTGGCTTTCAGAAGTATGTCCCCTGTCTTTGTCGTGCATGTGAATCTGCTATGTTGTACCTCGATTGAACTCAGGAGATTTCTCCATAGTTCCAGACACTGTCATTCGTTTGCGTTTGTGATTCCAAGGCAAATACATACTTTTTTCAGGTAATTGCTATCGGTGGAAGTTAACAGTCCTTTCTTCCAGTTGAAATTTAACATTTAGGTACAAATGTTGATTATATTTTATTTGTATCAAAATCTCACTTATCACTCAGCACATCTAATGGACCAGGAAATATGATTCTGGTTGGCCTGGGTTTGCAATTAGCTTATTCTTAAGAATAAGTTGCAGACAGTTTTCATCATTTAACTAATAAATTCAGGCTTGACTTTGTGGAACCTCTCCTTATCAGAAATCAAAATATTCAAGTAATGGTCCACTAAATAGATTTATTCTTTACGACCCAGGTTTCGTCACATAATGACATCTTATGTGACCAAACCCGGGTCGTAAAGAATAAATCTATTTAGTGGACCATTGCTTGAATATTTTGATTTCCGAGTTTTCCTCATAATGAAATCGACACATCAATACTTTGTGTGTAATTTAGGCATGTTTTAATTGAGGATTTGATTTCTGTTGAAGGTATACATTGTTGATGATTGACACTTGAGGTGTCTACAGCTGGATGGAAATAAATTTTTCACTTTTCCGTGAAAATCTTTGTTAATTAAAGTTAAATTTGCATGGACATTCAATCCATGAAAATTTTGGTTAAAAAACTTACCCTGCCTTCTCCCCCTTCCTACCCTCTCTGAGAAATATGTTGGCATTTTATGTGATGTTGCTGCAATGATTTCTCTTGCTTAGTTTCTGTTGAATTTTACATCTTTATAATAATTCAAGGACAACCATCAATCAACCATCAATCCATCAATACTGCTGTAGTGTAACTTAGCTTTTTGTCTTTTGACCAATTCTCAGAGACATAGGTGTTCATTGAGTAGAGTCTCATGTAGCATGTTGTGTATTGGAATTAATTATGGTTGCCTGTGCTACTAGAAATGAATGTTCAAACTTCACCAAGTGGATGAAATTTGTGGTGTAAATAATTATTTGACTTGACCAGCAATGTGAAGATCCAGGTTCAGAACTTGACAAATCAAGTGATTTTATCATGCCAAATGTCATCCCCTGCTGCCATCTCACCATGTGTGTGTGACTGCATACTATATCACTTGTTCTATACAGTGTTTTTATAAGTTCTACTATCGATTTCTCAGGAGTTATTCGTTAATTTATCCTAAAGTATTTTTCTTTCATGGGGCTAACAGCTCTTGCTACTAAAATTACGAAGGTCCTATTTTGGTTTTACTCCAAGAAAAAAATGCTTGGTCCGTATCATCATAGGATGAAGTCTTTTGTGTTTTTCAAAATATCATGTACTTTGTTGGCACAGATGCTGAAATTATTCAATTATTGTTTCTTCATCACCCCTCATCTAAGTTTTTAATTCTCATTGTTTTGTTATATCAGAATAATAATTCATAACTTTTCACTCAATTGTGTAAGGGTTTTCACTTTCTAAGTCAGGATGTTTATATTTCCTGAAACTAAGTTGTTAGGTCTGACTTCATCAATTTTCATCGGCTACCCTCCCAAATCCAAGTAATTAATGTGCAGTGTATTTAATTGTTTTACGAATGATGTACATGTATTGTGATTAATGTGTATCTTCTGCACACGCATAGTAGATCAGTGGCTCCCAACCTTTTCTGATTTGTTAATCCCTAGGTCACCCATTTTCAAAAATCTTACTTGTTACATAAGGAAAATAGCCATTGTTTAACTCATAGGTTGTAAACTGTTTAGGCAGGCAGAGCGAAGTATTCGGTTGGCTCTAGTGTATCATTCTCTCAGAACTTATCTGTATTTCCAAGTCACAGCTTCTCAAGGTAACTTTTATGTGGGATCTTGGTTTATCATCATTACAGTTAACTAGATCCCTCAAAATTGGGCCTTGTGTTGTAGCCAGTTACTCCACCATGGCTTCCTTCTTCTCAGTGTATTGCAAGTGTAGGTGTAAGGAACTGGATGATACCATTAATCATTAATCTTCTCTTATATGGTTAGCCATATCTCTAATGAGCAAAAGAGTTGGCGGAGTTGTTCATTATACCATTGTCCAGCATATGAAAAATCTACTGTTATTGAGTGCACTAAAGAATTTTTACATGTAACATATTATTTATTAGTGTACCCCATATTATCTCCCTTGCGTTGAGCTTTATTGGCCGGCTTTCAACTTATCTAAAATTTTAATTTTTCTTCCCTGCAAAATGTCTGTGCAGAACTGTGTGAAATACAGCAATAAAAATGCCAATTAAAGTTAGTATCTTTTATGTTTTCACTTTTGTGTGGCTGGAAAATGTACTTTGGAGCTCTAACATCTGACTGTCATGTTATTATGAATCTAATGGCATTTGTAATCAATTGATTTTTCCTGAAATTTATCATTAGCATCTTAGGTAGCTTATAATTGTAATGAAAAACCTTAAGCTGTAAACGAGAGCCCTTTTGCCTCATATTAATGTTTAATTTTCTACTCTTTTCACACATCCTTGGGCAAAATTATCCTCTCCAACCATCTCATATGTGATTGTCACTTGTAATTTTCCAGCTGTCACCCGAGGCACAGTCCCAGTTGAAGGAGCAGGTTCTAGTGGCTGTTCAAAGAGAACAACCAGATGCATTACGACGAAAAGTTTGTGACGTTGCCGCCGAAGTGGCTCGATGTCTGGTGGATGACGATGGCAACAATCAGTGGCCAGAGTTTTTGCGGTTCCTCTTCCAGTGTGCTAATTCTCCTGCTCCTGTCCTCAAAGAAAGTGCGCTGCGCATGTTCACGTAAGTACCTATTTTGTGGTTGATGAAAAAATTGTTGAAACACCATTGTGCCTATTGCATTCTAAACTAATCGTATGGATGTCATAAAAATTTTTATTGGCTTTTGTGATGAAGTGGTGAATGTTTCATAAATGTACATGGTGTACCAATGATTTTTTAATTTGGTTACTAAGGAGGGGAGTCCAATTCAATTAAAATATTGTTAAAAAAATTTGTTCTCCCACAATCAATTTTTATCCTTATTGAATGCAGTTACACCCCAGGGTTTCTACTCCCATAAAGTAACTTGTGGGGACTGTGTCAGGGTGTACTTCATTTTAAAAATTAGCTATAATTATCAATAAGCAAGCATTTTGTTTAATTTCTTAATATTTCAAAAATCAAATCATTTTAATTTCATGAGTTCTCATATCTCCCTAGTCTATTACCTCTCCGACTGAGTATTAGAGATTATGGCAATGCTGAGTGGTGGTATAAAATTTTATCTTTCCATGGCATTAACTTTTCTCTCAATTGGTGGGAAAAATCATTTGTCTAGTTTTGATTCAGTGGTAAGGTGAAGAAATTGATTGTGGATTCCTCTTCAGTGAAATGTTAATACCAAAGTCGTCCGGCAGACTTATATTCCCATTCTGAATGTTTGTCATTATTTTGAGTTTGCTTTTTTCATATGCCAAAAATGTTGGCAGTTTAAAATATTGTGCAGATTCTCCTTGACTTGTGAGCAGGATATGTTTTTAAGACTTGCTTGTTTACATTTGTATTTGCAAGTGGGAATTGTGCTTGAGGTTTCTTAGGCCAGAAAATTCTTATCTTTTTCTGTTTTCTTTTTTATGATTCTGCTTTGTTCTCAAATATTTGTGTAGCAACTAGCATTAACTTGTTGAATGTTTCTTACAATGAAGAATTGATGGGAGAAATGAAACATTTTGTAATCCTATGCTGCAGATTATTAGCATATCAGTTTCTCTTAGTTAGCTGTTGTGAGCTGCAGTTTGGTAACCCGCCTGACATTAATTGTCTTTAGTCTTTGTTCATAAGTAGCTCTGTGATAAAGGAAGCTATTTATTTAAATATAATTAAAATAACTACTCTTAGAGATAAAAAGACATTTGAATGTATATTGGCATTACCCTGATGTTAAAGAATCAATTTGTTTTCAAGTATGTAAGCATATGGGTGTTAATGTAGTCAATTTCTTTTAGGTCTGCTCCAGGTGTCTTTGGAAACCAGCAAGCCAATTACTTAGATCTTATCAAACAAATGCTTCAGCAGTCCTTGATTGATCAGGCTAATTATGAGGTAATGTTTCTTTCCATTATTCTGCTTTTAGCCATCAGATTCATTACATGAAAGAGTTTCAAGATCAAAATTGTTCTTGGATACTTTTGCTAGTACAGTAACACTTTCATTAATCCACCAATGATGGTTTTGCTGAAAAGTGGTTGTGTAGAGGGGTGGTTATTTTTCTGGGGTTCAGATGTTTGGACAGGTTGTTTGTCTGAGTGTGATTATGAGTGTAGCAGTAGCTACTTTGCTTACTTAGGAGAGCTGCTGTGCTCATGTGTTATTTAAAGCTACACATATCACGTTTCTCTATTTAATAATGCCGAGAAACAATTTAATTTATTCACACAAAAATATCACAAGGTCAGTGCAAACTTAAATCCATTACTTTAAACTGATATTTAGCTAAGGCGTTAAATTAACCCATAAGTTTTGATCACAGTTTGAGATCTGCAGGGAAAGAGATAAAAAGGGGGCTGAAAGCCAGAGGAACTCTTTTCTAAGGATCTTAATGGATTGTCAGCTGTAAGCGGGAACTGACTGTACAGACATATCCATTGAAACGTTTAAAAAATACTAGGTACTTAAAAAACTTTCTTTGTCTTCTACTTTTAATTCATGTTTGCTTTAGGCGTAAAGACTTAGGTAAAGAGGCTTTCTTTAGGCATTTGCACCTCTGTTTTCAGCATTTCCTTTTCTTTCTATTCTATCTTTCTGCCCTCGGGCAATTTTCAAAAAATCACAAAAGTCGTTCATGCCTTGCTTATCGCATGCCAAGATACACTCAACTTCATCACATTTGCATTATAGATGAATGTGGGCCGAGGAGACTTCTCAATAACCAGAGGTCCTTATTATCCTCCATTAGCACTAACTCAGAATTAAACAGTTGTTTGGCACTATATCATTCTTCGTCCTGCTTTCAACCATTGACCTGTTTTGTGTATGGGATTTAGAAGGTAGTGTTCAGAAGAATAATTTTTGACCATATGAAATAATTTTACCATTTTACGGGTTTTGGTAATCAATGGAATTTAAACCCATTCATCACAGTCCACTTAGTGATTCTAGTTGCCTGAAGCGTTGGTGATTCCATGAATGGTGACAGTCTTAAATATACAAAATCATACTAGCTAGACATTGCTTGTCATTAGATCTTCATCTCCTAATTTTCTAGCTCTTTCCTAGGTCCTATACCCTATTCAAGCATTAAATGAAATACTTTTGACCTTACAGCTTTAAACCTCTCAGAAACAGCCCAGGTGATGACTTGCATTTTTCTTTCCACTTCTTTTCCTTCACGGTTCCCATTAACATTGTGTCTCTCCTTTAGAATATTGCCCCTATTTTAAAATTTTGTTCGAGTTTCTCACATTTTATAAAATCTATTAGCCTACTCTGAGATGATAACTTGAGCTGTTTCCTCTAAAAGATTCTCTTCCTCATCTTCAACTGAAACCATTGGTTTCCTGTCACTCATCGCAAAATGCTGCTATTAAAGTATGAAGCAATAGCATTGCCCTTGAATTGACTCAATTATATTCACACCTTAAAAATGTTTTAGTGCACCAGAAAACATTAAAACAGGACCACTGTGGCGATTTTAACCTTAAGGCCTGTCTGCTAAGGAGGCCTGCCTTGAGGATAGGGTCATCATCCTCTATGATTGTATTTCTCTGGTGGATTTCTCCTTAGACCATGAACTAATCTGGTAGGCTATTCTGATTCTGAAAAGCTGGGAAAATACTTGAGTTTACGACAGCTTTCAGACACTGAATAGAAGGATATTCTCATCGAAGTGGTGGTTGTTGGTCGAGATTATCTTTGAATAGGGCTACTAACTACAGGGAATGATCTGGCATTGCTCTCAGTTTGGGAAAATTTGGGTAGCTATGGGGAGTTGTTGTTAAGAGGAGTTTCACTGTAGTTTTTAGTTATAAATGATTATTCACGGCAAAGTGAAATGATGTTGTCCATTTTGTCGCATATTAGGGAAAAAATTTAATAAGATGTTATTTGTTATGGCAATATCTGATACTAATTATGTTCATTAGTTTTGTTTGCCAAGACTTAATAAATGATCATTGTACTGGTAATTAATTTATCTATCATAAAGCCCTGACTTAATGAGTGTCCTTATTTCTTTCAGGTGCGATTCCAAGCTGTACGTGCTACAGCAGCCTTCATTCTCCTTCATGAGAAAGAAACCAATATACAGAGGCATTTTTCGGATCTTCTCCCTCACATAATACAGGTATAGTGCTTGCTGAAAATAATTTTGGTTAAAGCTGTTGAAAATTTATGTATCCTTGTATGATAGCTTTTATGATGTAATTGAAGTTGAATCCTGCTAAGTAATTATTTTTTGTAGTTTGTCTTTATTTGTGTATTGAACAATAATTTACATGTTACTGAAATGTAATACATCCTTGGGGTTCAAATAAGTTGCATGGCTAAGTAACAATAGAAGTTGGAAAATAAATTTTTATGTATTTTTGTCTAAAAATTTTCAATGTAGTGGAATTACCATGGAAAGTTACCTCATTTCTTTTTTAGAGATAATAATCAAATACTATATTTTATCCTAAGCTATTTAGACTGAGGTTACATCAGCAGATGCAACTGGGAATTTTAAAGGAAACTGAGCCAATGAGAGTGGGTTCAGATAGTTACAGCTCTTGGAACTGAATTGAAAGAGGAATGAAAGTTTTCCACAATGAAATTGAAATGTAAATATCTTGAATGAGAGTTCCAAGGAATGAAAAAGAGACCACTCTGATTTTGATTTGGGCTTCATTAAGTTTAGTTCTTGTCCCTTATGGTTCTGAATTTTGTTCCGAAGATTTTGCTTCATTCCGTTCAAGGGCTTATAATAATATCTTTTGGGGCCCCGTGACCATACATGCCCCTTAGGCTCTGACTAGGGGGTTGGATTTCTGGCACACATGCCTGGGTTGAACATTAGGTGTGCAGTGTGGTTGTGGGACACAGCTACATTTTATGGGGGATAAAACTTATGGTTGGGATGCAGTTGTAAATCACTGGTGCTAGACTTATGATTTAAAATACAGTAGAACCTCGATCTATCATATTTCAAGGGGATGGGCAAAAAAACCGGTGGATGCAGGAAAAGATTTCCCGGGAGCCCAAGCGAGATGAAAATGCAAGAATTTTACGGTCACTTATCACTGTCGAGGGGAATCTTAAAGGAATTTCTCTTGGAAGTGGGAGAATTTTTAAATTTAATGAAAATGCTTAGTGCATCTCTAATTTTTCGTTTGACTACTAACTCTTTAAAATATTTTATTAGTATTTCATGTCCCAATGGTGTCTCGGATGATAAAAGTAAATAAACAAGGTCCATATCATGTTATTAGATGATCCGCAAGCCTGCACACCAACCTATCCACGCATAGAAATTTATTCGTTTCAAAATCCTTGAGGGTGAGAAGAGCGCCTAAAATTTGTGGGGAGGATGTAATCTTTTGTCGCACTTTCCATGGTGCTCCGCTGATGGAGGAGTGTCACCTGTGAAAGACGGAGCGAGCTTGATGTTACCAAGTGTTCTCTTGTTTATCTGGAGCAATCGCATAACCCACGAGGTTATCACCATCTGGTTCAGAGAGGCAACAGTTAGCAGGCAATTGGGTTGAAATGAGGAATTCCAATATCGGCGGTTGGAGTTCGGCTTGGCATTACTAAATGAACACCAATTTCAAAAGAATAAATCATTTTGATGGGTCATGGTGCCTAAAAAACAAAAAAACCATCTCTGGCAATGCAAGCCCACGTCAGACAACAGACGAGAAAGAACTTAGCCCACACTCGCAGGACTTCCACTACCACAAACTAATGATTGAAACATCTGCGTTACCTTCAACCGTCTTAAAACACCTATTTTGAACAGTTTCGGCTCTAGGCTCAGAAATAAATACTTCAGGAAAATGAACAGATATAAATACCTAATTTAACTGGCGAAACACGGAAAAAAACAGAAAAAGGAAAGAGCACAGAGCCCATAGGGTTTGGCCGCACTTACTAGAGGCCCGCGAAATGACCATGATGAAGGTCAGGGAGTGACTGAATTGCAGAGGTTACCAGCCACGCTGGCTGCCCTCTGATTGGTTCCGCCGGAGTCACATGACGAGACCTCTCTACCTTCCCTCAGCCCCTTCCCCGTTTAAGCCCACGTCATTTGAAATAATGCACTGGTTACAAGAATTGAGTGAGATGGGTACTAATTGGGGGAAACGCAACTTCACTCGTAGGCTGCTAGATCGAAAGTCTTTCATTGCATGCGGGAAATATTCTAAGGAGGCCAGACCCTGTTTTCCACCGGGAGGGACAGGGCAGGTAGAAGACCTTTGACCCTCCCGACCCTTTCTGCGGATAGGGCCCCACCCACTGAGGGGCACGTTAGTGGAATGTCAGTTAATTTTGCTAAAGTTTTTAATCGGCAAACATCTACAGAAGAAGTATTATATGAAGTTTGTCCGTTATTTTCTGTTAAATTTGATACCAAACACCAAGGAAATCCGTTGATATTTACCCACATTGGTTATATCAGATCTCGATATGGTGCCGAGAGCAAGCATATGACAACTACTGGTAAGAGGGCATTGAGAGGATAATAGGAAGAAAGGTTAGAAGCTCATGTCGAAGGAATGCGGGCGCTAACGAGCGAGGTAGGGACTCGTTCGGGTAGGAAAGGAGGAATGCCAATTGTCTTCTAGGAAGGAGTTCGGGCCATAAAGATAAGAAGGGACTCAGATGGCAAGGGCTACCCGTCTGTCCTGCACGGTGCGTTGCCAAACTCCCTCCTCCTTTCCCGCCGCGGAGCTCAGACCGATGCGTGCCGCAAAAATCCCAAAATCTTACTTTGGTGTAAATTATTGGTTTCATCTTTTTCAAACAATGAATGCGGGAATTGCAATGTGGGGACCGTGATTTGGAAACGGTCGAAGTGGGAAAACAAGACTTCAGGGAACAATGGATGCGGGAATTAATAACGTTATCTGCATGGAACTACATTCGGGACCAAAGATGGCGAACGATAGAAGCGGGAAAACAATCAGTGAGAGAATGATAGATCGAGGTTCTACTGTATTTTGCAAGTTCTGAAAACACCATCTTTTCCATTGAAAAAAATTTTAATGCAATACGAATAATTTGCATGTGTTGTTGGGCTCCAGACTAAAATAAAGACAAAGTATGCTTAAATAAAATATCAAATTTTCTTTTAGCTGTTGGCAGTAAGCATGCCATATTCATTAAAACCTTGGCCTTATACCATTGATGATAACAACAAATATTTTTGTCTTGTCTGTTGGAACATAGATGGTTTTCTAAATGTTGAACTGTGCAATTTGTGGTACATAACTAAGCCCGATTGAACTTCATATTGCAAAGCATGTTGTTGATGGAAATGCTGCTCCCTGATGATTATATAAGCTACAATGTCAGTTGCATATCTTTAATTAATTCATGTCATTAATTCATGCTTTTATAGGTTACTGCTGAAAGTATTGAAAAGCAAGATGATGATGCCCTCTTGAAAAGTTTGATTGATGTGGCTGAAACATCTCCCAAATATCTGAGAACACAGTTGGAAGCCATTTTTGAGCTTTGTATGAAGGTAAGTTCGATTTTGTGCAAGACTTTCTAGCATTTATTGTGGGCATAGCATTGGCATCATATATACTTAATCTTTTAATCTTTTTCCAGGTTTTCTCCAATACTGATATTCCAGACACTTGGCGCCATCTTTCCCTTGAAGTTATGGTCACCCTTGCTGAAACAGCTCCTGCCATGGTGCGCAAGGTTTGTGGGAAGTACATACCAGCTTTGGTCCCTCAAATGCTGTTAATGATGACTGATTTGGAAGATGATCCTGACTGGGGTGTATCCGATGAAATTGTGGAGGAAGATGGTGACAGGTGTGTTTTCAGTCTCCATTACAAAGTTTGCTGTCATCTGGGTGCATCTAATATGCTCAATTGGCTGATCATAATTTTATCCCGGAGTAAACAGACTCCTGGATGATGTTAAAATATTGAATAGTGCGGTGTAACAGAATTCAAAATTCCAGTCTTTTGTTAAAAAAAGTGCTTGGAAATGTTGCATATTTGTGAAGTGTTTCGTTGTTTACATTAGATTATGTAAAAACTAGAGCATCATAGAATTTTCTTACTTGAATCTAGAGCCTTCTGATCTGTGCCTAATTCCATATCCCGTGGACTACCCTATATCATGTTACCTAACTGACGTACTTAAAGTTTACTTCTGCCTATAGCTCTTTTAGTGGCAGTCCTTTGCAACTTGATTTTACTGACAATACTGGCTATGTATAAAGACTATTATAGTCAAGTGTTTAGTCAATGCCCTGCTCTATGTTTGCCAACTTCATTCTGCACTCGGAGAAATGTTCAAGTTTTCTTTGCAGTGGGCCCTGAAATTTTATTTTTTATTCATGAAAACTGTACTTGGAAAACATTATATTTGGTTAACCTTGATTGCCGTTATTTTCATTGTGATATTTTTCACAGCAATCCAGCTGTGGCTGAGTCTGCTCTGGATCGGTTGGCCTGTGGGCTTGGTGGAAAGACAGTGCTGCCCCAGATTGTATCAAGCATCCCTAACATGTTGTCCAGCCCTGACTGGAAGCATCGCCATGCGGCTTTGATGGCCATCTCGTCTGTGGGAGAAGGTTGTCATAAGCAGATGGAATCTATGCTTCCTCAAATAGTAGAAGGAATCCTGAACTTTTTGAGGGACCCAGTAAGTTTGTAATAAATATTAGTGGAAATAATCCTGCATCATCATGAAATTCTCATCCTAAAGAATCATTAAGTTAATGTTAGAAGTTACCTAAAAATATTTCTAATCAATGAGAGGGAGGAAGAGGATTAGGCTTGATTGGCTGTAAGGAAGATTTTACTGCAGTACAAAAGGATATCGTGGGGAACAATGACAAGATCATGTGTAAATTCTTAATGTTGTTGTAGGTATGCTCAAATGGATCCATCAAACAATATGGAAAGAAAGTCATAAATTCACTTTGGGCACAAGCAACATGCGTCATGAGAAATTAGTATTTTCTCAGTAAATTATATTCCTCCATCATGGATGAGAATTATAGTACACCAATTCCATAGAACATATGGGAAGTGTGTTCAGTGATTTTCTTCATCTCTGATATCAACCAGTCTCATTAATATAATAATAATAATTACAATAATACAATCATAAATCTGTTGCATTTATTTTTTCTGCGTGCTTATGTAGTTTTTATTTTGCTCTTTCTATCAAGATCATTTTGTGAGAAACCTGTTGCTTTACTGTTTATATAGTCTCTCTATAGTGCTTCTTTCTCTCCATAACCAGCACCCACGTGTGAGGTATGCTGCTTGCAATGCAATTGGACAGATGTCTACTGACTTTGCCCCATTGTTTGAGAAGAAGTTTCATGATAAAGTAATCCCTGGCCTCCTCATGGTACTTGATGACAACTTCAACCCTCGGGTGCAAGCTCATGCTGGTAAGTAATATCAGTCTTCGCGCAGAATTTATTTTCTGGAATGGGATTTAAATGAATGGAAACATATCGATAAAGTAGTGGTCTAACTGGTTAGTAAGGGTGATGCACCCTTATTTATTTCTCCTCATTAAAATTGATCTCAATCCCCAAAGTAATTGGAAATGACAATAGCTGTGTATATATTATTGTAGTAGAAGGGCTAATGGATCCATGTTATTCCTGCCGTTTTCTGTGATGGTTTTCTTGGTGTTACATGGATTTCGGAATCATTTCTTTCGGATTTCCATCATCCTTGTGAACATTCTTAGTTATCAGTCTTCAATTTGAAGTTTAAGGTTCAAAAACTGGCTCTGCCATGGTAGAAAAACCTGTTCCCGATTAATCTCCTAAGTTAAGAATCATTGGGCTCTGGTTGAATTTCAAGGGCTGATCCTCCTATTCATCCAAGGGCTGCTGCCCCTGTCTGCAAGTGGCTGACAGTCTGTGCAAAATGACCTTTGCTCACTGAGCTAAACTTATACCACTACTCGACAAATGTGGGAGTGACATGGAAGACATTATCCCTTCTGCCTCTTGCCAATGCTCTCAATTGCTCAAATTTTGTCATATTTTCATTAAATTATTCAGTCTTGTTTTATTTTTTGTGTATTTCAAGTATTTCATGGAATCCATTAAATGAAACTTTTAATTTGAAGGTGCTGCTCTGGTGAACTTCAGTGAAGATTGTCCGAAGAGCATCCTTACACCTTACCTTGACGGAATCATGGGAAAATTAGAAGCCATCTTGAGTGCCAAGTTTAAAGAGGTGACCTTTTTAGAAATTGATCAGTGATGTACATAGGCATACATGCTATATTTTATCACCCTGCTGTGATTGTAGCATTTGAAGAAAGCCTTTGGATAAATTATTGATATAAGTAGTGTCAGTGATAGCACGGGAAACTTACAATTATTTTTACTTGCAGCTGGTGGAAAAAGGAACAAAGTCTGTCTTGGAGCAGGTTGTCACCACCATTGCCTCAGTTGCGGATACTTCAGAGGAACAGTTTGTTGCTTACTATGATAGGTAAAGGAACTACTACTCTCATATCAATTAACCCTTTCATGCTGGAGCCTCACAGAGGAAAATGCTTCCCCATTACGAATCGCATGAACATTTGCTGTACTTCCCTGTCGAACTGTCTTTTATGGTGATGAAAGGCAGAATTATGCTCCGCTGCCATCTTTCTTGGACCCAACTCAATGGCCTTGGCCCCTAGCCTAGACCTTCTTAACACTTTCGCTGCTAATCCCGTCATTTGACGTGTTTCCTTAGCTGCTGAGAAACATATGCCAACCAACTTACAATCAAAAAAGGTAGGAGAATCAAGCTTTAAAGCAATATAAACAGCATTTTCTAAGTAATACAGTTATTTTTCTGTGATAGCATGAATAAAGCTTAAAATACGCAGTATTCTACCTATCTGGCAGCAAGAAGTGCCCAGCAGCGAGAGTGTTAAGGATTAAATGCCCCTAAGGCAATGTGAGCCTATGATCAATCTCTGAAATTACTCATTTTTTAAGCTGATAAATGTGAGGTTTATAAATGATTTGAACTTAAAAATGAATTCCTTGTTTGTTTTGAGCGTGCAGAAATTTCAAAACTAATTCTAATGTTTGTGTTGATGGGTTTAGTATATAAATCTTTTTATTTTGTTACCTAAGTGATCAAGTTTTCTTATTCTAAAATTACCAAAACATATTTCCCTACCTTCTTTTTCATCTAGACTATGGATTGGCAGCATGTATATTAACCTTTACCTTCCTGAGTTTTTCCAAAGTCGTAACCCTTGCTGGCCGGGGTTTTATAAATGACCAGTGTTTTTTAAATGTCCATCAATGTGCCAAACGAACACGCTCGGCAGTCTAGGGACACAATTTTTGTGCCGGAGAGACACGCTCGGAAGATAAAGGTTAATGCATATAATATATGCACTATTAATGTGTTGAGTTACGTACCAGAACCTTTTGAGTATCAATCTTTTGCACTCAGATGTCGAGTGTGACTCAACATGGCTGACACCAGTACCAGCTCGTTTGTCGAGCCACCCTCAACACTGAGTTTTGCCGCTTGGGATAGGGGGATTTGGTGTTTTTTTCAATGAATTCTCTTATTGGTATCGGCATGAAAGGATAAGTAATAAATTATAACTATGATATATGGATTTTTTATAAATAAATAATGTGTATCAATAATACATCTACACATAAATGCTGTCTAGAACTGATACCGCCGCCAACGCAGATGATTGCCTATATATGTTTACTGTCTTGTTAGCGCTTATTCACTTCAGTCAGCTGCCTATTATTTCTTGTCTTTTGCAAAGTCAACATCTTGAGAAGGATTTTCTGTGTGACGAGTCATGCTGTTTCCCTTATCACATTCTTTGGTAAACAGAGTAATTATGTATATTCTCGTAAAGGGAGCATCGAAGTATCTATCACCTAAGGATTCAGACGGAACTTGATAGGCAGGAAGGGGTTTACCAATCACCTTCTTTTCTCAAAGGTTTTTGCTTAGGTTCTAAGAAGTATATGGCAGATTTTTATGTGCCCCAAATCATCTCCCCCAAGTAAACAACCATATCACATGTACTCTCAGATAGGGAATATCAAATTACCGCATATCAGATTCTGGTGAAACTTGATAGGCATGTAGGGATTACCTAATTACCTCCTTTTCTCAGAGGTTGTTGCATATGTTCCTAGAAGGATGTCTTAGGTTTCTATTATCCGCCATCATCTTCAATAAGTAACATACACTCTCACAAAGGGAATATCCAATTACAGCATCCATGTATTAGATTCCGACGAAACTTGCAATTAGGGATTTACACATAACTGTCTTTATTTCGAGGTTTGCTTACATTCCAAAAACATATAGCAGCTGTTTTCACGACATAGGGATCTTTTCTCAAATGATGTTTTACCTGTAGTTGGATGAATGCTTTTATCTGCAAGTAGACGTGTAATCAGAATGAGTTCCCAATCTTGAAGAAGTGTTTGAAAGCAACGATGACGAATTTCACGTTGAAAAAGAAGGAACTATCGAAGAAGATAATAGTGACGATAGGGAGTTCTCTGATCCTGCGTGTGAAAATGTTGAACTTGTGCTGGTCCAAGTGGAACTATGGAATGGGAAACATCCCTGCATTCACCGAAAGATCAGAGGGAATGTACTGACAGTGACAAAGATGTTGAATTCATGAAGACAAAACAGAGATGCACAATTGTTTACTAAAGAGAAAGTGATGGAGATATGGCGATACCCTTGTGAAATATGGTGTAACATCGTGTTACACATATGTTTATTGTGTAAGACAAGAAAAAGAAAAGTGGAATGCAGTATTTGAAAATGACCAAGAGCCGAGAACAATCCCCTTCTCAACTGGTCAGATGCATGTTGAACCTCACAAGTTCTTAATGAATGCACCACACCAATGGATTTTTTTCATGTGTGTTTTACCAACACTTGGATAAAAAACATAACCATTGAGACTAACGAGTATGCTAGGTATAAAATTAGCCAGAAAGACCTATCCCAGCGATCCACTTGGAATAATTGGAAAGAGGATGGGAAAAAAATTATTTTCAAACCCAATGTAGTGACTAAGTACATAAAGTTTATGGAGGAGTTGATTTGGCAGATCTTCACTCAAGCTCATACTATTTTAGGAGAAAGACTCAAATGTTGGCGTAAGTTGTTTTTTCTGTGGGCTTGAGGTGAGTTTTGTGAATTCCTATATGTCGTACAAAGAATGCCCAAAAAGGAAAAATGAAAAACCGATATCACAGGTAAAATTCATTCTAAAACTTGTACTTAATCTCATGGGGGAATTCAGAGGTGGAGCACAGACTCCTAGGGGTAGATTCTCATCCGAAAAGCCAGATCAGCACTTAGATGGAAAGCTCCATGTAATCATCCCTCACCCTAATAATAAACATAAAGGTAGTGTTGTTTGTTCTAATAGGAAAGTGAAAGGTGGAAGAAGAGATACAATTTATAAATGTAAGAATTGTGAATTTAATGGGGTCTTTACATGGGTGGTATATAGTAGGCCTTCATTCTCTTGCATTGGAAAATCCTCATTGTATTTGTTTGGCATTCGGTATGAAAGGCTTAAAGATCACATAACTCCTTGTGTCTTTCACGTTTTATCATGACTTATTTTGTACAAGTTAAGGCGTCACATGATAAGTGTCTTAGACCAAATTGCCTGTTTGAGTTTGATATTCCTCCTCCCCAAGTACTTCTGTTTGGTAAATAATAAAAAATTGCCTTTTATGTGCTTGTGTCATGTTATCTTCAAATAAGTTGATCATTATAAGATATTCTTTTTATTAGGAGATCTTATCACTTTGTTTTTGGCATGCTATGGTATCTATCTCAGATTATAAAGGGTAAGGACTGAAATTTTATAATTTGAGGACAAATTAGCTGATGAACTGGGAAGTTCTATAATAAGATATTATAAGAGGATGAAAACTTATGCCATATGCCTTAATTGTTTCAACATTATAATTTGAGGGAGCAGAAATTGGGTTATTAATACCATTTTAGTTGTGACATTTTTCTTCTTTCTTTTCTTTTTCTATAACATTTCTCTATTTCTTTTGTAAAGTCTCCATTGTAGCTGTCGCATAATTGTCTTAGTGTAACCTTGAGTTTTGTTTTATCCTTCGCAGGTTGATGCCATGCTTGAAGTACATCATTCAGAATGCCTCAACTGATGAACTGAAACTGCTGCGAGGAAAAACAATTGAGTGTGTGAGCCTTATTGGATTGGCTGTGGGATCTGAAAAGGTGTGTTTCTTTTATTTGTTAATAGATATTATTCACATGGTTCAGAATGCTTATAATGTCACACCTGGGGAGCTATGTATGATTTTGTAAATGTGTTTCTTTATTTTGTCTGAAGTGTGTTACCAAAGATAAGATTAGAAAGTTCTTATTCACTTATCAATTCAAAACTTCTAGTTGAATCCATTAATTTTTAATTAGCTGTCTTTGTTCTTTTTTGGGTTTGCATTATATTTGTAAATCCTGAAGAATGTATTTTTCATCTTGTAAACCCTTCCTTATCATGAATTCATGTTGCTTATTGTATGTTATCTAAAGATGACTTATTGATGTGTTACAGTTCATGCGAGATGCCAGTGATGTCATGAACATGCTACTCAAGGCCCAGACCCAAGGTGATTTAGCCGACGATGACCCACAGACATCATATTTGATAACAGCATGGGCCCGAATCTGCAAGATCTTAGGTAATTATTTAGTACCGTATTCACCCGAATCTAAGACGACCCATTATTTGGATGACCCTTAAAATTAAACATGACTAAATTTAGCCTTATCATAGCAGTAATCATGTGCTTTGACAAATGGAAATTTTTTCCTCCACCTTTAGTGAATATCATTGCCTTGTAATATGAAATATCTAAGGGTAAAATTTGAAATAAAACAAAAAAAAGTTGGAAATAATTTTTGAAAACTTATGTTTAAACATTAAGTTCAAGAAAACAACAATAAAATAGCAACTAGCACAATGTACCAACATCTAAAGACTGAGATATATATTCTCCCCATGATAAGGTAAACACAAATAAACATTCTGAACAACATAAAATGTAGATACTTTTCTCAAGAGCATTAAGTAAAATTCCTTTATTAATTGTCACCACCATCAATGGAGCCTTCACTATTTTCATCTCTGTCATTATTAATCTCATCATCTCTCTCTCTCTCTCTCACAGAATGTCGTCTTCACTCACATTCAGAGCATTAGATAAACAGCACTTCTTGAATCCTTTCACAATTGTATTGGTATTTATTGTCTTAATGTCACGATGTCTTAATCCACTGACAGAGTAAAGCAACTTCAGGTTTCTTAATATTTCCTTTTGGCGTTGTGAGTACCACTCTGTAATCACTCAGAATACAAAGCCTTTAAATTATGTTTAAAACACTCATTAACAGCAACATCTAACACTTGAAGTTGTGATGTCATCCCTCAAGGTATGACAATAAGATCATTATTCATCTCAATCATTGTTTTTTTCACATCAGGTGTTAAGTGCACTTTGAATGCATCCCGTGAAAGCATTGCTCTTTGTTTCAGTTGTGCCCCAGACCGTCTATTCCACACCACATTTAGCCAATGTTTCATAAGTTCTTCAGTCATCCATCCCTTTTCCTGACATCTTACTATTACACCAATCGGTAAATGGTCCTTAGGCAAATTTTTCTGCTTTAGAATCACATATGGTGCTAATTTAGTCCCATCTGCTAAAACTGTCAACATTACAGTCACTCACATCTTTTCGTTACCTGTAGTTTTGATAAGGACAGACTTAGCACCTTCCTCATTCAAAGTATTATTCGATGGCATGTTGAAGAAAACGGGAGTTTCATCAGCATTTCCAATTTGGCTCTGGAGATAATTATTACTTTTTCTAAGTTGAATGACGTATTTCTGGTAAGCGATTAGTTTTTCGCTGTAGTCTTCGGGCAATTTCTGACACAATGAAGTTCGGCACCGTAAAGAAAAGATATTTTGTCGCATCAGTCTTGTGCACCAACCTTTGTGAGCTTTCATAGCCATATTGGCCATTGAAACAGACATGCCATTCTGCCGCTTGGTACGCACAAACCTAACTACTACTTCTTCTATACCTTGAAATCGGCCTGACTTTGGACCACTGTAAGACTCTCTGAAAGATTTAGCTTTCTCTAGTTCGTATTTTGTAGATTTCCATCTACGCACATTAGCCTCCGATACGCCAATCTTTCTACTCGCATCACAGTTATCAGTATTTTCTACGTGATGTATGACAACAAGCTTAAAATTATCATCGTAACTATGTCTTATTCCTTTTGGTCACTTTCCCTTTGCACTCGTGCCTAGCTTGTCTATAAGTTATGTACATCTTAAGAGTTTTGAAGCATATCAAGTAACCTCTTGATGGTGGCCTTCATCATGAATGTAAATTGTGTTAGGAACAATAAACATTATTATTAAATAATGATTGGGGTGGAAAAAAATGAATTCTTCACATTTTTGAGCTGTCCTCCATTTGATGTTAAAAGACTAAAAATTTCTTTGTGTGAAATGTTAGCTCAAAATATCAACCAGGGGCCATGCTCCTTACTTGGTTTTTGTCAAAGTCTCTAAAGCCTATGGGGTATAGTACACAGGGAAGGATGTTTGATACTTTGCAATCTCGTAGGCTGTGTGCGTGAGCTGGAAGGTGTATATATTGAATTTCTTACTTGCCTGAGCAATGAATGCATTTTCAATCTTGGATACTTACATAGATATATGTATTTACTTTTGTAAGTGTTCAAAAATAAAGAACTTACAATGGGTATTTTAATGAAATATAAACTTGTTCCCTTTAATAGCAGTTGATTATTCTCCAGAAGTATCAGTTTTCCTGATGGCTCTTAGACCACTATGAGTTAAATGGTTTGTTGTCCTTCAACAGGTAAACAATTCGAGCAGTATCTTCCTCTGGTTATGGGACCAGTGATGCGAACTGCATCCATGAAACCAGAAGTTGCCCTTCTTGATAATGAAGACATGCAAGGAATTGAAGGAGATCTCGATTGGCAATTTGTTTCACTTGGAGAACAACAAAACTTTGGTATCAGAACTGCAGGTATGTCATAATTTTCTTGATGAAAAATAGAAACAATTGTTCCACATCTTTGCATGAGATGAATTCTAATTATGTTATGGCTAGGGTCAGGTCTGCCATCTCTGCCAACGTTTGATGTATGACTCACTCATTGTCTTTGGGAACTGGGAAGGTGATGACCAAGTTGCACTTTGAAATGTTGGTGGAGATGATGGAAACTGGCTAAGTGTTTACCCAGATATAGAATACGTGATAAATATTTGCTGGTAAAGCACTAGATGTTGCATCCCTATGTAAATTAATGGATGAATATCCTAGTCATTGAGGTTGCTAATGAAACCGTGAGTTGGCAAGCCATAATTAGGTTGTATTTTTTATAAGCAACTATCAGATATACTAGTGTTTACTGCTGATGCCATGAAATATGATATTCTTATCTAATGGCTATCGTATATGGGAATAAATATTAATGTATATGTTTTACCAATAACTAACTGGAGAAATGGTTAATTACCTTTATACAAAAGTGTTGTAACCTTCGTGGTTAAGATCATGAAGTAATTATTCCTCCTTTCTTGATATGCCGATCCCCATGCTGCCCAAAGAAATGAACTCTTGTCTTTTTATGCAATTACCTGGGCTTGTTTCACGCCACTCAGGATTGAGTTCCTTAGTAAGGGAAAATCGGAATTCTTTGGCATGCTCACATCAAACATTTTTTTAATTTAAAACACCACACACAAAAGGAGAGTCATGTACTATGCTAGGTCACAATTGAGATTTTGTATTGAACACAAAAAACTTAACTGGGTCCCATTTACATAGACATATCCCTTAGTTAACTTATAATTAGTACAGTATATTTATATAACCCCAATCAACAATTTTTATTTCAGTTATACTGTACCCAATTTTAACTTGATCGTGTTGCATCACTCGTATTCACGGTTGGATGTTTGGTTCCTAGATTCTCGTGCTATGGGGTATTCCCTTCTCTCTCAGATCCAGGGGTAATTTCCTTCATGCTCTACATCCACAGGCTCCATGTAGTCTCAAATCCTTCTGGCGATCACTTTTCCTCACTCCTGTTTTTCCTTCCATACAGAATCCGGCCGCTCAGAACGACAGTCAAGCTATTACTCCTTTCGCCTGTGGTACATTGTTACTCCATATGTCCCTAGTTTCTCTCTTTTGTTGGAGTGTTTACTCAAATCTGGCATCCCTAGTGACGGCTACTGAAGTTGGAATTTTTTGTAACCCCCTCCCCACCCCCTTTGGTCGCTCTGATCTTTGGAACATAATTTATTATAATTAGTGTGGTGTTAAATAAGCTTTTCAAGATGGTACAATGAATTATTGAAGGATTATTACTACAAGAGGAATGATGACAACAGGGTCATTTGATGTGGATCATCTAAGAACAAAGACGTGGGGATTGGTAAATGTCGTTCTATGATAATGGTGTCAACAAAATTTGCCTATTTTTATCCTCCACTAGGCATTGAGATTTGCATCACAATCTTTTAGCCATATTGATATCTTAACCCGAACATTTAATCACACATTTGTGAACAGTGCCTTTGTAGTTCCTATTGTAATTGGTGACTAATGATTGTCTTTTATTTACTAGGTTTGGAAGATAAGGCTTCAGCATGTGAAATGTTAGTTTGTTATGCACGAGAGCTGAAAGAGGGTTTCGCAGAGTATGCAGAAGATGTGGTGAAATTAATGGTTCCCATGTTAAAGTTTTACTTTCATGATGGTGTAAGAACTGCTGCTGCAGAAAGCCTTCCATATCTTCTGGATTGTGGGAAAATTAAAGGTCAGGTTCTTATTTTGGTTCAAGAAGGCTATGATAGAAATGAACTTTCACCATGTGTTATTATTATTTTTTTCACTTTTTAATATTCATATTTCACACCTTTTCCCTCTTTAACTTTCCATGTGCAGGCCCCCAGTACTTAGAAGGAATGTGGAATTTTATTTGTCCTGAGCTGCTGAAAGCAGTGGACACAGAGCCTGAAAATGAAGTGCTCTCTGAGCATATGCATTCTCTAGCTAAAGTGAGCATAAATAAATTCATCTGTGTTAGCCTACTTTTTAACATATTATGAGTATAAGATGTTTTCATATAATTCCTAAGCATTCTTAAATTAAACCTAAATTTATGCATGTGCCAGATGTAGAGATGTGCCATTCTGAAAATTAACATCATAATTTTTTTTATCACTAGTATTTTTATTACTTTACAGCAACCTTAGGAAATTGCGTTAAGATATGATAAAAGTCATCTACATGTCAGATATTTGTCTTTCTGATATATTCCAAATGAATTCTCTTAGCCCAGGTTACGTATAAATTTCATTCAGGCTTAATTATAAGGGGATTGGGTCGGTGTGGCTAGAGTACTGGCTATTTATACGGATGGCTAGGGTTCAAATCCCTGTAGAGCGGGATGTTTTTCAGAGAAAACCGGATCACTACTCGAGTATCTTGTGGTGGGAACTTCCAGTGCAGTACTCCATCTGTTGGATGAGACGTTAAACCGTGGTCCCCTTGGCACCTTTTGTTAAGAGCAGGCTAATGCCAATGCCTGGTTTCTATCCACCCTTCCTCCCTTATCTGTCCCCTATGGCACAAATGACCTTAGCTGTTGGTTGCCTCCCCAAATATCCAATACTTAATTTTAAATGAAAACAATTACTACTAATTTGTGGAATACTTCCATGATTTTTACTTCTGGAATATTTATTCGGGCTATTGTTTGAACGCTTTGAATGAAAATTTCTCATTCCATGACAAAATAATGCCAAATTGTGTGTGGCATGCCATGTTGTTATTATATTTTCTTCAATTGCAATTCATTAATGTAGCAATAGTAATGGTTTAAATGTCGTTAATACCTTACTATTGCTAGAGATGGGAAATTTCCATAATTTTCATTTGAGGTAAATAATGGAAATTTTTGAAAGTTGCCAAAATTTTCCAGTA
Organism: Ceriagrion tenellum; assembly: GCA_963169105.1. Taxonomy (NCBI): domain Eukaryota; kingdom Metazoa; phylum Arthropoda; class Insecta; order Odonata; family Coenagrionidae; genus Ceriagrion; species Ceriagrion tenellum. The sequence continues at coordinate 54,206,664 of OY720637.1, forward strand.
ATTTTGAATGTTCTCGAATGAATAGGTGTTAAAGGATTTAATAGCAAATGCAACATCAATAATGGTTGGTGACCTAAGACCCGCCACATGCCTATGTAGCGGCTTGTGGGGTATTATGTAGATGAAAAGCAAGGGGTTAACGACATCTAAACAATTGCTATAGTTACATTAATGTATTTGACATGGAGAGAACCTCAAAACAAAGATGGCAGTCCAAACACAATTAGGTAGGTATTTGGTTGGCTTTGTTGGTATGAGAAATTTTTTTCAAACCATTAGAATGATATCCCCACAGATATTCCATGAGTGAGTTGTGCTTTAATTTATAAATAAGATAGTGCAACATATATAGGCTTAAAATAATTTTGAATATATCAGTGTGAAAAATATGAGACAGAGGTGAATATTATCGAAAATTACATTAATTTTCAAGGGCTGTGCTAAATTACCATGGTAATCTACAAATTTTCAGAATGGCCAAACTCTTTAACTATTGCTATTGGCATTCCTTATAAATCTCCATTAGCTTTTTATTACTGAATATAAAAATTTTCTGGAAAATTAAGGTAATTTACCTCAAATGAAAATTGCAGTAATTTAACCATCTCTAGTCAGATGTAGCTAAGTACAAGTTGTGCTGTGTTCATGTTACATACACATCTTTTGCTATTAAGTTGCAAAAATTGACCATGGTGATTATATTTTCAGTGCATTGAAACTCTTGGTAATGGATGTTTGTCGGAAGCTTCAATGACAGAACTCATTCGAATATTGGACAAAATTCTCAAGGAGCACTTCGACCGTGCCATTGCCAGGCTGGAGAAGAGGAAGGATGAAGATTATGATGAGGTAGTTTCCCAATATTGATAATAAATGATGAAATACATGAATGATGGCTTGTGGATATTGAAAACTTTGGGAGGGAAATGGTTAAAAATTCCCGTTTTTCTTCCAGGTGGTAGAAGAGCAGCTTGCTGATGAAGACAATGAAGATGTATTTATTTTAAGCAAGGTTGCTGATGTCATTCATGCCTTATTTTCATCGTATAGGCAAGACTTCTTCCCGTACTTCGACCAAATCGTTCCTCACTTTGTTAAATTATTGGTACGTTCATCTTTTACTCATGTTTTTAGATATGCCTTAATTAAAAATTCTATGAAGAATGCTAAGAATGTGTAATATATATTTGCAGATTTTTTTCATTTTGGGAACCTTAATTACCTTATACATTCTGACATTAATATCAAACTGATTATTATTTAATGCATCATTTCTGGGGTGGGAATGGATTTTTATTTGTATGTTCCAAGAATATTTGTGCATTTACCTCAATTACTTATTAGTCTTAAGTATTTCCTCTGACCTAACCGAAGCTTCACTTCATTTTGTTCTCATCTACTTACCTTGTTTAATGTAATTGTCATCCACGTCGCAAATGCCTGCAGCCTATTCGTGTCTTCCTTTTTCACAATTATGCACCATACAACTCTATGCTCTGTATTCAATTTGAGTCATCTCCTTCCATCGTTCCCCATCATCCCTTTCATCAGCTTCCTCTTTTTTATGAGAGGATTGACACTTGGCAGAAGTTGCCAAGTAGGTCAACTTATTCTGATTACCATCAGGCCTTGCAAAAATAGCCAGTCCACTGTAGAATATGTTTATTTAGGTACAGTCATTGTGTTCAGAGACATTTATTTTTCACCATTTGATTCCGAGATGTATTTCTCAATTTTGAAAAAATTGTCCTTAGTGAAAAAAATACATAAAATGATTCCTTTAATTTTAAAACCTCTCACGTGAAAAAGAGGTAGCATTGGCAGCCTTAGCAAGCAGAACTTGGAATTTGCTGTGAGTGAAGGAGTTTATAGTTTTTGAATTCCTGTGTGTTTTTTAGATAATAGTAAAAAATTTTCGGTCTGCAAATGGTTTTAATGGCAGCATAGCATTAACCTTGAGTTGCTCTCATTCACTGTTGTGTTAATAAATGGGGTCATTAATCTCACTTTTAGGCTCCAGACCGAGCTTGGTCAGATCATCAGTGGGCCCTCTGTGTTTTTGACGACACTATTGAGTATGGTGGCCCAGCATGTGCAAAGTACCAGGAATATTTCCTTCGTCCAATGTTGGCCTATGTAGATGACAAATCTGCTGAGGTTCGACAGGCAGCTGTTTATGGTTGTGGAGTCCTGGGGCAGTTTGGTGGAGACCAATTTGCAGGTCAGTAAACTGGGTTATGAGAACTTTTTGCGGTTACTTTTAATGCTAATGTTGTGATAATTGCAGCTACTGGAGAGAACTTCTCGGGGAAAAAATAACTTTGTACTGGAGAGTGTGGACATAGGATATCAGGGTTGTTTGGCTGTAGATGGAATGTGAGCTTCTCACAAGATGACAGTTTGAAATTCATAACATAGTGATGTACTCATAATGCTGTTTTTTAATGTGGCCTCAAAGTTGATTTAACGTGATTACCCAATAAGAAAATATTGTAAAGCAAGTCTTATAGGCTTAAACTTAAAAGGAATTTCATTAAGTTGGCAGTATCATGTTTACAAAATCAAACTTCAGTTGAAATATATATTTATATCTTGGAGGTCTTTTAAAATTTTTTTGAGGGATTAGATTTTCAAGAAAATTTTATCATTTGATTTTTGAAAAAAATTAGTGTATTGTGCTCGACAACCGCATGGAACTTCAATCTCAAAGCTTTTGAGAATGCCCATGTCAATAATACTAGTTAATACAGGTGTATATTTCCTGGCGCTTAGAAGTTTCAAAAAAGACAAAGATGGTTGAAATTTGTCTTGTTCAAAGATGATTTTGAAGAAAAATGAACCTGTCAAGATAAAATTAGTGTGTTGCTCAAATTTTCAATTCCTTATAAAAACTTATTTTCATCTTTTATCAGAGTGATAGAAATTTTATTCTAGGTTTTCCAATGCTAGAAAAATAGTCAACAGAATAATGAAAGCACATTATTTATTATATTACTTAATTAATTATATGAATTGTTAAAATGATTATGGTATCAGTTGCTTTTAAAGATAATGAATTAGTTTATGGTGCATGTTCTAATCTATCAAAGTCCTGAAACTGACATCCCTTAAATGCTTCTTTTCCATTCAAATGAACAAGTGTATTTCATAGCATTTATCAGTTCATTTGTCTTCCTAATTACTAATTTTGCATTTTTTTATTCAAGGTGCTTGTGCCGAAGCTGTCCCACGCCTCATTAAAGTAATAACCGCTCCGGAATCAAGAACACCGGAAAATGTCAACCCTACTGAAAATGCTATCTCGGCAGTGACAAAAATCCTGAAATATAATAGCTCAGCAGTTAATGTAGAAGAAATACTTCCCCATTGGTAAGAAAGTGTGTTATATCCTTGAATCACTGTCAACAAACTTATAATTGATCCTTAGCTTGTTTGATTGTGCAGTTATCCTCATTGTAATTTTAAATATCTGGGAAGAAGTTTTTGGGGTTATAATAAGTTTGTCATAGTAATATTTTGTCAATTATTATTATTTTATTAAGTCACCTGTGTAACATAAATTTAGAATGACCTAGGCTATGGCTGATGTTTAGTATTCAAAATTTTGAAAAAATTACTGTATAAAGGCAAGTCACCATTTTGTGAAGCATCGAAAAAGGAAATAAGAGAAATTGCTGTGGTGGAGAATTCTTAGTAAGGAATGTTAGAATGTGAATGTAATATTACATTTTAGTATGACTTGTGGTTCAATGAATTGTTTAATCCAAGGCATAGCTGATGAATATATGCAGAGAAGAGCTTGCCAGTCTAAGAGACAAAGATAAAGGAAGAATAATGATTTGCTTATTCATAGTAAACAGTGTATTAGGCCGTCTTTACATTGCATGTACCTGCTCAGGTAAATGCATTAACACTTTCACCATTCAAATGGCTCTGTGCAAACACCCAAAATTGTGCAAATGTATGAACATATGTTCTTATTTTTCAATCCAAGTCTTCTATTTTGTGTCCTCGTAGATGCATACCATGTTTTGCAGCCTGGTATGAAGCAAGTTCTGTTTAAACAAGGCATTCTAAATTCTTTATTTAAGCGAAACAGGCTTAATGCATTCCAATTATAATCGGGTGTGCCCTATAATGTAAATAATACGGGTACTTCGATCATGTAGAGTTAATATCATTATTATGGCTAATTTTGTCTGTTATTTATTTTTAGTTTGAGGGCTGGATATTGCTGGCTCTCTGCCAAGCGAAGGAGGCTGGAACAAAAGATCTGAAAAGAGAAAGTTTCTCTGAGCTATGCGAAGTTGCCACAGTGTGCCTTGTGACTCACAGTACTCTGGCAGCTATGCCAGGGTACTACGCACAAGCATGTACATTCATGCACTGCTTACTTCAAACTTTTTGCTTCTAGTAGGCATTATCTCTCTATTAACACTGTACACTCCATCGGTGCACCATGTGTCCAAGAACGGGTTTCTTGGAGACGGAAGTCCAAATGATTATGGGCTTTAGTTAAAAATAAAATTGCAAAAGTAAATTTAGCCACTGCAGCTGAATAGGAAGTAGTATCAACGTCACCCATCAGTTGTGTCTGGATGCCTTACAGGCTGTGGCACCGGAACTTTGGGAAAAATGTGTGGCTTACATGCAGGGAATTGAAGAAAAGTATTGGAAAAAGAATATTTAGTGGACGAATTCTCAGACAATGACAGAGTTATCGTCAATTTAGATTCTGACTCTGAATCCAACATCGAAATACGACTAAAGTTGAATCTCAATTTGACGACAATTCCGATTGACCGGTTTCGAATAATTTGTGAGCGAGATCAATATGTACATATGTAAAGAGTAGAATTAATGCCTGACGTGTGGTAATATAACATGAAAAGCATTTTTTAAACAGCTTTGGTGGTCCAATGCCCACATGAAAAATGCTGATGGGAATTGATTGCAAAAGGTTTCGTCAATTACGTTCCGAAATAATGAGTAGCTCACACCAGACGCATATATGTGCATGTGTTTCAGTTATAGTTTTCATGACAGTGGGGCACACAGCTGAAGTCATATTGGTAATAACTCACCCCGAGATGTCTTGAAAGGACACACGCTTAGTATAGACACGCTCTTATACTGTACATGAATGGTCATTTAAATGAACCGTGCTACTGACGAGTGAGTGGGAACCACGCGGCTCTTATTCCCTCACTCCACCACAGCAGAGCTACCGGTATGCTATGCGAAACATACCAATAAATAACAGACAAAATTAGCCATAATAATGATATTAACTCTACATGATCTAAGTACCCATATTATTTACATTATAGGGCACACAACAGTCTCAATCAATTTTTAATTGAGCCATTAGTTTTGAAGTTAGCAGAGGTTTGCATTGTCTACAATAACATGTTCAATTTTAAAGATATAAACAATTTGTTTTCTGCAAACAGTTAGAAATTGATTTGGCTTTCTTATATCCAAATTCCAATCTATTGGAACGAAAATTACGGGTATCCCAGGCACTCGAAGTTGGACAACTGGATTTTACGTGCAAAAAACTGGTACTTTTTTGAGAAAAAATTAAGTACAGGAAGTACTAACGGGCGGAGGATTTTTAGAAGTACATTATCCAACGTAGAAATGAACAAGCTCTCTTATGAATTTTAATGCATTGAAATCAGTGTCCTCGTTTGGACGATAGAGCATCTCAAACTCAGGTATCTTGCTTTTTTTACAGACAGTACAATGTCGTTCGTAGTTCTTTTTTTAATGTTTCATTGAAGCATTGTACTCTTGAGGACTCTATAGCAATACGATCTATGGTAATTAAATGAATTATTGAAGAACTTCTTGTTTGAAAAATGGTCTTTGATCAAACTGGATGCCTTTGTAAGTAAATTATGGATAAATCTTCTATCAACAATGTACAACTGTGAAGTTTTTCTTGCAATTTTAGATTACGGTACTAGAATTGTCATAAAGTATTATGTTTCCAGTTGGAGTAACAGAACCTCACATTCTCAGTATCATAGTTGTTTCGTATAGATTTTACAAGGTATGGCAATTTCTGGGAACCTAACTTAGCTGTATGTGAGAGTTTGCTGTACACGTTGCAAAGCATTTATTCTTGGTTAATATGGCATGGATTCTTAGTGTTGATGATAATAGCCTCGGGTAGATTTTCCAAGCCTGTTTGGAATAAGCATGCTAATATAAAAGTGATGATGTGAAGTATGGCATGAATGCGTGCTCCTCTGAGTCCTCTCTTGCTATGAGGTTAGATGCTTGATAATGGCGTTTATATTCAGATACACTGTCAGAGGATAAAGGAAGGTCACTTGTGTGTTGCTGAAGCAGTTACATCTCTGCAAAACACCTTTTTTGGTCATTGTTAAGATATTTTATTTTAATTAGTATTAATGATAATAGTGATCTGTAGATTGATTTAATGATAAATTATTATAACTGAGGGCTAGATAATCATTAAGGTCCCGGGCATAATGCTGCAATGACTTATCCTCAAATTCTTGCTGTATCTGTACCCTAAGCAAGTAATCTGATAATTAATCTTTATAAGGTTGATGCTTAGTAATATTAATGAAGGGTCTTAAAGCCTAGTGTGGCATCATATACTAATGCACTACTACAAACCTTCCTTTAACCAAGTTGTTCAACTTTTTTTATTTTCAGGCTTTCATGGCTCCCTGTGTATGAAGATGTGGACGAGGCACCTCACGTTTATGGCTACCTCTGTGACCTCATCGAAGGAAATCACCCATTAGTTCTTGGACCAGCAAATTCAAATCTCCCTCGCCTAATTGCAATTATTGCGGAAGCGTTTGCTTTGGATGCTCTGAGTTTGGATAATGATGTCTCGAAGCGTATGCTGGGACTTGTTCGGCAGATTCAGGTACCTAACTCTATCAGTTGTACTATTGTGATTCGATTGATTGGGGTTAATTTAAAATAATTAATTTTAGATGCTAATTGAGTGTCCTGGAGTAGGAGGGTTATTGTGAGATGGACTTGTCTCTGTGGGCCTAAATGTGCACACATACATATCAGTGACATACGGGTACAGAATAGGCAATGTCAAAGAATTTAGTTATTTCTGTTCATCCCATAAAACTGAATGGTGTACTTGTTTCCTCTGTAATGCCCTATCCTGGCTTACCCCTTGCAATTCTCTATAACTCGGGCATTCCTTCATTCCTGCTCTCCTAGTTTTAAAATTCCTAATATTCCTGTCCGTTCGTGTGTCTTCAACCACATTCACCCATGATCTTCATTATGTATCCCTTTCTCTAAAACCATTTCCTCTTCTATCATAGAACTTCATTTTTTTAACTAAAATCCATACCCTCAACATGGCCAAACCCACTCTCCTTTCATGTTATGGAGAAATAATAGTATTATGAAAACTGTGCATCAAATGTTTGGTTTGGGCCATTCCTACTAAGTTTTAAGGATGTGATGGAGAACTTTATCTTATTAACTACCACTACTTTCCTATGCCCCTTCATAGTTGTATTTAGATAGTGAAATGCTTTTAGTTGACATAATTGGAGAACATTCCATTTATTTTTCTAGGGAAATGAGGCAGTATTCCAAGCCTGTATAAACCAGCTCACAGCAGATCTTCAGAGAGCTCTACATGAAGTATTGAGTGCAACCAACTGACTGCTGTCATTGAATAAATGCTCTTTAGTCACCGTATGTGCCCCTAGTGGGTCTCTATGTCAGCTTGACCCTTATGACAGAATCACCTCATATTTTTATGATCTAGAAGTCATTCGCGTCTCTCAACCAGTGGCTTTGGATTGCAAAATATCTTCCCATCATGGCTTGAGAGATAAGTGTGAGTGTAATGGTTTCAAACTGAGTGAATCTCTCTCCAAAATAAGTGAAGTTACAAATCTGGGGTCTTGTGAAAGATGTGATTGGTGCCTTGTTAACATGAGTGAAGTAATGCAAGATCTTGTTGGATGCAGTGGTTTCAATGTTACAAGGACAGATGTTAATTTAATTTCCACATGCTTTAATGCTATTATATTTCCATTGTGTATGGATAAGCCGAAATCACTGGGCCAATGCTTGAACTCATGGGAGGTAAAAAGAGGACAGTTGCAATGATTTTTTTGGTGGATGGAATTTTACTACCCCTCAACTCTTGTGTGCTGTGAATGGGATTGTGTGACAGCTGTGCTTTATATGGAAGTGTTGCAGTGCTTGTGTATAGCCCGAGTGCTATTCCTCTTCACAACAGATGTGGCATTGGATACTCAGCAATTTACATTTCTTTCCATTTCTTTGATGGAGTAGGATGTGTTTGCATCTCTTATTGACCCACACTGATAAGCTCTTTGTGGTTTTTTGCCTCACAAGGACTATTAACTCAAATCTTTGGCTCTCTCACTTCTTTTGACCTTGCTTCAATTGCCTTGTTTTTATAGTAACTACATAGAATTTTGGATACCCATTTTATGTAAACCATACCAAGAAGTGAGCATAGAGACCATGCACTATGAGTAAAGACGTCATTCAGAAGTTTGTAAAATTCTGGTGGACTAGTGGAAGCGAATTCACATGTTGAAGTCGGCTTCACTTTTGTGGCAGCCTTTGCAGTTTTTGATGTCACTGCAAGTTCCTTGCTTGTTTGGAATGTTGATCCTACATGCCATTACTTTGTGTGTTTTGGCCTAAGAAACGTTGTTATGGTACAAGGATTAAACATCAGTCTTTGTAAGTGAAATTAGTCACATTTGCCATATAAAAGAATCATGACAGTTAAACAAAAGTTTAAGGAGTAACCCCAAACTGTGTATAGTATATTTTTCCTAATGGACCGGAATTGTTTTATCTGCAAATCAAATTATTAAAGTGTACATCCTCTTCATGACCCATATACGATTTAACATAATTCCATGATTCAATTATTTGTTTGAAATGCATATTATTTTGAAAATATAAATTATACGGAAGTGAAGATAATTCACCATACTTGACTGTGATAGTTGTCTTTTATTTTGTGTTCTATTTAGAAATCTGTACAGTTATAACATCTTTTAAAACTTTTAATGGCGTTTCATGAATTAATTTTGCCTATGCAGTTACTAGGTTTGTGTAAAATTCCGTTCACGGGACTTCTTATTAATGTACTGTCACCTAGTATATCAATAAATTACTTAGAATTGTTTCTAACATTCAAGGTTCTCAGCATACTTATTAACTAAAACCTACTGAAAACGTTATACTACGTATGTCACACGATTCATGCGTAGTGTAGTATGCATGGCATTTTACGGCCAGCTTTTATATCTGCAATCAAGTATTGAGTGAGAAGTCAACGGGATAATCTCTCCCACCACCGGCAAACTCCGCAACAACTCGGAATTCTGGGGCTCCCTTACTTTCGTCGTCACAATTGTCACGTCACATGGCGTGGCGATAGAATGCAGCCACCGCACCTTCGTCATCTCGGGTGCACCGAATGAAAACACTGGCACGCGAGAAGGAACCGCAGTGGGTGGATAGGGCTTGAACAAGCAAGTTGGCAAGATATAGATAGCAATGGAAACTAAACTCACCCTGAAACCTACGGAGAATGGAGGGGCTGCGGAGAAATTACACACCAAAAATCGCAAAGGTAGTGTTAATATTTTAACCATTATTGTCATAAATGATTTGGAGCTTAAATCATCTTAGAGGTAACTTAGCTGATTTATTGTCGCTATTATAAAGAATTAAAACCAGTGTACACAGTAGAGGACGAAGTCGGTCAGTAGTGCGTCGGGGACATTCAAGTAATTGGTGTTCTTGTTCGAGAATCTGGAGTATATTGCATTAACTTCCACATTATTACTCCAAATTAAAATTTAAATACGATTTTACTGATGTTTAATACATAAAATCCTATACTTGTTGCGCTTCGATCTGAGGAAGTAGTTCCCTCTAGAATGTGATGTGAGAACTAATTCGTCTACGTCACTGGACAAACTGCTTGTGCTGTCTGCTGGTAGTAATTTGGTTGCCATAGGAAAAATGTCTTGTGAATTAATTATTATAAATGGCCGTATTTCCTCGAATAGTTGGGGTTGTTTGTGCAGTTATAAGTAAATGTTGTTCCCATGGGGACCATAGTAAATTGGTATGTGATACTTTTCAAAATATTTCATCATTCGAGTAAAGTGAATCGAGTAGTTTCTCTAGTATTATGAACTCTAATAGCTGTTTGAATGCACCAAATTATTTCTTGTTGGAAATTTAAATACTGACGCAACTCCTCATCCTTACGGAGTATTTGTGTGACAATTCGCCTCAAGATGAAGTCAGAAGAGACAATTAATTTGTGATTTCAGGGGCTTCGTTTCACAAAAGTACATGGATGAAAGATCGAAAGCTTCCGACAATGTCAAGAAAGCGTCCCTATGATGAGATTTGCCGGAACTCCACTTCTCAGGATTCCATGCCTCACCTAAAAATGGTAATTAGTCGCTTTGATGGTGTATTTTCTTAATGTGAGAGAAAAGTTTCACCTTTAGTAGATTTAATTTAAACGACGAATGAAGGCACTCATGCCGGTCTTGGTTCGTTACGTCGCGTCTATCATCGTTCTTTCTTTTTGAATCAATTCCCACTACCAGTCCTGTAGGAGAAGTATGCTTAGGCCTAGGTGTTAATCTAGCGTGACGGACCGTTCAAGACCGGAATTTTGTGCCGGTATCCTGGCCACTGAGTGATTGCTTGTCAGTCTACTTGGTCTATGTTTCCGGACAGCCTTTACGTCTTATATTCCTTAACTTTTTACTCGAGATGTTTATTCGACGAATTCCCATGCATACAATTGTTCTGCATCTGGAGGAGACGTGTGAACTTCATCTTTTCTGAAAGTAGTTTTTCAAACTCAAGCAGTTTTTACTTATCTCGTAGATATAAATACCAGCCCTAATCGGCCTATTTTAGCATAAATATTGCTTCCACTTCAAACCGTCATTCTCTGAAAATAAAATACGTTATTGCTGAAAGCAAGAGGACCCATACACCCAACTTCTGTATTCAAATTTAGATCGCTAGTCGAAAAAAAATTAGCTCGGCTGTGTCTTCCCATACAATTGTGCATGGTAAATAAAGAAGGGTACGTTGCCCATATGTTTGAGAAATTAAGGAGATGCCCATGATCTGTTTTCTAACTTTCACAGAAAATTTTTTCCACTTGCATGTGTAAATCCATTGCTCTTTTAATGTTTGGAATGTATCTGTTTACTTGTTCCTATTTTTTAGTGATTTTGGAATTAGGCATGCATGATGAAATTTCACCAATGCTAATGTCTGATTTTTGCTGGGGCTTGATGTGAATGTTGATTGATTATTTTCTTTTTATAACTTTCATTCACATGTGTCATTTATGCTGTATTATTAAATGGTGTGTCAAATTGATCCCTGTTCTATATGCTGGATTGGGCCAGCAAAAGGGAATTCTCATGCCAAACACCATGTTAGTAGAATTTTGGGTGATCGTTGGATGAATTAATGTATAAATTATAGTGATCCTGGATATTACCCTAATATTAAAAATCTAAGCATTTGTCTGCCTTCGTAGCATTAATAATTCAATATTATTTTCATTGACGGTTTGCTTGACCAATTCTTGTAGAAAATAATATCGGATTTTGAAAATTTTACTGTTAATTCTGACCAATATACCTTAAACATTTTAGTGAGATATCAGTATTGTCTTTAGATAACCTGTGTTTAGATAACCTCATTGCTATATGTTTTACACTGTTTATTTCCTAATTAGTCTTGCACATTTCGTATATTACTCCATACTTTGTGTCTTGCTTTCATTTACCTGCTAGCCTTTTAGCAATAGTTTGTTTGACTTTTAAATTAGTATACTCATTTTGATTGACAGATTTTGTGGTGTATTTTTTCACAGTATTGCCTTAGATTGCATTTTTAATCACAATGTTTAGGTCTTATTTAGCTGTTCATATTTCATCTAATATTTACGGGATGTGTGACATGTAAGATGGCAATCTGATTTGTCAATTTTCTATAGAATGCCACAAAAGCAGTTGCATCTGGATAGGTTTCTTCAATAGCATTTAATCTTACTAAAATGCATAAATAGATTCTGATGCCTTTCCTTGGATAAAAATGTTGGAATTCTGTCGATTGATCGTTTTTAATGTTTTCTTTTTGTACTTTAGTATGCGTTGAAATATCGACATCATTACTCCTTAATTAGTCATTAATTAACAGTCAAGTCATTAATATACAGATAAGGTGTAACCATGGAGGGAAGCATTATGTGCACTTTCCATTTCCATGTATCCTGTGGGATGTGCAACCCTCACTTTAACATCCCTCTGTAATGAAGGAAGCAGTCATTGATATCCTGTATAGGGCTCGTTAGCCCGCTTTTCTAATTTAGATGGGATTTGCATGGGATATTGCACATGTAATGGTTGATTATTTAAACTGCAGTTTTGAAACTAGTAAGTGGGAGCTTGAAATTTGTTAGAAGGAAAGTGTTTATCTAGACACGTTTAATTCACAAAGGACGGAAACTATTTTTTTTTAAGCTATAAAAACTCCATGTCATGAAAATTAAATATCTTCCATTGAAGAGCATAGCCCAGGTATATAGTTGGTGGTGTGAATTGCTAGCCTGGGTGGCAATGCAAAACTCCCGTAGCACGGAAAGGGCTCTAACATTGTGTGAATTTCAAGCAGTAATAAAATTTGTTCAGTTAATCAGTTGATGTGGGACGAAGGAAATCAAAATACATAATACTTTTCTTTAACTTTGTACCAACTACCCAAGTTGTAGTTGCAACATTTTATGCTTTGGTTTGCCGGAGAATAGTGTTTTATGCAGAAAATATAATAACCCATTTAACTTCATGAACAGTTGTCATTGTAAAATGTAACCCAAGACTTTTACTCGGATATTTAAAATTTCTCACCAACTTGCACTGTCACCCAATAATTCCAACTCTATTGATCTGTAAAAAATGCCATGGTGTATTGTATTAATGAGTGAGTAAGTCAGTTAGGGGTGGGGCTCTATGTATTGTGGGTAGGTATTTTAGAAAGTAAGAATGCTGTTGCTTATGGTAAAAAATTTGAAATTTAAGGGGGAAATTTGTGCGTCAATATGAATACTCATGAAAAACGAATTTCATATTTCATAACCTCAATATAGGGCTAGGAAAATGGGTTAGTCTTTTACTTTCATGGACTCTACTCAACATTGTAGATGAAAGTAACTTAGTTATTTCACATAAATATTTATTCCATCAAAATTCTGTAAAAAAATATTTATATGGAATAACAAAGTTACCATCCTTTACATGGGTTTTAAAAATTCCACTCTTGCTGATAGAATGCATTAGCTTTTGAAAACCAGAATAAATGTTCAAAAACTCCAAACTATTCCACAAATATATTTGTAATGAACACTTTTTTCTATATCATTTCCCCATTTTTACTTCAATATTTACAGTAATTAGCTAATGACTCATAAAATAAGGCGTTATGATGTGCATATTTTATTTTTATGCAATTTACCGAGAGCTTTCGCTTCTTAAAAATTTCTCCATGAAAACAGCATTTGTATTAGAGAAAAAAAATTTTTCAGTAATGTTTCTCTCAGTGACCACTGTGTGATTTCAAGTTTAATTTTTAGGATAAATAATGCTGAAAGGTATCATTTTTTTGTTCGTATTACACTGAGGACACATCTTTCTATAAGTAGGCATAGTATAAACTAAATAATATTTTAGTCCTTTATCAGTGGAACCACCTTAAATTGCTTTATCAAAACGTCAGTGGCAATGCAGTTTGGTACTATAAACCGTTAGTCATGAGACTCTTAATGTGTTTTTTTTTACTTTGTTTTCATTTCCTGTTGTTTGAAATCAGTTGACGATGAGAAAGAATAACTCATAATAAAAAAAATGTGCAGTCCCACTATATTTTAATGTTGTCTACCAGTTTTGACGTCTATAGCATCATTTTCAAGACAAATGTCTTGAAAATAATGCTCTTCCTGTTACGAAGTTATTAATGTTGCTTGTATTCATATGCCTCTTATCCAAGCGTTGTTATTAGACCAATTTTTCTATATCATTTCAACTATAGCAATTGGAGAGTTTTGAATAAGGTTATGATTGCAGAGTGATGTGGCAAAAGGTTATCTTACTTCGCGTAGTGTTGTTGTACCATTTCAAGGACATCCTTGATCAGCTTTTGGTCAAGAACCTGAGGGAATCTAGTTGGCATACATCTGGTATTGTTTGCCATAAAATATTTACTTCAAATCATATGTCCCATCAAATTTTTGCCAACATCCCTCAAGGTTTTGGGGAGCCCAAATTTTTAAATGAAAATTAGATACCAAGACTGTTTTTTACTCTATTGTTCTTCTTCACTTTCTTTTTTTTAATTTTGGAATTTTTCCTTGACTTTTTTCGCCAATATTTGATCACTTGCACATAGTATCTATGCATTTTTTAATACCGCCTGATTTTAATTTCTACCCTCGTGGGTATGTAACTCAAATGCATATTTTAAAAAAGTTCGAGGTTTTTTGTGCGGAGGATGAACGATCGCTCGTCAATGTAATTTATACCAGTCCAGATTCTCTGTGTGTTAACGCGCAGATTTTCGTCAATTTACACCCGCCAGTACTTGTACCGTTCTAGCTTCAAAATAACACGATTATCTACTAGAATAACCAGGAAGACCCTTGAATTTTGAAAGCGAATCCGGTGGCCTCCCCAATCTATTACGAATTTATTTTTGTTTGCATGGACCGCGGATCTATGCATATGCATAAATTGGTTGCCGTAGCTCACCGCGCTCGAAATCGATTTTGGAACTTCATTGCGATAATCTTGGCATCTCCAAGTTGTCAGGAGCGTCTTGTACTCTCAGACACCTCAGGTGATGCTCCGCATGATCTTGGTCGAGGATAAAACCATTTCGGACGCAATAGCGCGCGAAACATTTCCACGTATCGCGGCATTGTAATTGAGTGGCAGATAACGTCTTTGATATGCCTTGAATGAATAACCTTGTTTTGGAAAGATTTTCCTTCTCGGAAATCGCGTTGTGGTGGCGTGATGAACAGGATTACTTTATCAGATGCGTTTGATTTTCCTTCAGTTCATCCTTTTTTATCGCGTGACAAATTAAAATCCTCTTCACTATCTGTTCTTTTTTATTATCTCTTGATACTAGCAACACTGGGGAGTATTTAGTATGGTTTTGTCGTGTTTGAAGGATTTCTTAACTAATAACCATTACCCTTCAAAAGTCTTTCGGTTTCACGTTTCCCCTCATTTCTTTATTTCCACCATTTACTTTGATAGTAGTCTGCTGATGAAACATTGCTTTTTGATAGTTCGTTAAACTTTACGAATGAAATACCGTTTTCCCCAGTCCTTAGAACGCTTTGGTCTAGAAGATAGTTTTGGAAGAAAAAAATGATCTTCAGCATTCGGTAATGTCACCTGTTCATTGAAAAAAGGGGGTCGTTAACTTCCAAAATCGTAACTTTATTACCGTTATCCCTCCTGTTATCCCAGGAACAAAATAATGATGGTCAGTGCGCCTTTAACTCACTCCGTGGTGAACGTAGAGTAATGGCCCATCCATCAGTAACGCATAATCAGATGCGTGCTAACTTATATTTGTTTCGCCCATGAAATGGAGAGCGATTATAGAGCGTATTTACGAGCCATAAAAATCTAGCTTGCGGGCAATGAAAACGGTAGTTCTTTAAGTACAAGTCCTCCCATCGTATTTTTCAATATTCTGAATATTCGCGTGTCTCTGTAATCTTAAGCATGTTATCAAGGAAATCTGCAAAACTACGAAATTTAAGCCAAGAAATGGGAAAAATAAGTAAGTGACAAATTGTCAAAAACTCAATTATTTGAAATTATGTGACAAAAGACAGGTTGGTGACGCAACCCACCGACGAATACATTTTTTACTCGCCCTCGCATAAATACGACCTTCGACCTTAACCTACCTGATAACAAGGAAAGAAACTTCCGAAGATTAGTCTTTTTGATGTGTTTTTTTCCTCATTTTCCGCTTATGCTTAAACATTCTTCTTCATCTCACTGCGTTCTGTATCTCCTTGCTCCTCATAATTTCCACGATCCGCTTATTCCTTGTTAACAACCTAGTAGATACAATATAATTAAAGGGACAAACACGGCATCAAGCATAGAGCGCAAAATTATAACGATTTAATCGCCAAATTGCTCTTTTTAGGAATTTCCTTATTACTTTCCTGTAAATATATTATTGCTCCGCATAATTTAACCAAGGCGTAAAATATTGGGCAATTTTGCCCTAACTTGATGGAGTAATACCATAAAGTAATCATATTCCATGTAAGATGGTTACTCTTTGTATATACTAGGTCATTACCGAATACACCCCTCGTAAGTTATTGATCAGAATTAAAATAGACCCTTTTTTCTTGCCGCGTAGATGAGTCTATTCCTATTTGCCTGTGAAGTGAATTCCTGCATTTGTGAGGGCGCAATTCCTCAGAAGAGGCAATGTTCTCATGCCTCATGCAAAAAAAAAAATGCAAAAATTGTAGACATTAACAGTGAATATATTTTATTCGTCTCTGGACTGTTTAACATATGCAGATTACGTTGAGGGAAAACAAACCGTTCATTAAAGTGCTTCTCACTGCAGAATTTGAAGCTACTTCCTTTCGAATGTGACCCATTACAAAAAGTGACCTCTCAATAGTAGCTGACGGCTGTTGGTCACTCAATCACTAATAATATACCTCTAATTAGTGCTCTGTTGATTACTTTTGCTTTAAATTTCTCTTCATGGTTATCCTTGCAAGAGCATTTAATCATTGCAATTAGGGTTATCTCCTTGTAATTTCCGGGAATTCTTTTTCGGTGTTTCAGTTGATAAGATAGTATTTAGTATGTCAAGTTGGTATTTTCTGGGAATAGACGGAAGTGTAGAACTTTTCGAAGTCGCCGTATCAAAAACCAGCCAACGCAGTAATTGCGGTGGAGGTTTTTACGGCGGAGACATATCGATTGTTTTTCTCTTCGCCTGTGAGCCCACCACGATTAAACCGGTCTCTGCATTTATTTCGAAACGGGTGTGAAGTGACACTGGGAAAATAAGTCGTCATGCACATTTATTTTGGCCTTCAACGTCGAGTCTTGAATCTCCGGGTCACGAGTTATCACGAGCTGAAGCTTGATCGCCACCCATCCGACTCTTGCGCGCTACGCTTTTCTTTCATATTCTTCGTGAGGTGATGTTTTTTCTGGGCTGTTTTTCTAATTCCGTGTGGATAGATCAGACAAGATGATTTCGTATCTTTCCATGAAGTAAGATCAACGTCGATAGGTTAAGTATTATAATTCATGTTGGCTAGTTTATTTTTGATCTCAGGTGATAATTTTTGCGCAAATGAAGAAAAACGGCACTTTGTGATATTGCTATCAACTTTTATCCTGAATGTTTTGGATTGTTTACCTATCTTATCCCAATATCCCTCTATGGCGTGTTCTGCGATTTTTTCCTCATTCTCAATATCATGATGATTGTTGCTTTCTGGTGATTTTTTTCCGCGTTCATGGTGATCGACAAATTCACCTTTTTATTTTAAACATACACTCTCTATGATAGAATATCCTCGCAAGTGACGAGGAACGGTCATCTTCCAACATCACCGGTCGATTTATTCTTTAATTTCGTCCGTTTTTTATAGTTCTACTCCTAGTACACGTAATACTAGGCGGCGCTATTAATATTATCATGGAGAAATCTGTGCTGTGAAACTTCCATACATTCATTGACCTCCCCCTGTATTTTTTTTCCTTCTCTGAGGCATTAATCACCGAGTTTCTGTCAGGTGTCGGCAGGGATTGCTGGGTGGAAATTGAGAGTTGACGAATCTAACATTCTGAGCTTGCTATTGGGATACAGCCGATGACCTCTATTCTTCAGAACTTTGAATGGGATGCGGCTGGAGACCGCTATTCCTCTCGAGTGTGTGGAAAAGAAATCGTAAGAAGTAACGTAATATTTATTCCCTAATTAGCTTTTTGCATGAAATACTGTTATAATTATTAAGTCTCCTTATCTTCTATCTCCGTAATGTTTCTATGGTGGCAACTCCTTGGAATGTATTTAAAATGGATTGTAGAAGACACACATTAAATTTTGTTTATGACTGTATTTGAACGCGTTAGCTAAATAGATTTATTTGAGATATAGGCTTATTCTATGCAGTAAAACCAGTGAAAAAGAACATAAGTGGACCGAAACTGGACCAGCATTCGCCAAAGAAATGAATAAGTTCAGTTGTTAGATTAAAAATACACTCAGGTGAATGCAAAAATGTTTATTTTCTGTGATATACATTTTTTTCATCTCTCCCTGTATAAGAGCTTCCTGGTTGAAAATGAATATTAAAGAATGAATGCGTTGGATCATTTGAGAATTTTAGAAAGATTTCGTTTTAGTCTTGATATTCTTGACGAATTTCTGCACGCCTCCCTCTTCCTCCTACATGATATTTCGCTCTTCTACTCCTAATAAATGTCCCATATGGGTGTTCTACCCTCCCCAAACCAAACCTTCACGAGCTACTTCGTCAGTCAGTGTTTTTGTTGCATCACGGTGAGCTCCTCCTTCCCCGCTCATCGTGTTATCCGTATAGGTTAAACTATGATGGGTCGTGTCAAAATTTAGGTCTCCATCAATTTCGGTATTCATCATTCCGATATGTTTTTGCAGCAGCACTTCACTCCCATTTCCGCTAACCCCTAATGCATGCGTAATTCTTCGCTTAGAAGTCATTCGTAATATCCTTGATGTGTTTCATCCTTGTTCTTCCCATGTAATTCTTCATATTCATTCCTCCTTCCTGTATTATCTTCAGTGGGCTGTTTGAGATGAGGTGTGCCCAGCAAGTTCGTGTCTCCTTCGTAGAGTTTTCATTATCCTTCTTCTCTGTAATTTTTCGTGAGACTACATTGTTTGCGACTTTCGCCATCCATTAGATCTTCTGAGGTCGTATGTCCTTGGGAATTTTATGTGTACCAAATAAATATTCGATTTTATTGCAATATTTAAGGTGGTTGGAGATATTTTCATTCATGTGCAGATTTTCGTGAAAATTTTCATACGTGTTCTCATTAGTAATATGTATTGATAAAATCGGAAAAAAATCCACGTTACAGATCTGGGGTGCGATTCTGTTTCTTCATAACGCCGTAGCGCCGCAGCCATTCGGTAAAATAGTGATTAACTCGGTGGAAATGCTATTCTGGTTTTTGAATCTCGCGCCATTATAGCGTATGCAACGAATATTTATCGCATTGTCGGAATAGTCGTAACGTCAGAAGAAATAGAATCGCGCGTGGCGATTCGTTGGCGCCAGCAAACAGATGTATCCCCGCGTTATGATAGTGTATGGAGAAACAGAATAGCCCCCCTGGTTTCTTGGCAGATAAATGCTGTTTTAATCCGTAGCCCAATGGCTTTTGACATATATTTCAAAAGAATTCGATGAGATATGTACAGATTTTCTCCTAAACGCGAAAAAATACCTTGATATTATTATAGTGGGCCCTAATAAATAACAAAGATATCGTGCCGAATGAAAAAGCACGTATTTATTTACGGTCAACGCTTAAATTTCGACTTTCGCATCGTAAACCCAGGTCATTATAGGGTTTTAATTGAGACGAAGTTTTAAAATGTAATTGTTGCATCATTTATATTACACCATGTATGTTTATTTCCACCGTTAAAATATATGTACTTAAATTATGCGTGGTCCGAAATTTATTTTCGTCTTACATGGAAAGTTATTGAAATGTGCCCCTCAACAACTCACGACTCGCTCAAACTACCTGAATGGGACCTTTTGCGAAAAAATGTTTTCCCCCGATTTTGCTCAAGTTCTTTTAGGAATTTTCCCATGCATGCTAGTTCATGCTTCATTGTATTTTTAACACCCTCAATTTGATTCTGATTTATGTAATGAGAGTCGAATGTCAATTATTTTTAAATATATGTCACAATCCGCTGGGCTACATGTTAAAGCAGCATTTAACTAGTGTAAATTTCTCGGGCTCGCCACCGGGTTGGATTTTTATAGACAGCCGACGTTTCGGGTTCCGACTCGTCACCCATTCTCAAGGCTTAGCCTGGAGAATGGGTGACGAGTCGGAACCCGAAACGTCGGCTGTCTATAAAAATCTTACCCGGTGGCGAGCCCGAGAAATTTACACTAATTTAATTCGCCGGGAAAGTGTAAAATCATACAGCATTTAACTGCCCAGAATCCAGATCTGGAACATGAAATGTTTTCGATTTAATCTATTCATACTACTATTGAGAACGCATATGAAAAGTTTCACAAAAATCTGTTCATAAATGACAATCTCTCCAAGCACCTAAAATATTGCAATATAATCGAAAATTTAGTTGTTCCACTCTTCTGAATTGCCTAACAATAAAATCATACTCTCCACTCATAGGGGAATATGTATAGGAGAAGGAAAATAAGATATTGGACTAGGACCACTTGTTCTAACGGCGTTCACTCCTAACTTTTGACAGGTGATTCGAGTAGTAGAAACTGATTTCTCGTGGGGTTTTGCTAAAACTTGTTGGGCTCGGCATTCGTGGATCACTGGGTACAATTTTTGGCGAGGGGAACGGAATTGTCTGTGAATAGTGAAAAGGGTTAAATCCCTGTGGATCACCCTCTTATACCTCACTTGTCTTGGATTGACGCGTCTCGAGACCCTGGGCTATCGACCACCTAAAGGCTATTTCCAACGGGCGAATCTCTGCGTGTTTTGGAGCTGCATCAGGTCGCGCATTCTGAGATGAAATGAAAAAACAGTATGAGGACGAATGCAAAAACCTCTCGATGGTGTAAGTGGGAATACAATACTACATTTTTTCAGAACTCAACCCATGCAATTGTTACAATAAAAGCAAAAACTTTGTTCTAACGTAGTTGACCATCGCGCCCTGATTTCTTTTACTGGTGAAATAGACGACTTAATTTCGAATGAAAGTTATTTAGTCAAAGGATAACGTAATTGATAGAAGTAACGCTGGTTTAGCTGAAAATATAATGGTGAGCAGACACGTCCGCCATCATTGTAAGCCCGTTATTGGGAGAATTACTGCGCCGCATTGGAGCGGTGACTATTTTCCGTGTAGGTATCGTCGAGTATTTGCGTAGTCTTCTTGGCTACTATCTACACCTCATGACGCTGATTGCACTCGGAATTTAACCGACCGTGTGCGAATTTCCACAGAGGAAAAATAATCCGCCTTGACCGGAACTCGAACCCGGATCCCTCGATTTCTGGGTTCGAGTCCCGGTCAATGTGGATGATTTTTTCTCGGTGGAAAGTCGCAGCTTTTTTCATTGCGGATGACTAAGTTATTCGCGGCTAGTCCTGGTGTACCCACAATCGGCCAAAAGAGCGAACACCTATTTGTGTTCAAAGTTCTGGCTTTTCCTCTCGGACTACGGCGCTTAGCGCTTGACTTTAGCCCGTTTTACACGGGGCACGAACTTGCATAATTTTTAACTGCATTCTTTCCTCAATCTAGCGTGCAACAACAATTAAAGATAGAGCAGTGGCTATTTGGTCATCTCGCGTTCATTCATTCTTGCAATTCTCAGCTTTACGCGATGGAGTTTGAAACGGAAATTCGTTCTTTTCACGCACAATGAAAGACATTAATAAAGCCGAGCTCCTCTTAAAACACACCCATGATATGCTTCGCCATTTCACCTCTCAAAACCTCATCCTTTATACGTGTACAAGGCTGGTGTACTGACACCCCTTGCCACATGCCTATGCGGCGACCCGCAGGTTAATATGCGGGTGTAGATTTATTTTATTTCCAATGAAATCACCGTGAGTTTTCGCTTCTTAAAAACGGTTTTCCACGAAAATGGTATGTACATGTATTTGATCGAAAAACACTAATTTTCTCCCACTCTCCCATTGATCATTATGTAATTTTAAGTGCGATTTCCGAGAAAAAAGGCCCGGAAATGTAACAATTTAATTATTTTATCAGATGGAGAATTTATTTTTCTATTAGTTTCCAGAATGTGAGTAAAATGAAATTTTTTCCCTTTTCTCTGCAGAACCAACTGAAAGACGTGATAAAAAGTGTGTATATCGTTGCGTTCCGTTTCGTCATCCCCTGCTTATCGCGTTTGTGAATGATCTGAGGCGGCTTTTTGGCGATTGTGTTCAAATATAAGTCCGCCCTATCTTAAATTTTCAAGTTTGAGCTGTGATCTCACCATCCCGAGATAGGGAATAAAACGTCAAACGTGTCTGCTGATGAAATTTTAGCGATGATTCACCGGTTTCACCTGGCCAATACCCATCAATTCTTTAGCCGAAATGAGGAAGTGAGTTTTTTCTGCTTTCATCGGCAGATTTTTCTTTCCAAGTCTACTGTGTAGGATAACGTACGGTAGCGTAAGTATCTGGTAAAGTCGCTCGGCGCTGACTCCGGGTAACTGAGTTCACATCCCAGCTCAGGGGTCCATTCCACAAATTTCGTTTGTTCGTTTTAAGATAGACTTCACCAGGCTTATTACGTCTTCGCCGTTGGCAGCGTGGCCTAATCGCTAGTATCGGGTGCGTTCTGCAACACTACCGACCTTGTGATGCCCCAAATGGGTGCAGTGCGTTGTGTATTCCTAGTTACCATGTATTCTCTATGGTAAATTGCTAGATTTCTTTACAAGTATGGATATTTGAATTGGTGTCAATATTACGACGATTTCTGTTTCAGAAACCAATATATATATCTACTAATATTTCGTTTTGAATTAATTACTTTTCCGTGAAGAAATGCTTGCGTCTCTTTGATTTTAATTTTGCTTACTGGTCTCACGGCCGATATTATTTGGGAATGGGTGGCGATCCGGTTCCAGCAGCCGTTTTTCCAGCACTTTGCACCATCGTAGGCCATGATCTTCGTCTTCCTAACATTTTATTCTGGGTCTCTGAGATTACGCGCTGTTTTGACGTATATTTAGTGAAGTCTCGTCATTGAGAACTAAAGGTTATTTCTGCGACTATTATGTTGTGTTTAGGTTGGTGGAGAAGGTAATTAGTAGCTAGTTTGGAAGATTTTAAGCCCTTACACCTCAAAGAAGACTATTTGAAAGGATTTTATTTTTTATATGAAAATATTGCTATATATTTTTTAAAAAATTTGCCTTAATTCTTTCACGTTGCTCTAAATTGTGGTACGCATTGCTCAATAAAATATATTTGTGGTGATAGGCCGAGAAGTGCCTCTGTAGCAGTGCTGTCCTTGAATAAATCTTTCGCGTCTTCCGCATCCAAGTATTGCATTTCAACCTCTCTCCTGTTACTCATGACATTCCTCTATAAAGTCACTTCCTTAAAATTCACTATCTGTGGTTTCGGCATCCTTCACTCTCACTTCCCATAGTCTCCTTTTTGTGCTATGCGTACTCCATCATATTTCTCCTAGCATCATTATGCGACTCTCCCATCCAATTTGTCAACGCGACCATATATTGCGAACACATTAAATTATATCCTGATCTACCAACCTCGATGGACGCGGCAATGGCATGTGGCGTAGGATGTAGGGCTCCACCCAAAAAAAATGGAACGTGACAGGAATAAGGAAATTGGGGAGATTAGGTTTTAATACGTGGCAGGATGGCCGGAATGCGGCTCAATCGGTTGCGTTCGTCGGCGGGGATTCTGGGGATACGGTCTCAAAACCCGGTGTAATCGAATGAATTTTTCTCACTGAATTTTGAAAATTCGCACCAGATGGTCCAAACTTCATTCTTTCATGCTCATTGCCCTTTCATTTCCTCCCACTTTCGCTGCAAACCCTGTCACGTGACGTAATTTAAATTTGGAGCATCGTCGGTAATCAATTATCCTAAGATTGATTTGCCCCTTCTTATCACTGGAATTATTCCTGGTAGCCGCTCAGTTCCTTCGCAATTTCTTATCCTGAAATCCCCCGTAATTTTCTACGCTTGTTCTACCCTTGGTCTTCCTCGGTTATTCTTCTTCTTTTGTTCCTGCCTCTGCTTTTTTTTAGAAGACTTTATGTATCACAATGTTATACCCTGGATGGTGGAGCAAGCATAAAGTCTTCAGATAAAGTCAAATACCTTTAGACTTATCGTGGGGAACATGCATGCAAATTATATGCGGCACTTCCTTAAGGAAAGTAGGATTTATGAAGCATATAGTAGGGAGGTCCTCGCATGAACAAGTGAAATAGTGGTGCTAATTCACTCTAGTCAGGCCGCACTCGAATACGCCGCGAGCATTTGGGGCACTGGGCAGAATTTAACCCAAAAAATGAATGAAATACAAAGGAAAGCTGCGCGTTTCGTTTAAAACTTCTGCGAGCGATTATATAGAGTTACACAACTATTGGGGTAATTAACTTTGTAGTCGCTAGAGACTCCGAGGCTGCACTTTAGGATTAATTTGCTTGAGAAATTCAGAACAGTTGTTTCAGAGCGACACAGATAATATCACTCTGACGACACAATACATCCCATGGGCCGAAAGAAGCGATAACATAAGAGAGATACATTACCGAACAGAAAGGTACAAAAATTCGTTCTTTCCGCGCACAATAAGCGACCATAATAAAATCGGAGCTCCATTCAAACACGCGCATGATAAAATTCGCCATTTCAATTCCCAAAACCTTTTTCTCTTTACCTTTACACGGATGGTGTCCGAACACTCTCTGCCACACACAGACGCAGCGGCTCGCAGGATAGTATTTACATGTAATACTAAATTTATCGCTTCATAAATACGATTAAAGATATTGATTTACGTATATATATCTGTACAAATCATGGTATAACATATTTGGAAATTTTAAGGCCGCTTTACTCGGTACATTTTATTGTACAAACGTATGTATAATAAAATGTACAAGAAAATGAATGGAATTAGAGCCGGTTCTATTTGCCGTTCAGTCATTCAGACAATCATACAATTTACCGCTTTACACGGTACAATTTTCCTCATGAAAGAGTTCACACATTCGTTTGTGCCCTAAAATGTACCGTGTAAAGCGGCCTTTAGGAGTCCACGGTACCTACTAACTGGGTTCATCCCCACCGCAATGTAAAAGAAAAGCATTTTCATAGAAAATCAGCTTAATTCTGAGTATTTAACTCTCTAAAATAATATGCATTCATGGTATTCCTTCAAAACTACGGATGAATATGTGCCCAGTGGTTGATAAGCTTATATCCGGAAGATATATTAAGTCGTAGTTAAAAGAAAAGTGTGACAACACGTTTCTACAACTGAATGTAGACGGTATTAATGTGATGCCTTTGAAAACCATATTGTTTTCGACCTGCGCTCGTTTATGTAGTTCGATAAATCTCGTGCAATACCCGTAATCCCATCATTGGCCATGGTAATATCTTCCCGTGCAATGGTGTGCGTGTGTCTCCTGCCCTCGCCCCGGATTGTTTATAGCGACGTCGTCTTTCACAATGGACGCAATCCACTTTAGTCCATACGTGCTCTGGCCTCTTATGGGCTCGGAATCTTGGTGTTGTCACGTCCAATATTAACCGGGCTCATCCCTGCGGTCATCTCTTTTTTGACCTCAGATAAACGGGTTGGTGCGTAACCTTCATTGTTGCTGACTGCGGTATCTTTTCCAGAATTTGGATACATTCGCGTACACCGCATCCTCGTGCGATTTTACCAGCGTGGACTTAATTATCTTCTAGTTACAATTTTCAGCCTTTTACTCAGACTTGCATCTTTGTTTGGGTTTTCAGGGAAGTCTTTTTTATTGGCAAAGTGCATACGCTGGATCGCGCGGGAAACCCCTCATGCGTCAGAAAATATGCTCGGTAGTGTGAAACCAGGAACGTATTAACATGGACTAAACGTCTAGTAAAGAATGCAGTGATGAAGCCGTGGCTTTTCCTAAAACTGGAGTGTAGAATACGGTAGTGAAAGTCGTCTTTGGGCGTTGTAAATTTATTTTCTGTCGGTTCCAGGGTGTGGCTCATAGTATGAAATGGGTATTCCGTGCGAATTTCCACAGAGAAAAAATCATCCGCCTTGATTTGTCGCACGGGCTATCGAATGCTAGTCCGTTCTTGAATCCTTTTGTGGATTTTTAAAATTATCTATGCCGAGGATTATTGAAGGACAAAGCGAGGAACTTAATATATTCGGCCAAAAATCTGATATGGTTGAATGAAAATCATATTAATACATATCACGGAAACTGACACACTTTACAGACGCTCTCGTATAAAATTAGCTTTTCCACGCGCTTACTTCCTGCCATCAAACGCGATAGAAAGTTATCTTAGGTTTAGAATTACGGTTCCTCTTTCGTGTTATCGTTATCCAAATAGTAAACCACTCCAGAGGGACAATTCTTGCTGTCACTGTCCTGAGTACGCACTCCATCACATCAAACTAATGATTAAAAGTACTTTGCAAAATATGAAGAGCGAAGATCACGTTTTCTCGCTCATAAGCCTAATTGAAAAATAACGATAACGATTGCGCACTTGTTCGGGAGAACCGTGATCGCGCCCCGATATTTCATACTTTCTTTTCTCGTCATTTTATGCAATGAAAATTAGCGATGCTTCTTTCTACATGGGTGGCACTTCTAATTCTGGAGTGATTGACATTATTATTCCTTTGTTACGGATTTTATCCACGTGTAAATATAGCGTGTTGTTTGTTTTTTTATACGTGATCTACCGTTTAAGGAAGTTTTTTCAATATTAGAGAATTCCTTCCCATTTTCTACTTTTTCAGGGGTATATCTCGCTCTAGTATATCCTTTTTCGCCTCAGCATACGATCTACCCTTCCACATCCTATCCATGAAACCTATTCTCTTTCTTCCCCTTCTCCGCTTTCCCAGCATCCTTCCCTCTATTACATCTTGAGCAATCCATCCCATGACCCTTATTATATTCTCCAGCCACCTTTTCTGCCGATCTCGAATTTCATGAAGAAGTTTCCTTTCCTCGCCCACCATCTCAAGCACTTCCTCGTTAGTCCTCCTCTCCGTCCACCGTACCTTCTCCATCCTTCTCCACACCCACGTCTCAAATGCCTTCAGCCTATTCTCGTCCTTCTTTCTGAGGGTCCACGTTTCTGCCCCATACAACGCTACGCTCCATATCAAGCTCTTCTTCAGCCTCTTCTTCACATCCTCACCCTATGTCTCGTCATCAGATCCCTTCTTTTACTAAACGCCTCCTTAGCTAGCGCTATTATCTCCCATTTCTCTTTGCTGATGTCCGGTTTATTCCAGAGTTCTTCCTAAGTAATTAAAGTGCTCCACTTGCTCGAGTTTGTGTCCTCCAGCTTTAATCACCAGCCTCGCTTTCTTTGTCCTGGAGAATCTCATTACTTTTGTTTTCTTATGATTTTTCTAGCTTGTTGTTGAGCATTATTTACTCTTATATTCAATGGTTCAACGGGGTGGGGTTCCACCATGTTTTCATATCGACGCCAACTCGGGGCTTAGAAATTTTTCGGCTCCGAGGTGGTAAGCTTTTTTATGGACAGGGGTATACAAACCCGAAGTATTTTTCTTGTGACATATCCATTGTACTGCGTAGCTTGCTTCTACCTCTTTTTTTCTACATACGTAGATCGCACATTTGCATCCAAATGCAATGAAACTCATCTGTAGCAGCACAATTACTTTATCTCAATGCGATATTGAAAGTTAGCGAACCCCCCAAGGTATACCCTGAGTGTCTCTTCCTCGACGTTCTCCCTCGAGGTAGCCGGGTGCGAAATGCCCCCCCCCCCCCACCTCGCAGCTGCTTTCACCTGGCTCTCCATGGAGGGCTATCAACTTCCCCGCCTTTGGCTCCCGTCATTCCCCAGACCCTTAGTCAGACTCTCCCCTCTTGCGTCTCACCCCCTAATTAGGACCTTGCAATGAAATGCCCTCGTGGTCCGATGTTCGTGCGATATCCCGCCACGATGTCGAGCCTCAAAGATTAGGGTCAACGACCTTTTTTGTTTTCGGCAGGAAAGTCAAGCTCACAGCCATGTGTTGTGTGCGCTCTCGTGATTACTACAAAAGCCTTGCGCCGTGAAACCAAGCGGGAACTGGGCAGCAACCGGTGTGTCGCATGGCATTAGGAACCCCTTAACGGAAACGGGGAGTCTTGGAACTGGGGCGGAACAATGCATGCAAAGCATTGTGGCTCTATATTTAAGCCTTAATGACTTCATCTTTGCTTACAATGTCGGCGTAGGGAATGATTTGGATGATATTGTTTTGAGATTGCTTCTCGTCCGCGTCGATATCATAAAATCGGTCTTGTGTAACTTCTTTATGTGAAATGCGAAATGTAAAAATCGATCGGCGAAATTCAATCATGCTTCTCGGCCCTAATTTTATTCAAAGGTAGCCGTGACGATGGCTGCAAAAATAAGATTCCGTCCCTCGATATCTTTCCCGTCCCAAACATGTTTCACTTTAATTTTCTTATCTCTTTCACCAATAGGTAACATTTTTTTTAATTGTTCTCCATCCTGAAAGTTTTATCGCGTCTACTTCACCCGCATCTAAAAAACCTGTATCTATGCTAGTGTATTTTTGAGAGAAATTTTTGTGAAATATTTCTAGGATGATAGCAGAAATTTACGCGTAATTTGGTGATGCTAGGATTAACCAGGGAGGACAGTTTAAGGAGGGTGGAGGGAAATCTTGCGTCGACATCAGTTTGCTATTAATGTAATTGCAACGGCGACGTTAGGTATGTCTCCTGTTTAACAGAAAGAATGTCGGACCTACAGTTTACCTCGCAAGACAGCCGCGTAGTGATTAGTATTCCACACGCAAATCTCTGCCACTGTCTTAAAATCAGTTTTGGAATTCTGTATGATATTTTTATGGACCCAAAACTTTCACTCGAGTTTGTGTTCTCAAGGGAAGATAATCGCGTAGCAATATTGCTGTGTATCACTAACGCTAATTTCATATCTGCCTGAAGCTCTTGAGAGTTATAGTTCTCGGACAAATTGGAAATACAAAATGAATTACTGACCCGCATTGCTTATCTAGTTGTTAGCAAATTACTCAGTGCAATTATCGCCAAAATTGCTTTGGTTCGATGATAATGCTTCTACCTTCCTCCTTTTTTTCCTCGTGCTGAGTGAAAGTTATCGCCATAAGTTATATCTCTTTAAGTCATGAATAAATGAACGCTTTTGCCTTAGAAATGAGAAGCCAGTTATTCAGCCTGAGAGTCGGTGACTAATATTTCTACGGTGAATTTTCAAGTTGGAAAGAAAAGAAGTTTTAATTAAAATTCCGTGCTATTAAAGATTATTGGTCACATTCTTGGATATAGTAAATTCTTGCTGACCATAAATAAAGGAGCAATACATATGGGATGACTTACCTAGGCGAAGTAAGAATGGATAAAATTTTGGAAAGAGGTTAGAAACGTTAAAATGATGAAAAAATTAATGAATCGGTTATTTGAGAGGAGAGTGGAGTGAAGAGTCGCAGTTAAGCAGTCTTCGGATTGGTGACTGCTGATTCTCTCAGTCTCAAATCTCCTTGATTATCCTCGGCGGCTGTTATTTTTACAGACAACAGCTTCACCGGTAACCCTTCTGCAGGAAATACTCGTCGAGGTTTGTTACTATACTTGTAGCTTTTGACTTTATGCCGAATCTTAGAGCAGATTAGTGTGTGATATTAGTTAATTATTATTCGGGAATGCCTTTCCTCCGTTTTGACCTCGCGGCCTGACATTCGCGGGGGTTGGGGGCGGCTAAACCCCATGCAGACCGTTAAGTAATATATTTTGTCTCTTATTTTATAATTATTCCTCTACTCATTCAATTTTTTTAACCGGCGGGAATGGAGGAACCATTTACAAGGTTTATTTGAACGAGCTGAGGATGAACTATAGAAAGGTGGCCAGAATTCGTTGGCTGGCAAACCTGCTGCGTAAAATAAAAATCATTGCGGGAGATATCCAGAGACATCCGGAGCATCACGGCGAGAACCTTTGGACTAGCGTGAGTCTTACTCTTGAGTGCTGATGAAAGAGTTCTATTTTCCTTGCTTGGAGGCCCAGCATTGGAACCCATATGTAGCCCTAAGGGCGGCCGCTGGAAGGATGCAGCCTAGGACATAGGAGGTGCATGCCACCCTCGTTTAGGTTGAGGCTGGAAAAAGGTGTGCGCGCAACTAGAACGTAGATCAGCCGAGGAATAAATGAACCTCTATTAGCCGTGTTGAACGGAGGTATTTTAAAACAGATGGATGCTTATAAAATCTCCCGATGAAATAAAACGAGAAAAGACAGTCATAATGAAATGATAAAACTTTGTAAATTCCACTCTAGTTCATAAAATTAGAACCGGCTCGGATTTCAGCAACTGAGTGCCATTTTCAAGGCACTCATTTGCTGAAACCTGGGTTCTAGTTTTATAAATTTGTGTGGAGTTTACCAAGTTTTATCATTTGTTTATGAATATCCAAAACTTCCAAGTAACGACTGAAACAGTTTCGTTTGTGAGGAAAGACAGTTTCAATATGTAAGTTTCGACTTCTTCTTCAAAATTCTTGTATCAGTTTTTCTGAACTGACCACAAAATATGAGATATACATGGGGAAAACTTTTTTGTATCGTATCATTGAGACCAGTGAATACCGGAATGGGCGCCACCGCCCTCCGAGGGCGGGGCTTTATTATAGGGGAGCGAAAAGAAACAAGGGATCGGCTAGGGGCGTTGAAGACAGGGTTCTGACCCTACGATGACCATGCATACAGGGCCCGTCATAAATAGACTATTCATCTTGTGGATTTGAAATAAACATTAATTCAATCACAGTTATTGTAACTTCATGTTTATAAATTTCATTGTTTAGACATGTATTCTTTGATTTTGAAACCTGCTTTTGTGAGAATCGGGTCTACGTTTGTGGCTCGCTAAAGCTTGCGAAACACTTATTGAGACCAATTTGAAATTTGGGCTCCGGGCCCTCGGAGATTGCAGAGGCCACTGGAAACTGTGGCACTACCACAAAGGCTGATCAGGGAAGCTTGATCATTTCTCTCTCTGTCCTGTGCCCACCATGCGCACTCCCATTCCGAACAATGGGTGAAAAAAAACTAGCCTGTGCTGAGCCACGTTGTTCTTACGGCTGGCCTTTGGCTCAATCCACTTGGGGTGGAAGCTTTGACCCGCGGAAAAAATGGGTGAGGGTTGTATCGGTGCCACCCATGAGGTGCTGTATACGTCCATACCCTCCAAAAGGACTCGCCCTCCGAGTGTCGGCGGCGGCGGCGTCGAGGGGAATCGATG
Source organism: Ceriagrion tenellum (assembly GCA_963169105.1). Lineage (NCBI taxonomy): Eukaryota > Metazoa > Arthropoda > Insecta > Odonata > Coenagrionidae > Ceriagrion > Ceriagrion tenellum. The sequence goes on from OY720637.1 coordinate 54,238,108, forward strand.
AGCCGAGTTGGAGGTCGTGCCCACTTTTCTCTCCCGGCTCCGCCGTCTTCCCGTCCGAACCACTCCCCCCCCCCCTTTCCTTCCTCCCCCTTCCCCATTCCCCACATCCAGTGGACCTATCCCGCCGGCTGGCGAAAATTATGGCGGGCCCTCTCTCTCAAAGCGCATTGGAGGCTGAGGGGGAGCGTCGGGGGGAGGGGGGACGTATTAAACGATGCGGAGTCTCTCTCACCCGTATAAGCCTCTCGGCGGAACCCGTCACGATATTTGAGACTTGAGAGAGGCAGGGGGATCGATTTGGACGAGGGTGGGTACGGCGGTGGTACATTATTCGGAAATGGAAGGCTGTAAATGGTGAGGCTCGGCGGAAATTAAACGTGGAATCGGATACTGTGTGGTAGGGTGGATGTTGGAACAGTGCAGACTGCAATCGCGCGCATCGATCCCTGATGGTCCTCCGGCGGATGAAAAACTCCTTAGTTGTGCTGAAAAAATGACGATTGAGGGTTTGGAATGATAAATTGTTTCATCACGTTTTTGTTTAAGTATTCTACCGGTTAAGGTAGGTTGTGTTGAATGTCAGAGAATTTCCTCCCGGTTTTCTACACCTTCAGGCCTATCTTGCTCTAGTATACCCTTTTTCGTTTCACCATACGATTTTCCCTTCTTCATCCTGTCCCTGTAACCTATTCCCGCTCTTTCTTTTCCCCGCTTGCCCAACATCCTTCTTTCTATCACATTCTTGAGCAACCCTTGTTACATTCTCCAGCCACCTAATCTGCCGATCTTGAATTTCATTAAGAAGTTTCCTTTCCTCGCCCACCATCTCAAGCACTTCCTCGTTAGTCTTCCTCTCCTTCCACCGTACCTTCTCCGTCCTTGCTCTACTTTCTCGGGTTTGTGTCCTCCAACTTTTATCACCAGCCTCGCTATCTTTATCCATGAGAATATCCATCACGTTCAATGGAATTCAGTGGCCACGTGTTGGAAATAAGATACAAGACATTAATGTCCACTCCGCAATCCTGCCAGATGTTAGGAGAACAACGCCGAGGTAGCCATGTATAAACGGCTTTCGACTGTGTGTAGCTGAATAGAAAAGTAAAGGAAAAAATGTTTTAAAACCCTCTGCCACACACCATTCGGTGGCTCGCAGGGTAATATGTAGATGTAGAAAACTGGTTAGCTGTACAAAAAACATGGTGAAAGATGTAATGCCATCTGTGGTTATATTTTTTTATGGAATTTCAGCCATTGTCTTTCAAAATTTAGGAACATGGCGGTAAAGGAGCACTGCAATTTTACTGGAATAATTTATTGCAAACACGGCTGTATTTTCAATGCTGATCAACATTCTGAGGTTACGATTAATATCCGTTATTTTTGCTTCATATGCCGTTGAGGCTTGCTGTCATCGTAATCGAAGGATCGTTCTGATTTCAATGGGAGGGCCGCCGGGTAAAGCTGTAGTTTAAAAGAAATTCTCAAGATTCCAGCGATATTCTTTGGAACCGAAACATTCCTGACGAATCACAAAACAAGCACATTCCACAATTAGATATTTATTACGACCTAGGTTTCGCTTATTGCAGCATTATCAAGTGACCTGATGATGCTATAATAAGCGGAACTTAGTTCGTAATAAATCTGTACTTTGCTCGTTTTGTGATTTGTCAGTTATAGTTTAAACTCAAATTTCCCGACGTCCATCCACTCCAAAGTAGGATATTTTTGTTTGTATTATCATTATCACCCGAGGATAATGCTGTTTATGGATGATAATAGTGTACTCGCAAATTATTCTTATGGAGCCGTAGTGTTTTCATTGCTCAAACCGTGTAGGTTTTCCACCGAGTAAGGTCTCGAGGCAGTTATGTTAAGGTGGGAGCCCCTAGAGACTCGAATACTACACGCTTGGCATAGCTTTCTTGAGAAATTCAGAACTGGCGTGTTTCAGAGCGACACAGAGAATATTATCATGACGCTGCACTACATCTTTAGGTCTGACAGAAGCGATAAAATAAGAGAGGTATATATATTGCCGAACAATAAGGTACAAAAACTTGTTCTTTCGCGCACAGTTAGCCATCACAATAAATACAGAGCTCTCTTAAATACACGTCATTATTTCACCTCCCAAAACCTTACATCTTTACACGGCTGGTGTCTTACACACCCCCTGCCACACGATCGTGCGGCGGTTAGCAGGGTAGTATGTAGATGTAGAAGTGGAAGCATTTTTATTTTCGTTATCTAAAGAGATCAATTGGTCCCAGTTTGGAGCAGCAGTGCTGTGTGTAGGAAGTAGTGTTACCATATTCGAATTCCTTGACCCGCACGAAAGATGTACTTTCTGTCCCGTGTGTGTTGCAATTGGAGCGTAGTAGACGTGATATCTCCTCTCAGTTCGAGTAGCTGTAATTTACCGAGAGAGCACACACTCCCGCCGTTATTGAAGCATCGATTACGTGTGTGCATTAATGTTATCTTCAACCATTTGAATGAGATTCCTTCTAGACTCGACGGCATATCATAGTCTATCAATGTGTCACGCTGTGTGCACACCTCTTAACCTCGAACGGCGGTGATAAGGTTTACCTCTCTCTACGATGTCTGGTGACGCGCTCGCCAGCGTGGCTCTTAACAAGTTAATCTAATCCCGTTTTGATTGACGATATCTAATTCGTCTCGCTTGCGGATCGATGATTTATGGCGCATGAAAGCGATTACGGATTAGATACGTGCGTTGTTTGGTCTTCAAAGTGGACTTCAATGATTTTGCCTATATCTTAATTATGATAACTTCTTATGTATTTATGTATTTGCTTAATATTTTCCCGCTTCATATACCGTGGTATCTTCTTTAGGAAACCATATTCTTCCTGGCGGACGTTTTCGTTGCGCGAAGAAGTGTGCAGCGCTCTGTTTGAGACGTTATTATAGTTATACCAGTCATCATCATTCAAAGTGACAAATATATGTGTATGTAAAGTAATATTGAATAAGCTTGAAAATAGTTTTTTATTAGTGCATTCGAGCTCTTATTGACTTATTAGTGGCGGTCTGGACGAAAACAAAAGGGAGCATTTCCGCACCAAAAATTTAGGAAATTGAGAAAAAATGTAGAAAATTATTTAGTTTTTTAAAAATATCCTGTCTTTTCTTACAACGTTTGCAGTTTTCCATTCGTTTCGACAGTTTGCTAATATCGCACCTTGCGACGTTGTACTCGAAACGCAATTTGCTAATACATGGGCAGGAACACGCCTAAAGAGCACATAGGAAAATGAAGACGTGAAACGCACTTCAGTTGTTGGGTATTTTGGGACGCGACCTACAACTGATGTTATTTGCAGCCTTAAGGATGGGTGAGTACTATGATGCGAAAAGGATTACATAAGAATGTAAGTGCGGTGAATAAGATATCCGTCGCTGGTAATAGCCTACTCACAGCCAAATAAGCCCTGGGACTTATAGTTTAACATAAATTCCTACGAAACAATTACCGGTATTGTCTTTTTCTCCCCCTATCGCCATGGTAAGGATCAGATTTTTATTTAGAAATCTTCGTATCTGTTAGGATGCGAATATGGCCCTTTGAGTAGGGAAGAAAAATCTCCAGCCAGTACATCATCCCGATTACTCCTTTTTTTTGGGCAATTTTCCGCCGTATATTTTGAATTCTTTTACGCGCTTGTTCTTTGGAAAACCTCGCCCGTTGTAGAGGGAAAAAAGTTATATATATGCTCTTAAAAATAAATGTGGTAATATAAATGAGATGATGAGAAAATACTAAAAATAACTACTGCGTTAGATGAACCTTATGGTGATATTTCATTTTCCCATGTATTATATTCCGCTTTTTCCTTGATAATTTGCGTACTGGAGACCCTCTGCTGTTCGCCGCCAATGGCTAATATTATTCAATTTAACCCTTTCAAATCCAAGTTTACATATTGGATTGTGTGTGTCTCATTAATGTCTCTTCCATATTTTTGTATTTTTCCAGCTAGTTTTCTCGCTTGATTATTCGTACTTGAGGATTAAATGATAAACAAACAGCATAAACGTTCTTTTAAATGCCGTTAGCAGTATTTTAAGGCCGGTTTAGTGGTTTCTTTTATCTTTACCTAATATGCATCATTTGTGAGCCAAATCTGTGGTTTTATTTCCCATGTAGTAAAACCTGTAAGGTCGCAAGATGCCCCAAACGCTTTGATCTGCGTTTGCTAATAAATTGCACGAATTTTTATATATTCATTTTTCTTAATGGAGCAAGCGCGGCCGTTTATTTTTCAATACGTCCCAGGCAGCGAGTCCAGGCTTTAAGAGACGTGGCAGACCCATGCAAATGCCCGTTTGTCTCTCAACTGGCATCCCTCACACTCACCTGTCGTTCAGAGGCGTCCCTCTCTGTCAGACGGGTAATTGGTTAACGGCATTTTCCATTCTCTCACGTTTTTCTCTCCCTGGCGCGGCCTCCAACGTCATGCCGTCGCATCATCAGCCCTTTCTCGACGTCTATTTCGCCGAAACCAAAAAAACTTCCCGATGCACATAATAACTTAGAAAATGCTTCCCCGCTGAGAGTGTCCGTTTAATCCTACCGACGCTACTAGTGCAGCGAACTTCTTGGCTTAGAAATATTTCCCCTGGCTTTTTTTCAATATTCTGCTCTTTCCTCCTTGTTTATTCTGAGGAGAAGTGGCGGAAGACGTACTTAGACTATAAAATTATTCGTATTTTTTAAATTTATGGAAGGCGGTTGGAAGCAGTTTCACCTGCAATCGTGATTATGTATACTGCTATCAGTAGAAACTTACGGTAGTTTGAAGGGGATATTTCCCTGTCCAAAATAGAGACCATATTCGAATTATACGTTTTAGTTTCATCAGCTGTAGGACTAATGAATTAAAGATTGCATTATTAGTAGCGCAATAATTAGTTTTATACGAAAGTAATGATAAGTAATTAAATATCTAAGTAAGTCATTAACTTGACTCATTTTATCGCTCGGTAAGTTCAAAACCCCTTCAGAACAGGTTTTTTTTCCATCCCGCAGAAATTACTGCGGTGACATTATGATTAATTTGCAAAAATAGTTGAGAAAACATACAAACTGCACACTAAAATTTTTGACGAGATTAAAGTGTTATAAATCCCTCATTTTTTTAAAATAAGGCCTAATGGAGTGTATACACGTACCATTTCCTGTGTATAAGGGCTAGCATTTTTCGTCAAAAATCTCGGAGAGCAGTCCGGTGAGGGGATGATATTATGGTATCTTTGAAAGGGTGAGATATGTTTCTTTTAAATTAGACCAAATCCACTAATTTCTTGGAGAAATGATATTTCGCTCTAACTACTTTGCCTAAAAAAATTCATTTCGGCTGCATGCATAAATTACACTCGATATCGCAAGAACCTTCGTATTTATACTAACTACCTTTATTTTATAGAACTCAATTTCTTTTGATGTGTTGTTAGGAGATGAAGCCGTTCGCTAGCATTGTGATAGATTTTTGGTATCTCGCCTGGATGAAATTTGAATACCGTAGACGTTTTCTATTTGCCTACCGAACCCTAGTGGTGATCAGTACGCAATGGAAATTGTTTTCTACTTGTAGATAAATCACGTATGGAGTAATTAAGAAATATTTGTTTGCGTTTGTCGTAGATGTCCTTGGATTATTCGTAGATATTTAATATTTTCGAAGGTCTCGAGGATAAATGGCGCTCTAGTGACTACAATTATTTCAATAGAAAAAAATCATTGGATATTCCTGTTTTCCGTTTCTTAGTACCGTGAAGCTTCAGCAGGCGTGATTCTCAAAGGTATGCATTTTATATTGAACCGCTTTGATTTATTTTTCGTGGCAATCGAGCTAAAAAAATTTGCGCGTCTCCCTTGCGTCCGGAAGTTGTATCGAATTGCCGTCCCGGAAAGCTATTCATAAGACAAGTCCGCCTTTCGTACTACAGGATCGTCATCCAATATCGAATTTTCATTACTTTTCCAAAATATTTTTCTATTTTTTCTTCCCTGGATTCGGGTGGGAGAAATATGAGAAGATACTTGCGTAATATCGTGAAACGGGTAACTGGACCGTTACGAAGGATTCACGAGCCTGTGCATTGAATAAAGTTAGTTGAAAAGGGAGCAAAAATCTCGTATGGGAATCCTATGCTTCCTGCACTCCTCTAGAAGATAGTGGTACTGGACAGGGGCTTTCCACTGTTTTACATTTTTCCAATTTAAATTTCAAGCGTACGGTACTTTCACTTAGGTAAATTAAGCGTAAATGTGTTAATCACCTTGGGGTATCGTTAAAGGATTGTGGGGGCATTTCACAGTTGTAATTTCAAAGTCTAGTTTCTGCACTTCATTGGCCGTTCAATCCTAAGATTGGTTGACTGCAGCCCTCAAACCTTTCCTACATAATGCTAATTCCCTTACCTTCAGGTATTCATCCTATAAACTTTTCTCTTTGTCTGGGCCATGAACTTATTCCGGGGTCTTCCTCTGGGGACTTTTACCTCTATTTTACCTTCAATCATGTTCTTCACAAACCCATTGTGTCCCTGGGTGTGTCCACTCCATCTTGTTCATCTTTTCTGTAAGGTGTTCCTTAGGGTCCTTTCCTCTTCTACTCTTCTGTACACTATCATTTCTTATTTTGTGGTTCCATTTTATCTTTAGCATCCTCCTCCAGCACCAGATTTCGAAGGCTTCTATTCTTTTCTGGTCAGTTTTTCTGATGGTTCATGCTTCCGATCAGTAGAGTTCCACGCTCCACACGAAGATTTTCACGTAGTTTCCTGGTTTGTGGTCTTATCATCATTGAGCTCAGCAGTTGTCTTTTTCCCATGAACGCCTTTTTAGCTTGGGAGTATTCTTCGCTTGATGTCCGCTGTACTTCTTCCGTCTCACGTGATTTTACTTCCGAGTTGGGTGAAGGAATCCCCTTGCTCTAATTTCTCTCCTCTCTGGGTGACTTCTGCATTCATCTTCTCTCTTCCGCATGCCAGGATTTTAGTCTCCGTCTTACTTATTTTCATGTTGTATTTTTCTGCACTGTCCCCCTCGTAAATTCCCTTCCTCTTTGTTTGGTTTTGTGGCGAATCAACCGCCCCAATTTTCTTGGTGGATGTGTAAATAGATGTATTTTTTTAAGAATTTTTTTTTTTACCTCGGACATCCATTTCTCAGGAATGAGGTTATCATCTTGAGTGTTGCTTTTTTCTCACTATACTCAACCTCTTATTGCCTTGCATCAACCCTTCCCGTCTCTACGTCTCAAGAATGGGGTTAGCGTACTCAACTGAGTCTCTTCGTTTTTCCACTTGAAACTGGACTCTGGTTGTCCAACGGGATCACCGTTTTAATTGATGGTGATCTTTTTTAGTCACTTTACTTAAATCGGCCTCGTAATATTCTAGAATTCGCAAAATTTCCGTTTAAGTTCTGGCTTATTCCATCGTCCTTAAACGATGTCTTGTATCTATCACCATCTTTATAGTGGCCGCATTCTAAAGACGATCCGCTTTCTCTGTACACTGTCCTTACATTCCTAGTCGGAATTCTTTGTAAGTTTGAAAGTGCGGATATCCGGCGTGACGTCCAAATTGACAAGGACCAAAATCCTTCTGTTATGATACTGGTAAGCCTTCTTTCCTGATTAGACTGGCGTTGGCAATTACCGGCTTTATTACGTAAGCGTAGTTCCTCGAAGGCTACGAATCACCCTAGGGATTGTGTAGTGACCCTCGCGGTTATAGTTAACTATCTTCGCTGGAGTATATGTTTACAACCCTCTGACATTGAAACATATTACTCGTATTTATACGTTCATCGAAATCAGAGGTTCAATAGTTCTTCTACTCAGTTGTCTCAGGCGTCACCTCGTGAAATATACTCGACGTTGTAAATGAAAGTAACTTTGCTATTCCACATAAATTTCATTGAAGACGACCCGGGTTTTGACGTGGCACGTCGTCATCAGGTAAAGAAGTACCACAAATGGCTCAACACTATGCACCCCGATCACCTGATGAAGATGTGCCACGTCGGAATCGGGGTTATCTTAAATAAAATTTATGTGGGATAACAAAGTTACTTTCATTTACAATAGTTCTTCACCCTGGGTGATTATATATGCGTTTTAAAGCCCGTTGGTGTGTTTGTTTACCGTTGTGTGGGAAAAATATACCTTCATCTCTATAGTGGGCAGATTAAATGAAGTGAATAATTTGAGGTAGGGTATGAAATTTAACGATCAAAAATGGTATACAACTTGGAGACAATTTCTGTGAAATTAACCGTGCGAGTATTATCTTCATCTTCCCGAGGGCGGTTTGTGTATAGAAGCCCTCTCGAGTTATCATGTACCATGCCTATCTGTTTTCCCCTTTTCCTAAATTCCGTTGGCGGATGTGTCAGATTACTTGCCTTTCGTAATTCAACCTTGGTCTCTCTAGTTTTCTCCTTGTATCTCTCCATTTCCTATAATCCTCTAGGAGTGAAGATGTTTCGCAATATGTCCAATTAGTTTTTTCTCCTTGCATCTTAAAAGGCATTTCCCGGTCTTGCGCACACTATGGCATGTGATCGCTATCCTCCTACTTTCTTCTGAGGCTTTTTTCCATCCGTATGACCTTTATAGAGTCCATTCTCATTGGTCCAAACTTACGTCAATTGTATTTTATATCAATTGATCTATGTGCTGTTTGTTTATTTATTACTTCTCCTCTCGTGTTTCGTTTATCTCTATTAATTCTGTTGCGCTTGGATATTCAGTGCTTTCATTACTCGAGTCGAATTGAAATTGAGATGAATACAAACTTGTTATCAATAGCCGATCGTAATACATAATTTGTATCTGATTTGTGGAATTTAGCATTTTGTAATATTTTCTTGAACGAAAGAAAAGATTCTTAATGTTTCATGTTCAGCTTAATTCATTGAAATATGTTCGTCTGTGGCAAGCCCGCTTCACTGGGCCATTTAAATGACATGCTTTTAGGAAGCGTTTTCTACTCTTAAAACCTATCTGTAAAATAAATTTAAAACTGGAGTTCGACTCTGAAACCGTAGAATTTCCATTTTTTCCCTAAGCTGTTTGCTCCTTTTTTCATCTGGCGTAAGTTGTTTTTGAGCTTCCAATGATCATCAATTTATCTTTTCCGTAGTTTAACTCGGGGGATTTCCTTGGAATTTAAAATATACTGTTTTAGTTCTGCTTGTAAAATATTTCATTTCTTTCTTATTTGGGAATGCAAAACTTGCGTCACTGAAGAGTTCTCCGAAATGGTGTGTTACACGGGGCGCGTAATGTGTGCCAATAGTGGTACTTTTTTCCTCTGAGAAACGCCGATATGTTGTTTTCAATACCCATTGAATACCTTACGTTGTAAAAAAATAATGCACCTGAAAAAAATTCAGGACTTATTATCAAGTAAGACATATTTTCCACCACCCTCTTTAGATCTTCGTATTGACCGCTCGTGAGCAGATGCCTGGGGTACTAGTCAAGTGGTAACGGTTAACTTTTGCGCCAAGAGAAATATGCCAAAAAAATGGCGATGCATGCGACGTATTGCCGAACATTGACTCGAGTCCAAGAATTGCGATTCATCCATTTTGCGCGTTACTCGCCAAATTAACTGGGTCGCTTTCATTTGTTACGTAGGTTTTTTTCCTTTTTCTAATTTATGGCCAACTATGTAGACAATGCAACTGGAGAATCCGACGGAAAGACATGTTCAAAGATGTTATACTCGCGATTTTGTTATTTCCCACGTTGTGTGTGTAAATGCATAGCAGATGTATTTGAACACCAGAACTCAAAATGGCATTTTTTTAAAGTTATTGGAAGTTTGGTACTTAGCAATTTTGTCACGAGTGTATCTAAAGTGTACCTTTCCTCTTCGTATTTCATGGATTTAATCGAATAGGACTTCTGATTTTTTTTATTTTTTGTGTTAAAAACGAGCACTTATATGATAGAACACAAAATTAGAGTGGCTATCTTTCCTTTTCATTCCGGGTCAAGGGATTATTAATTACAACAGAGCAGTATTTCTCCTATCTTAAAGTAAGCCTATTACTTTGCTGGCTATTGATATGTTCTTTCTACTTTCCGAAGAGCGATATCTATGTTAAGTACCATAATCATATTGTATTTTGGACTCTTCCTGAATCCTAAAAACTGTCGTTATTTGATTTAAAATGTTGCATAAATGTTGAGTTTTGCTTACAAATGTAGATAACAGTGGAAATTTTCAAATAAAGTGGCCAAAGATGAGGGCTGTCCATAAAGTAATTTTTTAGCTCCCTTATAACAGAAATCAGTGCGTTGCAACTGTCATCGAGAGACGCACCTCAAGTAGTCGCAAAGAAATATATGGTTTTCACGACTCTACCGTATCTTAGATCTGAGTGCTCAAACCAATTCTGTGAACTCTGCGCTGGACAAAACACAAGGTTAGGCTCGCAAATACCTCTCCCTCTTCTTAGTGGAATCTGTCTTCTGACAGGCTTCAACTGGATGCCCTCCATCGCAGTCGGTCCTGAGCATCTTCTTTCATTTGCCTGTAACTTCGGCCATTTTTTATGTCATCGAGCATTTCCATTCTTCTTCTTCCCCTTCCTCGCTTTCCTTCTATTTTTCCTTCAATAATTCTTCTAAAAAGACAATTTTGGCGTATTAAATGTCCCATCCAAGCTGTCTTCCTCTTTTTGATTTCCCTGTGCAGTTTTCTTTCTTCTCCTATTGCCATTAGTGCTTCCTCATTTCTCATTCTATCCGTCCACTTCACCTTAAGCATTTTTCTCCACAACCACATTTCGAAACTTTTCTAAGTACTTTTCATCGTTCTTTTTGACTGTCTATGTTTCGGAATCGTAAGTCACCACACTCCATACTAAACAATTAGCAAATTTCTTATTCAGTTCTATTCGAATGCTCAACGCTAATACTAGCCTGATACAAATAAAGACGTGTGAAATAATGCAAATTGCATCGTAATTACCCTTTTTTCTTATTCAATATTAATAGCGACAGTAAGTACTTTCCCTCACTACTACTGCGGACGACGAAAAGGTCATCATCGTAGTGGAACCATGGCTCCATAAACAGAGCGAGGATATATCAACAGGGCATGCACGCCCTAGTTAAATCGGTGGAGGAAGGAAATAAAACTTGTATAGGGTAATATTGAGAAATAGAGTGAGTAGGTAAAACATCATTCTTTAATTAGCGTAAATTTCATTTGATGTAGAATAAATAGTTTCTCGAGAAAAAAAAGTTTGGGTAATACTTTTTGCGCAACCCTCGCAATTCTTCATTTTGGTGAACAAAGCTGTAAGAATGACAATGGCGATGTTCCGTAGTGTTTACGAGTACAATTTAACATCTTATTGAGAATAATCAACCGTTTAGATGAATTTTTGTGCTGGTCTCTTCTGTATATATCCGTCTTTGTGTTTTGTGCCTTCTTTGTGTGTGTGGCTTCTCTTTACTCCCTGGAAATTTTTCCTCCAGTATTTTTTGCCTCACGAGAATAGGATGAGCGCAGTTTAAAGGCTTTTAACTCGCTAGTGTGGAGAAGAATTGAGGAAGTGAGCGGGTTGAATAAAGAGAATGACGATGCGGTACAAAAAGTTCAAGTATGGGAATGGATATTGCAATGAAATCTGCAGAAGGCATCAATAGTGGATTTATGACGTAGTGAAGAATCAGGGGTTTTTATAGATACAATGTTGTTGGATACGGTTGGGTATGCGTGAAAGTATGATATGGGGTTCAAACAGCAATCAGGTGAGCAGAATTATTTATTTAGCGAGACATTTTTGTCTGAATATGGTTGCTTTGAGTTTTTTGCTTTCAACTGTTAACAAGACGTGGAAAGAGCGGATAGTTTTTTCCTTGTATATTCATCGTAATTACTTTAGTTTCTGCGATTTTCTCCTACTTTATTACGAAGAGCGATATTAACATATTGCACCTTGGTGATGTCTTCGCATATCATGCGATCACGTCCCATATAAGAGAAGATAAAAATATCTGAATTGGGACGTGACGAAAGGCTTTTTTAGGAAAGGGTTAGAAATGGCTCAGTGATGAATTGTTTTTGGCTTGGCGATTGTTCAAGAACCTGGCAGTTCGACAGCGCCTTCCCACGCCCTCCCGATGTTTGCAATATGTGCAGGTTCTGCTACAGCAAAGAGAAGTATGAATTCAGCAAAAGATTAATAAAATTTCGTACCCTCTCTCATCCGTTCCATTTGACTCCCTTTTTATTACTGGTGTGATATAGCATCCTCTACCACACCCTATTTCGGCTGCTCGCGGGGTCGTATTTAGATGTGGAAACATTCGAGATATCGATACATCGTCCGATATCCCAGGAAAAATATTGAATCTGTCGATACCATAAAATATCGGCACTTGGTATCATAAATCAGGTGAGCCGTACCTGTGATGTAGGTGTTGATTTATCTTGCAATTGATCTGGAAATTATTTTAGGTTCACCTGCTCTTTATTCGTGCGCGTCACTTTTGTTTTTTTTTTTTAATTTTATCATCACCTCGTCTTCATCATTGAGATGAGAAAATTCAGGGGCAGCTTGATTTGTTGTGCAGTCTGATGTGAGTTAACTTGAGTCGTAATCGATGCATTAAGCCAGGTCCTTTTCGTTGTGAATTTTTGTACAAAAGTATCTCCGTGGTAGGTGGTGCCCATTTAAGCTACAATCCTTTGCAATTGCCGTGTATTTAAATGTTGATTTCACCTCACGAACTGTGGCGCCATGCGCGCGATTGTTAGTACTTAGTGAGGATATCTAGCTCCTAGAGCCCCTCTATATCATTCGCTGGTGAAGAGTTCACCTAATAAGCTCCATCAGTTTAAATATTCTGATCGGATTCTGAGGCTAAGAGATCCCAGCCATCGTTTAAGAATTTTCGATCGTGAATATAACGCATCTGTATCTCCTCGGCGGGTGACGGCGGCTCAAGATTTATAGTAGATTGGCGAGATTTTCGTAATCGTAAGTAGTATGGTGTATATATATAACCCCATAAATGACGTAACCCATAATAGTTTTTCTTAATTTTAAATAATGTTTTATTAATGATAGCGATAAATTTATTTTCAATAACAATCGAGGATGAACACGGACTACTTACCGTCATATTTATGGCACGTCTTGTGATTGGAATATCCTCATTTTTTCATGCTTCTTTAGTGCGCCCACCCGTGTTCCGTATCATGGTAACCAGCTTCTTATTTTTGGAAAATATCTCGTAAAGTAGTTCAATATGTGGCTGAAATTTTTGTATCAACAGAGATTTTTTGCTTTGAAATGAGGCTAAATTCTTTGAGTCTTATTTGCAGTGGTATCTCGCTTTAAATACTCATAAGTGGACTTATACACGTATACCATGGCGCCACGTGAACTGGTACTCCGAGGCATTTTAATGGGCAATACCTGGCAACCACGTCTAGTTTCAATCGTGCATCAATAAACTTTTCAGAGGAGAGTCGGCTCGGTAAGCACTTCTGAGTTCGGTTTCCCATCAAGGGGAATGTGTTTGCCTTTGTGAATTCCGCTCTTGTCATTTCCTCAGCGGGTGACGGCAGTTTAAGTAGTGAAACTTGGGATGAATCGGTGATGTGTTAATTCAAGCCCTCTTGTAGTATATTCTGGTTTGAAGTCTCTGCGGTATTCCTAATGGGCATGTCCTCTGAGCAAGGAGTATAGTCTCTCTATACTCCTTGCCTTTGAGATATACATACATGCCGAAACACCCGAATTTTGTTCGTCAATTTTTTTATGAACTTAGTAGTCATAAGATTTTCAATGCCCTTGCGGAGTTAAGGAATATATGTTCTCACAGTGCATTATCGTGTAGGACATGGGTTGACAAAAACCGTAAATATTTTCAAACGTAAGGAATCCTAACCGATTGCTGAAGTAATTCTTTACCTTGGGACTACGATCGTAGTGCAAGAACCGGAGTATGCGGAAACCTAATCATGGTAAAATTTTTCTTTTCCGAGCGTTAGTCTTGTTCATCCCTATTACTGCTTCTTGTTTCTAATTCCAATTTGTCAAGTCAGATCATGCTTGTCGATCAGGAATGTGATGGACGTAAAGCTACTAATTTCACCAAAGTTTTTCCCAAATATCGCATACCTTCCTAGAAAAATGTCAATGCTATCCAAAATGATTACATATTTTTCCTAAATTACATATTGGTTCTCAAAATGCAGCATATGGTTAGAAATAACTCCCTAACTTCCTGGAAACCTGTCTAGGAATATCACCGCGATCCCATTTTATTCCGCGCCTTTCGTAGGGCTACTTAATAATTGTGGGGGCGGTTGCGTTACGTCGTGTACATCTCGTAGACGCTGCCAACGTCTTGCAAGGCGATGGGGTCAGAGACAACTGACGACCAAGGATGATACTCTGGAGAAGAGAATTGGCCGTCAACCAATCGGTTTCCATGTCGCAAATGGAATAATGGTGTCCATCCAAGATAATAGCGCAGCCGAATTATACTGATTTGGCTGGGAAAGAAGTAAAAAGTTAAAAAAAATGTTCATGATTTAAATGAAGACTACCATCTTTTCTTTTCTTTTTCTTTGGTTCTTTGGTCCCATGATTCCCTTCCCCAAACAGCATTGGGAATGCAAACTGATGACTGCATTTCTGTCAACTTCGCTGTTACCTTGGACGAACTTTTGGCGGACTAAGTGTCGGAACGGAATTTGATTCCTGGAGGGTTATGTTTGAACCGCTCGAGATATTATTCGCGAGCGTGTAACTAAGGAGTCACGTGGTACAATCACGAATGGTTATAGATTTTGGTGTATTTTGACCATTTGTGAAATTCTCGCGCACCCATCGCAATCGAGTATTTCTCCCGGTAATGTCACTTGTGGATTTTTGTCATTTTTAATTCGATATTTTAATTTGTTAAGGGACATAATGAGCAACATATCGGGCGCTTAGAATATCCATAGGGCTCAATCACCGGGAGAAGTTTCTGACTCAATCTCACCTGTTGGTCCGGCACGGTATCAATTTAGGGGTGTTTGTCCTAAAGTCCCGAAAGAATAAACAAAAATACTACTTTGTTAGATTATTCAAATATTCTAGCCCATTAGATGAAGATCTTTAAAACTCACCAAAATATCCTACTGTTCGTTGTTGTACCACGTGGCCCCTTAATTACGGTGGTTGGAGCGATATTCGTTTATGCACAGATTGGGTGAAACTTTTCAAATGCGCACTCATTAGTAACATGTATTGATAAAATCGAAAATTATTACATGTTACTAATCTAGTATCTTGATGATTTAATGCTATTTTAACACGTAGCCTTATTGCACTTGACATACATACATACCAATCACTTCATTCCCTTCCGGGGTAGGCACAGTCACAAAGTTTCACTCATAAGTACATATTTGTACCCCTAACTCTGCTTCAATAATGTCCTCCATACTGACCTATCCTTGCAAACCTCCATACACTGCTTCATACATGCCCTCCTGTTTTTAAGACTCCCAATATTCTTCCTCCTAAGAATTTCCCCAACCACATTCAACCAAAACTTTCTCGGCCTACCTCTATCTCTCGCACTATTCATTTCACTCTCATATATCTGTTTCGTTATTCAAATCTCATCCATTCTCTCAACATGGCCAAACCAACGAAGCCCACTCCTTTCATATATGTCCATTACTGGAGCATCTAATCCACATTCATTTATTACCCACTCATTCCTGACCCTATCCATCTTACTTTTTCCGCAAACACTCCTCAGATAACTCATACCCACGGCGTTTAGTCTACTCTTATGTCTAGCCTTACATACCCGTTTCACTCGAAAAAATGTTGTCATATGTAAAGATTTCCTCCTAAACGCGAAAACTTATATTTCATAAGATGATATTGGTTCCTTTTTAAATAACAAGATATCAAGCTAAATAAAAAACGCGGATTTATGTTCGGTTTTCGCTTAATTTTCGAATTCCGCCCTGTAAACCCGAGTCTAAACTATGCTTAAATTGAGACGAAAACTTTAAATTATCGCATCACTTACATTACAACATGAATGCTTTCTCCAACGTAAATAGATTTACTAAAGTAAAATGTGACCCGAGATTTTTTTTCAACTTACTCGAAAAGTTATTATTCTCTTGAACGCGAAAACATACCTTAATATTATTATAATGGTCCCTAATAAATATCAAGGTATCATGCCGAGTAAAAGACGCGTATTTATTTACGGTTACGCTTAAATTTCGAATTTCGCATCGTAAATCCAGGACATAACGATTTTTTAATGGAGACGAAAGTTTAAAAAAGTAATGGTTGCATCATTTATTTACACCATGTATGGTTATTTCCTCCGTATAAACAGATGTACGTAAGTGTGGTCCGAGAATTTTTTTCGACTTACTTTCTTACGTCGAGTTATTAAAATGTGCCCTCAACGACTCACGATTCGCGCTCCAACCACCTTACTAAATGGAAAGTACAAATTGAACTACGCAATATCTATTTGGGCTATTGTTTCTTCTACCACGCATTTGGACACTTCTAGCATCATTATCATTGAGGAGATATTAAGACTGCTACATGGGTGGCAATTTCCTGTCCTTATTTTGGAAGGCAAAGTGATCAAGATTTTCTCGAGCGGTTCAAGTACAAACCTCAAGGATTCCTGAAAATGATGTGTGAGTCGCCTATTGAAATATTGGAATTTATCGATAACCTGATGCGGTGAAAAATCCGTCAGATAGTCAACCTAAATCTGTCGAGTCTCCCTTCTGATGTTTGTTCATCACGGTCGAGGATACGTTGAGGGGAGTGCGAAAAAATGAACTGGATGATTGCGGCGCATCATTATCGTGAGTGAACTTAACCCGCAAAACCGCCACAGCCGCGGCATCGAAGTGTTTTTTTTTCATCCTTCCGTCTTGTCGCTCCACTTTCCTCTGCCCATCCTCCTTCCCCTCTTCCTTCTCTACCCCTCACCCCCCTGCCTCATCCTTCGCTCTCGCTCTGGGGACATTACTGCGCCAACTAGAGCACCCTCTTCTTGCCTTTTAGAAGGACGGAGTACGTACGTACACTCTCACACCTTGTGGAAACAGAGAGAGAGATACCCAGTTTGTTCGCCCGGCCCGGGATCAATACTCTTTTGCCCGAGCCTAGCACTTGAACTTGTGTGTGCATCGATTCCCTCCACGCCTCGGAAAATCGTGTGCATAATAACTTTCACTTGACTCCGGCTTTTATTTATTTCGCATTGCGCGAATCGTCACTATCCGTCGGAGATTTCATTCCGTTCGGAGATGTATTTTTTTTTCTCGTGCACGCCCAACAAGGCGAATTTTCGTTCAGGGCCCTCATCTGTGTCATTCAGGCCCCTCTCTTTTTGTACTTTTCATTGCTGGAAAAGAATTCTCATTTGGTTTTCAGGATTCCAAATAAAAAGAAATCTTTCTTTCTTCCCGATACAATTGTGGACGTTGTTCATTGATTTTTTTATTATTTATTTATTTATTCTTCACCACACTGTCGTGAAATTATAATTATAAAATTAAATAAATTACGATTAATTTTTTTTTTTAATCTTGCATTAAAAATTCTGGAAAGATGGATGAAGAGAAGGTACCACCGCTAGCAAACAACTTGCTCTCAATTCTCAGATTGAGGCCGCAGTGAGCCAGTCGCCCTAAATGTCATATCATTCATTTATTAAAACTTTGACACAGATAATTTATGCATAGGGAGGGAAAATGTCTGAGTGGACAGTCTTTGAGGGGGGCCGGAAAGTCGTTCTACGGTTTCACCACCCTGTGTGAGAATTAATCTCGTTTATATTTCGAATTTGACGAAGAAAAATTAAATGCAATGTCATACGAGTCGAATGTTGAAAGAGACTGGTTAGTCCTAATTTCGCTCAGAAAACAAAACATTGTTATGGATAAGAATCTTATGTTTATAATTTTTATCCTCTCAAAAATGTACGCATTGCCTTGTTGTGTAGCCCTTTCGCATGTAATCGTTTTGTCCGCCGGTTCAACTTGAAAAAAATATACAGAAGGTCACACTGGTGATGGGTAGGGACGGCAAAAAATAATATAAATCGATTAATCAATCACTAGAATAATTTTTAAAAAGTTTTATTCAATTTATTGATTTCTGATTACCATATGATTAATCGATTAATTGAAAGTGAAAAATCGATTTTTTCCGCCGAACGATTAATTGTTGCCATCTCTAGTCATGGGTACGTTGTCAATACCTTAAACGTCCGTGTTATCGAAGCTTGCAACAATTTGGTTATTGTTATTGAGTTAATTATAATTTTTGGTGGACGTTTATTACATACGATAGGCAGAGAAAAGATAGATTTATATATACTTAAAAGTACACGTTCGTAATGTCGTTGATTGTAAATTTAATTTTTTCCATGAGAGTGATCGCCTGAATTTATGAGTTGTATTTTTACAAAACTCGCTGAAATTGTTTGTCCCGTGCAAATTGAGATTAATATTTGCGGGTTTTTGCATCTATCATTTTGCTTGTTGGAACTTGGTCTAAATTTTGGCTCGATATCTAGCGCAAGAGCCCTAGTCGGATGGTTTTTCGATGATCACTATGCACTCGAACATTTCCTTATACACTTTCTACATGTATTATTAATACGTTTACCTGTCTGACTCATCCGATTTGCTGTGAAAGTAAGAAATTTTTCACCTTAATAGTATTTACGTGCATAAGTGTCAGACTTTGATTATGTATAGGTTGGGGGACTTTTAAACTTCAATTTTATTTGTTGCATCTTTAACTTTATTATGCACCTCATTTTTCATTATTTTAAATGCATTTAGAGATATTTTAACTCATGATCCGAACCATACGATACACTTGCGCTTAAATTGAAATTGGCTCTTTAAAGTCTCCTTGTAACCGTAGAAGTGTTTTAGCATCAGCAGAAATTTAGCAAGATAAAGTTAGCATTCCCTTCTCTTGACATTCAAACGAAGGGAGACTGATGAAATATTGCATTAAAATCAAGTGAGGCTGGCAGGAAAGGTTTTAGTCGAACGGTTTTTATAGAGCTCTAGTTTTTCGTAAGGATGGTGACGCGGAAATGAAATGTCCCGCGGAAGCCAGAATGTTCCATCCACTTATCACCTGAAACAAGGAGAGAGATTGATTTTGGCATGGGGATGTGGAGTTATTGAATGAATGCCGTTTTAAGGGAAGAGAACCGTTTTTATCGATAAAAGTCTCTAATAATTTAGGTTTAAATATTTCTCCACTTATGGGGAACCATCAACGAATAGTTATCACCAGTATCTTTAAGGTTGATCGCGTTTAGTTTGTTTCGTTGTAACTTGTTCAAATACGACGTCTTTCACATAGTTCGCTCACTTTTTCTTAAATATTTTGTGCAACCCATTCAATCAGGTTTCATAAATTTCTGACTTCTGAGTCGTTTAAAGTGGAGCCTATACTTTGATAATGGTATCTACTTGATTTCGTTGGCATTTCTGGACATGCTTGTATGATTACGTTTCACGTTGTAATCACATGCCTGCTATCTTGGTCGTCCTCTCGTTGGCATAAGCTTGGTAAAACATGATGCGTCCCCAGGTATCCTTCGGTTTCCATTATCAAGCTTGCCGTATGGCGTCGAAGGCACAGTCCTCTGAAGTATTAATAAGTGGGCCGTAAAATTCTCCCTTTTTCTCTCAAGGCTTCCGTGCGGTAACATCGACCCTGAGGTCCCATGGTGGAATGAATATTGTAGATGGTGTTGGGGTCAGTCCGAAAATCGTCCCAGTAATTTTCCCAATTTTCAGTTACCTTCGAAAAATGGTGCTGTAGCCAGCCTTAAACAGTGCGTATTATCTAAACTCTTTGAGTGACCTTTAATGCTCTTCCACCATCAAACAACTTAAAATACCATATTATGCCACCTTTGGTGACTTTTAGTTGAATACGTCTTCCGTTTGATGTAAATATATATGACTAAATCCTACATTTCCTCACTATTTTTTTCGCAGATTTTACTGTAAGCTATTCGGCGTTAAATGCTAGATTTGGGGAAAGATCGTGAAAAATCGAATTTTTCCATTTAATATTAATGCCATTTTCACGCTTAATTGTAGGAATCGAATTCTCCGGAGAAATATAGTGAATGGTTGCTTAACTTAAAATAGTTACATAACTTAGGCCCTCTCTTTATTATGAACTTCCTGTATGATTAGCAAAATGCTGCAATAATTGAATCAACCTGTGTTAATTGTGTGAAAAATGCGCTGCAGTTGCGATCCCATGGATGAAAAGGTCCATTATATCTCTATTAGTCGACTTATCCTCATATGTTTAAGCTTAACCTGTTTTTGATCGCTAAGGCTTGTAATAGGTGAGGGCAATTATTTTAAGCTATGCGAACGAAAAGGTTGAATGTATTATTTTTTGGACACAAACGGTCACGGTGGGACCTTATTAACAAATATTCTTCTTATGTTTTGCTTCCAAGTCCAGTCATGTGCTCGTGAAGCCCTGAAAATGAGGAAGAAGAGGGATTTAAAAGGCGAGATCCCTCGAGAAAAATGTTGTGGAAAGGTGACGTTCTTTTGTTTACGGGGTCTTCGAGGAGAAAGAATAAGCGCGGATCGGCTCTTTTGAGAAATAGATTTGGACCGTGTTCCAATCCGTAGGGTGCATCCTATGCACTTACGTCCTTTTGCCCTATCCTGCATTTCTCGCACTTTTCTGCTCTTGAGGTAGCCAGCGCCAAGGTCTCCCATTGTCCAATGTCGGAACTATATCAGAACCGTCTCGCCCCGTAAATTGGTCTGCGTACTTCTTCCGCAGGCCGATGGATTGTATTATCCTTTCGTCTGTCCCTAGTATATCAGAAGAACATCCATTAGTCACTCAGAATTGTAATTTATCTCCAGACATCGCATTGGAAATTCGCATTATTCACGAAATACCATCCGCGAAAGAACAATAGGACAATGAAGTAGCCAATTTTCATCGCTGCCCTTGAGAATCGGTATGCGTAAATTCCGATGAAATAATTTGAAGGTAAATAACACTATAGCTTCCACTAAACCATATTATCAGGAAAATCTTGATAAATTAGAGACAATGTCACTAAATTTTGATCATTAAATAGAATATACACCAGACATCGACATTGTAACGGAAGGCCACGTGCTTTGAATACATCCCAATAATTAACCTAATAAACTGGCTAAGAAATTTAGCTACTCAGTATCGATATTCATGCCCAAACAATTATTGAGATAGCGTTAATACAACTTTCATTCCCCTCTAACAACTTGCCGAAATACCATCCGAAATACCATACCAACGAAATACCATCCGCGAAAGAACAATAGGACAATGAAGTAGCCAATTTTCATCGCTGCCCTTGAGAATCGGTATGCGTAAATTCCGATGAAATAATTTGAAGGTAAATAACACTATAGCTTCCACTAAACCATATTATCAGGAAAATCTTGATAAATTAGAGACAATGTCACTAAATTTTGATCATTAAATAGAATATACACCAGACATCGACATTGTAACGGAAGGCCACGTGCTTTGAATACATCCCAATAATTAACCTAATAAACTGGCTAAGAAATTTAGCTACTCAGTATCGATATTCATGCCCAAACAATTATTGAGATAGCGTTAATACAACTTTCATTCCCCTCTAACAACTTGCCGGTTGAAGCCATGCTTCCTAACATTTTTGGTTTCCTACTTTAGTTGACGATAAAACTATTTGCTAGTGCACATTTTGATGGCATGGAATATAAAATAATCACAAAATGGAGAGCGAACCATCGATAGTTACTAATAAAATTACTTTGAAAAGACATTACGACTGATCTTCCTTCCCTTTCCAACGTAGAGCGTCTTCACCGCTGCCCTCTTAGGACGCAAAAGGGCGCATCGTCATACACCTTGTGCACTAGCGCCCTAGTCATGTTGCGCTCTTACGGATTGGAACCGCACTATGCGACGTCACATCCTGAAAATGACAATCGAAAAGAGCACATAAGGGTACGAAGTGTGCATAATATCGGATTGGGACACGGCCTTGGAGTCGGTTGGAGGGAAAAGTTTCTAATCAATACATTTACAAATGATATGGTAAGAAGTCACTCGCAGGGGTGCATATATACTAACTATAATCGCACAACTTCCTGTATTTCGGTACTAACCGGTTTGTATTTGCCTGCTTTGTCCAAGTTTTCCTCACCGTTTACACCAAGGGTTGAAATTCGCCATGAAAAAAATCATTTTAATTGACCGGGATTCGAAACCGGATCTCCTAATTGCCGGTCAGCTATGTTGTCATTTATCGTTAATTTCGTCGTTATATAACGATAATGTTGGGTTTATCCACCGCTACAATGGCTTTGCAGGCACGACTTTCGTCTCATGTGACACAATGTGGACTTGAGGCGTGAGCAACTAATTCGCATAAACCCCCCTCAAAAATTCGTATTGAATGAAGGTGGCTCGATGGTGTAACTGGCGACAACTTTCCGACAATTGGGAGTTCCGGGTTCGAATGCCGGTCGAGTCAAATGATTTTTTCATGGGGAATTTCAACCCTTGGTGTAAACGCTGAGGAAAACTTGGGCAAAGTAGGCAAATGCAAACCGGTTAGTACTGAAATACAGGAAGTTGTGCGATGTAGTCTGAAATAGGTAGAAATCATGAATGGGTCGCAAGGCTTTTGTGGGTTCCCGGCTCTTTTGATGCTGATGCAAATCATCTGGGGGAGAGAGGAAGAAAAATTAATTAGATTCTTGAAGACATGTTACATAAGACTGTGAAGAGTTTTGAGAGGAAAATCCCCTAATGTGTTGTCATTTATTTCAGGGGAATATTTTTGAACTTGAAGTAGGGGAAGTCGGACAGAACTCTCCAAGAAACTACGAATATCGGTTAAGGGTCTGTTTGTAAGACTCTGTCATTGATCCCGAAAAAAGTAGGATACAAATGTAAACTATTATTTGACTATGCATGGTGAGATTCAGTGTTATACAAATGCGCACGAGAGACGAATGAAATGACGTTTGAATTACTCTCTGATTTACGGTCATTCGGATATATCTAGTCTACAAGTCGACACTCCATGCTTAAAAATATTGTGTACCTTTTTTTTCCTAACGATGATTGATTATGGAAATCCTAAATTAATTTAATGCAAATATATGACCTACATAAAAATGTTGTATTCCCACATGCTATGGGACATTTTATCTAAATGGGCACTTCGCAATGCTTTGTATTATTTTAACACGATATTTTATTGAAGACAAGTACTCAATAACCGAATGCTGCTTCCTATAGCGTATGCCGTTCTGTTTAATGGGTAAGAGGGTGCTCAAGTGGCATCGTGTGTCCTTACAAAGGTTAGGAGAATGATTTTTATTCTAGGTTTCATTAATAGTAAATTCAGCCTACTCATTTGCAAAATATGAAAAAGACAGCGGTTATATGAGGTCAGTATACTGTGAATCTCGATCTAATGCTTTGCAATGTTTTCCCTATACTTACAACTTTTTATCGACGAGTCCCAACCGATTTGAGGAAATCTAGACCGATGTGGATCGATTTGAATCCACCGTTAATGGCTTGTAAATAATCCATCTCCTTGAGAATTGCTTTCCACGGTTTTTGTCTCCGAAATAGATGGAGTGAGTGACGTCGTATGTGGTAAATAAAATATCTCCATGGCTAAAGCGTGTCAAGTTATTTCGTCTGGTGTGTCCCTGCTTTGAAGGATGAGAACACCGATTTGCTACACAGTCGAACTCCAACTTAGAAAATTATTCCGACAGAGCATTCTTGCCTACGCTGTCACTCGCGAATGGTGGACAGTCACTAGTGTCCTTAGAATTGATGAGCGTGGCTATTTCTAACATTGCCTAAAACGTTCTATGAAATAAGTCGTGGAATAAAACTTAACGTCTGCTATTATATCGACGATATTTTTACTATTTTCTTTTTGCTTGCAACATCACGTCGCCTTGAAGGACAAACGTGCTTCGCGCAGTCATACCGCACCGTCATGGATACAATAAAATGAAAATCTCTGTATTCTGGGCCACGTATTTATACTCCTCTTTATATTTGGAATCTTTATTTTTTCAGCCCGGCGATGTATATTCGTTATTTCGCTTGGCTTGTTCTTTCACTCGTTGGATGACGAAGAGCGGACATGTACCGTGTGAATTGAGTCGTTTGCATCCCAGATTCCTCCTCTCTACCAATAATATTCTATTCAATGGCTTTTTAGTTTGGTCGATCGTGGGCCGCAATGACGAAGTTGTCAAATATTGTATCGTTGTTGACGGAAATCTGTTATCATTTCGTGAATTTCTGTAAGATGTGAATTCCAAACTATTATACTTATGCCAACATGTACGTTAAGAAATTTTCCAAATAGGCTCAGAAACTTTACCATTAGATTTATAATTTTGGAGGTAAATCGCCCATGAATAGCCCCATGTAGGATTGGCGAGGAAAGAAGCTTAATGATCAATGAACTCAAAGTAGTAGAAAGAGACTTTTTGGACACTTTCTGCGAGTCGAGAGCTTCTTGGAAACAGCACGCAAAGGAGAAATATATGGAATGAATTATCGTGGGTGCATGGAACAAATTGTGAAGGAAGTTAAAATGAATAATTACGAAGGAGCAGCAAACCAGTCTTCGAATTTATGGGTGCTAATTATTATTTTTTAAAGTACTATTAGCTTTGAACTCCATTACAATTGCCAGGGCTCTTCAACATAGATACAGTAAATTATTTAAATGCACGCTCATATGACTAAGTTGAGTTATCCATGTATCGTCTCTTTTTAAGCGTAGCAATTTTTCATTGTAAAGAATTTGATGGCTTCGAGATTTTTACGGAATAGAAGAACAACTGCTGTCATGCAAAAAGTCGATCTACCTCAGTATGATACGTTATAACTTAATAACCAATGATCCTAATTCAAGGACACAAAGTGCATCAGTGAAGGGATTAAGTATACGTTTGTGGATTGGTGTGGACAATTTTCCAATTATAGTTTACTCTTTTTCATGGCGCTTGGATTGAAATAAAAAGTCGCGGTCTTTCCGCCAAAAAAACCAGGGATACTTCGAACGCTAATAACTTGAAAACTCACTGTGTGTGTGCTCCCGCTTGTAATGAACTTAGGACGTATCTATTTCAAATTAATTTATTGAATAAAAAATGTTGTTAGGGTAAACTACGTACCAGATTTTTGTTAACTGTATGAAACTGCTATTTTGGTTATTTGTGGGATTACGAAGAATTGAGAAGTTTCTCGGGCAACGGATGAAAGCGTGGATAACAGTCTTGTCAACGTAAACATTTTTGCTTTGTTCAGTACAGTTGTTTAGTAACTACTGTTTCATTCGCGGATCCGCGGGATGTTTTTGCAGGGGATGGAAGGGACCAACCTTGGATTCAAGGCTCGCTCGGCTTGAAAATTGGCCTACTTGCTCGGCGTCCGGCTCCAGGGTTGTTCAAACAGCTGAAAACGTTTTATCCCTCAAGAAGGTTCCCGTCTGCATGCTCTCGTCACTCGGGAAAATTATTTAATCCGGTCCATCAAGGAAAAAATAAAATGATACGCCAAGCTTCCTCGTGTGACCCGTCGCATTTCCACGTAATATCCTGGTTTGTTTTTTTTTGTGCCGTGACGTCAGGGTCGGCTCCATTACCCGTCCTTTGTCAGCGCCGTTGTGTACCTTGCCCCGGCGAGAAGTGGCACTTGATACTTTCATTTACGCCTCTCTAAACTACTCGGTAGCGTCTCCATAAATCTGTGGCAGGTATATCCCTCTTCCCCTGACTTGCACTGTCTTTGATGCTTCTCTTTTCGTCCTCTTATTTGAATAGCTCACGAAAAGGAGAGAATCAATGAGTACGGATTTACCTAAAGGTATTGAGAGGGGATGTAATCGAGTAAGATTCAGAAACTTGGTCTCTATGGAAGGCGGGTGAGCGTATACTGTAGATTTTTTTTAAGTACAGACGGTACGCTAACGATGAGCTGGATGGAGAGGATATGTGTGCAATAATCTGTGCAATGATGATAATGGTTCGGAGAAAGTGGAAAGGAATATATTGGGATAGGTTCTAAGCATTTTGCGAAAGCGGTAGAAAGACGTAGTTATATGTGTTGAAAATACAGGTAGATGTGTTGGTAGATGTTTTGAAAAGTTTTGAAGGGAAGATTGTTGCATAAAGGAAGGAGAGATAGGAATTGAATACGGACTCAGGAGTACATTTAGGGCTGTATTATGTTTTCATGTACTTATAGCTTTCATCAGGAAAAATACACCGTTAATACAGTCTGCAGTTGTGGGAACTTATTATTTTTTTATTGTAATGGTTTTATTCGTTGAGGTATATGGAGAGGGCTCTTGCTATGCTGACCAATGTGAGAAGCTGAAGCCAGTCCGCCATCTTCGTTGACCCTCATTCTATAGCGCTTGCGGGCTGACGCAATTTTACTGTTTCCCATCGATAACTTACGGGTAATCAGCTTGAAATTACTTCTTTAATGTGAACTCTCATTACCTATTTTGTTTATTTATTTAAATTAAAAATCATCCCATTTCCTTATGAAAACTATTGTAAAATCGAGTAGAATCCATAGTACTAAGCAGCCAATATATGTTTCAATGGTTTAAATTTCAAACAGAAAGTTGATATTCTTGCTTTTCCTACTCTAATAGTGCATTCCGTCGTGTTATACATAGGAAAGTAAGGCAAGGGCAGGGTTAAATAATATGGTTGTTATTTCGGTTGTCAGGCTTCAGTTTGATGACGTAGTTCCCTCTTCATATCCCTCAATGGTTTAATTAATGTGAAATTTTATTTTCTATGGCCAGTAAAAGGATCAGATAATTCCTGAAAGGTTTTTAATCAGGCAGAGGCGTGAGACATTTATAATTTTGTGTAGAAAAAAATGACTCAGTGGTATATCATTTTGTATCGTCTGCTATTATTTCTGGTAGTTCCCGTTAAGTTGACTATCGTCACGAGTTTCCTGCATGTATGTGTGCCCAAAATGTAATCATTTTTCCTTGCGTTAATTAAAAGGTTCCTCTTCCTATTTCTATCCTCTCCCCGTTACAACATGTGAGTTGTCAAAAAGGAAGAACGTTGACTGAAAATCAATACGGAATCCTCGTGATACCCTCGTCGTGCGAATTGACTGACCGTTGATGAATGCTTAGCCTGATTTTGTGGTCCCTGATTTGCGCTCGTGAAAATTTGCTAAACCATAGACCCCTTAAATGGTATTGCAAACGTATTGTTGTCAAATTTACAATAATATTAGTATAAATTATTTTGTCGGACCTTCGTGCTTTTTAATGCAAGGACAGTATGGAATCCTCGTGACACCCTCGTCGTACGAATTTACTGACCGTTGATGAATGCTTAGCCTGATTTTGTGGTTCCTGAGTTGCGCTCGTGAAAAGTTGCAAAACCATAGACCCCTTAAATGGTATTTCATACGTATTATTGTCATATTTACAATAATATTAGTATAAATTTTATTGTCGGACCTTCGTGCTTTTTAATGCAAGGACCCACTGCTTGGCAACAGCCCTATTTCGTTCCATTTGCATTATAATTGGAGTTACCCGTCAAACCTAAGCTATAATTATTCCGCGAGCTTTACGTGCAAAGTATGACACTAATTAGTGTGCCCTCCACTGTGGGCTAGGGTTTCATCCTCCGACTTCCGTCATGGACCGCAGCTTGTCTCATATTTTTCAGCGCCATACCATGTAATCCTTCACACGGGCGTATAGCTTGGCGTTTTGAAATCCCAGCTGTAAATTAATCAAATGCCGGAGTGAATGGTGGGCATGAATGTAATTAATGTTGACGTTAATGTGAGCATTTACAAAGAGAATGGATAATTATTTCATTTTATTGTCATAAAGAGGTTTTCAGGTGGCAAAATGAGTCCTCGTGTAGATTTTTTCATAAATATATATTTTTTTGAGCGAATAGCTCATGTTTTACTTTTCATTTAGAAGCATGATGATCTCACATTTATTTTAAATACTCACTAATTAGTAATGCATACATCACCAAGCATTTATTAAAATAAAAGGGACTTTCAGTTTATAAGCGAATTGCTTTGGCCGAGGCTGAAATGTGGCAAAATTTGGGAACTATTAAATTTTCCCAAAACCCTCATAAGGTATGCGATTGATGTTGGTGATATTATGATCGTAGATTTAGCGGAGTAAAAATAATTTTTCATTATAAAAGGTCTAGAGTCCCTTTCTAGTATATTGTGTGTGCGGTATTCCATTCAATAAGGCTTGTGTGATATTGAAATTTTAACTTCGCATTGGAAAACAAAGTAGTACAGAGTATAAATATTGATTCTTGGACATATCATGGCATATTAACTTCATTGTATTATTCATAGTTACAGTCCCTACGCGTATAGCATTGTATCGCATTACTTCGTTACATCCCACGTCATTGTATGCCGCTTTAATTAAGGTAATGGCTTAATTGTGGCTGCATTTTCAAGTTTAGAAGTTGGTATCTAATCACATCCCTAATGGAACGTGGATGTGATATAAGTTAACTTTGCGTTTATGTTGATTATAGTGTGTTGTCGGAGAGCGAACAACCGTACATAGACCGTGATTAACGTTTAACTGTCTAGTGTAATATAAAGAACTTCGGGGTCATGTATCGCTATTAATCGCCTTAAGTGCTTCGTGGGACGTAAATGTCTATTTGAGAGAGAGAGAGAGGAAACCCGTAGAATCGTGTCAGTGGTGATAACTGATGTTAACAATTTTGCGTGAGAACTCTTGGTTATTATTGCGACATTGGTAATTATCACTCCGCTGGAAAGACGAGCTTCTTCTCTTATTCTTTGCTAGTAGCTCGCGCCGGGGTCAATTATGTTCAGCCAAATCCTCAGTCTCACGCATGCATAGCTTTCGCAATAGGTCTTAGCGCTGGGAAATTGACGATTTCGGAACATAGGCTACGGAACTTTACAAATCCAGCAAAATGAGTGAGGAAGGTTGCTAAGGGTGGAGGGTTAGTCGTAAACCTTTCAAATTGCTGCCAGCACCGTGAGAATTCGGATGACTCAACACAACCCGCCGTCAACTTTTCGACTCGTTTCGACCCGTGGTAAAGTCATAGCGAAGAGTTATTTTAACCACTCGCCTATTACCCGTCCGTGTGTGTGACTCGTGCCTCTCTCTATCGTGGTGGGCAGTGGAGATGCCAGTCGGAAGATTCAACACTACCTGCCGTCAACGTTTCGACTCATATCACAGTGAGACCTCAAGATAGAGCCCCTGGTAAAGTCATAGCGAAGAGTGATCTTAATCACTCGCCTATTAGCCGTCCGTGTGTGTGGCTCGTGCCTTTCTCTGTCCATGTGGGCAGTGGAGATTCAAGGACCGTTAGTCATCACCTCGCATGTGATGATCGAATGATTTTCCTCCCGTTCAATCTCTCTCTCTCTCTCTGCCCAGCCCCGTCACTATTTTTACCGCTTCTCTCTTTTTCCGCTTCGATCGAAGCGTCGACGCATCCGAATGCAGCCGTGAGCTGCCGCTCTTGAGTCACCACCCGGAACCTCAAGAAGAGTGAACGCACGTTCGAGGGCTGCGGCCGATAGCTTTGCGTAGCAATTGCTGTGGGTTGGTAGGTAGGTTTGTATTTGTAGGGTGCGTCGACGACACGGTCATTTTGCGCCACTACATGTCATATTTAGGAAAACGTGAGAGTGACAGCAGTCTGCAATTAAATAAAATTATTGGGGTTAGTCCCTGGGTTGAAGCAAAAATATTTTTACATTATTTATGTGCTGCTAAAAAGACTAGTTTCAATAAAAAATACTGACACGCGGCTTCAGCCGCGTTACAATATTTTTACATGGCATGGTATTTTTACATCCGTCTACACTGACAACTTAAGTGAACATTTAATTGCACCTTTCACGTAAGTGCACCTTGTAGACGCCCTCTCATCGCTTAAGTGACGGGTCCACTTAAGTGAACTTGGGGACCCATAATTAAGTGGACTTGGGTGATATCGACAGTGTTCCGTCGAGGCTTCGTCGTCATATGTCGAGGAGTTTCGATAGTCATTCGCATCATACTTTTGTGTTATTTATTAATCGAAGGAGTTGAGTTACTCTGTAGATGTTATTTTTCTTATTCATTATTTTGTGCGGATATACGTTTTTAAATATACCGAAAAAAGCTCAAACATTTGAGCGATGCAAAGTTCTTTCCACGTACACTAGCTGGGGCTACGGTAGTTTTAATATCTGCGTGTCTAAGCTCGTTTGAATTTAATTTTTGCTAATAAGTAAACCTTACTTGAGTACACATGCAGTGTAGACGAGGCATTAGGACATTTGAGTCATCAGATGGACCTAACGGCAGCCTGTTATGCACGAACCGGTATTTGTCGCACTCCGTCTGGATATGCCGTATGCTGAGAGGGCAGTCGCAGTCATCACACCGAGGTGGTATTTTCCCCTCCATGAATAAAAAGGATTAATATCTGCAACATTGCCAATGGCTGTAATGGCGACGCTGGGGTAATCCGGACGGGGAGTGATTGGAAATTCTTTGCGGAGGGTCTTAATTTGTTTTCCTCTAGAGTGGTGGCGCGCGATATGAATCGAAGCAGTGAACTGTCAACCCTCGACTCCGTAGTTGTCTCGTTGCTATGTTATATTTGGGATTCCACCACCATTGCATTTGATTTGCATTGAGTTGCGGTTCCTCCCTCCTCGATCTTTTTGTGGCCTGCATGACCTCAACTTATTTATATTACGATCGATATGCATTACTAAATTTGTATTTCCACACGAGGAAATGTGTCGCATTTGCCTGGATATTATAACGTCGTGGGTTCCAATCGTGGCTCACGAATGAATGTTCGGTGTATCTTGCTTGGGATATAAAGATTATTTGGGTTAGATTAATAGGTTCGCGTCGACCTTATCCGATGAGTATTGAAAGTATAAGTTTATACAACGTGGTTCTGCCACAAAAATATTATGTTAATAGCCTGCCAAAGAGCGTTACACATTCAGTTGACAGTTTGGGCGTTATGTAGAACACCTTGGCCAAACTTAGACTAGTTGTACTCACAGTTGTAGCCTAGGTATTTGCCTTTCCTGTGAATCTGACTTCCTATCTATGGCGACCTGCAGCCTCCGATTGCCAGCTGGATCCTCGCTGTAAAGCCTTTTTGTATTTTCTCCATCTACTTCCTTCGTTGCCCTTCAATGTAGACTATTGCTTTTTATGCCGTCCTTTTACTTAGTATTTTTCCTTCCTCCGCCGAACTCAATTTTAAATTTCGGAATGGCGAAGTTTCCCGGAAAACTTGAATATAGATGAAAAGTATTTCCAAAAATATAACCAAACGTCGTTTCGATCCAAGTATTTGAATGACACATTTGTCGTTGTATTATAGCAAATGCAGCTGGAATGGATCAGTTCTTGTCTGATTTTATCTTTGTTAAATTCGACTGGTCATAGTAATTCATTCGTGTTGTTAATTAAGTTGAATCAGCTTATAGTCTGGAGATGAAATACTCACGTGGAATTTAGTTGCTTCAAACACGTATGTTATATATTTAAGATACGCTGAACATCAGAACCCATTGGGCCCCACTGGCCCACAGAGCCCAATGGGCCAGACATGTGGGGAAACTGACCCGGGTCCTGCCACTCCGAGGGCCCAGAATTTTAGAACAACTAGGTAATCACAAGATGGAGAATTGTAGCAATAAAAATCGGTCGTAACTGCTGCATTGTCGTATCTGATATATAGTCATTCTGTGCCTTAATCGTTGTCATGTTGATTATTTACGGGGATTTGTGAACTAATTAAGATTCGTAATCTATTTTTGGAATTTATTAGTATATACTAAAAAAGGTACATTTAAAATTAATGAATACATTGAAAATGATAATAAGTCATACCACGAATTTATTTTATAATAGGGGACTCAACTTGCTACATTTTTAAGGGCTTTTAAACTATAGTTGTCATATAGTAGGCCGCACAAATCATAGTTGTCTGGGGTACCACAAGGCATTGCTGCCCAATACCCCGCAAGCACTTCGGGCGGCTCTAATGGACATCGTTGAAAATCTCCAGTCTTCGATATTCCAATATGTCAAGTCTCTCTGGCTTGTTTTGACATTTTAATGAGCCTGATTTCTGTAAGGAAAAGTACAGCTTCGTGCCATATGCTTCTCGGGTTCGTTTAATAGGCTGCAAACTCATGGCGCTTACAGAGATTTAGCAGCCGAGAACGTTGTTGTACCTCTCGCCCCAGTTCCTCATTTAATTTTCGGCGATTGGAGCTCTACTTCGTGACCCTATTCACCGTACCCTTTTTCTTTTACTTCCTTCTACTTTCGCTGGTGGGTTTATTTACTCGGCGACGTCGTATTTTTTTCCGCGTCAACGGTAGTCGTCCGGCGTCGCGCGTCTCCTCACGAATCTCTCCCGGGAGAGTCTATTACCCGAGGCGGGTGAACTTGGCGGTGATAAGGATCGATGCCGCGAGGACTAGTTTATTCCTCGGATGCAAATGGAGTTACGTGCGCTCACCTAATTGGCGATATACCTACCTGTCGCAGCCGCGGTGTCGAGAGCCTCTCCGCGCGCTCGGAAATATTTTCGCAACCCGTGGCCTCGTCCGAGGTGTAGGCACTGGGCATCGTTTCTTCTCTCCTCTTTTTATCATCGCCCGCGCAGAGGTCGAAAATTCCCGGCCGCTGCGGAGTTTTATTTTTCATCCGCGAGTAATTTTATTCCCTTCCCCAAAACCGACGATCGGCCGCGAATCTCGTCCACTAACTATTGTCGTTTTCTTTTATACCCTACACCACTACGTAAGTAGGGTATGTTGATTTTGTCACAGCAGAAATGTAACGCATTGAAGGAGGCTTGGCAGGTATGGTTTAGTATATATAAAAATGATCAGTATTACCTCACGAGTCAATCTAGCTGCGTCCGTCTGTCTGTCTCTTCGCACGATAACTGCTGTAAATGAGATATTGAGCTGAAATTTGGGTCATAAGTCTCTAGTAGCCTACAGACGGCCCAGTTCTCAAATGGGTTGGATCGGACCAAAAATCACGTTTTTCTTTACAAAATTAAAAGTGGTGTAGAGTATTTAAGCTTCGGCAAGGCCGAAGATAATTTCTTTACTAGTTTTTTGGTTAATTTCTCCTCAGTTCATATTTCGTTCCGGAGGAGCGATTAGCGCAGGGGAAATTCTTCGTTCTCTGCCGAGTTAATTGGACACCATGTGCTCCCTCACCACGTGCTATTTTTCGAGTATGATTTTCCAAGGTCCAAATTTTTGTCTGTTACTCCATTAAAACCACGGTACCGCAAATTATAGATGAAATTTGTTTACCCTCTCCACTTTGGATTTTCAGCACATCATATAATGATGACGGGTTCCATTTTGTTCTTGGCTCCTTTTCCAGAAATTGGTAGATGTTAGTAGTAGTAGTATTTTCTTAGCAGTAGTATTTTGTTTCCTGGAAGTGGGTAATTGATCAAGTTACTTCGAAATGATTATGAATGGTGGTCAGGACTAATATTTTGGTCGCAATAATGACAATGATTTGTGGTCAAATATATTGAAATGGTTTTTATTTACTCTCGATTAATCTATTGTATTTTCTAACTCTTTGTCACGTGATTGCTTCCGCTCGGCATGAATAATCTGCGGAAATCCTTTCTCCTATTGATATTTCTTTCATTAGATCCCCATGATTTTTAACCTTCTTCTTTTCCTTATCCTTACCATACTTCTTTTCCTTTTTTACTTCTCCATTTAATATTTTGCTCGCTTTATATCCGTCAAACGTATCCTCCGTCTGTTTTGTCTTCATTGGTGTTTTATCCCTTTATGTCCTCCATAGTTCATACACGCTTTAGAATACTCTTCAGTCTAGTCGTCACTGGTCTGCTCTGATACTTAAAGCCCGATCATCAGGCTTATCGCACTTTCGGATTTTTCTTATGAATACTCGTGTATACGCTTTAATACCAAGCTAACCAATTGGCTCATTGCAAAATAAGTTACACCATGTGTAACATGGGTTAAAATCGTTATCGCTCTGTACGTTTGTAGTGATAATGGTTTCTGAATAGTACGTTTGAGAGCCTCAATATGAGCCCAAGTTTCTTGATGTACCGCTCTGCTGGCCTGAGAAAACATTTCCTAAGAATAATGCCAAGAACTTTTGATTTGGTGATTAGAGAAGTTTGTAACTTAGGTATTTCATTCCAAATATAAGTGTCTGTACTTAAAAGCAATTCATTGCCATCGTAAGTATAATTTTCCAGCTATAAATTTTTAAAGTTAGTAGTTTTTAAAGAAGCAAAAAATCCGGGACAACGTTCACTATAACCACAAAGAAAAGTACATAATTATATGACTTTTAAAAAATTTCTCACATAGCCTAGCGTAGCATTAAACAAGGAAAACTATGGTGTGACTCATTTTTCTATGAGCCAATTGGCTCTTTTTCAATTGAAATAAACTCGAGCATCCGACCTTAGATGTCAGTGCTCATTCTTCAGGGACTGTTTGATTTTTCCCGCTGATTACTCCTTGTTTTTCCTTATTGCTGAAAATTTTCAATTCCAATTTCGGTTTTATAGCAGGTTTAGCTTGCCTTTTACCAAGCCCAGCATGGTGTGGATTTCTCTCCTGCGTTAGGATCAGTCGATATCCCTATACCGTATGTGGTTCATTAGTATGGTGTGGAATACAGGGGGCGCCCTGATTAACTTATGATAATCCTCAGAGGGTTCTCCTAACAGTGTTTCAATGAGACACTCTTATCGTTTGAGTTCAATTTATCGCAAGAGTAAGTTTGATCTCCCTCCAGATACACTCGCTTGATTCCTTCAAGTCACTGTAATGGTTTTAGGATGTTCCACCACGACTGTGTGAGTCATAAGACACTTTACTCCTGCTTTTTATACTGGTTTTAAAAATCCCGCTCTCGCTGGCGGAATGCATTTGCTGTTGGAAACCGAATTTGGCAAAAACAATGTCAATTACTCCACGAATAAGTTTTTAATGAACACTTTTTATAGCCATGTACGCCGATCGCAACGCCATTTCTATGGAATTACTACATTTTGACTACAGTTTTTGCCGTAATTAGCTTATAACCCAAAAAGCAAGGCAGTGAGATGCATATATTTCATTTTAAGCAATTTGGCAAGAGGTTTTCCTCCTTGAAAACAATTTTCCATGAAATTGGCGTTAAATTAGACAGAAAAATACTATTTTTCCACGTTTTTTCCCATTCCCCCATTGCACACCTTTAAATTTCAAGCGGGACGATAATTGTATCCGTCCTTCAGTTTGTTAAAAATCGTGATATCAAATTCTGCCGAAAATGTAATGAAGGCTAGAGTCAGTATGATTATTGGTTTACGTCACGAGGTAAAAGCTTTGGTTTAACACTTTGTCCTAGAAGATTTACCCCGATGGAGTGTTTGCATGAGATTTTAAAAATATACAAGGCAGCAGTTAGCCTAAATGTAGTCATTGCAGCTAATTTAAGGTACCTTAAGAAAACAGTACTTCGCCCCACGGGTTCCTCCTTGAGCTAGAATTCCAAAGGTGGATCCACCTAATTGTTCCATTGCCCTTTGCAACAAGTTACAATCATCGAATACGATATTATTTTAGTCTTCGAAGAACGTTAAATCCAAGTACTACTCCTTCTAGCAGGTTTCATGATAGGTAATTGATTAAGCCTTTCGATAATTTTTGTCGGCTAATATTCGTTTGCTATCTAATGGAGCTACTCATGCTTTTACGTGAAAATAAATGGCTGAAACCGCGATATTGCAAATGGAAAACCTCAACCCTTACGTACGTTTCAGTCTTTGGGAATAAGAGGTGCTCCCATCTTTGAACGCTAACTGAACTGCATTACGGCTTAAGAACTAGAATTCAAGGCGATATATGATTTAATCCGGGTGTATTTTGATAAAAACTATAGGTTACACTGTAATATATTTTTCCCCAAATTTGCTGACATTCAGCAAGGTTTCCTTAACTGAATTTGTACCAACTTTAAAGCAAATCTGGAAAGCTTAAAATTTGAAGCAGGGAAAATTTGCTGAAATTCAATAAATTTTCCAGAATATCTTAAGGCTGAAAATTATTTACTTACATTTTGGATATGGTTTTGCTCACAATAAAAAGGCTACTGCTTAACTTCCAACAATATTTATTATAAAGTTAAAAATATACGACAATGTGAAAGAGTGCTGGATTGATTTCATATCAAGACCAAAAAATAGTTGTCTTTTACTAAGATTTATGGGTGGTTAAAAGAACAATGACCAAGTACACATTTACCGTGAGACTTAATAATTTTTAAATATGGAGGAGTGAATAAACTGACAAGAATAGTTATTAAGGTATCTGTATCCAGCGAGACGTAGTGAAAGCGTATCATAATATCATTTCATCCAGATTCTTAGAGACAAATCATGTGTAGGTTTGCTTATGCCTAATACCAACTTCAATCCAGGCATTTTGCTGAATGTCAGCAAGTTTTGTATGTACTGAAAATTTCTAGGTATTGTTGTGTTGCATTCAAGAAAGTACGGTAATTCGTTTCTATAATTGAGATATACTTCTGCGGGTGATTGTTAGCTATGAGACCACAACCGTGACTTTCGCGAGCCATGAAAAACCTCCGACCTCATCTTTTATCACCGCAAGTGTTGCTTTCCGCGCATTCCGCGTCCCTTGCGCTTACACGGAGTGGGCAACGACGCTGAGGTCGCGTTTATGTAACAAGAGACCCCCTTTCCTTCCTCCCCACGCCTCCCACCCGTGCCGTCCCATCCCCCGCGCCCACTTCAAGTCTGGCCATTGAGTGCTACCGCGCGCGCCTCAAGTCACGCTCGTGCCGCGACCCAAAACATCGAGGTCGTGACATCGGGTTAGGCGCGCACGAGTCTCAGAAAAAGCTGCAATTGCATCGGAATCTTCCAGTTGCCGCCGCCCCGCTCCCCGTGGGAGGTACTCTTCCTTGCACTCCCTCGCTCACTGGCGACAGCTCCCAGCTCCGCAGTACGTAATTATGAATTCAGCGTCGGAAGTGAACAAGCGTTATTATTTTTTTGCGTCGGGAAATTTGGGCGGCGCCGCGGCTTCATTACCCTAACGAATGCAGTGAGTTCATTTTTTTTCATCGGACGTTTTAGGTGGAGTATATCTGTGGCCCCATCTATTTTTTCTTGTTACCCTTGCTTGGGTTTAAACTAGTAATTTATCTACTCGTTATGACATATTTCACTTCGTGAAATGGCGTTTTTTCGCACCCTGTTGAACGCAATATTTCATATTTGCATTGGATGTTTTATGTCAAGTATTTCTATGGCCGTGAATGCAGTTTAATCTCGGAATCCATGTTTACCCAGCAGTTTTATTGCTAAATTGAATATTGCAGCCTGCGTAGAACGTTTTTTGTGGCCAGCTGTGTTTATATAGCACTTATAAACCACTCAATCATTCATGTTCCTACCCTTCCCTGCGCGAGAAATTCGTGGAGATTTTTATTGACTTCTTCGGAATATTATAATGGCAATGGGAATATGATGTCCGTCATAGTTCTTCAATACTTATTAACTGATTATAATTGAATTTTGAAGTATAAATTCAATTTTTTACACAAATGACCTCTAAATCACGAATGTAAAGGAATTACTTCAGAAGCATTTTAAAGAACACAGTTAAATTTTGTTTTCTTAATAATTATGTATCTAAATATTTTTTTTGAAAAAAATCAATATGCGTAATTCGCTGAGTCACTTCCATTTGAACATTGTGTCTAATTATTGCCCGTAAGTTATTATTTTTGGCGGAGGGGCATCATCCTCGCCTCGTAATTCCGAGGTTGCTAGTTCTTAACTCCCCAGGGCGGAATTGTCTTCATATGGGTATGGGCTCTATTATGTTACGCGATAACTAATGAAATGTGAGAAAGGTCTATGAAGACCTAATTTCGCTCAATTAATATGCCAGTTTTGTGTATTCTATTCCTGCCAATTATTTAATGGCAAATGAACCTGTACAGAGAAATCTTGCCTCTTTAAAAACCTTGGGAAAATAAGGATGAACTCTGGAGAATACTTTCCGAGATCCGGGTTTCAGGTTTTTCCCAGATAAGATTTTTCTTTGAAAAGGCTGGCTTCCAATGGGAGCTATGCCTCAATGTCGCGACTGCGCCGTGACATCTGGCGACCACAATTGCTCTTTCGACTCTATCTGCTCGCCCAATAGTTCACGGTCGTCCTTCCCCGCTTTCTCAGTCGATTTCATTCTTCTCGCTGTTGACTTCTGCCTCTCGAAACAGTAGCGTTTCTAACACGTTCGTTGCTGAACTGTGACTCCCTCTAGT
The DNA here is from genome assembly GCA_963169105.1 of Ceriagrion tenellum. Classification (NCBI taxonomy): domain Eukaryota; kingdom Metazoa; phylum Arthropoda; class Insecta; order Odonata; family Coenagrionidae; genus Ceriagrion; species Ceriagrion tenellum. The sequence continues at coordinate 54,276,702 of OY720637.1, forward strand.
GTCTAAGGTCGAACCAGTGGTTGAAATAAATGCTTTCGCGGGGATTGACACGACTCCTAACCTTTGAAGCCACACTTGTTTTAATTTCAATTTACTCCTCTCTTATGTCACTTTTGAGTTTAAAATAATATTAATCGTGAGTGTGCCTCGATTTACATAGTGCAAATTACAGTCTCTGCCAATATTCTATATTTATTTCCTTATATGCATTGCTAATTGTACTGAGCTGTATGACGTTGGGAATACCGTGCCTCAAGTTTCTCATTGTGGTTGGTAGCAATTAAGAAACTTCTGTGACTGTGTTAAAATTGTTTTGCCTCTCTTCATACATATATATTTATGCCTTGACATAAGGCGAAATTATAATACATAGTTGGCTGCTCTTTGACGGCTGAAATTTTGAGGCTAATTAATATTTCACCCACCCATCCATAATAAAGGAGTTCTTACTCCGTCACCGTTCTTACTCCGTCACCGTTCTTACACCGTCACCGATCTTACACCATTTGTGCTTTGAAATACATCTAAAAATAGGGCAGTGTTAGCAGCTGTCCTTCATGTCGTATTCAGTGGCGTTTTCTGATTAAATCCCGTTCATTTTGATACAATGGCCTTCGCCGAGTATTTATGGTAAAATATGCTGCCATCTCAAGCATGGTAAGGTGAAGAGGTCCTCATGAGTCCAATCCTTCCATAAACTGTACTGCATCTACAGCCTTTCATCATGTGTACATTTTTAAATGCTGTTTGATTTGCTTGAATTTACATTTCATTCATGTGAAAGCTAGGTTGCCTCTAAGGAATACCTGTGATGAGTCCCGCAACTTTACACACACCTAATCTGAAGCGTTACAATTCTGTCTAGCGCAGCAAGTAAATGGAAAAGCCTCTGTAGAAAGCAGATATTTCAATGATTTTGAAACGTCACAAATTTGACTCGCTCGTCGATAGAGGATTAACTTTACAAAGTAGCTCTAAGTTTAAGAAAAGAATAGTATATAATATTTTAGAAAAATCTAACAATATCATATTCAGCCAATATCTGAAACTTGGCCAACTGTAGAAATACTTTACAATTTTTCGTATTTTTTGTAGTATCAAGCAAATTATCATAAACTTTTGGACCCATATAAACATAGAATTGCTTAAAAATGGTTCAATTTGGCTTGATTAATTCAACATGTATCTAAATTTCACCAAAAACAGAAATCGGTTGAGTTACTATGAGAATCATCCATGTCAGTCACGACACGTTCACCCTCAAACCTGCCCTTACCATTCCTTCTCATGAGAATTCGTCGCACTTGAGGGTGCTCTAGCGTGGCGAGAGACAGGTACCTCGCCCTTAATTGAGGAGCTGTTTACATATCGTCAACCTTAATTTCTTCCAAGTAAAAATAACCGTGAGGGTCTTACTTCCCCGGCCGACATCTGCGCTGAGCAGAATCAAGCAAGCGTTTAACGAGATGATACAACCGATCGTACACCCCAATAATTGGCTTCCCTTTTCCACTCCCGCCTAGTTTTTAAATTTTTTCCCACGGAGTTTCTGACCTGTATGTCTTCATTATGTCGTGAGTGGTGGGCATGCAGATGACCTTTCCACCGAAATTGCTGAGATATATCTCTCGCTTTGGTGTTCACGTTTATTTTTCAAGCTATTTTCTGTCGCCGTTTCTCATTTCTCCTCCCCTCGTTTTTCTGATCTTTTACGTAACGTGCAATGCCTGGCCTCACTTCGTGGTCGTCTTGCTCCTAACGAGTCGTCATGACTTATACTTGGCAGTACTCTCCTCGCTTAATGGTCGTGATGTTTCAAGTTAAAGTTGTGACTATCACGTACTAAATAGATTGGGTGATTGATAAAAATTAAAGTGACTTCGTAAATTCCACGAATTTTTTTTATTTTAGTTGATTTTATATTTTTGTTATTATAGATAATTTATATTATAGAAAATATTTTATTACATCGGTACGGCCGGTTTCACTTGCTAGGACATCATTAGATGCATTGTAATTTTTATTTAATAACTATTAATTTATTTAATAACTTCAAAATAAATGTGACATCAAAAATTCAGCAAAATCTTTTAATGACTTTGGTTTCGCCCATGCCTAGTATATACCTCATATGTAGATGTAGGTGAAGGGAAAAATATAGGTTAAATCTTTTGCGAAAGTTTGGTGTAGAACATTTTTTGCCGGACGTTCAACATATTTTGCTAGAGCCAAACTATTATGGACGGAACGATCACAGGAATAAGAGTAAGGAAATAGGTTGCAAAACCGATTGATTAATAATGTCATTTTTTCCGCGTACAATAAGGGACCATAATAGTTACGATAGATCAGTTCTTGGATACTGACTAGGTTAAATAGATTTTTTCAGTAGTGCTTAATATCTTAACGTGAAACCAGTTGTCTGAATTATTAAAATATTTTATAGAATTTACAAAGTCACTAATTTTTATCATAATCCACCAAGTTACGCCGAACAGTATTCATTTCAGACTTAGTGATTATTCCTAAGGCTGGCCTCGAAGTATTATCTACACATATCTTCGGGAATTCCCGTTTATGCATGAATCCCCGTTGATGGACATTTTATGGGGACTATACTGCTATGTTGATGTTTTTAAGTCACTTTCATGACGCAAAGATGCCCTTTCCTCCGCGGATATGAACAGAGTGCTGTGAAAGGGCGAATATTTGCGTTGTTTTCCAGGCAAACCTTCGTGTTGTGTAATTTATATAGAAATTTCCCGAGAACCTTCAATAAACATTTGATTGTGTACTTCAAAATAGTTATTAGACATCTTTGCACCCATATTTTCTTCGCAGAGTATTTTGTAAAATTCACCGGACTCTATCATATTCCTGATATCTGACTGTTTGACTCGCTCTTGATATACTTGGCTGATTCCGAATCCTAATAATGTTTCATCAGCATGTTCACCTTTTTCCTGATCCATGCCGCTATTTCCGATTTTGATGATTTGAAACCTCTTAGAAAATTAACCGTTGGCTTCGTTACTTAATAACGTACCGGCTGCCGTAAGAGTCGTACGTCTTCAACTCCATCTAACTTAGTAACAAATTTTACGTGCTAATCATTCCCTGATAATCCTGTAAAAATCTTTAACGGTGAGGGTTGTTGGCTGAATCATTGTGTTTTCATTTAGGAGATACTTATAGAATTTACCTGAGTAAATACGTAATTAAACTTTCCTTCCAATACCTCCTGTAATATTCGTGTCATTGTACTCGCCACTCTAATTTTTTGACCCGTGAGCTTTGTGTCCCGCTCGTTTTATTCTCATAACCATCTGGTGCTTATCACTTATGCTTATTTTTCCCGGTCTTGCTAGGAGATCATTAAATCATGGCATGTTCCATTTCGAAATGAAGTAATCTTATGAGTAGATGGGTACGTTTGAACTCGTATGAACTCTGTCGGCCGCGATGGATTGTGGACCAGTCATGCTTTAAATGTCGCAGACTGCGGGCAAGTGTCCCCTCGCTCACGAAGTTCGTGGAGCGTAATAATCTTATTGATTGGCCAGTTTTATTTAACTGAAGATTATATAATTTTCCGCACACAGTGTCTTGGGTTTCATTCTCTATGTTTTTTATATTGTCGTAGTCTGCACTGTTCAAATACTTCTGCATAATACCCTGCGAGTCTCTTCAAGTGTGTTTGGCCAGGGGGGATGGGGGGAGTTATCACCAACGTGCCTTGTACTGTACCCTGTTAAGCCCGTTTTACACGGGGCACGAATTTGCACAATTTTAAACAGCATTTTTTCTCAATCTAGCTTGCAATAACGGTGGAAGATAGAGCAGGGGCTATTTTTTTACATCTCGCATTCATGCATTCGAGCATCCATTCTTGCAGTGCATTCTTGCAATTCACCGCGCTACACGATGCAACGTGGAATCCACGTTCGTACATACATCAGCTTGAGCAATTACGTGCGCCGTGAAAAACGGGATTTAAAGTTAAATGTAACTACGACTGATGATGCATCGTCAAAAACCTGCTGAGACTAGTAAGGAGGCGATTTCACCAATATATACCACAATGTTGGTATGTCATTAATGTAAGACCGTGTTTATTAATGTTTTCTCCTACATGTCATGTTGATGTTATTTTTTTACGACTACGTGCTCTGAGGTACTAGAGTTACACCGCAAAGATGCACGTGTCATGTTGATGTTATTTTTTTACGACTACGTGCTCTGAGGTACTAGAGTTACACCGCAAAGATGCACGACGTACTGCTAGTAGTAGGTAGATGATAAGTATACAAGCATGAGGGAGTAATGGTTCGTCCAATTTGAAAACTGATATTTTCAACTGTGATATGTAAATTTTGAACGTAATTCCCAGGATTAAAGTGCAAGTGGGTTGTACAGGCGTTATCGTTATCAACTTTGATACAGAATTCTTGTGGATTTGCTTGAATTTTGAAATGAAATTGGTCTCTTGTCAGGGAAGATGCTTTTCGAGAGGCGCAGTAACATCTTTATAATATTGGTCCGACGTGAATTTTTTTAAAAAAAGGAGTTGGTATTTTGTCAGGGGAGACGCTTTTCGAGAGGCGCAGTAACATCTTTATGATATTTAACGCTGGTATAATATTGATCCAATAGTAGTCTTCCCTAGCGCATAGTCGCATCAAGGCTCAGAAACCATATTCGCTAATTATACCTGGACGAATTGTGTTCTTCCCCGTACACTGTTTCGCTGTGGCGAGCTCAATTAGTCCGGCCGATCGTACACGCTTTGCAAGCGGATTGAGGTCGCTTGTTGGGGTCGTTACCGCGATTGGCGATAAATCGTGCGCTGGCGAGAGTCAAGTGGTATTGGAATCGTCGACGCGAAGCCAATGTTGGCCGCAACCATTCAATGCAATTCCTCCTTGTTCTGTCGTGCCCATTGAAGCCCATCTCCTGTGGCTTGTCCATTTAAGTTTGAGGCTAATCAGTGTGTGGATTCTGATGGGAGTGTGTATTTTTGGAAATGGCCATATAACGCCGATATCGGGCCTTAGATAATATATATATAAAGAGGAGATTGTGGTAGCAGCTTAGAGTGATGAATTAATGACCACAAATATCGAAGGTCGCGAGAAGAGAGTGATAATTATTAATGGTCAACGCTCAAGCGATTGATATGAATGCTGTCCGAAATAACTGTAAGGGCGATGGTGTATATCTTTAGCGGCGCTTTTACTTACCATTTCTATTCGGCGATGGAAAGAGTATCGAGCCATTAGCCTCATTTGTGGATCACTAATTGGTATCGTACGATTTTGTGTCGTCTTCAAAACATGTTCCTCAGCCGCTTCTGTCGATGCTTAAGTGAGTAGAACTGGATTTTTAATGCATCTATATCTACGTATTACCCTGCAGGCCACCACAAGGGTGTTTGGCAAGGGGTGACTTATCACCAACATGAAATAGAGTGAAGAAATTTACCTTCATCAACATGCATTACGCTATGGGTATTCTACAGACGCTACAGAAACTAATATAATCTATTATGTAACTATATAAATGTGACACAAGTGTCATGCAGGGAACATACAGAACTTCGTGTTAGCACTACTCGACAGATTTAGAAACATGCATTATGGGACATCTGAATAAATCAGCTACACTGCCTGTTAACTAACCTACTTCAAAGTCTTAACGCAGTCATTATGGTCTCTTATCGATCGCGGGAAAAACGACATTTTAAGCCTTTATGCTCTACAATCTATTTCCCTTATTTTATTCTCATGATCTGATCTACCGTAGTATATTGGAGTTCGTAAAATATTCATAACTTCGTCGGAAAATAAATTTGTATTGAATTTACGCAAAAGATTGAGTCTAATACATTTTGCTTGTTTGTATCGTCTTGTGGTGTCATTGCAGTGGCTTACGTTGCCCATTTGTCTTTACTTTTAACCCTCTATGGACGGAATTCCGAAGTTTTAGAGTGAAAAAAATACTGTTGCTGCATTAGTTTTTTAAAAAGGGGTTAGTTAGAAGTTTCAAAAAAAGCCGAAAGAGGCCTTACTTTCTAACCCGAAGCGTTTGAATTCTGACTAACTCGGAAAAAATATGGAAAAGCATCACACGGAGCAGATTTTGCAATGGTCTTGAAACGTAGCAAATTTGACATGTTCGTCCAAAGAGGGTTAATTACTTCCTTTACTTGATGAAGGAGGTCCTATGTGTGTTTTCCCTTTTCATTATCAGTTCAAAGTTGAAAAAATCTAAAATTTTCACTACACGGTAATTATTTCGCCAATTATGTCATTTTATGGCAAGCGTGTGAAGTAAGGATACGTCTGCAAACTACCCTGCGAAAGGTGGCTTAGGCGTGTAGCCGGGAGTGATAGGACATTATGTTGGGGGTAAACCTTATGCATGGTTAGTGTGAATTACTGTTTTAACTGAAGTTATTATCGTAGTTGTCTGAAGCCAGAAAAACGATATTTCCGGCGCAGCTGTCCCCACCGTGTAATGCACACTCGAATTGGTTTTCTTTCGCAAGTTTCCGGGTTTGAGTTGTCTTAGATTTCTCTCTCTCTCTTAGAATTGTCTAATCTTCAAAGCGGATTAGCAGAAGCAGCTCCTCGTATCTTGTTTACATATCTACCTTCTCCCCGCTCGTCGCTCTCCCTCATCCCCCCGGCTCCTTGCACTTTCTAATCTCCCCCATCCCTCCTTCCATCACTGCCCCTTCCCTCCCTCCCTCGTGACGTGGCCGGTGGCGTGATCCTAGCGCTCGGCTCGGCCCCAGATGTGGGAACTAGGGTGAGGGAAGTGGGGGGAGGTGGGACCACCGCCACCCCTTCCTTACGTGCTATTCGACTCGTGGCGTTTGTCATAGGGCGGGCGACTGCGTGGAAGATCGTCAGCCAGCGTGTTCTGGGGTGACTATCGAGATACGTTTCTATGTTGGCAATAGACCGAAGTTGAGAATAGCTGGTATCTTAAGGCACGGAAGCAATGCCTGTTTTTTAAGGGAGAGAGATCCCTCAATGTCTATGGTGAGGAGGTTTTCCATCGAAATTCAATAAATCTAAACGAATTTTACTTTTCAATTGATTTAACGCGACGCATTTTGGCGTAACTTGTTCATCGTCGTAGACGTAGTTACGTCGAAACGCGTCGTGTTATAATAATTTATGGGGAAATTTCGCTTTCTATTCTAACAGTAATACATGGATATGAGCCTTTAATTCTATCGTCCGTAGATGTATCTATTTGTCTGTTCAGATTAGTATTCACAGATCCGGCGACAATTTTTCAACTAATACCTCTGTTTTCGGAATCGTACTTTCATTAATTATCCGTTCGATATAGGTGGTTGCGCATTTTAATAGTTTCAGGATTCCCAAGAACTATCTTGCGCTACGGCCCCAATCTTATCTCTTATAAATCATATGCTTCCGTCATAAGGACGAAGTTTTCTCCGAATTCGGCTTTGATAACGAGACTATAATGCAGGTGTTTAATTTACCAATTTAGATAGGTATGGGCGGGAAACTTTCATGGCACTTGGCTACCGCAGCTCACTCCAGTTTCTTCACATGATTTCGATCTTTGGTCTGGCATATCTACTTCAGTCCCTCTCATCATCGCATCCAAATTGCATGTCCTCATCCGTCACTTAAAAGTCTCCTCCAATCGCAACCAGCTCATTTCACTACCCTTTCAATATCCTGCTCCGTCCACACGCTCTCTCTCCTTATGATATCCTCCGGTGGCATTCCTACTTTCTTACCATCCCAGCCTTAGCACTTATGGCCGGTTGCAAGAACATGGAATCAATAGTTATGAGATCTATTTAGTTCTAGATCTCATAAAAATATTCATGATGCAGTAACACATCTACTGGTTACATAACTTATTTACCGATTGTCAATAGCTTCGAATATTTTATCTAATCTTCCACCGCCGGATAAAACTATTGAAAGTTTAGCCTATGAATAATTGCTAATGCACGTAATAATTAGTCAGTAAGATTAAATTAACTGGTCATTAATCTCAAAACAACTCTTTTATCTAGTAATTAAGTCTCCAGGCGGCTCATTGCGCATCCGACATCTTTGGTACATCTACATCTACGTCTACGTAATACCCTGCGAGCCACCACGAGTGTGCGTGGCAGGGGGTGAATATCACCAAACATGCACTATTGACATGCAAGTAGGATATTTAAGGGAGACATACTAGAGAACAGGGTCACATGCAGCAAGATGGTTAGTATCTACATAATAAGAAAGAGATTATTGGTTGTTATTACATGCATCATACACTACAGACTATATTTCACCAAACTATCCCTTTGCTACACTGCCTATTGTTCTCTCTTATGATACGCGGGAAAAATTACATTTTAAATCTATCGGTACGACAATCTATCTCTCTAATCTTGTTAATCTGATCAAACCTAGCATAATACGCAGGGTTCTTATGTACTTATGGTACTTATGGAACTCAACTCCATGCCATAAATTTTGAGAACAATAAATCCATCGAATGTTTCTGCAACACTTATTGAATGGCTGCCATGGGTTATGGGTCCAATAACTTTATATAACACATATGTGTTGTTTTTGTAACTGGCTATTACTCGTTTATCGTATACTTTGCACATCCTATTTCCTCGATTATTTACAAAAATTACTTTCCAAAATTGTGAATCTTTCAGATTTTTGCGTACCATCACTTACAGTTTGCAGACTATTCCTCATTTAATGTTAAAATATTCTCAAAGTCTCCCATTTATCTAATTATTTTCTTGTGTCCTCTTTCAACCAAAAAATTCCCCACCATGCAGTTGGTTGTGAAGGCATTTCGAACATTTGGCGTGAAAATAATGTCAATTTATGCATAGAATATTTATAGTCAGTTAATTACTTAGAATTTTATCCATCAAAAGAAGTTTTTGCATCGTTAATATTGCTATATTTGTCGTACTTCTTACAACTGCTTAAAGTTTATGTAAAAATGCCATATCAAACATTCGGTAATTGGGTCGTTTCCAGCGTTCGGCGTGAAAATAATAAGTCTAATTAGAGTTTCAAATATGTGTATATACTAGCCTACTAGTAAGTTAGTTAGTAAGCTGCCTCCTTCGGTGGCAGTTAAGCCCGCGTTTGTATTATAATCTTAAATAAAGGTTCGCTTTCTTTTCCCTCTTCATTACTTCTTCGCTTTTGAGTAACCTATTGCTAGTTGTCTAACTGAATCAATTGCCCAATGTACATCTTCCGTCATCATAATTCAGCAAGCATTTTTGAGCTATACCACAAACATTCTTTTCCTAATAGCTTTTATGCCACATCTTAATTCAATCGTTCGGTCTCCACTTTTCCAAACTTCATACCCCGCGTAAGAACAATTACGGGCTGTTAAATGGTGTTTACATAACAACTTACACAACACAACCACGGGTTTACTGTCCGTTTATGCAACAACAGCTGAGTACGGGAATAAAAAATAACTTAATACGCGGTTTGAACGATAAGTGCTCTTCAAACACACAATAGTATAGAGGCGATCTCCGCTGGTCTACCGGTAGCTCTGGCGCTTGCGCTACTCTTGCACGACTTCTAATTCTCTATGCATTAATCAGGTGTTGCTAGATCTCGGTCACCTGGAACTTTGTATGTTAAATTCCAAAACTAGTCCACCCTACGGCTCAAAACTTACACATCTATCAAACAATATAAATATTGATTCATTCTCTACATCTTTAAGTATCCGCACAGCCAACGCCCAAATATTATTACGTGGATAGAATTAATGGTATTCGCAATAACGTGGTGGAATCCCTTCGTAATAAAATGATGAATTACTTAGTTTACCGCAAAAGATTTATTACGTATTATTAATTTTTTATTGCAGCGATGAAACCTATGTCGTAAGAGCGTAATAAAACTTTTGTGGAAAACTAAGGAATTCATCATTTCATTATGTGTAGTTAATTTCTGAGGAGTTCAATGCATTGAGAACAGTTTAAACATTCATTAAAATCAAAGAAACAGCAACGCCTATGAACATTGTTGTCGGTGGCGCGAAATGAGAATGAAGGAATCGTCCGGAATGGTGAGTCTGCCCTGTGATGCACGTGATGCGAGGCATGCGGATGCTTTTCCCGCCAATGGCCGGACTGGGGGCTCGGGAGGGCGGGGTCGTCAGATCGCCCCACAGGGGGTCAGACGCCCAGGTGTGCGGCCGAGCGTTCGTGCGCGGAAGTCGTCCCCTGCGGGGGATTGCATTCGGAGGCGGTAAACCGTGTCGGAAGCTGGGCCCAGTGAGGCGGGGAGTCGTGTTTGTTTGTGGTGGGGTTGTCTGGAATGGGTTGTCCTGGCGCGGCAGACCCGAGTCGAGAGGTTCGGGCGGGCGGTGCCAACTATTGGGAACGGCGTCGGGCAAGTAAATATGGGGAAGGGATTGAAACGTCGGAGCATTTCGAAGAGTGACTCAGGTGAAGCACGTCGCAGTAACTTTGGTGGGAATAAAATGTATCGCTGTGCAGCTGAGTACGCTTAGTTTTGCGTAGGAATATTCATTGGGGAATATATCTCGCACAGGGATATTACTCAAAAGTAATCTACACAATTCTCTGCAAGCCACCTAAAGGGTGTTTGGCTTAACACCAACATGCGCTACAAAGTAGAAATTAACTTTCACCAAGATGCACCACACAATAGGTATCCTACAAATGCAACAAAAACTACTAAATTAATCTCCAAAGCAACTAAGTGAAGGTGATACAAGATTCATGCTAGGAACATCTACATCTCCTTTTTGCCCTATAAGCCACTACAAAGGTGTTGGGCAGGGGGTGGCTCATCACCAACATGAGTTAGAATTAAGAAAATTACTTTCGCTTACAAGCGCCACACAATCGGTGTGCTATAAATGCTACAGAAACTAGTAGAATAATCTATAATGTAACTATGTAAAGTTTACACAAGAGTCAAGTATGGAACATGCATAACATGGTGTTTGCCTACTCAGCAGATTTAGAAACATCCATTATCGGAAGTCCGGTGCATAATCGGAGGTCCATTTTTCTTCGTAATTTCGGCAAGACTTTAGAGAATAATTAATACTTTCACTCCATTTTTTTCCTTATTTTCGCTCATTTTTCTCTTACTCGAATCATTAAGTCGCATTTACGTACTGTTTTAGCGCTCAGTGTTTCAACGAGGTGAAATGTCATTAGCGAAATATCATTTCACTTATAAATAACTGAATTCAGTCTCATTTTAGTGAAAAATATCTCATCCTTCCAAAGATACCAAAATATCAGCCCCTTACCACATTACATTCCGCGATATTTACCAATATATAACAGTCATTTTACATTGGAAATGGCACGTGAATGCACTCCAGGGAGACATTGTTTAGTAATGAGGGATTTCTAACTACTAGATCTCGTTAAAAAAGTTTAAGTGTGTATTTTGTACGTTTCCTCAACCATTTTGGAAAATAAGTCATATAGTCACCGCAGTTGTTTTTTCAGAATCACAAAAATACTTTCCGTTGTGTTGGAGTTTTAAACGTACCGCGCGAGAAAAATGAGTCAAGACTTATAGAGATATTTTTATTAAGTTTATTACAATTTCAGTCATATAAAAGTGTAATATTGCACCATTAATAATACACCATTTTTTTCATGCTCCTTACAGTGGGCGAGATGAAAACATATAATTCGAACACGGTCTCCACGATGACTAGGGATCTATCTCGCTCTACCTTAAACCTTGACTGTGACCTTTAAGCTTGAAAACAGCATTTCAATGAAATTAAGTACTACATTTATTGCTACATTTCTTGTACACTGCACTCCTCTTGTATCACGATAGATGCAGTTCATTTCCTTCCATTGCCCTGCCTGCCTTTCGAAATGTTTGCTTGCTGTCTTTGAACGCTCTCCTCTGTCTAATTTGCTTTCTTTCCACGACGTTCTTCCGTCGCAAATCTCCCATCTTCACTTTTTTTCTCTTCGTGACATATTTATTTTCTCGATTCGTCTTCTAACGTCAGGCGTGTTGTAAACCGCTGATCTGCCCTTACACCTTTTCCTCGAGGACCAAGTTTATTAATTTTACGATTTGTCTCTCTGTTTTTATAAATTTCTGCTGGGAGAATCTAGCATCGATTTCTGTCTCGATTTTGTTTTATATATTTGCTCTTCTCTCTCGCGAAGTTTTCCTCCAAATCACCGTGCGTAATGCCAGCTTTGTTTAAAATCGGCAGTACGCCACCAGTGTTGAATGAATCTATCGACATTTACGGTGTGGTTTTTTTGTTATAAGCAAGCACGGCTTTAGGTCATACTTTACCCTTGTTCGATTGGTTGTACGTAAAATATTTTATAGGTTTACGTGCGCTCAAACCTTCTGCAGGAGAAGTTAGTACCGCGATTTCCCATTTTTGGAAAAAGGGGATTATCGCTCTATAGAAGGCAGAAAATTAAGTTCTTAGCTGGTATTTAAATTGGTTGCTTTCTTTCATTTTGAAAAAATAATTGGTCGTGATTTTGAACATGAAATAGCTTTTCTAAGATCCATGATTCACTCATGTTAGACTTCTTTCTGCATTATTGAAATGTCTCCTTAAAATCAGCTACCTAAATCAAGATAATCGAAGAATATTATGCACTAACAAGTCGATAAAATATGAAACATAGAAATAGACATGAAAGTAATTCAACAAAAATAAGAAATTAACATAGCGTATTTTTACTGTCTTCAAGTGAAGAGACTGACTTGGTATAATGAAAGTTCGTTTTTTATTTCCGAATAAGAGTCCTTCATTTTTTATACTTCCTTTACATAAAAAATGATTTATTCTGGGTTATTTTTTATTTTTCTTCCTAAACTTTCACCTCCATCCTAGTTTTTATGTGGCTTTACTGGTTTTCATGCTGGGGTGTCTCAGTTGATAAAACCGTAGACTGGACTTAGGCCTTGACCCTGATGGAATCTCCAAATCGAGAAACACTTTATACCCTGGGGGATTTCAAAGGCGGTCGATATGGAACGTGCCTAGATTCAATTTTCGCCGCTTTCAAGGTCCCTGTTCGTTTTGCACGAAACTAGATGATGTTTTGTCTCCTTCAATGGCCTCCTGATTTTATTTTATTCTGCCTGCGTGTTGATTTAGCCAGCAGTAGTGGTCTCTTGGAATGAAAAGCAGACGAACTGATGTAAATTAAAATAAATTGGGCGGCATACTTGTTGCCGATAGCTCCACAGTATTGGATTAAAGTTTTGCCGGAAGGGATTTTCTCAGCAGCCGTCGGGGTTTGTCTGTCCTATTATTTAACTACGTTTTCGATTGCGTATTGTTTGAGATTTGATGCAATTTATGCTCGTTTTTCATTCTACTTTTACTCAGTTTTTTTCCGATTCCATATTTTTAGCTTACTTGTGAGTATAAATTTTTGATACGTTTCCTCCTTTCATTATTTTTTCAGGATGTGATCTTGAAGTGTTTGCATGGAATCGAATCATGCTTTTAAGAGGAAATTATAACTTACGACAAACTTAAATGTAATGTACTAGGAGGAGATCGGGTTGGTGTGGTGGCTAGAGTACTGGCTAGCCATACGGGAGACCAGGGTTCAAATCCCTGCAGAGGAGGATATTCATCGGAAATCCTATCCCTACTTCAGTGTCTTGTGGAGGGCACTTCAAGTAAGTCTGTCGGATGAGACGTTAAACCGTGGTCCCCTTGGCGTCTTTTGTTAAGAGCAGGCTAATGCCGACGCCGGGTTTCTATCCACCCTTCCTCCCTTACCTGTCCCCTAAGGCGCAAATGACCTTAGAACGTTGGTCGCCTTCCCATCATCCAATCCAATCTGATCCTAATTTACTAGGAGCAAACCCAAAGTTGAAGACTTGCATTGTTAAATAAGTGGTCGGCAAAGACGTTGTTATGATTTTCAGATGCCATTGTTTATTGTTCTGTGGACCAAAAGACCGTTTGAGTAATGGTGTGCTACCTAGAGATGTCGTTAGCGGAAGTTGATGCGTCCAATTATGTCGAGCGCTTCAACCTTGAAGGGAAAGTGGGATGGTTACACTACGACACACAGGGTGTGGCCACGGCCAAGCTTTGGAGGGAGTGCAGTAGTTTGTTCCCTCTTGAGAATGCTGTGTTCACCGTTCCTTTTTAACTTCACGTTCCATTTCCTCCCATGCCAGCGTTGTTTTACATCCTCGCTCTGGCTCGAATCGCATGACGCTATGCCAGTGATATGTCGTGCTTCGTAATTGAGGTGGGCGTGACCTAATTGAGAGCGCAATCTAGCCAACGCTCAGTATAATCAATTAAGGATGAAAATTGCGTACCTTAAATGTTTTCTTGCTGTTGGAATGTTGCGGTGGCGACGAACTTAACCTTGCGCGCGCCTGTGCGTTTTTAAATTCTTGTTACCTAATTTATGTTTGTTTTTGCGGTCCGTTCCCATTTTTCATGGAGATGTGACTCCCTCTTATCCCCTCCAATTAATTACCATGAACTCCTCAATATCAGTCATGTAGTGCGCAAATGACCTTGTGCTGGTATGTCCACCATAACTTTCTCTGGCATTCTTCAAACGCGAATATGGTTATTATTGAAAGCGTTGCTTCGATACATTGGTCATCATCTCTCTTTCATGGTTAGGATTGGTTAACTGCTGTCGTTCATTTTTATCTTTTTCATAATATACCTGAGGAATTCTTTGTTTCCCTTCTTTTCTGCATCTCTCTGTTTTATGTATCTATCAGTTACTCTTCTTCATGGAATCGTCTCTCTGCGTTTTCTTCTCCCAGTTTTCCTATCACAGGTCTTTCTATATTTTATTTCTACTCTACTTCTAATATTTTTCTGCTCATATGCTCCTTACAAATTCATTCTGGGAGTATCTTATTCACCTGGTTCTTCTTTGACGATTTGTGTTCAGTTGGTCCTTTCCCCTTCTACTGCCGCATATGCATTACCGCATTGAAAATATCTAAACCTCATTTCTTGCCTAGCTCTTCTTAAAAAACCAAGCTCATAATTTGTTGGCGTTGGTCCTTTAAACACTCGCGGGGTATCCATTTTTATATTAAGAAATTTAATTTCTGGTCTTTTTTTCGCAAGTCACAGTTTCGTTGTGATATTTCTCCGAGCCTTAAGTCCCCGTGAAAGAAAAATCTCACGTAACGATATGAAAATATGCGGGATCAAATGTAACCCATGTTAGTATTTTTTTCGTCTTGAATTTCCTACATTTTACTCGCATTATCGGGCGACCCCGTCAAAGTTACCGTCGCGGAAAATTCCACAGTGCTCAGAATGTATTTTTGTTTAATTCCTTTGTGATCTAAAGTGGCTTTAACCTCTATGTCTGTAGAGCTTAGAGACTCACCCCGTACGAGAATATGTGGCATGGTGTTCTCGGCATCTCGTGAGTGCATCTACCTGCGTTCCTTTGAATGCCTCTAGAAGGAAATTTTAATATTGTCGAGCTCTACATCGAAGTAACTGGGTCCTGTTCCCTCTCCAGGCGTCTCCTGTTA
Source organism: Ceriagrion tenellum (assembly GCA_963169105.1). Lineage (NCBI taxonomy): Eukaryota > Metazoa > Arthropoda > Insecta > Odonata > Coenagrionidae > Ceriagrion > Ceriagrion tenellum. The sequence continues at coordinate 54,292,274 of OY720637.1, forward strand.
ATATTTCGTGTTATCGTTATAATTTCCGGTTGCTTCAAATGAGCGCAGTACCTGGAATTTTTCGGGCAGGTATTATCGAAATGATGGGAATTAGTAATGAGGGGTCTAACGAGAGAATTAAAGAATATATAATTGAAAACTCCACAATCGACTAGAACGTAACCAACCCTCTTTCCCTCCGAAGTTGTTTGTGTCATTTCGGAGAGAGAATGTATGTAGACTGGAGACATTTAAGAATTGGGTTTGGAGAATGGTGGAGAGGATGTGGGGGGTCTCGAGGAAGACAGACTAGGAAGTGTTGGGTATTTAATTATTTTCCAAACTACCGAAAACAGTAGTTTAGACCTTTTCACCGTGGTATTTAACCTTTATAAATTATGTATAATTTATTACCATGGACGAGCATACACATATCTATGTCCTATGTGGTGAAACCACCCACCCAGGCTGGTTTATATTCATTGGTCGTTCAATCCTAAGATTGATTTACTGCAACTCTCCACACTCCCTATCGATTGTTAGTTTCCTTACCTCCTGTTATCTCTTCTTCCGTACTTTCCTCTTTATTTGGTCCATGAGTTTATTCCTGGGTCTTTCTCTGGGGGCTTTTCCCTCTATTTTGCCTTCAATTATGTTCTTCACAAACCCATTGTGCCTCAGGGTGTGCCCAATGCATCTGGTTTTTCTTTTCTTTATGGTGTTACATATGGTCCTTTCCTCTTTACTCTTCTGCGCACTTCATCATTTCTTATTTTTTCCGTCCATTTTATCTTCAGCATCCTCCTCCAGCACCAGCTTTCGAAGGCTTCTAGAGTTTTCTGGTCAGCTTTTCCAATGGTCCATGCTTCCGATCCATAGAGTGCCACGCTCCACACGAATGTTTTCACATAGTGCTTCCTGGTTTGTAGTCCTATCTTCTTTGAGCATAGCAGTTGTTTTTTTCCCATGAACGCCTTCTTAGCTTAGGCTATTCTCCGCCTGATTTCCGTTGTACTTATTCCGTCCCACGTGATGGTACTTGCGAGATAAGTGAAGGAATCCACTTGGTCTGATTTCTCTCCTCTCATGGCTGGTTTATAGTGGGAATTCAAAAGGAGTTTTGGGTGGTGGAGATGGGGAGAAGACAGAAAATATGGATGAAGGCCGTATTGAGATATGAGGGCAAACTGAGGAGGGTGGTGGAGGGGAGATCGCTCGGGAAACGTGGAGGAGGAAGGAATGGGATTGGAATTTTGAACGACGTAAGGAGAAGCAGGTAGTATGAGTTACGAGAGATATTTGAAAGATAGCTAAAACTGTCCTGGAAAGTAAAAACATCTCCGAGAAATGAGGAGGTTAGGGAAACAGCTGTCCAAAAACCTATCTATCGAATGGTAGAATACCCAATTATAATGATTGAGTTTTTATTTTATTGAACAAAATCGATTTGGCAGTCGATAACCGAAGGGTGTAGTTCGTTGGTGTTTTTTCTCATGAGATGCCATCGATCTCCTTGTGTTTCAGGGCACGCATATCACAGCCATCTCGTTCTCTTCATGTCGCGCACTTCACCTTCTTAATTTGGTTTCTAGTGGATGGATTCGAGATGGCTTCAGTCCTTTCTTGGGAAAATCGAGGTTTGTCCGTACGTTAAGTAGGATTTACTTTGAATTCATGGGGAACGTGTGCTCCTTTCTTCTCTAAGCGGCAAGCCTGACTCTGGAAATGGCACTTTTCTCGTCTCCTGAGGCGTCCGTGTCCTTGATATTAGCACGTGGCCCGGCTCTACAAGAGTTGGGGGAGGGGCAAATCCGGTAGTTTGCGACCTCTGGAAACACCGCTTCCCCACGTCCGGACCAGCGCTTTCCTTAGCAGCGATAAGAAGATTCGCATTATTTATCCGTCTAAAATTTCACTCTAGGGGGCTCAAAAAAAGGTTAACTTTTCTCCTCACTTTCGAAGCACTTCAGAACGTCCTATGTTTACCGACTTCTCCCTTGTAAATGAATTAATATCCTTTGACTAGCTGAAGCTGCCACCTTTGGTGGCAGTTAAGCCCGCGATTGTATTTTACTCTAAAGTAAAGGTTCCAAAGAACTGTCCTAAACACTCGCAAGTACGTTAAATACGTATTTAACATAAATCGGCAGCAAAACTCGAAGAGACACGCGCATTTCTCATTCAAATTCTAAGACTTTGCATTTGCTCTTTTTAAAGCAAAACGAAAGTTAAGACAAAGTATTCAAACCGCTAATTGCCTTTCTTTAAGTAAATACATAGTTTGTAAAAAGTCGAATTTCCTCGTTTTAACAACTAAAAATGGAACACATTAAGACTTCTAATTCTAGTCACAATGCATAATCTTTAGCTTTGAAGTACTAAAAAACAGGCTAAACCCATGTCCTAAATCTCGAGAGTCAAAAGCAATCGGGCGGGGATCGAACCCTCGATGCGCATGCTCCGGCGCAATCACACTAACCACTCCGCCACCCACGCTCTGGCCATCTCACTCTTGCTCGACTTTTAATTCTCTATGCGTAAATCAGATCTTGCTAGATCTCGGTCACCTACTTACAACTTTGTATGTAAAATCCCAAAAATCGTCCACCCTACGACTCAAAACTAACACGTCTATCAAAAAAAATATTATAAATATTGACTCATTCGCTACATTCTAAGTATGCGCACAGTGTGCGCATACTTAGAATGTA